>JANUYF010000011.1:1740000-2340000 GCA_026167975.1 Phrynosoma blainvillii
CATTTACCAGAGACATTCCAAACCTTGACACATAAACTTTCGCAAACCTTTACAAACCTTTACCCTTGTTTACTATCTCCTAGTTTCATATTTAACATCTTCTTTTTTTCTCATAAACGTTTTCTCACTTTCCTTCTTCTCTCTTACTTTTTATTCCCTTCCTTCCTTCCTCCTCCTCTCCTTTTTCTTCTTGTACACTTTCTTCTTGCCTTCTTCTTCATTCTTCCTTTCTTCCCCTTGCCCTAGAAAAGTCCCTAGAAGACCATGGGACTTGGGCATCCTTGTTTTGGGGGCTCCTGGAACCAAACCCCAAAGTCCCCCTGTATTTCCCTGGTTCTTGATTTATAGTTTGCCTTCCATTGACATTTTGGGATTTTCCTTTGGGGCTGTGGACATTTCCCCAAATTCTTCCAATCTGGGATTTTCCTGGACAAAATGGCAAGCCTACCTACCTTCAAGTCTTTTCCGACTTATGACGATTTTCTGGGCAAGATTTGTCCAGAGGAGGTTTGCCATGGCCTTCTCCTGAGGCTGAGAGAGTGTGACTTGCCCAGGGCCTCCCATAGGTTTCTATGTCCAAGCAGGGATTCGAACCCTGGCCTCCAGAGCCGAAGGCCAACATTCAGACCATGACCCTCTCTTATTCCTCTTCCCCTTCCATGTTCATCCAAGGGGTTGCCCTTTCTCTCCAAGGTGCTGAATTCAATTTAGGAGCCAGAATTTAGTACCCTCCGTTCAAGTTCGGACTAAAACCCAGAGCGGATCCATCCCTTCCCCCTCACTGACACCCCGTCCTCCTTGGCTTAACTGCCCTGGTTCAGTGGTAGGGAATTCTGGGAACTGTAATGTTCTCTGTCAGAGAGAGCTCTGGTGCCACAACAAACTACAATCCCCAGCATTCCATGCCACTGTTTTGGACCTTGAACTGCCCTGGCTCCATGCTATGGAGTTCTGGGACTTGTAGTTTGTTGAGGCACCAGAGATTTGCCTTCATTTAGCCTTCATTGTCAGAGAGCTCTTGGTGCCCCAACAAACTACAAATCCCAGAATCCCCTAGCATGGAGCCAGGGCAGTTAAAGCGGTCTCAAACTGGATTATTTCTGCAGTGTGGATTGGACCGTTACATTATTTCCCAAAGCCCCATGCTTTTTGACCTCTTGTTATTCATTGGAGACTTTCTTCAGGGGTTCAAAGAGAAAAGTGGGCAAAACTTTCTGAGTCACCTTTGGGCCAATTGGACTGTCCCTCTATGGAGGCCCCCCCCCCCCCGGCTGAGAGTCACACTCTCTCAGCCTCAGGGGAAGGCCATGGCAAACTCCCTCTGAACAAATCTTGCCAAGAAAACCCCTCGATTATGGCCTTAGGGTCTCCATAAGTCAGAAAGGACTTGAAGATACACATCCACCACCAAAAGCTAGGTGACCCTTGGTGACCTCTCCGAAAGTCTGACCTAAAACCCGGCCTGGATTCGCTGCCCCTCCGACATGGAAGCCACTTGGACCGGAGGGACTGACCATTTCCTGGAAACCGGAACCCAATCTGTTGGCCGCTGGGGGCCTCTGGAAGCGTGTCCTGGGCGAGATACATGGCCGGAGCCGCACTACAACTCCCATGGTTGCCTTGTTTGCCTCTCCTCCAGCCCTACAAAGGTTGCAACCTCCCCAAAATCTCCTTGCCAGCCTTCTCCTCCTTCCTCTCTGAGTGTCTGCCATGGGCCAGATTGTGTCCTTAGAGGAGGGGAAAGCGTCCTCATCTCCCAGTAACCCAACTGGGAGCAACTGGGATGCCAATGGGAGAAGATGTAGGAGGATAAAAATGGCCAAGGAGGCCTCCATTCCCTCTTCTTTTCCAAAGTCTGTTCCTTTTCTCTTGGCCTTGGGAGATGGAAGGCCTGTTTGGGCTCCCTGGGATGGAAGCCAAAGGCTGGAAAGCTGCCTCTCTTGAACTCAGGGCTCTCTGCCTTCCTCTGGGAAAGGGCTAGCTACCAAGTACTGTAGATCCCATCATGCACTCAAGAGAGGGGAGGAGGACTGAGGGGGTGGGATTTCTTCTTTCTTCATGCTTCTCCTTTGTAAGGCAGAAAGAGCGTACAAACCCATTGGGTGGCCTTGGGGAAGTCACACTCTCTCAGCCTCAGAGGATCAGGCTGACCAGCGGTCCTCCTTTTCTAGGACGTTTTCTCCATCCCAGGAGGAATTGCAAAATGTCCTCCATTTTGAGCACGACTAAGAAGCATGAATTTGATATTTATGGTCCAAAACACACTGCAGAAATAATCCAGTTTTGAGACCGCTTTCGTTGCCCTGGGTCAGTGCCAGGGGATTCTGGGAACTGTAGTTTCATGAGACATTGGGCCTTCTTTGTCAATAAACTACAGTTCCCAGGATTCCCTAGCACTGAGCCAGGGCAGGTCTCAAAACTGGATTATTTGCGCAGTGTGTTTTGGACCTATGTTAGTGCTGTCAGCTTTCATTGGGTCACGTCCTACTTTTTGTCCTGGAAGCTTCTCCATTTTGTGGTCTCTTGTCATCCTAGGCGGTGTCATCCCCCCCCCCGCCACAAAGGAGGACAAGGCACCACAAAATGGAGGACCTTAAAGGAAAAAATGGAGGACGTGACCAAACAAAATCTGGAAGCACTCATAGAAATATAAATGTATGCTTTCTCAGTCATGCTGAGAATGGAGGACCCTCACAACTGAAACAACAACTGCCATCCATTTACAACCTGGGATTTGTAGTTTGTGGCTTCTTCAAGCTGGTGGGGGGTACATTTTCCAAACCCTTCAATCGGGGATTTTCCTGGTTTTTCCAGGAGAAATGGTCAGATTACTATGGTCCCACTGTATTTATTTTTATATTGCCATCCATTTACATCCTGGGACTTCTAGTTTGTGGCTTCAACCTGCCAGGGACCATTCCCAAACCTTTCCAATCCGGGATTTCCCTGGTTTCCGGGGACAAATGGCAAGCCTACCAAACTCCCACTATATTCCAGGTGTGGCTTCTTTATCTATTGCCATCCACTTACACCCTGGGATTTATAGTTTCTGGCTTGTCCAGGTGGCCCAGCTGGTGGAGGGGGTTTCCTGGGACAAATGGCAAGCCCACCAAGCTCCCAGTATATTCCAGGCGCGGCTTGCTTCTCTACTGGCACCCCCTTCCACCTTGGGATGTGTAGTTTGCAGCCCCCTGGGATGTGCAGTCCTCCCCCTCCCTTCCCGGGGAGCAGGGCCTTGCCTTCGTTGGCCCCGGAGCCCTGGGGGCCTCGGGGGCGGGGCCTCCCGGGGAGCAGCCAATCCCCGCCCGGCCCGTCGTGACGTCAGGGCGGCGGTAGAAAAGGCGCGGGGCCGGGGCTGGAGCGCCTCCAGTTCGCATCGCGGCGGCGCCTGCCTTTCGGGGCATCGGCTCCGGCTTCTTTGGCTGGCTGCCCTCCTGGAGCGGACCGAGGGCGGTTCCGGGGCGGATCTGGGCCGGAGCTTCGGAAGGAAGGAAGGGAGGAAGGAAGGAAGGATGGAGGAAGAAGAGGCGAGGGCCATGGAGGGGGCTCCGGAGCCGAGAAGCCCTTAGGAGGAGGAGGAGGAGGAGGAGCCTTCGGCCGCTTCTTCTGTCTCTCTGCCTGCCTTGGGTCCCCGGTTCGGATCCTGCGCCCTCCGAGGATCCGAGCCATGCTCTTCCACAGCCTGGCCGGTTCCGAAATGCACGGCGTCATCGACGAAATGGACCGGAGGGGGAAAGGAGGAGAGGCGCCGGCCATCAGCTCCGCCATCGACCGAGGAGAGAGCCAGACGGTAGGAAGAGGAAGAGGAAGAGGAAGAGGAAGAGGAAGAGGAAGGAGGAAGACCCAGAGCCTCAAAGGAGGAACGGGGCGGGAGGGGGGGGGGTGCCCCGCAGACTTGGCATTGGGGAAAGAAGGTCCTTCTTGCAAGGCAGGGATCCCCAGGGAAGGAAGGAAGGAAGGAAGGAAGGAAGGAAGGAGGAAGAGGAGGAGGAAGATTTTGGGGAGAGAGGGGGGAAGGAAGGGGGGCAGATTTGGGAGAGAGAGAGAGAGAGAGGCCTTGGGGGGGAAGGGAAAGAAAGAGGGAGGGAGGGAGGAGAAGAGCCTCTCTTTCTGCAAGGCAGGTTGGAAGGGGAAAGGGAAGAGGAAGAAGAAGAAGAAGAAGAAGGGAAGGGGAAAAAGGAGAGAGAGAGAGAGAGAGAAGGGCCCTTGCCTCCTTTGAGGGCTCTGAGCTAAAGGCATTGCCAGGCTCCTCTCCAGAAGAAAGAGAAACATTGTCTATTCCCTTTCTCTTTCTCTTTCCTTTCCCTTTCTCCCCTTCCCTTCCCTTTCCCTTCTTTCCTTTTTGTTTCTTTTCTTTTCTTCCCTTCCCTTTTCCTGTCTTCTCTTCTCTTCCTTTCCTTCCCTTTCTTTACCTTTCCTTAATTTTGCTTTTCCTTCCCTTCCCTTTCGTTGTCTTTCCTTTCCTTAACTTTGCTTTCCCTTCTTTTCTTTTGGTTCCCTTCCCTTTCTTTCCCTTTCCCTTTCCCTTTCCCTTCCCTTCCTTTCCTTTCTTTAACTTTGCTTTCCCTTCTTTTTTCTTCTCTATTTTCTTCCCTTCCCTTTCCCTTTCCTTTCCTTTCCTTTCCTTTCCTTTCCTTTCCTCCCTTCTCTTTCTTTGCCTTTCCCTTTCCTTTCCTCCCTTCTCTTCCTTTCCTTTCTTTAACTTTGCTTTTCCTTCTTTTCTTTTTCTTTATTTTCTTCCCTTCCCTTTCCCTTTCCTTTCCTTTCCCTTCCCTTCGCTTCTCTTCCTTTCCTTTCCTTTCCTTTCCTTTCCTTTCCTTTCTTTCCCTTTCTTCTCCTCCTTTCCTTTCCTTTCCTTTCCTTTCCTTTCTTTCCCTTTCTTCTCCTCCTTTCCTTTCCTTTCCGTTCCTTCCTTCCTTCCTGTGGGTACGAAATGCAAAGTTCTCTTTGAAACCCGACTTTTCCTTTTCATGAAAAACTGGAACTCAGTCCTCTGAGCAAATCCTCGGCGAAGATCTTCAGAAAGACATTTTCCCCCTTTAAACCGGGAATTAATTTCGTTTTTTCCCCCCCCGAAACGTTTTGGGCAAAGGCTCCATTTTGGGCGGAGAAGAAGCTGCGTTTATCCCTTTTATTTTTATTTTCTGTTCCTTCTAAAACCATCCAACCGATCTTCCTAAAACGGAGAATAAAGATCGGGGCTTTGAGACTGAAAATCTCTCCTTTTTTGGGTCTAGTTTTCCTTCGAAAGGCCAGGAATTGGACCAGAGGCCCCAAGTTCCTTTTTTTTTTTCTTCCCCTTTTCGGCTCCGAGTTACTTTCCCCAAAAATATTTTGTGGCCCTCTCTGACAAGACCTTTTTTTTTCCTTCCCCTTTTATAAATAAATAAATAAAAATAAATCCGATTTATTTTGCACTTGTGCGCTTGAAAACTTGAAAACCCGTGGCATGGAAAACTTCATCGAAATTAATTTTTGAAAAAGAGCCGGAGATGGTAAGAGTTATTAATCTTTTATTTTTGGGAAAAATCGCATATTTTTGATTGGGAAAGAAGAGACAAGGAAAAAAATAAATCTGTAACTTGTTGGGGGTTTTTTTTTGTGTATAAATTTGTTTAAAATGGGTCTGCTTTCTGTTCTTTAAAATCCTTGCCTTGGGAGTTACTTGAGCATTGGAGCTCAGGAGTCAGAATTCATTGGCAACCAAATATCTAGATTTTTTATTCTTTCTCCCATTTTTGGGATCTCTGGGGCCTTGGAAACCCCAAATTTATTTAGTGGCTTTTTCAACAAATAAAACTTTCTTTTCCTCCCCAATTTTCCCACTTCATTTTTGCGCATCACATCAGGAAAAATAATAGGATTTTTTCCCAGCTCTCCAGGAGGAGAAGAACCCAGTTGCCGTGAATTTTTGCAAATATTTCCAAATTTTTTTGGAAAGAGAAGAAGAAGAAGAAGAAGAAGCAGCAGCTCCATTTCTCTCCGAGTCGCATTTTCAAAGGCATTTCCAGAAGAGGATAAAGGTCCCGCTTTTCAGATTTCAAACTGTTTGGTAAAACGATTTTATTCTTCATTTTTCTTTCTTTAAAAGGAAGAAGGGCACAAAAAAGGAGCTTCGGATCAGATGGTGCTTTTTACTCAGGAGTTGGTCTCCATTGGATTTCTTTCTTTAGGAAACAAATTGGAGGATTATATTTTGGTTTTTGCAAATCTACTCATCTCCCCATTTTGCCTGGGAATACTTCCCACGGAATCCTTTGGGTCTACTCTTGAGTAGCCCTGGCACAAACCATAAAACATATATATATATATATATATATATATATATATATATACACACTCTCTGCAGCAACCGAAGCGGTCTAAAAACAAAACAAAATCCGCTTTTAATCCAGATATTCTGTAGCTTTTTGTACAACTCATTATTTCAGGGCTTACTTCCGAGGAAACAGGATCCTTACACTACTTATTTGGGAATCCAACCATTTTCCTAAAATGGGATGTTGGTGTGAATAAATGTGGGTCCTTTTTTTTCTTTTCTTTACCCTTTGCCAAAAAAATAAAAAAAAATCTTCCCCAAAACCCCCTGTTTCTCTTTCCTTTTCCCCTCTTTCTTCTGAATCAAACTCCTACACTTTTGTTTTTATTCTTATTATTTTGTCTTGTTTTGTTTAAAGAATGTGTTGCCTTTCATTTTATTGTTATGCTCCTTCAAAAGTCGTGTTCAGTTGTTGTAATTCTAGGCTGGCATGCTTTTTAAAAACAGATATCTATCGATCGATCGATCGATCTATATCTATCGATCTGATCGATCTCCTATCTAACTTTCTAACTCTCTGTCCATAAAGAAGGATGAAGATGCTGGTCCTAAGGAAACGGGGACAAGATCTTTGGCCTCTTTTCCCTTTTCCCCTTCTTCCTCTGCCGCTTCTCTTCCCTTTTCCTGATTGGGCTTTTGCCCCAAATCCAGATTTCTTTTGGGGGCGAAATAGAGCCAAAAGGGGCTCCTTTCTTTCCCTCTCTTCTGGGAGAAAGATCGATTGGATTTAGGGCTCTGGATTGAGGGGCGATCGGAGCGAGGGGCCTGGCTTTCGGGATCGGGACTTTTTTTGGGGGGTGGGGGGGGGGAGAAAGCCTGCCTCCTCCTCCTCCTCCTCCTCCTCCCCTCCCCCCCTCCTTCCCAAAGTCCTCCTGGGCTAGAGATTTGGGGTGCCCACTTCTCCCTTTTCCCGGATCCTTTTTCCCTGCAATGGGGCTGCAAAAGGGAGGATCCTTCCCGGAAGAGGAGGAGGGCTGATCGGGGGACCCTGAACCCTTCCTTCTCCTCTTCCTCCTCCTCTTGTTCTTCTTCCTTTCTTTCTTCCTCTTCCTCCTGGTCCTCCTCTTCTTCCTCCTCTTCCATCTCTTCCTTCTGCTCCTCTCCCTCTTCCTCCTCTTGTTTTTGTTCCTCCATCTCTTCTTTCTCTTCCTGCTCCTCTTCTCCTCCTCCTCTCCTTCCTCCTCCTCTTCCTCCTCTTCCTCTTCCCCTCCCCTCCCTTCTCTTCCTCTTCCCTTTCCCCTCCCCTCTTGTTCTTCCTCCTCCTCCATCTCTTCCTCCTCTTCCTTCCTCCCCTTCTTCCTTCCTCTCCTTCCTGACCTCCTTCCTTCCTTCTCCTCCTCTTCCTCTTCCCTTTCCCGTCCCCTCTTGTTCTTCCTCCTCCTCCATCTCTTCCTCCTCTTCCTTCCTCCCCTTCCTTCCTTCCTTCCTTCCTTCTCCTCCTCTTCCTCTTCCCCTTCCCCTCTCCTCTTGTTCTTCCTCCTCCTCCTCCCCTTCCTTCCTTCCTCCCCTCTCCCTTCCTCTCCTTCCTGACCTCCTTCTCTCCTCCTCCTCCAGCCAGCCATGCCTTCCTTGAGCGGCGTCGGCGTGGGCGTCGGGGGCGAGCGGGCGGCCCTTTGCGCGGGCTGCGGGGGCAAGATCTCGGACCGCTACTACCTCCTGGCGGTGGACAAGCAGTGGCACATGCGCTGCCTCAAGTGCTGCGAGTGCAAGCTCAACCTGGAGTCCGAGCTCACCTGCTTCAGCAAAGACGGCAGCATCTACTGCAAGGAGGACTACTACAGGTGAGGCAGGCAGGCAGGCAGGGATCGGGACCCCCCGAAAAGGGGGACCCCCACCCAGGACTAGCACGCCCTCCACAGACACAGAGCTGGTCTGTCCAACATAAAAAGCCCCCCCACCCCCACCCCATATCCATGGCTTCAAAACATCCCCCAAATATATATATACTCACATTCCCAAAAGCTAAGCCTATTTGATGTGGGGGGGGTGGGAAAGGTGAGCACAACTTCCTTCCTTCCTTCCTTCCTTCCTTCCTTCCTTCCTTCCTCGGCCCCCTTCATTAAGATGCCCCCCCTCACCCTCACCCTCACCCTCACCCTCCTGGCCTTGCCAAATATTTGGGTCAGAAAATGCCAACTTCCCCAACATGGTTCCCCAATAAAGCCACCCCTGAATATCAGGCTTCATATCCCCTGAAATGAAAGACTCTATAGAAAAGCGGTGAGGATTTTGGAGAAGGGGGGGGTTGTGATTTTTTGGGGGGTGGGGGTGGGGGTGGGAGAGTTGGATCTGCTGCAGCCTCCCTGGGTCCACTCTGGAAGTGCCCCCAGCTCAATTTGAACCCAGGGCAAGCTGGGAGTGAGCAAGCAACCTGCAGCTTTCCTATCACTCTGTCGATGGATGGATGGATGGATGGATGGAGAGATAGATGGAGGGATGGAGGAGCTAGAGGAAGAGAAATATGGCCAGGAAGGTGCCTAGCAAGATAGAGAGAGAGAGAGAGATGCACAGCTTCCAGGAAAGAGCCTAGCTTATGCTATATATATATATATATATATATGTGTGTGTGTGTGTGTGTGTGTGTATAAAAGATGAGCAACTTGCAGGAAGGAGTCTAGCTTATGCCATATATATATATATATATATATATATAAAAGGTGCACAACTTGCAGGAAGGAGCCTAGCTTATGCCATATATATATATATATATATAAAGGTGCACAACTTGCAGGAAGGAGTCTAGCTTATGCAATATATATATATATATATATAAAGGTGCACAACTTGCAGGAAGGAGCCTAGCTTGTGCTATATATATATATATATATATATAAGGTGCACAACTTGCAGGAAGGAGTCTAGCTTATGCAATATATATATATATATATATATAAAGGTGCACAACTTGCAGGAAGGAGCCTAGCTTATGCCATATATATATATATATATATAAAGGTGCACAACTTGCAGGAAGGAGCCTAGCTTTTGCTATATATATATATATATATATAAGGTGCACAACTTGCAGGAAGGAGCCTAGCTTGTGCTCTCTCTCTCTCTCCCTAAAGCTGCACAACTTGCAGGAAGGAGCCTAGCTTGTGCTATATATATATATATATATATATATATATATATATATATAAAAGGTGCACAACTTGCAGGAAGGAGTCTAGCTTGTGGTATATATATATATATATATATGTATAAAAGGTGCACAACTTGCAGGAAGGAGCCTAGCTTATGCCATATATATATATATATATATGCATATAAAAGGTGCGCAACTTGGAGGAAGGACCCTAACTTGTGCTATATATATATATATATATATGTATCTATAAAAGGTGCACAACTTGCAGGAAGGAGCCTAGCCTGTGCTATATATGTATATATATATATATGTATGCATAAAAGGTGGGCATCTTGCAGGAAGGAGCCTAGCCTGTGCTATATATATATGTGTGTATATACCAGAGATGCCACTTGCAGGACAGGGCAAAGTTCGTGCTGTTGTAAAGGAAGGCAACGTGCAGGAAGGCGCCTAGCTCGTGCCCCAGAATCGATAAGGTCTGTGCGGGCAAGAAAGAGGCGCAGTTTCTTCGGAGCAGGCCAGTAGTTCTTGGTGCTGCTGTTGGTGGGCCTGGAGCTGTGCTGCTAGCCGCGTGTCTTCTTCTTCTTCTTCTTCTTGTGTGTCTTGTGTCTTCTTGTGTGTGTTGTGTGTTGTGTGTTGTGCGTCGTCTTGTGTGGTGCCTCAGGCGGTTCTCGGTGCAGCGCTGCGCCCGGTGCCACCTGGGCATCTCGGCCTCGGAGATGGTGATGCGGGCGCGGGAGCTGGTCTTCCACCTGAGCTGCTTCACCTGCTCCACCTGCGCCAAGACGCTGAGCACGGGCGACCACTTCGGCATGAAGGACCACCTGGTCTACTGCCGCCTCCACTTCGAGGCGCTGCTCCCGGGCGACTACCACCCCCAGCACCACCACCACCACCACTCCCAGCATCCCCCGCAGCAGCTCCTCTTGGGCGAAGGCGGGGGGCCGGGCTCCAAGGGCCCCCCGGGGACCCCCGCCCCCCTGGGGCTGCCCTACTTCAACGGCCTGGGCACCGTCCAGAAGGGAAGGCCCAGGAAGAGGAAGAGCCCCGCGCCCGGAGCGGACCTGGCCGCCTACAACGCAGGTGAGCCAGCAGGAGCATGGGATAGGCAGTCCCGGGGGGGGGGCAGTGTGGGAGGGAGGGGGTCGCTCGGGGCCGCCCCTTCCTCGGCTCCCACTCCTTTGGAGAGAGTCAAGAGAGAGGACCCCGAGGAGGGCTCCCCTTCCCACGTGCGCCCTCGACGCGTGTCGGAAGGAATCCGGAGCGGCGCCTTTGCGGATCCCGATCCATGGCAGCCTGACCTGACTCGCTCCCCTCCGGACTGAATTGGCGGCTGCTTCTTGGACTCGAGACCCGGAATCATAAATAATCGTGGATGCTATTAATAATTAATTACTAATTGTAATAATAATAATAATTAATAATAATAATAATAATGCAGCAGAAGGACGGGAAATGGCAGAAAGAAAGAAAGAGGGAGAGGTTTGCAAAGGGGGCGCTGGGATTTTTAGAGGGGAGTCGGTGGGGGTCCCAGAGAAAGTGTGGGGCAGGGATGATGGGTCTTCTTCTCCTCCTGCCATGGGGAGGGAGGGAGGGAGGGAGGGGGGGACTGATGGGTCATGGAGGGCTTGGGACAATTTCACGGGCGTTTTTACCTAAGTCGGAAGAGAGAGGGAGGGAGGGAGGGAGGGAAGAGCCCCCCAGAAATGGGTCCCCCCCCCATAAAATGGGTCCCCCAATCCTTGGGGAGGTCCACTTCTTTTCGTTGTTCATTTGGACGGCGTTGGGTTTTGTCTTTGTTTTGTTTTGTTTTTGCACCGTTTTCCGTCCGTCGGAAACGCGTTCGGAGCGTTTGGGAAAACGGTAGGGCCGGCGAAAGGCCACTCCGGGCGGTTTTTTTGGGGTTTGTTTGTTTGTTTGTTTGTTTTTTGGCGTGGAAAGCGTTGAAGGAAAATGAACACGCGTGAATAGAAATCATGAGAAAGTGGGGAAGGGAAGGAAGGAAGGAAGGAAGAAAAGAAAAGAAAAGAAAAGAAGGCAAGGCAAAAGGGCTTTTGAGAGGCGAAACCTTGTTCGATTTGGGACTCTAGAAAGTGTCCAGGAAAGTCTTTTCTTTCTTTTTCCCCCGTTGGAGACCAGAGTTCGAATTCCGGCTCGGTTAGGCAAAGCCAATGGCTGACTTTGGGCGAGTCACACTCTCTCAGCCTCAGAGGATGGCTATGGCCAACCTCCTCTGAAGAAATCTTTCCAAGAAAACGCCATGGCGTGTGTGTGTGTATATATATATATATATATATATATTTATATTTATAGGGTTGCCTTTGGGTCTCCCCTAAGTCGGAAACGACTGGAAGCCTCACAACAACAACAACAACAACAGGGAAAATGCCCAAACAATGGGCAAGATTTATTTATATTTATTGATTTATAACAAACATTTCGTTTCTAAATGTTGCTGAAGAAAAGCGAGGAAGAGATTTAATTATTTTTTTTAAAAAAATCCCTTTATTCTTTTCCTTCCAGATGGAATAATTTAAGATCTCACTTTAAAAAAAAAATCTGAAATTTAAAACTCCTAAATTCTCCTAAATTTAAAACTCCTAAAAGAGAAAAAGGTTTATTATATTTTAGGGGAATAATTAAAAAATAATTATCTCTCTCTTCCCCCCCCCCCAGGAGTAAAAAAGGAAAAATAATAATTATTTTTATTAAAATAAAAATTAAAGGTCTTTTTTTGGGGTGAAGGAGGAGGAGGAGGAAGAATAAACCTTCCTTAATAATTTAGGATTTTTCCATTTTGATTTTTTAAAAAATCCTAAATTATTAAGGAAGGTTTATTTCTCCCCCCCCCAAAAAAAAGGAGCTTTAATTTCTCCACAAACTCAGTTTCGGGGTTCCTATGTGAGGCGCAGCCTTCCCTCCGTTATATTTTGATTTTTCTGCCTATTTATTTTTTGAAGAGAGAGATGGGGATGGAGTCTGACAAGTGGAAAAAGGCTCCAGAGGAGGCCGGAACTTCAAACACATCCCCTCTTTCTAACCCTTTCTAACCCCAAAACCCAGCTTTTAAAAGAGGGCGCTTTGTGATGGTCACAGCTTTTCTTTCTTTCTTTCTCTCTTTCTTTCTTTCTTTCATTCTTTCTTTTTTGAAAGCAACAGAGTGAGGAGGATGGAATTTTCTTTTGGTGGGGTCCAGCTGGGACTCAATTCATGGCTTGGGGAGGGAGGCACAGAATAATAATAATAATAATAATAATAATAATAATAATAATAATAATAATAATAATAATAGAATTATTATTATTATTTTAAAATTATTAATATTTCATCCCCTGCTTGAAGGGCTTTTCTGAGTCTTCTGCCCCAACCCAATTTCAAAACTGCTCCCAATTTTGACAAGAGATTAAACATTTTGGAGGACAGGGAGAACTGTTTAAATCTAGAACTAACCGCTGGCTGCGATTTTTGGAGCTGCACTTTTTTGGGGGGCTAGAAGGGTCCTCTCTTTCCCTCTTCTTTTTTGGTCTCAAAAATTTCCTTCCTGCAAAATAATAATAATAATAATAATAATAAATGGATCTTCTTCTTTTGGTCTCAGAAATCTCCTTCCTGCAAAAAATTGATTCGTCCTTCTTTTTGGTCTTAAAAATCTCTTTTCTGCAATAAAAATAAAAATTAAAAAAGGCACCCCCTTCTTTTTGGCCTTAAAAATCTCCATCCTGCAAAGAAAATTGATCCCCATCTGTAGCTCTCAAAAATCTCATTCTTGCAAAAATGGATCCCCTTTTTTTGGTCTCAGAAATCTCCTTCTTGCAAAAATTGATGCCCCTCTTTAGGTCTCAAAAATCTCCTTCCTGGAAAAAATGGCATCCTCTTCTTTTGGTCTCAAAAATCTCAATTTGCCTAGAATTTGGGAAAGTTTATTTTTCTTAAAAAATAATTTTTGGAGTAGAGTTTCCCAGATGCTTGAATAAATAGGACCACTGGGGGGGATTCTGGGAGTTGTAGTCCCCCCTCAGGGAACTTTTCCAAGCTCTGCTCTGGATGGTCCTTTGCCAACAACCCTCCTCCAGAGAGAGAGAGAGGCTGCATCCGGACTGCAGAAATAATGCAGTTTGGCACCACTTTAGCTACCATGGCTCAGTTCTATGGGATTCTGGGATTTATAGTGACTCCAGAGTTCTCTGACAGCGAAGGCTAGATATCTCACAGACCTAAAAATCCTTCTCACCAGAAGCGCAGGTGAGGTACCTTTTGAATGCCCTCAAACAAATATTTGGAGAAATGATGCTCTTTCCATTTCCATAGAAGTTCCATTTTAATCGGTCCCTGCTTTTTCCTCCATCTCTGTCTGTATCCACACTGCAAAATTATCACAGTTTGATGCCACTGTAACTGCCATGGCTCCACCTTTGGGAAAACTAGGATCTGTAGTTTGGCATCCTCTGCCAGACATCTCTTAGCAACTCTCCCCTGAAGTACAGCTCCTGAGATACCTTGATTTAATCCTTAAAGGATTACTCCTTAAACCTTGGTTTAAAATATCTTCTCAGGATACCGTACTTTGGGAATTTTAGTTCAGGGGAGTTCGCTAGAACTATCTAGCAGAGTGTTCTAAGGACATCACCAAACCACAAATCCCAGGATCCCAGAGAACCAAGGCATGACAGTTAGAGTGGTATCAAACTGGTATAACTGGGTAGTGTGGTCTCCGTGGTGGAGTGGTTTGAGTATTGGACTATGAATCTGGAGACCAGAGTTCAATTCCCAGCTTGGCCATGAAACCCACTGGGTGACCTTGGTCAAGTCACACTCTCTCAGCCTCAGGGGAAGGCAGTGGCAAGAAACCTGCCAAGAAAACCCTCTGATAGCTTCACCTTTAGGATCACCATAAGTTGGAAATGACTTGAAGGTACCCATCAGCAGCACCAGTGGTCTCCAAAACTGAGCAGAGCAGGCCCATTCTTTCTGGCCTAATCTGGGATTAGGGACTCCAGCACCCATCATCCCTTGACCGTGGGTTGTGCTGTCCACCATGCAAGGCCCCACAGCCTCCCCAAAGTATCCTGATAGGAGTTGTAGTCACACATTTTCTGTACTCCTCCTTGAGTTGGAGCAAGACTGAGGGCGGAGGAGCATTGGCAAAGCTGGAGCATTTGCATTTTCTTTTTTTGGGTGGGCTCAGCTGGTGGTCAAGGGACCCAGAAGGGGACCAGAGCCCACCTCTGAGCGCCTGGGCTCCCAAAACCGATGGTGGCCAAAGAGGGATGGCTGGCGTGACTCTGGGAAGAGCCCTCTCTTCCAGAAAGGAGCCTGAGCTAAGCTGTGCAGATCACTTTTTCCAAACCTTTCCAGATGTTGTGCAGCAGCTGTTGCACTTTGAGTGTGTCTGTGTGTAACACACGCACACACAGAGAAGGAATGAGGAGTCTTTCTAAGCACCTTCTAAGGGCAAGGCTTGGCAAAGTGTTGGACTGCAGCTCCCAGCATCCTCGGCATTGGCTTTGCCAGCTAGGGGAAGATGGAAGTTGCAGTCCAACAACATCTAGAGGGATGTTCGTACCTAGTGTTGCCAGATTTTCAAAACAGCAATGAGGGGCAGTGGAAATGCATGGCATGCAGATCTGACAATTGGGTAGCGGTTTCCAACAACCTAAATACCAATGAAAGTATATATTAACCCAGCTCCGTATTTCTCTGTGCAATGAACATGTTGTTCACATGCAAACATTACATGAAGCACCGATTTCTGCCTTTAGGAAGGGCCCCAAAATATCTTATTCAGTGACTTGCTAACCCTGTTCCCACCCCTGCTATAGTTACTCCATGCAAGGTCCCATAACCTCTCCAAAATATTCTGATCCCAGCTGCTGCAAAATCACCCTTCTTCCCATTTGGAGAAACGCAGCTCCTTTGAGCCCAGGGGATGATGGTGCTTCCTATGAAAAACCAGACAGGAAAGGCCATCTACACAGAGAGGGATTCATTCCTCCAGGCTGGGCATTTATTTGTGAACTTATTGCTCACTTATTCCATGACTGTATACTGCCTTTTCTCCCATGAGTTCAAGGGGATGTACATGGCTCTCTTCCTCCCCAATTTATCCAGCAGTGGCAACAACAACGACAACCCTGCGGTGTAGGCCAAAACAAGAAAGCATGCTTGGCTTTGGGGTAACCCAGAGGCCTCTCATGATGGGATCCCCTAACTCCCAAAACTTTGGCCACTATACCACACTGCCTTTATCTTGGGTTGACCCCAGTTCCCCCTTTTCCCAGCCCTGAACCACACCATACACTCACATACATATACACCCTGTAAATACATCCAGAGGTAGCCATCATGTTGGCCATCTAGCCAAATACAGTATCATCCCAAATCCACAAAATGGGGATACCTTTATTGGGCTGATCAAAATGTACATTATTCATGGTGCAAGCTTTCGAAGCTCCACTGGCTTCTTCATCAGGCAAAGGTGTTAAAGATGAAACAGGAGAAAGAAAATATACATATACATCTATATCTATATCTATATTTATATCTATCTATCTATCTATCTATCTATCTAATCTCATGCCCTGTGTTACTTTTGGTAGTAGAAAGCAGAAAGGGGACACATTATACATGAAAGTGAATCCATCTGCAAACTTCCAGATTACACTGGAGTTTTTTTCTTATGTAGTCTAACACTTTGGCCACTATACCACACTGCCTCTGCCTTGGGTTGACCCCACTTTCCCCTTTCTCCAGCCCTTCATGACACCAGATACCCCTCTGTGCCACTTTTATTGATAGGAGAGAACAACTGGGAACCAGAAAGTGAACACAATGTGCACGAAAACAAACCAATCTGCAAGCTTCCAGATTACACTGGATTGCTTCTTTTGCAGGATATGGCAGATCTGGCCGCCTGGCTGGGTGTAGTGTTTTTCATTTCATGTTCCTCCCCTACCATCCTACCCAGGCTCTTTATTCTTGCTGTTGTTTTTAAAAAGATGGCTTATTTATTGAGCTTATTTCTTCAGCGTTGCCGGTTGGGGGTCCTCTGACGTTTTTCCCTTGGGAAAGCCCTTCTTCTCCCAAACAGTCTCCGACTGGCTCCAATTCTCTTTCCCAGCCTCCCAGACACATTCCCCCCATTTGGACCCATTCATGGGGCAGGAGGTTAGACAAAGACGCCATTCACTCTTTGTCTGGGCAGACTGGAGATGTTTTGGAGAGGAAAGAGACCGGTTCAGTTCAGCCCTTGCAGTGGGTCTGGTGGCCAGTTCTTGGCTGCTTTGGTTCTTCTTGGCTGAGATGGACGGAGGGGGAGGCAAGGTCTTGCTTGGAGGTCATCCAGGCCACAGACTGGAAAGGCGACTCCTTCCTTTGGGGAGGAAAAAAAGGCTTACCTACTCTCTTCCTGGCCCCAAGGAGTAGTGACCCAAGTGTGGGAGGACCACTGAAGCCATCATGGATGGTGCAGGAAGCTGGGATGTGAGATGGCAGGCCATGCTTGCTTCCTCACTCCATCTGTGAGGCTTTGTGCCTTGCTGACAATTAAATGTTGACGATAGATAGATAGATAGATAGATAGATAGAATTGATTGATTGATTGATTGATTGATTGGCTGGCCCCCTGATGCGGGGATGGAGGACGTGGCATCCTTGCAGGCTTTGAGGAGAGGACCAGCATGAGACACAGGGATCGTCAGCATGAGGCGACAGCCCTCCGATTTAAGGAAGAGCTGCAGAAAGAGGTGTGGGTTTCAGTTGTGGCTCCAGTGTGATGGATTCCCTGCTCCGCTTTCCTTCTTCTTGTTGTTGTTGTGTCCTTTCAAGTTTCCAACTTACGGCGACCCTATCCTGGGGTTTTGTTCAGAGGAGGTTTGCCATGGCCTTCCCCTGAGGCTGAGAGAGTGTGACTTGCTCAAGGTCACCCAGCGGGGAATCGAACACTGGTCTCCAGGGTTGTCGTCTACGCCACGCTGGCTCTCATCCTGAACCATACATGGCTTCATTCCCATCTGCGCCACTCGATAGTGGCCTAAGTTTGGGATGAGAATCATGTGGCCTTCCAGAATTTGTTGGACTGTAGTTCCCAGCAGTCCCTAGTTAGCCTAGGAAATTGGTAGGGAATGCTGGGGATTGCAGTCCATCAACTTATAGAGGGAGACATGATTCCCATTACTAGCCCTGTCTGGAGTAGGTCCATTGAATCCACAGAACTTAGATCTGTTTTGACTTGTTTCCCATTGATTCAGTGGGTCTGTTGAATTTGGGCTAGTGTGGTGTAGCGTTTGAGTGTTGGACCATGGAGACCAGAGTTCAAATCCCCACTCGATCATGGAACCTTACTGGTTGACTTTGGGTAAGCCACACTCTCTCAGCCTCAGAGGAAGGCAATGGCAAACCCTCTCTGAACAAATCTTGCCAAGAAAACCCTGTGATAGGATCACCTTAGAGTCGTCATAAATCTTAAACAACTTGAAGGCATACAATGACAACAAGTGCAGCTGTATTTAGCAATTTTCTTTACACAGGTGGGCAGATTTTGTGTAGATCTCCAAGTGTTGCCTGACTACAACTCCCAGCAGCCCTAGCCAGCAAAGCCAAGAGGGGAGAAAGCTGGGAGTTGCAGTCCGGTTCTACAATTTCCATCCCCATTTGACGACACGCGACTAACCATATTCAACATGTCCGTAATCTCTCCATTAATTCCATGAGATCAGTCCATTAATTCCAGCGTTTGACTTTCTGGCAGTCCTTTGTTTATTCCTTAGATTTCCAATAAAGGAAATAATCTGCATTTAAAATAAAGCCACGTCAAGGCAGGCCAGGAGTCTATTGGATCGGTGATAATGGACAATTGTAAAAGCCGGCCGGTGCAGATGTGTTTAAGACAGCTGGATCAATTATTCACATTTTAATACTCCCACAGCAGATCTTTATCTGATTTTCCTCCTCCTTTTGTTTGTTTGTTTAAAGTCATTTTGGTAGCGTGGATTAAAAAATAAAATACCAAGGGAGAGCATAAAATGAAGCTTGCCCAGAACCCGCTTCATTTCTGCATATAAAACATGGTTTAACATTTTTAAAGAAAGAAATCAAAGTGAAAGGAGTTTGTGGGGGAAAGGATGGATAATGGAAAAGCGTGGATGGATAAGCGATGATAAATTGAACGGAGGGCAAAAGGACAGCCTTGCTGAATTTTCTCTGCGGATTTCTTATTTTAAGAGGAATTTTGTCTCTTGTCATTTTGGGAGTGTGTGTGTGTGTTTGTGTTTGTGTGCTCTGCCTTTCTTTAAAACAAAATCTGTGGGGGAATTATGCTTGGTGTGCAAATGGAGGTTCCTTATGATCATTATTGTACGGTTCCTTTGTTTCTTTGTGCAAGCTTCATTAGTGCATTTTTATTTTGTTTTATTTTGGTGGCCATATGAGAAAATCTTGATCTAATTGTCTCTAGTAAACACACGGAAAATATGAGTCCTCCGGATAGATTTCTTCAAGGGAGTTTGGTTTTTAATGGAATGCAAAGATGCGGGGTTAAATTAAATGTCTTTTCTGGTGTCAAACAGACATGCAACTTCTCCTTCAACTCCAAATTATAGCAAATTTGTGTGTGTTGGGTAAACCTAATATTTCTTCATCTGGCCCCCACCCCAACTAAATTCTCTCAAAGCAAGGCGTTTTAAAAGAAATTCCTACCAAATGTCCATCTTCTCATTCAAACAGTTCCTGAGCGGAAGCTTCTCTGCTATATACAATCCTGACAATTTATATTTCTTTTTAAAGAAAAGAAAAGAAAAGAGGGGGATAAATCTAGGGATGCTAATACCCTTACACACACATTAGAGACTAGCTTTAGGGAGTGTGGCTTCTACTCTGAAAGCCAGCATGGTGTAATGCTTTGAATGTTGGACTATGACTCTGGAAACCAGGGTTCGAATCTGCGCTCAGCTAGGAAAAACCCACTGGGCGACCTTGGGCGAGTCGCACACTCTCAGCCCCGGAAAAATCCTGTGATGGGATGACCTTAGGCTCCTTCATCAGGCAAAGATGGTGGACTGACTTGAACAAGCTTCCAATCTGAACCTATTGGTTTCATGGATTACATTTGTCTGCGTCCAGTTGTCTCCGCTCTGTGCCCAATTGCAAGGACTCTACCTTAGTAAATTACTTGCTCTTTGTAGGGAATCACATGAAGTGCCAAAAACTGGAGAAAAGAGAAAGAAGGAAGGATAAATCTTGTATATACTCAACTATAAGTCGACCTCACGTATAAGTCGAGGGCACGTTTTGGGTCCAAAGTCATGGATTTTGATATGACTCATGGATAAGTCGAGGGTAAAACTTTGGGGCACATAGCAAAGGGCGTAAAGGATCAAGCAGAGGGAAATGATGCCCAAAAACGTACAAAATCCCAGCACTCATAACAAGTTTGTGCTCCCCCTGAAGCCTGAATGGATGAGAGAATCGAGGGGCTTCCAGGAAAGACTACGCTCTTACCTTTCTCCAGGAGATGGTTAGCTTTAAATAAGATTTAAGTACAATACTTACTTTGACCCGTGGGTAGGTCGACTCAGGTTTTCTGGACCGTTTTTTGGACTGAATTTTCTAGACTTATACATGAGTACATACAGTAAAAGAAAGAGGGGAAAAAAGGGGGGGGATGAAAGAGTGTCTGGAAGACCATTTCTGGTTTTGAAAATTGGGTCTTTTTGACTTTAGGGAAGGGGCTGTAGCCTATTTGGAAGGTGCATTGATGCTCCTGGAGATGTTCAAGAGAAGCAATGCAGCATCAGGGCAAGGTCCAGAAAAAGGGAATCCCAGGGATTGAGTGGCCATTCATTGTAAAGGAAGGAAAGCAATGGGTCCAGACTGTGTGTTGTTGTGCATGTGTGTGTGTGTGTGTGTGTGTGTGTGTGTGTGTGTGTCCAGGATCTCTACTAACTTGTCCTTTTCTTCCTCTCCTCTTGCAAGCTCTGAGTTGCAACGAGAACGACGGTGACCACTTGGACCGCGACCAGCAATACCCCAGCAACCAGAAAACCAAGCGCATGCGGACGTCGTTCAAACACCACCAATTGCGGACAATGAAGTCTTATTTTGCTATTAACCACAATCCGGACGCCAAGGACTTGAAACAGCTTGCTCAGAAAACGGGCTTGACCAAGAGGGTGCTCCAGGTAAGGAAAGCCCACCTGGGGGGAAGCGAAAGGAAGAGGGGTCTCTTGGTTGGCAACCCTCTCGATCGATCGATCGATCGCTCGCTCCAGCGCCAGACAGAAAGAGAGAGACCTCCTCCTCCTCCTCCTCCTCCTCCTCCTCCAGCGCCGCCAGCGCTTCGTCTTTTTGCAACACCTGGATGGAGATGCTGCAGAGATTGCGAAGATCCGGAAATTCAGATAACTTGCTTTGGGACTGCAGACGGGTTTGCAAATAAATTTAAAAAGGGGGGATCAGTGCAGTCTGGGCAAAACATCCTGCAGGGCTCTTTCTTTTCTTTTCTTTCTTTCTTTCTTTCTTTCTATCTATCTATCTATCTTTTTTGAAAATGCCACCAAATGTGCTTGCGGCGGTTGCTGATTCACGCACCTCACATTTAGCAGGATCCTTTAAGTGTGAAAATGTGAAAAGGAAGCATATACAAGGTTGCTTCGTAAATTCACCATCTCAACTCACTACAACACAGCTGGAGTTGTCTCTGTGGACTTCCATAAGTTTGTCGAGAAACAAACGATCCAGTTGACATTGTCATTTTGTATATGAATGTGTGTGTGTGTGTGTGTGTAATATATATATATATATATATATATATATATAGTGATTTTTTTTTTGGAGGGAAAAAGAGAGCAGAAGTCTTGTGCCACTGTGATCAGGTTTAAGTTGTGGAAATGGCTCAGAGAGAGAGCCCCATTGGTCCAAAACACACTGCAGAAATAATCCAATTTGAGACTGATTTAACTGCCCTGGCTCAATGCTCTGGAATTCTGGGAACTGTAGTTTTGTGAGACATTTAGCCTTCTCTGTCAGAGAGCTCTGGTGCCACAATAAACTACAATTCCCAGGATTTCCTAGCACTGAGTCAGGGCAGTTTGGACTCTTGAGTCTCCGTATTGGGAGAAAGGTGAGATGCTGTTGTTGCTGTTAAGTTGTGCGCTAAGAATTTAATAATACCATGTAGCAGCCTTCCCCAATTGTAGCAGTTTACACCTCCACCAGGAGCTGGTCTTTTGCAAGGCCAATGAGTCTTAATGGTTGGTTCAAACCTTTTGCATAAATTTGAGCTGAATGTTTTGTCCTGCTTTTGCATCATCAGTGCCAGTAGCTGCAGTTGTGTTCAGGGCAAAACATTTAACATTGTGGAACGGGGAGAAGACTTGGGGGGTATTGGTCAGCATGGAAACATCCCAGTCTAGAAATCCCGCTTCCTTGCACCCATGTCAAGGGGTGGATGAATCCACTGCAGGTTTTAGCCTGAGTCATCCGAAGTTTTAACCTTTGGGGGAGAATAGGATTTATTACCTTTAAAATTCAGAGTAAAATCTGGATTCGCCAGTGCATTGACATGAGAGTCCCCAGCTGCCATTGGCTATAAGGATCCTTGTGTACTATTCAGTGCTTTAGTCCTGCATTTGGAGAGGGTTGGACTACATGTCCCTCAGGGTCCCTCCCAACTCTATGAGTCTACAAAAAGACTAGCTTTCCCAACTGCTTGGAGGGATTGTGGTCTTCTCTTTTTCCCCTACATAGTTATGTCTTTGTGTGGAAATCAGTTTTTTTTTGGGGGGGGGGGGGGGCTGAACCCTAAGTGACCACCACTCCCATGCTTGGAAGTCACAAATGACCAGTAGCATCCAGGATCCTGCTGCAGGTTTACGTCTTTGTAAGTGGTCTCATTCCTTAAAAATGTCCCTTTCCCCATGTAAGTATGTAAGTATGTAAGTTTCAACATACACTGCTTTTACACTTTTGTGGCCTTTAAAAGAAAGCAACTTGGCCTGAGGAGTTTGAACCTTTATGCCACTTGGACTCATAAATTGTTATGTTGTTGTGTTGTGTTGTTCCTGGCTTGTGATGACCCTAAGCCATTCCTTTCATGGGGTTTTCTTGGCAAGATTTGTTCAGAGGCTGAGAGAGTATGACTTGCCCAAGGAAGGTGAGCAGAGAGGATTTGAACCCCAGAGTCCTAATGCTACCTTCAAACAACCACACCATGTTGGCTGTCTTCTTGTGTGTGCCTCCAAGTCATTTTTGGCTTATGGCAACCATATCATAGGATTTTCTTGGCAAGTTTCTTCAGGTTTGGTTTTTTTTTTGCCATTGTCTGAGGCTGAGAGAGTGTGACTTGCTCAAGGTCAACCAGTGTTTTTTTATGCTGTCTTGTTACATGCCTTCAAATTGACTTTGATGTACAACGAACATCTGCTAAGGTTTTCTTGGGAAGATTTATTCAGTGGAGGTCTGTCACCCTTGTCTTCCTCTGAGGCTGAGAGAGTGTGACTTGCCCAACATCATCCATTGGATTTATGTGGCCAAACAGGGATTTGAACCCTGGTGTCCAATGCTCAACCACTACATCATACTGGCTCACATAAATAGTTATCCAAATTCCAAAATGGCCTGATATTTCCATGCTTTCTGGGGAATTCTTAACTGTCTTTCCTACTAAAGACAGAAGTTAGAATCCTGTTGGTGTCTTACTATCTTTCCCCAAGGAAATGGCTGTACAGCTTGGCCCAATGTGCAATGGCCCATAAGAGAACAACAGTATGCCCTTGCTGGCTTAAGGGGATGGGAATTATAGTTCACACAACTGGAGGGTTCTAGGCAGCACAAGCTTACTTTATATTATCCAGATATTTTTTTTCCTCCAGACATCTGGCGGGTTCTAGATTGTACAAACTTGCTTTCTATTGTCTACATATTTTACTTCCTCCACACATTTGGAGGGTTCTAGGTTGCACAAGCTTGCTTTATATTGTCTAGATATTCTACTTCCTATATACATTTGGAGGGTTCTAGGTTGTACAAACCTGCTTTCTATTGTCTAGAAAATTGGGTGCAACTTTTGAGAATTTCTATTATTCATAAGAACATATAGTTGCATTTCGAGCGCCTGCATGGTTTTGTGGTCCGTGTGTTGGACTATGACTCTGGAAGTTCAGCTCCCAGAATCCCTGAACCGGCAATTTGAGGTCAAGGAGGACCTGAGATCGAGAAGTGCCATCCCAGACGGTTCAGAAATGTGCCTGAATTTAACACTGTGATTTTTTTTCTTTGCATGCAAAGTAAGGCACTGAAGACCTCTCCTCCCTGGCCTGCCCCAACCTGGGCTTCCTTCTAAATGCATTGTACTACAACTCCCATAATCCCTGCCAATTTGGGCTCATGGGACGAAGACTCAAAGTTCAGCCCAAAAGAGGAAAATCTAACCTTTTAGCAGCTTTGCCAAAAGCAGGGTTCCCATGAATGGGGAACCGTCTTGAGAGTGAGTTTCTATCATACTGACAGCTGCAAAAATTGGCACAAGACCTAGAAAATTTCAGCGCTTGAGTGTACTTACTTAAAATTGTTGTTGTTGTTGTTGTTGTGTGCCTTCAAGTTGCCTCTGACTTATAGTGACCCTATCCTGAGGTTTTCTTGGCAAGATTGGTTCAGAGGCAGTTTGCCATGGCCTTTCCCTGAGGCCGAGAGAATGCGACTTGCCCAAGGTTGCCCAATGACTTTCATGGCTGAGCCATGAGGAATCGAACCCTGATCTCCAGCATCATAGTCTATGCCACGCTGGCTCATATTAACCTTTCAGAATGGGTGGCGGATCTGTATAAATGTTGAGAAGGTACCTAAAATGGTGTCATGGTCATCACAAAGTCCAGAGGAGCCATTTGTCCCCAACCCTGGCAACCAAACTCATCCTTCTTTCTTATGAGACCCAACATGGCAGAGTGGTTTGAGCCCCAACCCTGTGTTTTCAAGGGATGACAAAACCCATCACTCTTTCTTATGAGAGCCAGCTTGGCAGAGTGGTTTGAGCCCCGACCCTGTGTTTTCAAGGGATGACAAAACCCATCGCTCTTTCTTATGAGAGCCAGCTTGGCATAGTGGTGTGAGCCCCAAACCTGGGTTTTCAAGGGACGGCAAACCCATTGCTCTTTCTGACGCTCCTTCTTCTTCTCTCTCTTGGATGGTTCTAGGTGTGGTTTCAAAACGCCCGTGCCAAATTTCGACGGAACCTTTTACGCCAGGAGAACACGGGGGTGGACAAGACCTCCGACTCGGCGCTCCAAGCCGGGACCCCCTCCGGCCCAGCCTCGGAGATCTCCAACACCTCCATGAGCCCCTCCAGCACCCCGACCACCTTGACGGACTTAACCAACCCAAGTATGCCATCGGTCACTTCGGTCTTGACCTCGGTGCCCGGGAGCTTAGACGTCCACGAGTCCCGGAGCCCGCCTCAGACGACGCTGACGAATCTTTTCTGATGACTTTCGTTTTTCCTTTCCTTTCCTTCCTTCCTTCCTTTTTTCTTTTTTCTTTTTAAAAAGGAAAATTATTTCTTAGTTGAATTCCAAGTGTATTTTTTTGCTAGAGACTTTCTCACGTCGGGGCTAGCCGCAGCGTAGGAGAAGTCGCCGTTCTGGTCTGAGGTTCGCGGTGGACTGAAAAAATGAACTTGGAAGAGCAACTTGCCACACAACATTTGTGTTCATGTACAGTTTTGTGGACCTGGGCAAGGGAAAACAGTGATTAATTTAAGTTGGCTAAAGCTTCTGTGATATTTTTCAGAGACGGTCATGTGCCTTATATACTGTTCTCCTCCCTTTAACCCAACTTTGGATCAGATGTGGTTCCTTCCCATCTCCCTTGTTCCTTTCTGTATATTTATGACCAGGGCAAAGAACAAGCAAACACACACAAACACACACAAAAGGAGGACAAAGAAAAAGAGAAAATGTCAATAAGAATTTTGTTACTTTGAATTAGTCCTAAGCCCTTCATTGGTTGTTCTGATGTTTTAGAATTAAAAAACAAAAAAGTGGGATTAAAAAAAAAAGAGAGAGAGAGTCTGTTCAGTTATCAAAATTTGTAAAAAACAAAACAAAACCCTAACCAGTAATAAAACCACTTACGGAAACTACCTCCATGTTGTTTGACCATGAGAAGAAGACTAGAGAGAGATGTGGGGGAGATATTCATTTTTGTTTGATTGTAATGTTCTTCTTGTGAGTCAGACTGGAACTGAAAATCACTTGTCCTTTAAAGTTTGCATTTCTTCAAATTTTGCAATAGAGGTCTCTAATTATTATTATTATTATTATTTTCCAAAAATTGCATGCAGAAATACACCAATGGGGCAAAGGGCACATAAGTGTGTGCATATAAAGGAAAGCAATGTTCAGAATGCTTGATATTTGGAAAATTGCTTCCAGAAACGTGTGCGTTTGATAGACTGCCACCCACAAATGCAGGGATTAGGAAAAATGGGTGTGTGAATATTCATGCGGACATAAGATTTTTAAAAAGTCTCCACCTCTAAGACAAACCACACATAAGACCAGAAAATGAAATAGTCGGGATGAACCAAATGAGAGAGCGTGACGTGCCCAAGGTCTCCCAATGGGCTTCCATAGCTGAGCATGGATTCGAACCCTGGTCTCCAGATGCTCAAAGTACTATGCCACATTGGTCCAACTGCAACAGACCCATTGAATCAATGGGATCAATGGAACGAATGGGAACGAGTCAAAGTAGATGTACATTCTGTTGATTCTGATAAGTTCGGTAGTAATAGTATGATCCTTAAAGGAACTATTGAGGGTGCTGAACCTATTGGAGGGGAGATAGGAATCAGTTGCCTCCAACATGGAGTAGTGGTTTGAGTGATGTTCCCCTCGACCTCTTGCCCTTTGCCTATAGAAGTGTTGTTGTTGTTGTTGTTGTTGTGCGCCTTCAAGTCCTTTCCAACTTATGGCCTACCTCCAGATCTAGATCTGGAGAAGAGTGTCATATCCCAGCACTGCAAATAAATTTCTATGGGGGCGATGAGACTCTAGCAGGTTACCCTTTCAGCCCCATCTTGCGTTTCCCTTCTCTCTCTGTGTGTAATGCATGAAAGGAGGAGGAATGTGAAGATCTCCAGCAACAGCATTTTGGCCGTTGCTTCCAAAATGTTGCATGGGAGCCAGGCGTGGGTTGGCAGTCTGCCCATGATGCAAGTCAAAGCTGTTGTTGCAGCCGGTCGGGAAAGCCGTAGGGGTTACGGGGAGGCAGGCAAGATGGAGGTGGGGTGGAGAGCAGCCGTGCCAGTGTATCTCTGGCACTCTTTTGCCTCCAGGGAGGAAAGGAAGATGGAAAGAAGCCAAGGAAACGCACCGTGAAGTGGAGAGCAGGTGGTGGTAAAGGGAGATGGCTGTGGGGAGGGCAAAGCAGATGGGGGCAAAGCAGAAAGAGAGAAGAGAAGAGTCACATCCAAGGCTGGAAATGAAAGAGGAGGCAAGTCCAAAGGTTGTGGGTGGGGGGATTATTGGGGAGGGGGAAATTATTTGCAACCCCCAGAAAGCCCTCCTCTAAAGGAAACCTATTCAGGGGTAGCCGTGTTGGCCATATAGGAAAGTACCATAACATCCCAAATCCACAAAAACAGGAACACCTTGAGTTGACCAGCCAAAATGCACAATGCAAGATTTCAAAGCTCCTTTAAATTGTGAAGTCGTAGGCTTTCATGGCCGGCATCTATAGTTTTTTGTGGGTTTTTCGAGCTGTGTGGCCATGTTCTAGAAGAGTCAGAAAGAAACTCTTCTAGAACATGGCCACACAACCGGAAAAACCCACAAAAAACTCCTTTAAACTATCCTTTAAAGGAGTTCTCCAAGGTTGTTGTTGTTGTTGTGCATCTTATTCTGATTTATGGCAACCCTAAGGGATTTCACAGTGTTTTCTTGGTAAGATTTTTTCAGAGGGCATTTGCCTTTGCCTTTACCTTTACCTCTGAAGCTGAGAGAGGGTGACTTATCATCCAGTGGGTTTCCATGCCCAAGCAGGAACTCGAACCCTGGTCTCCCAGAATCCAACCCTCAAACCACTATGCCCCCCTGGCTTACTACTACTTATTTGCAGTCTACTCATGAGAGTTGCTGTCTAATAGTATGTGGTGAATGATTCCCAGCTCTGTTCCAAGGGTCCCTAGGCAGAGTGTTCCTGGAGTTTTGGACAGACTGTTTTTCCTTAGGGAAGGAGAGAGAGGATGGTGGCATTTCCAGCTGAGGCCTGTTTGGTAGCAACAGCTTTCCCTGCAACACTCAAGCCTCCAGGTCACGTTGAGCAGCTTTTGTGCTCAGCCGAGCTGCTAATCCACCGCTTTGCTGCCGTCTCCTTCCCTCGTCTTCTTTGACGGTATAGCTTGGGATTCCCAGGTAGACTCAGCAGAGCCGGGCTTACCACGGCATGGAGCCAGACCTCGATGAACCTGCCTCGGGCGGTAACAGGAGCCAGGCTGGTCTAAACCCAAGGGGGCCCAATCCATAGGATAATTTTCCTGCACAGACCTCAATGCAACAAACCCCACCAGACCTGGTTGGGAGCAGCTTCAATGCCTCGCTCTGAAAACAGTCTGGCTACAGTCTGCTCTTTGCAGGACAGGGTTTGGGGAAGCTACTTTGTGGGGATGCAGTTTCCAGAATCCTGCAGCCAACATGCTAGCTGGAAGTTTGAGTCCCAAAAGAGTACCTTTTCCTACCTCTTTCTCAGGGGTGACAGGTGGCAAGGGTTCAATGCTCACCAATAGTCTAAAAGAGCTCTCCAAGTGATGAACTGTATTCTCCAAATAGGTTCAACACCTTGGAGGACTGTTTTAGCGCTTGGAGTAGACACATTGCTCTGCTGACATTGGAGCCAATAGCTACTACTGTTCCAAATCCATTTGTTTTTTCACCATACCCAGAGCTGCTCCTCAAATATATATTTCCCAGATATTTTATCTTTTGTCCTGATTCAGGATGCCAAGTGTCCAGGTGAGTGCACTTCTAGTTTAATGGAGGGGGATTAAGAAACTATAAGCTAGTCTCACATAAAGGGGATATGAGAGCTGAAATGCAGCCCAAGCGATCTGTGGTTTAAGCACAAAACACAGTCCAAGCAGGGACAAATACCAGTCCAAGAGTTTCTGAAGAGTCTTAAGGAGTACAGCAAATTTCAAGAAACTAGAGAGCAAGGAACATAACACCAAAAAATGATAGTGGACCTGTTGTTTCCACAGCACAGAAATGACTTAATGAGGTCAGCAGTTCCCTTTTAAGGCAGGCCACACCTTTGCCTGCCCTTTTGTTGCTGCTACTTTAATCTGCAATGCTAAAGGGTAAAGGGACTCAGCTTCCAGCTCTCCATTTTTTGCATGGGATAATCTGGGCTTTGCTTTCCAGGTAGGGCTGCTAGCTACCTCTGGCTATATTTAGAGCCTGAAATTCTGGACTCATATCCTCCCTTTCTCCATCTGAGGAGGCCTTCTCCAGGTAGGACATGATGCATATATTCTTTTTATGTTTGTGGTAGATAGCTACTTCTTCCATGTCTCCCCCTCCTGCCCATCTTGGTGCTGGGAACAGATTTTGGGAATAAATGTTAGTTTTGAAAGGATGCCATACTGAAGAAGGAGTAACCTTGTTTTCTGCTGCTCCAGAGATGGAGCAATGGATGCAAACTACAGGAAAAGAGATTACACCTAAACATTAGGAAGAATTTCCCAATGGTAAGAGCTGTTTGAGAGTGGAATACACTGTCCTTGAAAAGCGGTGGCATCTCCTTCTTTGGAGGTTTTTAAACAGAGGTTGAATGGCCATCTGTCTGGAGTGCTTTGATTGTGTATTCTTGTGTGGCAGTGGGTTGGACTGGATTACCTTTGGGGATCTCTTCCAACTCTTGATTCTATGTGCATACCCAATACCCTGGGAAGATCTCCCATTGTTTGAAACGGGCATAGCAGTCCTTTCTTGGAGTTTCAAGGTGTGTGAAGGCAATTTGCCTGCAAATGGGGGCCTTTGCTTTCCTTGATAAAGACTGTGGGCTGTTTTTAAAAACCCTGGTATGGACTCTGAGGGGAAATTTGCTGGGAAGGCAAGGCCAGACAAGAAGCCAGAAGCAAACAATCAAACCCAAGCCAACTGTTCAGAGATGCGCTTCCACATGGCACTGCATTAGTAAACAATGCTGAAGGAAGGGGTGGGAACGAATGCCTATTTTTGTCACCTTGTTTTTCTGAAATATCCCAAACCTGCGAATCAACCGAGTGCTTAGTGTCTCCAGAGCTGTTTTATTGAAGTCTCCTGCTTGCTTCCCATAAATATTGCATTTGCCTCCGGTGACGGATTCTGACATGCATTTAAAATATATACATTAGTACAGGATAGGAAATGGAGAATTCTGAATGCCTGTTATTGCTCCTTTGTTTTAAAATTCAAAATAACAGCTTATTGAAACAAGTCAAGCTCTGCTGCAACTTGTCAAGCTCCTTTAAAAAAAAAAGGTTTGTATGCCTTCCTTATTCTTTGAACTTTTCCCATTTAAGTTGGTGGCTTGTTGCTTTTCTGATTTTGGCTGTTGGCAATGGTTTTCTTTGGATGGGTGGCCTAGGATTTGGGACCTCCCTGGGCTATTTTGTGTCTTTAGATGCTTCCTCATCATCCCATAAATTCCCATTTTTCACAGACAGGTAATCATGTTACCCATATTGTTTGAACTGTAATCCCCAGCATTCCCTACCCTTACTAAGTTGGCTAAGGCTGCTGGGAGTTGTAGTCCAACAAAACCAAAAGGGCCTCCGGTTCCCATCCCTGCTCTAGCAGATTGGACCACGTAACGCTGAGGAACTTGGAAAGAGCTACAAATTGATTTGATCACAATATAAACCTATACATATCTGCTCAGAAGCAAGTCCATTTGAGTCCAATGGGATTTAATCCATGGGATGTAGGTCAAGCACCTTTTCCCAACTGGATGCCCTTCAGATGCATTGGACTACAGCTCCCAGCATCCCAACAGTTGCTGGGAACTGTAGTATGGAAAGCAACTTTCCCCAGTTCTGATGTTTGCCTTCCTCAGACCTAACAGGACAAGGCATTCAGACTTTAATGTCATTTTTGACAATACAATACTTGTTGTTGTTGTTGTTGTGTGTCTTCAGATTGTTTCTGATTTATGGCAACTTTAAGGTGACCCTGTCATGGGCTTTTCTTGGTAAGATTTATTCAGAGGAAGGTTTGCCATTGCCTTCCCCTGATGAGGCTGAGAGAGTGTGACTTGTCCAAGGTCACCCAGTGGGGTTTCATGGCCAAGTGGAGAATGGAACCAGAGTTGTAGTCCAATGCTCAAAACTACTACATTGGCTCTCAGTGCAATGCTTAGTATAAACTAAATTGCATGGCGTTGTAGTTTGGTAAGATAAGAGAGCGAGTGCGGTGCTGGACTAGGACTTCAGAAGAGCAGGATTCGAATCACTTGCAAGGTTGCAGATGTTGGTGTGACTGACACCTGTCAATCTGTTTGCAGACCGAAGGATTCAAGCAGGATGCAATGTGGAAGAAAGGCCTGGGATGAAAGGACCAGAGCATTTTCTGACCTCTTTGTGGTGGCCTTCCTTCCTTCCTTCCTTCCTTCCTTCCTTCCTTCCTTCCTCCTCGCTTTGCCATCTGCATACAAGGCAGGGCAGCGCCAACCCCGGAGAGCCATTACCCAACCAAGAGAGGCAATAACAGTTAAAGTGATGGGGCCAGGATTGCCGGCAAGAGAATCTATTAGTTGCAACACTTAGGCCGGCAAAAGAGCGTCTGTTCCCCAGGTGGAGCTGCGTTGGCGAGGCTTGGCATGGCTGCGTGGCGAGAGGAAGAAGGAGGAAAGCAAGCAAGCGGTCAGACAAACCAGATGCCCCTTTCCACCACCCGCCTTGGCGCACAGCATGCCGACAAGGGAGGAGGCCTCTGAGCATCTTGACAGGTTGAAGGTCCTGGCTGGGGATCCAGGGAGCCACATCTGGCAGGTTTCCAAGGGCGCACATCTGTCCCTTTGACACTGCGGGAGGAATAGCACAAATGGGAGGCAAGAGGGAAGGCAGGAGTTTCGGGGCAGCTTCTTTTGCTGGCCAAAAATCCTCCTGGGGAGGTGACTTCGAGGCCACCAGGCTTTTTTTTTGGTGCTTTCTTTAAAACTTTATTTTTTATAAGCTTCGCTACTACAACATTGATCTCCAAATCACAATGAAATCACAATTTTGTAATTACATTAATACCGCCTAAGTATCTCCTGCATAATTCACTTTTGCTCACACACATTTTTTTCTCCGTCTTATTATTACTCACTACTTTTCACTTATCCACGCCGTACTTACAGGATTTATCATTCCTTTTCATAAATTTTCTTTCCTAACTAAATGTTCCTTATGATTCACAATGCTTTACTTTTCGATACTTGTATCCTAATTCCACTTGCTATTGCAAAATTCGGTTATAGGGAACCACTCTGTCTTTTAAGAAGGATAGCCCTTGGACTACAACTCAGGGTTCAGTTCTCAGCTCAGCCATGAAACCCACTGGGTGACCTTGGGCAAGTCACACTCTCTCAGCCTCCTCATGGGAAGGCAATGGCAAACCTCCTCTAGACAAAACTTGCCAAGAAAACTCCATAATAGTCTGCCTTAGGGTCACCATAAGTTGGAAAAGACTTGAAGGCACACAACAAGCATCCAGACCTTTTCCGAATTTCCAGCTCAGCCTTGGGGAAGGAGAGGGATGAAAAGTGCCAGGTCACACCAGAACAGATGCAGATTCATCCCTTGGTCACAGTTTCCTAGCTGGTTGTACAAAGTGACCATGAGGTGGAGCTGGTGTTTGGAAAAGCAACTTTTAAAGCAAAAGATTACCATTCCCAAAATATGAGACACAAAAAGTGGTGTCAAACTGCATTATTTCTGCAGTGTGGGTGCAGCCAAGGTCTCACTCTCTCCAATGCTAGAAATATGGGGACTAAAGGAAAAAAAATCATTGGAGGGGCAGAATTCTCTTATTTCTGTATTATTATTATTATTATTATTATTTATTCCCTTTCCCCAAAATTTATTATTCTGCCCTTTTTCCAAAACTGGGACTCAGATAGGGAATGCATTTCCCTCATCTGAGTCTTAGTTTTGGGGAAAGGGCAGGATCATCATCATCATCATCATCATCATCATCATCATCTCTCCTGCCCCATAGGTACAGTGGTTTTATATGGGTTACATTTGAGCTCCTTCCACCCTAAAAACAGTTCCTTGTGAAGTCAAAGGTTTCACAATTGGCATGTATGGGTTTTTGTGGAGGTTTGGGGGCTGTGAGGCCATGTTCTAGCTAGAAGAATGTATTCCTGACATTTCACCTGCATCTGTGGCTGCTGGCATCTTCAGAGAATGGCGGCATGGAGGTATGTGGGGTATATATACTGTGTGACCCTTGGTTGAGAGGATTAGCATGTAAATCTGTGTTAAACTCAACCAAGGGTCAGACAGTATATATACCCATTCTCTGAAGATGCCAGCCACAGATGCAGGCAAAATGTCAGGAATACATTCTCACAGCCCGAAAAACCCACAAAAACCTACAGTTCCTTGTGTTTGCAAAGCTATATATGATGTGCAAATTTTGCAATGGCACTTGCAAACTTTTGTTTCATTAACAGAGTGCAATATTTGTTGTGGGGTTTCCCCCCCCCTCAAGCAAAGATGTTATTCCTCCCGCCCCCCAAATGCAATGTACTTTAAATAGCATCTGCATAGCCTCCCCCCAATCCTGTCCTCGCTGCCTGCCTGCCATTCCTGGTGCGGCTGATCCACAAAGTCGCTCAAGTGGCAGCTGTCACGGGTGAGGTGGCATTTTTCTTCACTGGGACTGACAGCAGCTGTCTGGGAGGAGTATGAATGGAACGGGAATGACATCATGTTTATTCAGAAATGACATTCCCGGCTACAGATCAGTGTCAGCAGTATTTCTGAAACGTCCGAGAAAGAGAAAACACTTCCTGAGATGCATCCCTGATTTATCCTTTGTACGACACACAACACAAACATGATATATGGAGATATGTAAAATGGATGCAATTTGGCCAGGCAAAGCCAAGCCGGATGGTTTGCTTGGCTCACTGCAAAGGCAAAGATCGAACATGATTATTATTCCCTGACCGGCTAGTTTTCTCAAAGCAGGGAGTCCATTTCTGGAGCTGGGAGAGCTGCCCTCTTTGCAAGTCCAATTGTGTTTTTGTCTAGCTGGTTGGCCCCTTCTTCTACCTCCTCTTTCCTCTCCTTGGTTTCTTCTCAGGATATCAGATTGGAGTGAGGGATATTTATATTTAAGTCCAAGTTCAACAGAAGGGCTGATTTAAATATAAACTCTCTGACTGCTGACCCCATGGCTCAAATTGCAGACGGTTTGGCAAAGGGAAGCAGTGGGTGGCAGAGGATAACCAAGACACGATCCCAACTCTGCACCAAGGAAAACATTCATAATTCTGCAACCTGGATCCGTGCTACACTTTTCCACAATTCCTCTGACTCTGCCCCATCCAGCAGTCTGTACCCTTTTCCATCTTTTATCCTCCCCACTTTTTGTTTTTGCTGCTGTTGCTTCTGGTGGGGCTGAAGTTACCTCGACACATCTGAATAGCAAGCTTTGTTCTCTCCCTGATCCACCTTGGATGTTTCTTTAAAACAAACAAAAGTTGATTTCACACGCCAATGCTAAACATTTTCTGCATTTCACTTGCAAGCCCCTGCCACCTCCTCCCTTCCCTACAGCTCCCCACGAGCTGCGAAGTTCCACAGATCTTGTTTATAACACCTTGGTCTAAAATTATCTCTAGACGCACTGCGTCCTCCTATAGAACAGATGCTCCACAACCCTCCAGTTCTGTTTTGATATCAAATCGGTGTGTTTAAGCCGCTTATGTGAACTATAAAGCTGAAACTACGTGGAGGAAATGAAAATGTTGTGATGTTTGCCACAGCACTACTCCAGTTTCATTTGGAGCTTTGTTTTTGTTGGAGGCCTGCGGATCAATACTCAGCAAACAAATAGCCTCCACAGGACCATGCATTGGAATCCCATTGGTGTCTTATCCATGGGTTAATGTCTTATCCACATGTTGGTGTCTTCTCATGCATTGGTTTCTTCTCCATGTGTTGGTGTCTTATCCATGCATTGATGTCTTACCCATGTCTTGGTGTCTTATACATGGGTTGGTGTCCATAGGTTAGTGTCTTATCCATGCCTTGGGTCTTATCCCTGGGTTAGTGTCTTATCCATGGGTTGGTGTCTTATCCATGGGTTAGTGTTTTATCCACATGTTGGTGTCTTCTCCATGCATTAGTTTCTTCTCCATGTGTTGGTGTCTTATCCACACATTGGTGTCTTACCCATGCCTTGGTGTCTTATTCATGGGTTGGTGTCTTATTCATGGGTTGGTGTCTTATCCATGGGTTGGTGTCCATAGGTTAGTGTCTTACCCATGCCTTGGTGTCTTATCCATGGATTGGTGTCTTATCCATGGCTTAGTGCTGGGGTAGGCAATCTAAGGCCTGGGGGCTGAATGCGGCCCCCCGAGGCCTTTGGACCGGCCCCAGGCATCCTGTTAATGACCTGTGTGTGTATGTGAAGCTTACATGTGAGCATGCCTCCAGCTTCATGAAGCCAAACCAAACCACAAATGTATCTGGTCCTCCGGAGGACTCACACCTTGAGGAACCACCATTCCCAGCCTAAGACTCTTTTTTTAGGCTGGATGGTCGGTGACGTTGAGCCACTGAACTGGCCTTGTTGAGACGTGTGTATATGTGTGTGTGGAGGGAACACACTATTAAATGAAGGGGCACACTAGGGAGCCTTATTCTTGTGGTTTCCTAGTCTCTAGGGTTCCTGTGTGGGACCATCTCTGGGGTGAGTAGGTCAGAAAAGGTTCGTGGCTTCTTCTGCCGGGTTGTGTTTAATTAGGGCTTGGCTGAAGCTTGGCGGGTTTGGCTCAGACGGGGTCCCTGGGTCCCTTTGCTCCGTCTCTTCCTCTCTCCTCCTTTATTATTTCCTCCTTCAGTTTTGATGTTGTTGGTATATAAAATTTAAAGAGCTCTAAATTTTTTTAAAAGGCCCTAAAGGGACCTGTGCTTTTTTGTGTTAAAGTCATTACGGCAAACACCTGCGCACGGTTGGGTTTAATTGGGCTACAGCTGTTGGGGGAGAGAATTGGGGAGGGAAAGGGAAGAGATGCCACATTGATCGGTTGTCTCTGGGATGCGCCTTTCTGTCACCTACTACTAGGGGAAAGGATCGTGGGGGGGAACAGCAAATCATGGTTAGGAACTATGGGGTAGGGAGGAATCTGGGGCTGTCCATGGGTGTCTGTAGAGGCATCTGGTTGAGACGATTACGGGAAACCCGCATCGGTCAGGTGAAATGGACCATCACAAGGACCTTCTGGCTCCCAAAGGGCTCCAGCTGCTGGCAATGTTGGTTCTAGAAGAGGACAAGCCAAGTTCATTGAAATATTTTAAAGAAATTATGGACAGGTTGGTGGGAAGGGGCTGAAAGGACTTGGGAAAGAGAGCCAGACACCTTTATCCAGTTTTATGGACTACTTCTTCCATGATTTTTGAGAGATTGAAGCTGAAAAAGTGACAGTCGGCCCTCCATATCCACAGATTCCTTACTGACAGATTCAACTATCTGCCATTTGAAATATATAAACACATACAAATTCCAAAAAAACAAACCTTGATTGTATCCACAGGAAGCAAATACGCAGGGCCCACTGTATTTTTCTAAACTTGTGGGTATAAGCAAAGCTAGCATGGGAAGGAGACAGGTCTGGCCAGGAGATTTGGATACAGACATCTCATGCCAGCTGCCTCAGATCAGAATCTGTCGGATGAGACCCACAGCAGGCACACTTTTCTTCTTTTCCTTGGGGAAATTAGGGTTGTCGGACCGAAAATTGGAGAGGTCTCCTGCCCCTTCGGTAGTTGTATGGGAGAGAGAATTTCAGCAACCAGGTAACAAGGTTCAGGAGGAGACCTTATGCCACCAGGACTATTGCACAAGCAGAGGTGTTCCCATTGTGTGCAATGTGCCCCGATGCACCACGTCTCCTGTTGCACAAAGAGGGTCCCCAGCGCACAATGGAATATATCGTGTGCCATGCTCATTGTCTGTATTCACAATTCACTAGCGTGGCTACATCTTGTGTAAGCAATGTACCTTCACATTGTAAAGTTGCATACCGTAGCCTCTGATGCAAGATTTCAGCCACATCGCAAAAACATTTGTAGGTTGGAATCCTTTTGTGGTGTTACCAGTATCAATACAGACAGACCTCCTTTTTCTCGTGTTGCATCAAAAGGTACCTAGTGCCTCCTTACGCAATGGTTTCTGCTATGCCGGAAGGCGATCCAATGTAGCACTATCCCCAACCTGTGATCAAAACCACTGACCAGCCATGTGGATGTGTATCTTTTGTGTGGTGCTTCTGCCGACTCCATACCATGTGCCAAAAAGGCTTTCCGAAATCTGGGCAGTATTTTCTGTCTCCTCTTCCTCCACGCCAGGCTTAAATTATGCAGTGGCTGCAGCCTGAGATGCTAAATATGCAGATGAGCAGATTTCTCTTTGCCTCTTTTATCTCGCAGCTCCGGCACTGTCTAAAAACAGATTGGAGCAGTCGTCCTCTTTCAGAGGAATCAAAACAAATCAACACCCCCACCGCCATTCGGTATCATGAGGGAAGGAGGGAGGGAAGGAGGGCTGGATTGCCAAATCTAGTCAGCTGAATGCTCAGACAGACCCTTTCCAGCATGTAGGGCAGTCGAGCAAATTCATCCGGAGATTGAGCCCCATTTGTATTCCCAACTAGATTGATGAACTGATTGAGAATCCCACCTCTCTCCCAATATCAGGCAACTCACAACAGTAGGTTTAAGTAAAACACACCTTAAAACTCCCACTCTGATTAGGTAAAACTTAATGACAAACTGTCCTACTCTGATCTTGGAAAGCTAAGCAGGGTCAGCCCTGGATAGCAATTGGAGGGGAGACTGCCAATGAATCCCACCTAAACACGGATCATGACTTCCAGGGGGAGAAAAGACGAGTCCATTCCGGCTATGAGTCTGACATCTAGTGGTGGCTGCCTTTATTGTTGGGTCTTGTTGCATGCCCTAAAGCTCACCTGGTTTTCTGGTCCACGAGCTCCTCTCCATTGCAGAACCAACATAACATTAATATATTTATGACAAGGTGTGTGCCAGGCAGGAACGGCTAAGGTGGAAGGTAAGCAGCCAGGAGATGCACTTGCCCCAATGTTCCTCATTTGTTCATCTCAGTCTTCCTATTGACACCAACACATGGAGAAGAAACCCTCCTCCGTACAACTGTGGCCGATGATGCTCAGTGTGTCACACTTGGGACAACATCAGGGCTTAGTGACATTTCAAGAAGTCTTGGTTTGGGTGTAGAAATCTCAGCCCCATGGAGTAATCCTGGCAACCCTACTCCCAGGATTTTCTCCTTGGAAAACACTTTACACACATATCAAACTTGTCTCTGTCTTCAGAAATCTACCTTTCGGACTCAGGCTTTGCAAGGGACGGGACGTGGCTCTTGGATGTACACTTTTTAAAAACCCATTCCCTTTCCCCCAAACATAAGGGACGGGTCGGAAATTGCGGCCAAGTCTCCATCATCCCCAGCTTGAAAGGCCTGCCCCGGCTTTCCTCTCCAGCTGCGAAATGCAAGAGTTTAGGTCAGGCCAAGTCCAAGAGGCCTCTACACTTTTGTGAGCTTTTTCTCTTTCGCCTCCCAACATTTCCATTCATTTGGCCTGTCCCGGTCGGCAGCGAAGGTTGGTGGCATGGAGGCAAAGGGGGTGTCCCAAGTGTGTATGTGTGTGTTTTATGCAAGGATGGGTGGGGAGGAGAGAGATCTTTCTTCTCTGGGGAGGACAATGGCAAGACCTCCCGGCAGCTGCAGCTGTGTTGGGGGCTCTGAATGCAACGGGGCCGAGGTGGGGAAAGAGACAGAGAGAGACCCACTCTTGGCAAAAGCGGCCAAGGAGACCCGGGGCCCTTGGAGAGCCGGGCTGCAATTCAGCTGTCACTCTGCCTCGGCCCATGGAGGCTTTGTCCAGGCTCCTTGTCGAGCCAGAAGCAGCTTCCTAGGGCCCCCTCGCCCTCGCTGCCCCATTGTTCCTCCTCTCCTGTGTATGCTCCTTTGGCAAGGGAACAATGGGCTTGGGTCAAAGGGGCCAGGTTGAACAGGCTGCGGCTGGTGAGAAAGCGAGGCCAGAGCCCATCCAAACTGAGCCGCAGCCGCCGAGAGACAGGGGGGTTGTTCTTTGCAAAGGGGTCGCTTCCCTTCTTTGGCCTGGAGTGCCTCCACTTAATGCCCACTGTCCCACCCGATCCTCAAAATTGTACTTTGTCGCCTTTTGGTAAGCCCCGCCATCTCTCCAACATGGGCATCCCTCGGTTGTTGCTGAAGCCATGGGTTGCAAAACACCTGTAACATCCCCCTGGAGAGGGTTTATACTGGTCTCCCCATTGACACTCCTTCCTACCCTTCAACTGTCCCAATTTGGCTGGGGCATTCCTGATTAATCCTTTGCCATCCCTCTTTTGCAGCTGCTTTTAAAATGTCCCGGTTTCTCTTCCTTTCTCCCACTTTCCTGCTTTTTCCTCTTCTTACTTCATTTGCTGCAAACTGAGTTTGAAGTTGTTTGCAGTCTGTTAACTTAGCAAGAGGGAAAAAAAGGAGAGAAAAAGGGGGACGAATCTTGCTCTTCCCAGTTGGATTTTCCTATGGAAAAATATTGTTCTCTTGAGTTTGGGGAATGGGGTTGCTAACCAAGATCAGTAGGAACATTTTGGGATTCAGGTAAGCTTTGCATCCAAGATCTTACCAACATTCTCTCATATCTGCATACAGTTGGCCCTCCTTATCCACGGATGTTTTTTTATCCACTGATTCAACCATCCACAGCTTGAAAATATTTTTAACCTTGATTTTGCCACCATATTTCGGGGGCACCATTTCGCCCTTGCCATTGTATTTAATGGGACTTGAACATTTTGGTATCCGTGTGTGTGTGTGTGTGTGTTCTGGAACCAAACGCCAGCAAATACCAAGGGCCCACTGTATTTCATGAATGTGATAAAAGATGCCCTCATATGCTCCCTTTTTTCAAACGGTGGTCAACTTTCTCGGCCTCCTCTCTTCCACCCCCTCCGTGCTGGCAAAGCAAAGTCTTCTGGGCCTGTCGAATGACCCAGATTGTGCCCAGGCCGTGGCATCCATCAAGACCGCTGAGAAATTGAATTAAAACCGCCCTCCGCTCGCCCTGCAGGTCCAAAGAGGCTTGGCCTCTCGTTCTGTCCATGAAGGAAATCTCTTTGGAAGTTTTGTCCCCAGCTCGTCTCCACTTATCGAAACTAAATTTCACGAAGTTAATCGGGCAGAGAACGCAAAGCACAAAGACATTAGGGAATCAAATTAGTGCAGTCGATTCACCGTTTCCCTGACCTAGAAGACCATTAAGGATGGTCAGAATTAATTAGCTCTCCTTTAACGGAGGGGACTCCGGAGGAGGGGGATGGAGATCTGGGCAGAGAGGGATGGGATGTGACTCTCTGGAGACCGGGGGCAGGAAGACCCAACGCTAGGCATTCTTCCCTATTCTTCCCCGATGCCAAGCAATATTTATGGACCTGGAAGATTGGAGGCCAAAGGCTGAATCACTCATTAAAGCAGGGCTCGAGGAGGGACATGTTAGGATGGAGCTGTTGCCATGCCCCGTTGCAAATGTTTTTGAAGTAACTCTTTGGGCTGGCATCCTGTTGGTACCTTGTGCATGCATAAGTTCTACAGAAGCTGGTGGACTTTTTTGTTCCATGAGGAACGACCGGATTCAGTTCAAGGAGGTGGAAACGGACGTGCTGTTGTGCCTTTTGTGTGGGATCACATCAGGCAATGCACATGGCAAGGGGGCCAGTTCTACCATGGCATATTTGGCATCTGGTTGCAGTAGCACAACATTGACTCTATATGTTGTGTTATGGCTTGGTTGTGCAATGTAACTCTTTGGGTTGGCATCCTTTTGTTGTCTTGTACATGCATAAAACAAGAGGTACATAGCGCAACCAAGCCATAACTCCACATAGAGATTTACGCTACACAACTACAGTGTAAGATCTTGGCTGTCCGGTGCTTGCTTATGTTTTCCAATTCTATGGCTTTCGTTACTTTTAAGCTCTTATCTTTTAAGGGGTGGGTGGGTTTCGGGATTTTTAGGTTTTGTTTGCATTGTATTGACATATCTTTATGTAAATTTTAATGTTGTAAGCCGCCCCGATTGCTCTGCAGAGGGGCGGGATATAAATAAAAATTATTATTATTATTATTATTATTACTTTTAAAGTTCCTAGTGTTTCCACCACCACCAACACCTAGGATGCTCAGTCTTCTTTCAGCCACAGTGAGGGGGTCGTTTTCTTATCTGTTAGGGTTTATTTTGGTCTAAAAAGATAGATATTTGTCCATGCCGTATTACTGGACCATACTCATGCTTTCCTTAGCCAAGTTGGGTGGAGGAATTCAGGCTGTTGTGATCTAAAACACCAACTTTCCCAAGTTCTGGTTTCCATCCACAAGAAAATATATATTTTTATTTCTCTCTGAGCACTGGTATTTCAGAGATGAAGATATATTTGCATGGGCTGGTTCCTCGTCTCTGTGGATCGGGTCTCAACACGCCATGGTTGCCCGTTCCAACGGTGCATGGCCCAATCCTCGGCTATTTCTGTAGCAGACGCTGCCAGTCATGCCAACTTAGCCATGCTGCAGGGAGCGCCTTTCGACTCTTGGCTTGGCATCACCTTAATGCACAAAGACGTGGCTATTGTCAGGGGACCCACAAACGCAATTTTATACTAAGGAGCATTTCGCCTTCGTTTTTTCTCTTGACTGAGCAAAGATCTCTGTAGGTTTCACTTTTCTCTTCTTCTTTTTACGTAAATCAGGCTTGGGTTCATGTCCTGGCTAATGCATTGTTTAGCCCACTGACTGTCTTATTGGGCAAACGGTCCATTTAGGATGATCAGGGCCGACATCTCCTGTAGCTGGGCAACTTTATATGGGTGCCTTTTTCTCCCCCGAAATTAATGTGATTGGGCCACTCTCTCTGATCCTTTGCTGAAGGCTAAATAAACACAATTAAAATATTCTTATTAGTTTCCAATCTGCTTTGTTCAATTCATTAAGTCTAAGTGGGGCTTCGAGGGCCCCTGCACTTAGTTAAGGGAGAAAGAAAGGAAAGGAAAGAGAGGAACGAAAGGAGGATTGGGGTATATTTTTAGAGAAACGGGCAACGCTTTGTCACTAATTACACCTGGGGGGGAAATCTCATTAGATATACATTTGCTTTCCGGAGTTTAAAACAAATCTAATGAGCCACATTAGCTCTGCTAACAATGGAGTGATCTTGTCTTGTCCGTTTGTCTTTCAGAAAATGGAGGGGAGCTGCACAACCCAAAAGCAGGCCACTTGCATCACACAAACACACACTGCTTTGAAAGAGTCAGTGGTTCAGCTTTGACCCAGGAGGATGTACCACTGTGAAAGACCCAAAATAATGGTCCAATTCCTCCTGATAAAAACAGAAGGTTTATGATATATGGTGCCTGTCCTAACTAGAGGAAATGCATTGAATCACTGTTGACTGTTGGGTCAACCCTTCCTTCCTTCCTTCCTTCCTTCCTTCCTTCCTTCCTTCCTTCCTTCCTTCCTTCCTTCCTGCTTTTCTCCCAATATGAAACTCAAAATGGCTAGGTTCTAAATTGAGCAAATTCCATTGGTTCAATAGGCCTACTCTAGTTGGGTTAACAACAGTATCCCAAATCTTGAGTTTACCATTCCCTCCTTTCCCCATCCTTCGGCCATGCAAGTGGAAGGAAATGCAATTTCCTTTGGATGTTGAGATGAGTTGACCTGGATTGTGTATTAATTGGGGAAGTGCAAATTAGGCCAACTGGATCATGGTTATCCTTTGGGTTTTGCCTTTCTCTGAATTCTTGCAGTCCAGTTCTCTGATCAAAAAGTGCTTATGTTAAAGCAGGAACAAGAACAGTGATCCTCTCCAAGTATTGCTGGACTGCAGTTCCCATTGTTCTTAACCATTGGCTGGCTAGGGTTGATGGGATTTGCAGGCCAAGAACATCTAAAGGGCTGCAACATTCCTTCCTCTCTGCTGGCTGGAAATTTAGGGTCTGAAGGGAAATTTCATGGGGGGCAGAATTCTTATTTTGGAGGGGCATGGTTTCATTTTGCTCCCCTCTCAGCCCATGTGGGGTTTTTTAATGCTCCGGCTTGCTCTTGGTTATAACATGGCGCCATATTGAAAGGCCAGATAAAGTAGCAAAGAGGGCTGTGCCATTGTTTGAGATAACCCACCTCCTCATGGTGCATGCAAGAACCACCGCTACTGGGATGGGCAACTGTTTTCCCTTTTGCTAATCCTCCCATCGCATTGCAAACAGTACGGAAAGGAAAACTCTTGCAAGGTTGAAGTTCACCCTTCTCCTCCAGAGATTGCCAAGCGCCAACGTAAAGTGGCGAGCTCGAGACAGCTTTACTGCAGTTTCTTGGTGGATGCCATGAATCCAGTGGCAGAATAATGCCGCGGGAATGATCGCAGATAGACAAAATATATGGGAGTTCTTGATAATTGGGTACAGCTTGGGCAACCGAGTGCCAGGAGGGAGCCGGTTGAGTTTGGAGGTGGCTTTTTGTTGTTAGTTGGGCTTTTTGTCAGGCTGGGGAGCAACGCCACAATTTCATGCTTCCTTCAAAAAATTTCCAACCCACCAGGTGCAAAGGGAAGAAGGCAAAATGCTGACGAAGGAAAGAGGACGGCCGGGTTATGTCTTGTCGGCAGGAGGAATCCAGAATCACAGCCGTGGCGCTTGAACCAAAGTGGTAAGTAGAAAGGCAGAACCTCGACTTTCTTCCTCTCAAATAAAGGCAAGGCGTGGAAAAGGGAGCTGGCAGGGGGGCAAAGCTGGAGGGCATGAAGTGGAAGAAGGCCGGTGCCTACCGCCTTACCCCTCCATCTCTCTTCTTCTAGAAGGTTAAAGGAACAGCGGCTCCAAATGAGAAAGGAAGCTTCACAAAAGCTGGCGGGTTTTGGGTTTGCTTTTTTTGCCAGAGATTCCTCAAAGGTGGAAATTGGCCCACCTCCCTTGCATTATGTGAAGGAACGACCTCGATGCATACTGGGGTCTTGCGGGCAAGTTCCTTTCCCTTCAGGTGAAGGCAATGCTTAGAAAATGTTCTTAAATAGATTAAAGATGGCATGGTGAGAAAAGCACAGCTTGACCAAAGGTAGCCAGTGTGCTCTCCGGAAAGGACTTTCTCTGCCTGAGTAACTTTTGGAAATCTCTTTTTCTTCTTCTTCTTTTTTTCTTTCCACAACCCAGGTCACCCCCCCAAACCCCCTCCCCCACTTTGCCTCTCACTTTTCCAAAACATGTGTCACTGTTTGTATGCATCTTCGAGTCACGGCCCCATGAATTTTGTAGGATTTTCCCAAGCAAGGAATACTCAGAGGTGGTTTTGCCAGTTCCTTCCTCCGAAACATAGTGTAGAGGCAGCTAATTGGTTTCCATGTCGGTGGAGTTATGAATCCTTTCTGGGTTTTGGTATGAACTTTAAGCGAGCTGAACTCTCCTCCCCAATGTAGATTCAGAGCTTGGGACAGCACCTATCAAGTTTGGAGTTAAATCCGCAGCAGATTAACCAAGCCAGGGAGCTAGTTCTGGGAAGGAAGCCTATCTGATGGCCAGGAGATGGATGTCTGGCTTCAAAACAAAATGGCGGCCAACGTAGTGGTGCATCCCAATTCTATGGATTCTCTCGGGGTGTAGTTACTGAAGGTGCCCTTAGGGGGTGCTGTTCTCCATATCCTATATCACAAAAGAAGCAGAATTTGAGCCTGAGTTCAAGAAGGAGAGGGACAGACAAACACTAAAACAAAACTCTCCAAACTTTTGGGACTGCGGGAAACGTTTGCAGAGATTTAACACTCCTCCCATTATTTCAGCTCAGGCACAATCCTTATAAGAGGCAATGTGTTGTTGTTGTTTTATATACTGCCTTTCTCCTGATATAGTGTTTTGAGCGTTGGACTATGCCTCTGGAGACCAGGGTTCAAATCCCCACTCGACCATGGAGACCCACTAGGTGCCCGTGGGCAAATCACAATCTCTCAGCCCCAGAGGAAGGCAACGGCAATCCCTCTCCGAAGAAACTTCCCAAGAAAATCCCATGAGAGGGTGGCCATAGGTCAGAACGACTTGAAGGCACACAACCACAATAATCCTTATACACTCCGTACATGTTCAAGGGTGCTGTTGTATCTCCCCTTGGCAGCCATCTCTCCTTATGAGACCTGAGTGCCATTCCGTAGGCCACCCTTCCCCAATGGCTCTGCTGGCTGAGGACAATGGGAGTTGTAGTCCAAGGCATGTCCCAGAAAGACCACATGCACCCCGTCTCTCCATGCCTAGAATATCCAGGAGTGATGGCTTCCTACTTTTATTCTTTCCTCCACTCCCATCTCTCTGTCTCTTTCTTCTTGGTAGCTAATTAATGGTGCTGTGGAAATTATGTTTTACAACTCATAATGAGCGACGCATCAGCAATGGAACCGCGGTGAAAGCATAATGAGCTTTCATTATGGTACATCCGTATTCCCTACTTGGCATCTCCTCATCCTCCGCTTGCCATCATGCCCTGGGAGCAACAGGGGCATGGGTCCTCTATTGCAGAGGACACTCCTCTTTTGGTTGGTAGGCAACTCCTCTGTTTGAAGAGCTGTGTGGCCCAAGTTTGATTTAAAGATCCAGAAGCCTTAGGAGGGAGATGTCCCCCCTTGGGAGCCCATCATCCACAGTTAGCAACTTCTGAGACAGTAAACTCAATGGGAAGACAAGTCAACTGGACACTATCTTGGTTGAAAGGTGTTGTAGTTCTGCTTAAATTAGGGGGGAAAGTGTTTTCTGATTATATTTTATTATAAAATTTATCTTCCCCACTTCCTGATTGAGAGATGCAAAGGCTACCTATATGACACCACTGAAAGATAAGCTGCATCACCCAATAATAATAATAATAATAATAATAATACTTTATCATAAAATTTATCTTCCCCACTTCCTGACTGAGAGATACAGAGGCCACCTACATATCACCAACCAAAGATAAGCTGCATCACCCAGTAATAATAACAGTAATAATAATAATAATAATAATAATCCATATCATGAGCTCTTTTAAACCAAGCACAAACAAGATCGTCAATGAATTATTGGGAGGACCCAGCACAATGCCCATACGATTGCTATGCAGAGGGACAGGGGACAGGGTACAAATACATTTATTATTATTATTATTATTATTATTATTATTATTATTATTATTATTATAATATTCCTGGGAAGATCTGAAGAAAAGAAACTTGGGTAAGTCTTAGCGGGCCGAATTTTTGTTCATTTGCTCGCTGCTGATTTCTCAACCAAAACCTGGATGGATCAGAGAGGAAAGTGTGCTGCCGAGAAGTGCCTTGGCCTAAGCAAGCCTGTCTCCTTGCATGGAGATCCATCCATCCATCCATCCATCCATCCCCAAGGCAGGCAGGCAGGCAGGCTGTCCTCTTGGATGGACACTGGGGCTGTCCTGCTTCTCCCAGTCTCCCCAGCAAGCCCTTTGCTCTCCTACTGGTCCTGTCTTTTTTTGGGTGTGTGTGTGTGTGTCTTTTGCCATCTTTGGAAACTTCTCCCTTTGCCCCTCGCTACCTTTGTGCTCCCCGAACTGCGCCGCCTTCCCGACTGCGCAGAGCTGGCTTATTGCAGTCATAAAAATAACAAGGTCCCTGCAGACCCTTTTATAAAGAACAATTTAGAGCCAGGAGTAAGTGTTGGGGGATCGAGATGAAAATCGGAAGCAGGAGTGCTAATGTGATATACAAGTGTGATTCAAGTATTATATCGAGGCAGCCGGGTTGTGAGTCCCGAGAGAGAGAGGCAGATGGAGTTTGTCGTCGCGGCTTCCAAATAGCCTTGGCGCTGGGTAACGGGGCCACCGAGAAATGGAGGGGTACCCCAGCAAAAGCATGGGCCCGGTTGCGACGGCGGCGGGGGGTCAAATGCACTTTCCCCTTGTAATCGCACGCCTGGAAATAAAGGAGACTTAATGCCATCCCCGGACAGTTGGCGCTTTATGGACGTCGGACCAGAGAGGAGGATGCTCCCTGCGCAGAAAGAGGACGGAGGAAAAGTTGACGGAGGGGGACTGCAGTCCCCATCCTCCCCTGACCAGTCTTGCCACTGGGGATTCTGGGAGCTGGAGTCAAAGGACTTTATCACACAGGGAAAATCTATAGTTTATCCCGTACAAATCCCCCCCCCCAAAAACCCTGCGCAATTACACGCAACGATTTCGCACGATGTCGAGCAAAAACCCGTTATTAAAGAGGTCAGAAAGTGGTGTTATCCTGCATCTTTTTACTTTCAGGATTTTAGCGAAAATGCATTTGTGATATTACTGTCATTGCGCACTTAGTGTGAAAGTGAAATTCGGTTTATTGGCGCAATAATCCTCCTTTCACTCGTTTTTTCCGGTTTACCCATGGTTTTTTGGGATTGCTTTTACTTGGGCGACAAACATGCCAGACAAAAGTGTATCCATTCTCATAAAGCAAAAAATACAACTGTTGAGAATAGGAAAGATACTAACGGCGAAATAACTTGGGAAGACTATTATTATTATTATTATTATTATTAAGAAGTGTCACACAGGAAAGGATGCAAGGAAGGTTCCAGTCTCTTACCAAATCAGTGGGATGGATGGATGGAAGGATGGATGAATAATAATAATAATAATAATAATAATAATAATAATTCTTACTAAAATTCAAGATTAGAAAGATTTCATCAACCACCTTCTAGGGCATACTCTCCCAAGGCAATGTTATTTATTTATTTATTTATTTATTTATTTATTTTTATGCCAAATAAATTTACAATAATACATTTGAATTCTCATTACACATTAAATAACGTCTTCATCCTATTGTTGTCTACATTACATAACTCCTCCTAACCGTCCCTTGCGTAATTACACCTTATTCTCACATTTTACTCTAGTCTTCTTGTTGTTCAGAATTTTCCAAGATATATCTCATATATATCTAGTCAGTATATACACGAGATTTCATTTCTCCCTTCCTTCTTCCCCTCTTTTGTGTTAACTCTTCTGGTTTCCATTTGCACCTTTTTGTTACTTGTCACTTAATTCCCTCTGTTATCGCAATATTCAAGGCAATGTTTAAGCCACGAGATGGAAGAAAACTGAAAAGAAGAAAGAAAAAGTACAGAGTCTTTCTTTCTTTCTTTCTTTCTTTCTTTCTTTCTTTCTTTCTTTCTTTCTTTCTTTCTTTCTTTCTTTCCTTCCTTCCTTCCTTCCTTCCTTCCTTCCTTCCTTCCTTCCTTCCTTCCTTCTTTCCTTCTTTCTTTTGTAAGTAGGAAGGTCAGTGAATATTTCTCTCTCATCCTAAGAGAGAGTAGTCAAATATGGGCTTTCCTTCTCTCTACCCATCCTAAGGGTTATTGTCTTCAGAGGAGGACTTGAAATGCTGGGAAAGGCCCAGAAATTTGGGTTTTTTCTGCTGACTTCCACTAAGGTGTGCTAGATCGCAAGATTTCCAAGCCTGTAGCCGAAAAGGATGTACTGTTCGCAGTTACAAAACCCAGGCTTAGATACTCTTTTCTCAATCCCCAACTCCACTTTTGCAGGATCTGTCCGTCCTTCCTTGACTTTATTTATATATACTTTTCCCTCCAAGCTGGGACTCCAAAGCCGCTTACAAAACGGAGAATGTTGCCGATAAAAAACGCATGCCGTTAAAAACCGTTTCTACTAAAATATTTATATCGCGTGTAAGTGGGCCTGCGTATGTTTAAAACGTTAATTCCGTATACAAACAGCACAATAGTTTAAATAGGATAAAAGCATCTTAAGAGAGATGCTTGTCGCCGGTTCCTGAGAAACTACGGAAGTACGGTACGCTGTGCTGCGAACTTTTAATCTATGATTTAAATGTGTGTTTAACTATGTGCTTTTTTTGAATAGGGTTGTCTGTCTAATTGTTCTTATAAGATTATTAGCTGGATGTTGTTTGAAATTTTTGCAATCCAAGCAATTTTTGTCCGGAGAAAGTCGGGGTATAAATAAAATAAAGAAATAAAATGAATTTTCATATGAGCAGACAGGATCCTAACTCTGTACTGGATCATGACCTCTTCCCCTGATCAACCAAATTTGGGACTCCATTTAGGTGACGTCTTTTAACCAAATGGTGTTTAATCTGTTCCCAGATCACTGTCTCTCATTAATTGTCTTAAACAAGCCTCTAACTTCGTTTTCTGTCTTGTTCCCAGGTGGCCTTGGGTTTTTTTTAATTACTTGTAGGTGGTTGGCACCTTGTAAAAACAATGCAGCGCCTTTGTTAAAGAATACAATGTTGTATTCGTCAAATCGGTTTCCCATTAAAAGCCCGATGGGTGCCCATCAAAGGGACTTACGGCGTGTGGCGTGGCGTGGCACGAAAAGTGGCAAAAAGAAACATGACAACCCACAAAACCCAATGAAACTTTGATTACGCAGGGTTTGGAACTAATGGAGAGATCCAATTCGTTTTTTAAAAAATAGAAAGAAATTGGTTGATAGATCGGTCAAGCAAAAAATGAAATTGAAAGCATTGGTGTGAAATTCTTTAGCCGCAGGTATTTCGGACTATAACCTTCCAGCCCAGGCTGAGTAGGGCTGATAGGAGTTGTAGTCCAAAGCATCTACAAGGAGCCAAATGGAGAAAATTTGTTTCCTGAGGTGTTATGGCTTAGCCGGTCCAAAAAGTGTCAGCAAAAATAGGAAAGTCAGGAGGTGCTATGAGGCTCCATGAAAGATGGCTTCTGGCCATCTATGGCCCATGGGACACACTTTGGTCCTCCTTGAGATCCGGTGTTAGGGACTTCTAGTGAACCTGAATGAAGGAAACTGACTAGTTTCAGAAATAAAACAGAGTGGGCCAAGTGTACTGAAAATGGCAAAGGTTGCTAATGAGGAACAACAGTCAGGTTACGAGAGGGTGCAGCAGTTTGCTTTTGCCTGAGCCTAAAAGGAAGAGCAAGATTGTGTTTCCTTCTCTCCTTTCCCTGCTGCTTATTGAGGGCAAATTCTTTTTGCACTTGGAACTCAGTTTGCAGCAACTGAAGTAAGTGGAGGACAGAGGAGGAAGGCGGGAGGAGGAGAGAGAAACCAGGACATTTTAAAAGCAGCTGTAAAAATGGGACGAAGGAGGATTAATCGCCAAATCGGGACAGCTGGAGGGTATTCAGTGGGAGTATAGGCAGATGCCTCTTCAATCTCCTCCCTCTCCACCAGCCACAGAATGGCCATTGGGGGCTATTATAGCAAATGTGACGAGTCCATATGGCTCCGATCCCCACAATCCCAAGACTCATGCACAACTCTTACTCTGTGTATGGCCATTTAAGGTCTTGATCTACTTCTGTAGACCCACACAAGCTTTCTCGACCGACTTTGCATTTTGGGCAGCCTTCTTTTTTCTCCCTTTCCTTTGCAATCTCCTTTCCTATCCACTCCTTGCCCTTGGACTGTGAGTTGAAAAGAGGAGCTGCAAAGGGAGGAGGGGGGAAACCTCCCATAAAGGCCTGTTAGGCAAAGTGTGACTGTTCATGGCTGCAGCCCATTAGTGGCCTGGTGTTTGCCATCTCCTCCCTTTGCCCTGTCCCAAGATTACAGACACGATCATTACGGGGCCATTTGGGCTATGGAGTCATGACAGGAATCGAGAGAGGTGCATTAATGCAATGGCTTTGTTCATGCCGCAGATGTTCAGCATAGCTTCATGCCTCTGGCCGGCTGCGGGCTGCAGAGGTGGGTCACTTTCTCAAGTTAGAAGCACTCTCCTGCCCATAATAAAATGATAAAATAAAAATATTGGCCGGCATTCTGCTTGGAACGTGCGTCTTCGTCAATGGCCTCACTTGTGCGCAAAATGGAATCAAGTAGTTTTGCAACGTCCGTCTTCGCTTGGAGGTTGCTGTGAATGGGCATCCCTTATGCAATGATGGAGGGATTGAGGTGCCATGGGCCAATGGACCTTGGGGACCGATGATGGGCCTTGGGGCACTCTCAGATGTGCGCCGGGATACTGGGCTAGCAAGTGGCAAAGAATCACAGGCGTGCCCAGCGTGCTTCAGAAGTGCCCAAGGCACATTGCTGCACTCTTGCCAGTACCCAGAGGCACATCTTTGCAATTCACAAACAGGGTCTCCTTGCATTTCTGCAACGCTGCTATGGATTTGTAAAATTTTGAAACATCTAATGGGACGTAGGATCTTGGGCATCATTTTTAAATACAGCGGGACCTTGATATCTACTGGGTTTGGTTCAAGGATCACCACCACCATCACCACCTCATGGATACCAAAATCTGCAGATGCTCAAGTCCCATTATAGACATAGTAAAACGGTGTCCCTTATATAAAGTATCAAAGCCAAGCTTTTAAACCATGTGTGACATGCCAAGACAATGCCACATTTATGGCCAGGGAAGTGAGACTACAGCATGGCAAAAGCTATCCTTTTTGGCAGAGGTGAGCAGCCTCAGGCCCTGGGGCTGAATCTGACCCACCTGGAGGCCACCTATGGCCCTCTGGGCTTGCCAAAGAACCACAGTCCTTTCCTTGGGACTTCATTATTTGAATGAGTTTCCCCACACATACACACACACCATTCTGCAAGGATGAAATGCTCTCCTAAGGCTCACATCTTGGCATTATTAAGAACTTAAGGATAATAATGTATGTTGAACATTTTGGGGCCTGCCTTGTTTTGTCACCCCTGGAACAGGCCCCCAAATGTCCCTGAAATTGTATTTGGCCCTCTTTGGTGTTAGTTTTAATTGGGAGTAAGGGGATCATGCTATTTTATCGTGTTGTTTTATAGCTGTATTGTTGAATTTTTATGATTGTTACCCGCCTCAATCCTTTGGGGAGAGACGGGCTATAAATAAATTATTATTATTATTATTATTATTATTATTAATATTGAGATATCCATGGCTATTTAGACTCCAGCATGGCTGTGCTTCCCAGACCTGGACTAACCCAAGTCTTTGGCTTAGGCAAGAATCTAGTCCACATAGTTTTCCCAGATGGCAGCTGTTGCCAGAGATGATGGGTAGATCTGTCTCCTTTTCCAAAGTGCCCTTATCCGTATGGGATCTGTCTCCTATCCGTATGGGATCTGTCTCCTTTTCCAAAGTGCCCTCCTTATCCGTATGGGATCTGTCTCCTTTTCCAAAGTGCCCTCCTTATCCGTATGGGATCTGTCTCCTTTTCCAAAGTGCCCTTCTTATCCGTATGAGATCTGTCTCCTATTCCAAAGTGCCCTCCTTATCCGTATGGTAGCCGAAGGGATGTCAGGGAGAAAGTGGGAACCCAAATGGTTCTTGCCTCTGCTTTGTCAGCTCCATCCATTTTTGTTGTTCAGGAACAGCAGAGGGCAACAGTGAGACAAGAGGCCATGAATCCAGAGCTGGGCATTTCCCCAGAAACGACATTAAAATATTGCACAAAAATCATGACGACAGTGAGTGACGGTTCAGCATCATCCGTGTTTTGAGCAGAGCTTGGATAAATTACTTTTTGGGTTATGCAACTTCTCTTGTCCTCCAGACAATACTAGTCAGTGGTCGTCCTAGTCTTGGAAATGTAGTCCAAAAAGATAACTTTTCTGAGCTGTAGAGCAGCTAATAAATGCACCCCCTTTTTCTTCTGCTGCTGAAGGTTTACACACATTTCAAGTTCATTTCTGCTGCCTTGCTTTCCTTCCGGTCAGATTTCTGCTTGGCTGGCCTTTTTATTTTATTTGAAATTCTTCACAAAGTAAGATTATTCCCAGAAACTGCACGTGCTTTGCTTTGTCTCCAATTCTGTCACTTCTTATTAACTCAGACCGAATTTTCAGGCAAATGAACACTTTTTTTGAAAAGATTTTCTGGAGTAACCTAAGAGGAGACTGTCTGAAAAGTGAGGAGCCCATTCCAGGATTCCCAAGCAAACAGACTGCATCCGAGACTGAAGGAAACTCTGCCGATCGATCGTCCAGCTGGGGATTGTATTTGGGGGGATTGTGTTTCCCATAACGGAGGAGACTGGTGAAGATGAGGTGAGTTTTCCCCTTACGGACCACTGTTCGATGCACAAGGTGGCCTCAGTATCGGTTGTCGGCCTGCAAAAGGTGACTTTTGGTGTCATCTGCCTCAACTAAACTGGAGGAGAAGCCATCTTCTGACTTGCCATTTCTTGCCTGGAGAGAAGTGGTTCTTCCTGCTTGGCCGCTGGGCACCATTTTCCGAACATCCAATGTATAGATATAAGGGAAGCCAAATGAAGGCATTGGTCCCTCAATAAGAATTCTGCCCCCCCCATGACATTTTCCCTTATTCCCCAAATTTATTGCACTGGAGAGAAAGAGACACTGAAAACCATTTGTACCTTGAACTCTTGCCTTCCCTCGGTCGGCCTGACTTTTTATTGGCTTGTTGTTGTCTGCCTTCAAGCCGTCTCTGACTTATGTTGACCCTAAGGCACATGCTCTCAGCCTCAAGGGGAGGCAATGGCAAACCTCCTCTGAGCAAATCCTGCCAAGAAAACCCCATGATAGATTTACTGTAGGGTTGCCGTAAGTCAGAAATGACTTGAAAGACACACAGCAACAAGAAGGTGAACCTATCATGGGGTTTTCTCGGCAGGATTTGTTCAGAGGGGCTTTGCCATTGCCGTCCTTTGAGGCTGAGAGAGTGGGACTTGGCCAAGGTCACCCAGTGGATGTCGTGACACAGCGGGGATTTGAACCCTGACCTCCGGAGCCAGGACAGTCCCGATTCATCTTCCGCCATCCCACTTTCTCAGCTGCTTTAAAAATGTCCCAGTTTCTCTCTCCTCCTCCTGCTTTTCACCTTCTGCAAATCTGATCTCAAAAGTGCAAAAGCAGCTTGCACTCAATTCATTCAGCAAGGAGAGGACAGAATTGCATCTTGTCCTTCCCAGTAGGCTTGGGCAAAAGCAAACCGCGGCAGCCGTTGCTTTTCTGAGCCGTTCAACGGTCGCCTTTGCAAGCCAGCGATTTCATTGCAATCAAGAATCTCCACTTCTCTTCCATTTCCGAGTTGCTTTGAAAGCCAATAATGGAGAATGCTTATGCTACAACTCCACATTAATATTTTATTTATAACTGTCAAAGCTCAGGAAACAGGAGGAACCGAAAAGGAGAGAGGAAAAAAGGTATCGTAATACTTTTAATAACTGAAGGCAGAAGTATTAAAAGTACCCCAGCAGTTACAATTGTTGGGGAAATGCCTCCCCATAGACCTGACAATGCACACACCGGCTGCATTTTTAATTTTTAAAACATATTTCTTTTGGAATTATCCAGCGATAGGAGAGGGCTGCATTTATGGGGTGATAAATTACTGTAATAAACTGCCTGATGTCCAAAGGCAGGAAGGAAAGCAAATGGCCCGGCCCCAGGAGAATTGGGGCTTGCAAGCAGAAAAGGGAGATGCCAACACTTGGCTCCTCACTTTAATGATTTGGGGAGGAGGATTTTTCTTCATAACTCTGGAGATCTTTTTCTGCTTTTGTTAGGAAAACCTGGCTTGCTCTGGCCCTGTGTCTCTTGTGGGCCGCACTGGATCTCTCTGCGCAGGAAAAATCTGGAAGGTGAGTCCGCATTGAACAATTCTAGCAAATGCTATTATATCTCTATTCTGTGGAATCCTGGGATTTGTAGTTTGGCGAGAGATTTAGACATTTTGCCCACTCCTCTGGACTGCTTATTGTTTTGTTCGTTTTCTAACTTGATCTCATCATGTTCCTTCAACCTACATTTTTTAAAAATTTCATGGCCCTTCCTTTTGAGTGGCTATGGAAAGAAAGGCGATAAATGTTTTTCTTTGTAGCTTTAAAATATATCTGTATCTATAAATGAACGGAAAGGAATGCAACTCCTCTTCGAAGCCTAAAGGACAGGAAATCACACATCCTCTTTGGGAGAGATGAGCCGAGCGAACGAATCCTATCTGTCGCCTTTTTCTAAGAAGTCACCTCAAGAGTCAGCGTGAAAGAAAATGTGAGTCATGCCTTCATGAGCGGAGAGATAACCACTAGGACAGAAACCTCAAAGGGGGATTTTGCCACCACCTTCTGCAAAAGATGGGGTTGATGGGACCGCAGAAACGAGAGACGGGGGCGGCAACGTGAGGCCAAACTTCCAAGCCTGCCCAGTGAAAGGGGGAAAAGCTGTCAGGACACGAGAGCCTAGAAAAATCTACAGAAAGCACAGTGCAGAAGGCGTTCCTTATGGAGAATTGCTCCGCCATTTCTCCAAAAAAGGCCCCGTGAGATAGGATGGCAGCTCCAGGGAAAAGCACCGCTATCTTGCAATGTTTCACAGGTGAAAACTGAGACATGTGTGACCAAAGAGTGTGTTCAAGATGGCGAAAGCTATTAATGAGGAAGAACACACAGGTTAGCAAAAGCGAGAGCAGTTTGCTTTTGCCTGGGCCTACTGGGAAGGACAAGGTTCGACCAGCTTCCTTCCCTTTGCTGAGTTAAGTAAATGCAAACTACTTTGGCATTTTGGACTCAGTTTAGAGCGATTGAAGCAAGCTGGAGGCAAAAGAGGGAAGGCAGGAGGAGGAGAGGGAAGCTGGGACATTTTAAAAGCAACTGGGAAAGTGGGACGGCAGAGGATTAATGGCGATTGAAGGGTATGGAATACTTCAATCTCAGTCTCAAGATGAGTCCCTGGCATCTCTGACGGTGGTGCAGTGATTGTGTTTGAAGTGAAAAGGCCTAGAAACACATCCGTATAAGGAAAGTCCGAGGAAGTTGGCATGTTTATCTTGAAGGACAGAAGATTTAGAGACAATAAGCTATCTTGAAATATCTGGAGGGAGATCATGTAGAAAGTGGAGCAAGTTTGTTTTCTACTGCTTCAGAGACTGGGAAGTGAATGAATAAGTTGGTTTATTTTGTTGACTTTGTACCCTGTCTTTCTCCCAGAATGGGATCCAAGGTGGCTTGAAGAATGCAAGCATTTCTGCTTTCTTTTTTTCTCTCTGTTTTGCTCTTCCTTCCTAAATACAGTAAAGGGCTCTGGAGGCAGAGGCTGCTTCCCTTGCCTCTTACAGGCAAGGACATATGGCTACAGTAGGATCAGCTAGGGTAGATCCCCATTCTTTGTTTGCTGGGAACACGCCACTGCAACCTGAAAGTCCTTTTCTCCAGCCGTCCTTCACCATCCTCCCAATACGGATGCTGCAAAACAAATATTCAAGTAGGAAGAGGAAAAGTGGGCTGGTGCATAAAGGGATGTTGTAAAAATAAGCTTCTTTGTCAGAGGCTGTCTATATCCTGAGGCAGTGGGGTCAGTAATAGGAGTTGCTGGGATGGAGAATATTGGGGTGAGATAGTTTTCTGTGGGTTTTTCGGGCTATGTGGCTGCGTTCTGGAAGAATTTATTCCTGACGTTTGGCCTGCATCTGTGGCTGGCATCTTCAGGGATCTCTGTGGCTGGCATCTTCAGAGGTCTCTGAAGACGCCAGCCATAGATACGGGCAAAACGTCAGGAATAAATTCCTCCAGGATGCAGCCACATAGCTCAAAAACCCTACAGAAAACTATGGATGCTGGCTGTGAAAGCCTTTGACTTCACGTTGGGGGTGAGATGTTCACTGCTGTAAAAAAGAGGGGAAAGGAGAGGGCAACCCAGGACATGCTCCGGTCTGGTTTTGCTCTTGAGCCTAAGGACTGGCCCTGGGTCCCTGTAGCCGCCTTCTGGGTCTCAGCATCTATCTGCTTTGTGGATGCACAGGGGGGATGGAAAGAAGATGCTGCTCCCCTCTCTCTCTCTTTTTTTTTGAACTTCACAGAATAAACAAAAATACATTTAATTGGGACCATTACGTCCCTTTGACGGGGAAGCCTTTAAGATCAGACAGCAGCCTCTCTGCACTGGTGGAAATAACCAGGGCCTAATTAGTCCTGTTTTTCTAAAGAACCTCAAAGGCAGCTGATGAAAGGAGCATGTGGCGAGCGAGCGAGCGAGCAATGGAGAGAGCCCACCTAATGCATGCATGGGGAAGGAAGGAAGGAAGGAAGGAAGGAAGGAAGGAAGGAAGGGGGGACGGACAGAGAGGGAGGCCTCTTCCCACCAGAGATGGGGCTTGGGGCGTCTTTCTTTGTAATGCCCAGCCTTGCAGGTGTAGGGAAGAAAGGCAGGCCTCTTGGGATGCTGGGCTTGTGGCTTTTCAGCAGCGCTGCCTCCCTCAACAGGGCTCAACTGGAGTCATGCAATGCTAGAAATCTGGGAATGGAAGGAAAATCTCGCTGGAGGGCCAAAGGTCCTGTTTAGGAAGGCAGTGTCCTTTCTCTCCGCAGCTGCATCCCTGTCTGAGGCCCTTCCTTAGCCCTTAGAAGATGCTGGACTGGTCAAAGCTTGAATCTCACCAAGGGATGTCCTCACCAGTCATGCGGAAAAGCCACAAGCCCTTCTCCTCTCCTCTTCATATGCCTGCAAGGATGGGTATTACGGTAGTTTGGGCATCCAAAGAAAAGGGGACAGAAAAGAGTATTGGAGAACATGGACACTATAAATGGAAGAGCTCTAGGTGGGAATGACTTTCAGTGTCTCCATTTCTGCAAGGCTAGAAATGTGAGGACTGTATGAAGATTTTATTGGAGGGAAAGTCAATATAGCATCCCCAGTCACGGAGGTTCACTTATCCCTCTCCTTTGGAGACTTCCCATCAGAGCCAGGTTTGGGGAAGAGCGTTACTTTGAGGGATAATAAATCCAAAAACATCCAAACAAGGATATCTTTATTGGGCCAACCGAAATGTACAACTATGTGTTGCAAGCTTTCGAAGTCACACTGGCTTCTTCATCTGGCAAACAGGATGAAGAAGCCAGTGTGACTGTGAAAGCTTGCAACATGCTTGGTCCAATAAAGGTATCATTGTTTGGATGTTTTTGGATTTGCTGTATGGCCAACATGGATGTTTTTTTGAGGGATAATAGTTAAAAGTTTATCAATTAGTCAAATCGACGACATCAAAATAGTTAACATCAAACACGGTAAAAAAAGAATAAAATGCAGGGAATATGATAGAACAAGACAAATTAGATTAAAATAAGATCAAATGTAAATTAATAGTAGTAAACTGTTGTCTTATGCAAAAGCAATATATGTTTAAATAAATCCATCACCTTTACACCCAAAATGTTCATTAAACATGTTCTCCATTGAACAGCACTACCTATGAATTTAGCAGTTTTTTAAGCAGTTCTATGAGGATTCAAGGAGCTGTCACCCCCCAAAAAGTTACTTTTCCAGGCTCTGGTTCAGAGAGCAGGCTATGGACTAATGTGGAAGCCCTGTTTAGATGGTTGCTGAAGATGGAAGCCCCATTGAGGTCTCTGGACAGGCTTTTCCTCTTTCATTCATTTCTCTAATCCCAGAGTGGGCCAAATTCAGCCCTCAAATTGTTTTTGCATTTTTCTCCACCCCTGGATGACCGGCGGGACTATAATGAACGATAATGAGCGAAGGGGAAGAAGAAATGACTGGTGCAAAAAAGTAGCTTTCCCAAGCTTTGCGGAAAGGATGAGAGGCCAGATGCCCACCGGAGCCAGCCGTCGTGAAGGAACAATGGATCCACGTCCAGCTTGCCCTTGATGCGATGTCCTGGGGCAGCTCAGTTACTGGTTAGTGAGCTAGAAAATCTGTAAGTGCCTGACATGATGCTGGAGATTTCCCCAAAGACCCCACGGCTGGGTTGCCTGCCCTGGAGGGTCTTCCAGGTCCCCTCTCCGTTTTGCAATGTTGCTTGGGTTGGGCGCATTGTGTTGATCGTCTTTGCAACGCTTGGCCATACTACCTCGAAGTAAACCCTTGCTCTGCTGACTTAAAAAAATAAAATAAAGCTGGGACAAATGACATCAAACCAGAAATGAGAAGGGAAAAAAAGGACCTGTTTTCAAGCTAATTTCTGGCTGCCTTCTGCCAGGATGCAAAAGGGGGAAGCAGGGTTGCTCTTGTTGCCAGGAGTGAGCTAGACTTTGGCCAACAGGCAAATGGGTTTTGGAGTCCTTGTTAGCATCATGCTGTCGGGCGTCCAGTGGCATGAAAGAATTAACTTCTATAGATGACATTGTTGGATATTTTTTGCATCCTCATTGCAGTTTAAAGCTGAGAATGGACTGTGGGAGTGATTTGTCGTTGTTGTTGTTGTTGTTGCTAACCCATTTGTGAGAGCCAGCATGCGTAGTGGTTTGAGTGTTGAGTGGACTATGACTCTGGAGACCGTGGTTCGATTCCCAGCTCGGCTATGAAACCCACTGGGTGACCTTGGGCAAGTCACACTGTCTCAGCCTCAGGGGAAGGCCATGGCAAACCTCCTCTGAACAAATCTTGCCAAGAAAACCCCACGATAGGTTCACCTTAGGGTTGCCATAAGTCAGAAATGACTTGAAGGCACACAGCAACAACAAAGTTGTTATGGCTTTTCAAGGCACGGAATTGTTTCAGGGTCTCTGATGTCCTGCGTTCATCTGACAGTCTTCCTGGCGGGTGGACACCACCTCCTACTTGTTGAAGTTGTGGACTTTTTGAGCGTTCGGTGAGCTTCACTGTCACTCGAGACAAATTGTCCTGACATCTGCTTTTTTTATAATCAGAAGCCACAAAAAAACCATGAATAAATTAGTTATTGACATCCCTCGCGGGCTTCATCGATTCAATTGCAGGTGGAAAAGACAGGTAACATAACCAGAGGGAATTGATGTCAGAGCTGCTCTCGGGAGCTCTGGGTTATATCCTCTATCGGCTGGCAAAATAAAGAGATTTCCGGCGTATATTTAGTAAATTGACATGACAACGTCATATACGATCGGAGATAATTAGGTGAACCCCCGGTGCTGATTGCTCCATACCTTATGCCTTAAAGGGATGGGAAGGTAGAGAGGATGGAGTCATTAAACCGGCGAAATGGCAGCCAGGGAGGATTGGATGGGTCTTGCTCCTGAATGCCTTTGGCAGGCTAACCCCGAGTCGGCTCTGGTGCGGAGGCCTGCAAACAGGGTCAGAAACAAATTTGGGCTGAGACAGTGATAGGCCCAGCTTCTCTGTGCCACTGGAAAAGCAGGAATCTGATAAAGTCCCCCCCCTCCGCCCCCCGCCTCCGCTGCCTCTTCCTCCTCCTCTCCGACTGTCTCTTTTCTCTCTGGCCATAGGGACCAATTTACTCCTTGGGTCTTCTTCTCCTCCACCAGGAAGGCCACACAGGCGCAGCTTTTGTCAGAATTACAGACGCATATGGCTGAGGGCAATTACTGGTTCATTCTGCTGCTGAATCAGCAAGACCAAGGGAGTCACCATGCAGCTCCTCCAAAGAAGAAGGCTCTCTTCATAAACACAGGCTCATTGTGGAAATGCATGCAAAAATTCATGCAAATTCATGCATTTGCATCCAGAGAAAGAGGGAACTGTAGGAGGCAAGTCATTTCAACATGACAGGATTTCCAACGATGCAGACTTAGGATGCAAGAAAAGGGAGACAGCGGGCGAGAAGGGGAATGATGAATGTAGCAAAAAACCATCCAAAATCATATCCACCAACATTTCATAGGATTAGTCCGGAAAAGTAACTTTACTTTTCTAGACTCTGAATCCCATAGTACCTGTGTCACGCTTTTCCTCTCTTCCTTAGGCGTGGGTTGCTAGGGTGAGTTTCGGCAGAACTGGACAGGGCAGGTTTTCAGCTTCTCTGCTGTACCTGTTCCACCTGGGCTGGTGATCTTTCAACCTGGTTGGCCTTTTGCTATTTTCACTTTTCCCGGCAGGGAAGTGAGCTTGATAGGTTAGGCATGCACAAGGTGGATCTGGTTGCACAAGGAAACAGCCTACGCGGCAGTTACAATAGATATCATGGGGTAAACCCATGATTTAGACACAAAGGTTGCTTGTGGGTTGGTTGGCTCTCAAGCTCAAACTGTTTGGGGTTGACCACAGGAGGTCACTGCCGTGGGAAAACCAGGAGATGGTCCTTTCACATTTGTGAGTTCACAACAATTTTGCTTCTCCTGACACCCCTGGTCAGCATTGTTGTCTTTTGCATAAATCTCAGCATAAACAAGTCTTTTCAGGGCAGCAATTTGAGAGAGGTGTCCTGGTTCTGGCTGCAACGCTGCCCCTTCTAGATGGCCTGCTCAGTTAAAACCATGTGGCATCGAATGCCACTGGAGTATTTGTTTTTCCAGACTGCCATTACATAGTCTGGCTGTAACTCAGTTTCCTTCCTTCCTTCCTTCTTTCCTTCCTTCCTTCCTTTCTTCCTTCCTTCCGCTCTGCTTTAGTTCTGACAACACTGGCAGTGCCCAGCTGTGGTTTCTTTCCCTTTCCTGTTGAGCCTCACATCTACCCTGCTTTTCTTTTCTTTTTTTAATCAATGGCACTGAGTAATTTCTGGACAGTTTTGGGTGGTTTATTTATAACTAAAAGACACACGCTGTTCTCGGAAGAGAAAAAACACTGTGATAATAATGCAAGAGCAGTTTAGTCAGCAACTGGAATTTCCAAGGGAATGGACTGCAAGGCAAGCCATCAAGGCACTTTTATGATGCAAGGGTTTTTATGAACTTTGGCTCTCGTTCTTATTTGACAAGTTTCTAGATCTTAACGACTGAAAGAGGGACAAGTGCCATTCCAAAACTCTCCATCCCTACTGTGGCCATCCTCTTCCCCCAGTTCCATGTCCCACGAGTGCTGTAGATTTTGCTGGAACAAATGTATATTCTGCTTTAATCCCGTTTCTTGGAACAAAGGTATACTATACTTTTAATCCAGTTCAACAACCTGCTGCGAGGCAGAGGCAACCATCTGTACAAGGTCATGGTCCAAATGGTCCATGGTCCAAATGACAAATGGTCACAACATGCACATGGCGCCCGATGACTTTTGCAGGTGACCAGAGGTGTGACAATTGATCACTGAGTGAATTCCTCTTCCCACCACTTATAGCCAGGCAAGAACACAAGCCTTGAAATTTAGGAAGCTGCAGGTCTACAAGGCATGAGGATGACTTTCCCAGTCCTACCAACCAAGATCCTTCTCGGAACAGGGAATTTCTCTCTGCATGAAAAACATGTGTTCTTCTTCCTAGGCAAAAACTACCCAATGTTGGGCCATCCCAAGAGTCCTACCCGACATTGTCTCCGGTTCTAGAGGTGTCCAGAAGAATCAGAGAGGAAACCCTATATCTCTTTGAAAGGATCTGACATGCTGCCGCCATGTGGACTTGGTCTTCAAAGCCCACTCTGACCGCAACCCTGAAACCATGATATCTGGCCAAGAAGAGTATGTGATCTTGGCTTCTGCCGCACACATCCAGTCCCAGACCCTCTGTGCTTTGCGCTATTAGTCTAGGATGCTGTACAAGGATTGCCCACCTTTGCATCACAGATTCTACAATGGTACATGGGAAGCAGCTGTTCCCAAAACTCCAGAATTAGTTGTCTCCAGGATTTGTAAGGAAATAGCTTGATGGGCATTGTACTAGGGTGGCAAGGAGAGCAGCGAGGGGGTAGGGACATTTAAAAGTGCAAAACAACTTCTGTAAAAAGCAATGGCTCTTTCCCATTCTGTCCCTCTCAGGTCCTGGAAAGAGAGTTTTTAAAAGGAATTCATTGTATAACTGGGTCATTGCACAGAGGGCCATCTCCCCGCTGATATTTCATTACTGCTAATGTTGCAGGTGTGTGTTTGTGTTTTAAGAAACTCATTCTGTCCTTTGTTACTTCCTTCTTACCACTTGAGTTGCTTTTTAAAAACACACGCGCACCATCTGAAAGGGCAAGAACATGGCCTAAGATGCCTCCATTGCATTGTTAGCTTCCCCCCTTTTCCATATAGTGACAAAAAGCCACATGCAAAGATGCACAATAAAAAAGTCATGTTGTTATCAGTCATTGCATTAGGTGGAAAAAGGATTGTAATGTGTTACTTTCAAGATGTGCTCCTTTCCAGGTCTCTCATCTACACCTGAAGCATCCAATCAGAAGCAATTCAGTGGTACCTGAATGGCATCCAAGAGTCTGCTCCATGGTTGCTCCTATTTTATCTTCCTTTTAAGTAGTCAGCTCTGGTATGCTCTCTCCTTTTCCCCCATGACCTCTAGTTATGGCATCTTTACAAAACCTCTTTAAGGCCAAAATTAAGGAATGAATGGATTTCAGACCAATGACTTCTAGTGCCATCATTCCACAGCTATTCTCTTTTCCCCCACTTTATCGGGTTTTGTATTTTTATGTGTCTTGGTTGCCTATTGACTTTTGGTGACCCCATGGATCTTATAGGGCTTTCTTCATTAAGGAATACTCTCAAAGGAGGTTTGCCATGGCTTTCCTCTGAACATAGCCTACAGCACCTGATACTCCGCACCTGTTTACCTCCCAAAACCTGACTCTGCTTAGCTTTAAAAAGATGGGGAAAGTCATGAGAAATGCATGCGCATGTGTGAATGTTACAAATGGAAGCTGCTGTGGCATGGACTCCCTGTAAAATTCCATGAATAGGACACAGTGATTGCCTAATTTAAAAAGCCTCATCTGAAGGCATGCGGGGTTCTCCCAAAGGGAAACAGGCCAGGATACTTGGGTGCCTGAGGCAGAAAATCCAAATGATCGATGCCTTTCTCCAGTTTCGGCAATCTGAGGCGAGAAAGATGATATAGATATAGATGTCTATACAGCTATAACATTGAAAATGACAACTGACAACACTGCAGCTCTTGAACAGTTGGCAATCTGATGCGAGCGCCTCAACAACCCGTCTTCCTGCCTCACGGTAGGAGGCTGAACCCTGAAAAAGCCGTTTAGAGCAGCAGCAACAACAAGAAGAAGCATCACTGCACAATCCGTCCGGTTAAACAGACCCACGACAAGCGGATGTCGCAAGAGATGGGTTAAGTCTGTACAGCGCTACCACAGCAGGATCCTGCCTGTGTGTGAGTGCGAGCGTGTTGTTTTCGCTGCAACAGGCGGTTATCACGCGGCCATCCCTCTGGAATTTGACGGTGCCAAGACTTGCCTTCCCACCATTCATGCAGCCAGAACCAGCCAACCACAGGCACACCCATGCACAAACACATTTACGCTTCATACTGAGATTTTGGATTCTGGAGAATCTTGACTTTTAATTAACTTTTTGAGGGTGGGGGGACACACAAAACAAAAAGCAACCAAAAAAGGCCCAACCCACACCACCCAGCTCTGAATATTGACAGTCAACACGAAAGGCGCTTTGTGCCAGCGCCGAGGAGGACTGGAGAGCTTGTGCAGACTTGGCGCTGCTTGCCACACAAAACTTTTTTCTTGCTTCCTTTTCCATTCCTCCCCATGTTGCCTGCTTCACTTCTCCCCCAGTTCAATTCAAAGCACTTTTTCTTTTCCTTTTTTAGTGCTCTGGTTTCTACATAATCAGCCCTCTCTTCCTTAACATTATGCATGCCAGGCAGAAGGAAGCTGGGTTCTGGTGCCCTCGGCCGCCTTCCCTCCCGCCTGGGTCTGTTGCTAATGAACTGCAAACAGCCGTCTTCTTTGCTTTCACCCGGTGCCCTGCCCGATGCCTGTCTAATCCAAATAGAGGCTGTAATGATGCTCCCAGCGTCTCCAGCCCTACTGACAAGGACTGCCAGGGACAGGGGTCAGGAGGGCCTTTGCACCTTTAATATTGCCCCCTTAACCCCTTCTCTGCTATGGGGAGGGGGCTGTCTGTCTGCGTGCCTGTATATTTTGTCCACAGCTCTCTTGGACAAACGACTATTTTTATTTTGTGGTTTCTTTCCCCAGAACACTTATGTTTCTGGCATTATCTTGGCTGGACTCACTGAGGCCCCATTCACACTATGAAAACAATCTGGAATGAATCCAGGTTGAATCCTTGGTGTTCACACACGTCCCAAATGCATTCAATGCTGGCAAAAAAACCTACTTAACCCAGGATATTCAATACCGGTTCCCCCTCCCCTGACTTTTCCTGGAAGATCCACATCCATCTACATTGTCGGATGTGTAAATACGCTTCCGAATCGGTTCGGATCGCTCTGTATTGATTTAAAAGAAGGGAGGGGGCTCCATTTGAACCTGGAATGCGTGAATAACACAAGGTTAAAATGACTCAAAGAGATCCACAAACCTAAAAGGTTATGGGAACAACAACTCCGATTTGCATCAGCATGGTGATCTGCGTCTCCTCGGGACAAAAAAATGGGTGTGAATGCTCCCTGAACTTGCGGGTGAAGCTGTATAGTTCACCATCAACTAATGTGCAGAAGAGTCTCTTTCCTGTGCTGACTTTGCTCCGGTTGTGGAAGCGAAGCTGTTGTCGTACTGCCAAGGTTGGTGTAAGGAATGGTAAGCTGATATACTTTCCCAACTAAACTACCTGCACTTTTAGGAGTAACGGAAACTGGGTGTTCCTAATATTGGCCTTCAGTCCACATAATGTGTCCGCAGTATTCATCACAACTGAGGACATAGTTGCTGTCCCCTTACACCTGGCAAAAGGCATGGATAGCAGGAGTTTATTTATTTATTTATTTATTTTAGGATTTAAGGCCTTGATTAGATGGTGCTTTTAATAGTGTGCATTCAGCTTTTAAAATGTAATTTGTTGTTTTGTTCATTGTTGCAACCTTCACCTTTAACTCCTGGTTGAGCGCCCAGAGCGGGTTGCGTTCTTCCATTTTGGGGTGAAAAAAATCACAATCCAAACTCTCTTTTGGTCACAGCTTCTGGATTGCTCAGGGTGTTTTGGGAAGTTGGAGTGTTTTGAACCTTGTCAGCTATACCCCTCCAAATAAGTATTCCTTCCTCCTAATGAAGTTTATTTTGGTCCCAAATTTCTAACATTCCAGAGAGTAAGATGTTGAAGATGGTTTGCCCCTAGAACTCTTGTATTTCCTGTCTTTGCATGTGCTTGGTAACTTTGTCTTCCCTTTTTCTTTGGATGCCTAAGGCAAAAAAGATTAAAACCATTTGCATTAGTGTTTTGAGATAAATCAATGGGCTTAACTGCCATGATATGACTTGGCACCTAAACGAAAGTAATGTTGGTACCAATTAGGTGCTACAAATGAGAAGGTCTTCTCCTCACACAATGGATAAAGAGAAGATATGGATAAAGAGAAGAGCCCCATAATAGACCTCAGTCTTCAGGAAGACACATATAGGAAGCGGTACTCCCTCAAATATTAAATTCCTAAGCCATTTAGAGTTTTAAATGTCCTCACAAATACTGTAATCCAGCCTGTACCAGTTTCTTTTTAAAAAACTAACCAGAAAAGAAAAAAAAAGTGGCAGAAAGAGTCCCATACAAAACTTTGCAGCTCGAAAGGAGAAGGTGGGCACATTTCAGCTTCTGGCTGGGTCACGTTTGTAACATCTGGCTGTGAATACTGGAAGCCCCAGACAATTTGCTCCAAAAAACAGCAGCCAGCAGCATACAAGACACTGGGGCCAATCTTTGCATTCCAGAAAAGTAAAAAGAAATACTCGCCTCGAAAACACTTGGAATGGGAAGAAGAATGTGGCAGGGAGGGGGAAGAATAAGGGGAGAGCTCTGCATTGTTAAAATCATAACGGGTGAATCTGGCTTCAATTTAAGGGGGGGGGGGGAAGGGATAAAATAAAACAAAAGAAGGGCCGCAGCTGCCAAATCCCAGGCCTGGGTTTCTTAACAAAATACAAGCATGAACTGCAGAATGTGGGGGAATGCGAGGCTGCAAGGAGTCGAAACAAAGAGAAATGTGGAAGAGCCTTTGGTGCACAAAGGGCACGATTGTTGGGAAGCACAGAGAGAGAGAAAGAGAGAGAGAGGAGCAGAAATGCAAGGCACAGAGCAGACCCACCAGCTGGTAAAATATGTGAAGATCTGAAAGCGATGGACCGGAGTTTCCTGAACTGTCTCTGTTCTGGACACTGGGCTGAAGAGAGAGATAAAGCCAAGTATGGAGGAAAGAAAGGAAGGAAGGAAGGAAGGAAGGAAGGAAGGAAGGAAGGAAGGAAGGAAGAAAGAAAGAAAGAAAGAGAGAGAGATGAGGAGGCCGACCCTATTCAGGGTGACCACACATCCTCCTCTTATCAGACATGCCCTACATTTCAACCTTTGGGCAGAATTTCAAGATGCCCTACATTTTGAATACGACTAAGAAGCAATAATTTATATTTCTATAAGTTTTTTGAGCTTTGTATTTAGTCATTTCCTTGCTTCTTCGTGAATATCCCTCCATTTTGTAGGGCCTTGTCCTCCTTTGAGTTAGGACATTGGGTCACCCTGACCCTATAGATATTCCCAGATATCAGAGTCTCCGGCCTTTCCTGCGCTGCTAGGCCCTTGCCTCAGGGCAGAGGCGAGGAGGGAGTTGTTTTGGGGGTTTTCTGACCTAGAATCCCCAAATCCTAGAACCATAGAGTAGGAAGAGGCCTCCAAGGCCATCAAGTCCACCCACTCCCATACAAGAACTCCAGCTAGGCAGTGGTTCCCAAACTTTAGTTCTCCAGGTGTTTGGGGTTTCTGCTCCCAGAATCTCTAAGCTTCATCCAAGCTGGCTGGGGCTTCTGGGAGCTGAAGTCCAAAACACCTGGAGGACCAAAGTTTGGGAACCACTGAGCTAGAGCATTCCCAGAAGGGAGCTGTCCAGCCTCTTTGGAAGACGTCCAGAGAAGGAGACTCACCACCTTCTCTAGGTCATTGGTTCCATTGCCAAACTGTTCTTACCATCCAGAAGTCCCTGTTTTGGGCGGTCCATTGCTCCCTTTGCTCTTGAGGCTTGTAAGGTGGAGAACTTAAAACCAAAGCAAGGGGTTATCTGTGGGAGGGAGCAACAAGGGAGACGTCCAAGTGAGTGGGTGCCAAGGACTTTGCATGCCTTTTTCCTCAGAGGAGATCTTCCCAGGATCTAGGTCAAGCAGGATCCTGACAACCATAAACTGTCACCATCTGCTTCACTATTGTGAGATTATATTTTTAGTTAGGTGACAGCAGTTATTGCCAAATGTACCTCTGTGTGTGTGCGTGTGTGTGTTTCTTTCTAAATATGTGTATACAAATTGTACGCAAATCTATTACGCCTGCTTTCCATCTTCTCTTTTGGTGATGCATTTCTTCTTCTTTTTCTTTTTGTGAATGTGGTAAATGGGGCCACCCTACAGAGGAGTACCTCATTCGGTTCAAGAGGCTTTCCTGGCCAGTAAGGAGAAAGCAGATGCAGGCAACACAACAGCAAGGACAGGTATTTCAAAACCGGAGGAGGGTGGTGTGATGGGAGGAATATAGAACGACTACTTCTGCTTAGCCTCGATCATCTTACGTGGTAAGTCTGCTTCCTCCTGCTGTTTTTGGTTCCTTGTCTAAAAGGAATTGAGACTTCTCTCTGAGCCTCCAAAGACTCACGCCAGGTTCTCCCACCTCTCTTTTCCTGCATGGCGATGTTCAGCTTCACATCCCATGCTGAGGAGAATATTCCCCCCCTCCTTTTTTCTTTTTGGTTGGCCATCAGTTACATGTTCCCTGGATGAGATCTACAGGCAGCTGGTCCAGATTTCTTTTCTAGACCACATGACCTGTCTAGGCTGTGCGATATCATTCCGGATGCCAGTCTGTGTCCACAATCCTGAAGCTTGTGCCTCTTCCCCTTCTCTTCCTCTCAAGCATTGTATCTGTTGAAGGGAGGAGAAAAACACTTAGAAGATCAAGCCACCAATCTTAACCCAGAGCAACAGCTTCCCACAGTGATCCCGAGGAGCTTATTTGAGTTTTCTTTTCCCAACTTCCTTTCACAGAAGTCACATGCTGGCATGCATTCCTTTAGCATTAATGCTTCCTCTGGGACTCAGACGTTACAGAAATATGAGAACAAGGCTTGCATGGGGCAGACATTCTGGGGAAGCCAGCTGTGAGTTTGCTCTGCGTGTGTGGAAAGAAGGCGCTGCAAAGAAGCAAAGGGAAGAAAGGGGGGAACAAAATAAGAATTTGAAGTCCTTTTTCACAGGGTACAGCTGTCTCTACTTTTGGGGAAGTGAGGCTCCACTTGTTCCTGGTTCCGTGTATTCACACACAATATGTAGTTAAAGGTGCATACCATTCACATGCAATATGTGGTTAAGGCTGCATAGGTGCATATCATTCACATGCAACCCTGTGGTTAAGGGTGCATGTCATCCGCAAGCAATATGTGGTTAAGGGTGCATATCATTTTGATTTTAAAATATATTTTCTACCACAAAATGGTGCTTATCTCCAAGTAAATGTGTTTAGCATCAGGGCATCTCAAGCAAAAACACTCAAACAGGTAGAAGTAATTGGATAGGCCTGAGATGCTCATCTCTGAGCCTTGGTTGTGGCAGATAATATATAGTATTGAAGGATATCAAGCTTCAAAAAACACATTTTCACTTTATCCCATTATGAATGTTTAAGCAGAAACAATTTTCAGATGAATATGTTTTATCCAGATGGAGGGATGGAGTCCATATAGATTTTGCTCTTGATATACTTTGGTTAGAAGTAAAAAGTTCCAACTTTTTATATTTTTTATGATGGAGCTGCCCTGATGCTAAACACATTTACTTGGAAAGGAGCACCATTTTGTGGCCGAAAATATATTTTAAAATCAAAATGATGTACCTGGTGAACATCTCTGTTTATCCTGGTGAACTTCTCTGTGGTACTTTTAATTGTTGTGACTGTGTTTTGTGTCCTTTTATGAATCGTATGGACAACCCCTTGTGCTTTGATTGTGTATTCCTGGCATGGCAGGGGATTGGCTTGGATGGCCCTTGTGCTCTCTTTCAGCTCTGTAATACATTTCTTTTAATTGGCTTCATCTGAAGAATATTGATGAGTTTAAGACTTAAACAAAAATGAATGAAAATACATTTTGGAAAAGAAAGAACTCAATGGTGAGGGATGTCAGATGTGGCTGGTCTTGGCATGCCTATGTTAATCCAGGTGTTGATGCCAGGCCTGTCTGGTTTTGCTCCGTCACCTGCCTCCATTGGAGCTGTCATTTTGAACTGTAGGGCCCTGACTTTGGAGTCCCTATATATTGGGATATAAGTAAATCATCATCATCATCATCATCATTATCATCCTGGCTGCACCATTGAGTCTATTATAACAATCTCAGAGACCAGGTTGCACGTCCTGGACAAGATAACCCTTCATGCTCTCCATGCAGGGAAATGAAGAACAGCCCCAAAGGACTTAAGATGCTTCATTTAATGAGTATGTATCTATTCCCATCATTGAAAATGTCATTTATAAATCCTTGCGGCAGCTTTGCAGCAGAGTGGACTTCCCAGTTTTTCTGTGTTCGAGTCCTTCTGAATGTTTGCATCTAAAATTAGAAAGAGACCTGTTGGTACACACAAATTATAGGCTTCTCATATGTTGAAGAACGCCGATTTAATAATAACTTGTTGACGGCTTTAGCGAGAAGGCTAATGCCGTTCCTTCCTACCCTCCTAGGAAGAGGCCAAACAGGATCCATTGTGAGCCTCTAGGCTTCCACCCAAATTGCCCTCTCCAGAAGCTGACTTTGAAAATATTGCTGATTTTCCCCAATGGCTTTTATTGTTAGAAGCAGAGAAGGCAGAGCAAAAGTCCTGCCAGACCCCCAAGAAAAGGGAGAAAATGAATGTACTGTATAAGGGATGAAATACTCCTCTTTTCCCTAAAATAATGACTTTGTTTGGCCCCATCTTTTATGCAAAGGGGAACAAAGCAAGAGTGCTCCCCATTTCTGTTCCTTTTTGGCCTGATCTTTTATAGCTTCAAGCATGCGATAAAATATGAAGGCATTAAAAAGTGGCGACTGGGGACTCAAAAAATCAGTTTGATGCTGTTCATGTGCTTCTCCACTTCCCAACAATGACCAAAGCCCTTTAGATGGTTCCTTTGGATGCCTATAAACTTTATGGGGCCAAATCTGGAATGTCCGTCTACATCTAAATCGAAAACTATTCACAAGCTAACTATTTCACAACTATTAAACAATTCACAAGCTAAATCTAACCTATTCACAAGCTAACTCTCTTAGGGCCTATATAGAAATCAAGAAAAGTCTCCAGATTTCAGGAACATTATTTGGGAATTCAGCTTTGGGAATCCAGTTTGTTCTTTCAAAGAAAGAGTTCAAGTGAATGTTTTGGGGAGGAAGTCTTGAAAGTTGGGATACAAATATGGATACAAATACATTATAAGTTGTGGGTGTGTAAATATATATATACACACACACACACACACACACACACACACATTGTATATGGCTTGGAAAGCAACTTCTTATACCCCATATTGTGTATCTTTTTGCAGCTCAGAAATGTTTCTCTTTAAATGCTACACATTAAAAAACAGCAACTGTATGACACCATAAAGAGGGAAATCCTAAAATAGTATTCTTTGTTTATACAGTGCCATCCATATATATTGGCGGTTTACAAACAGTTGAGGAAAAACAAAACAAAAGCATGTTTACCCGACAGGAAAGTCCAACTTGGAAAGGCTTGAAGCCAGGCAATTTTTGCAAGAGTGCCACCTAAATACAAAGATGCCTATTATTATCATTAGTAATAGTAATATTCATGCATAAATTTGGAATTTAGCCACCCCGATTGCAGAGACTGCAAAATAATAATAATAATAATAATAGGAATTCTCCTTCAGTAGCGCTCTGGAGATGGCTTTTAACCTGTCACAAACCTAATTATTATTACTATTATTTTTTAACTAAAAGCCAGAAATAATTTAAAACAACGGAGATGAATGAAGAAGTTGCTCATATTTTTGTGTCTGAAGCGTGTACTTTTTAACAGAGTTTATAAGGTTACCCAGCAGTTTTTATTCTTGTGTTTTGAGGTTTTCATTCTCGTGTTTTGAGGTTTTTATTCTTGTGTTTTAAGGGTTTTATTCCCATGTTTTGAGATTTTTGTTCTTGTGCTCTGAGGATTTTATTCTCATGTTCTGAGGTTTTAATTCGAAAGAAGGATTAGACATTTCTCTGTGTGTTTCTTTGTGAGTGAAGGAGGTCATTGTTGGGAAGTGGAGAAGCACATTAACAACATAAAATTGATTTTTGAGTCCCCAGTCGCCACTTTTTAATGCCTTCTCTGAGGTAAAACTAAAACCCACTGAAGTAAGGTTGCCATTTGTCCCGGAAAACCTGGAAAATCCCAGATTGAAGGGACTTTTCTTTGCCAGTGAAGGAGGCCTATGAACAAAATATGACTAAAAACCGAGGCGTTGCGTCAAGGAGCGACACGAGGAGGCCAAATGGGGATGATGGGAATGATAATGATGCCACCATCATCCTCAACCTCCTCAGGAAGAAAGGGCTCCGGCTTTTTCTGAGGTAAAACTAAAACCGACGAAGGCAGTTCCTAGTCCCTTAAGGTTGCCATTTGTCCCGGAAAACCTGAAAAATCCCAGCTCTGAGGGACTACTAAAATAAATAAATTTATAAAATTTATTAAAGACAATTGATTGAACTATAATAAATTAAGGAATACATTGATGGTGTTGACTTAAACAATATTAAACAATATGTTTATTCGTAATTTAATATGCATCCTATACAAAATTATATGAATGAGGGGGCCAAATAATGGGGATATTTTCTGAGGTAAAATAAAAAGAAGGCCCCTCCCTCTTCTCTCTCGCCAACCGTCGCGGCGCGCGCCCCCGAAGCCACGCCCCCCTCCTCCGTCATTCCAGGTTGCGAGGCTGAGCTCGCGGGCACGAGCACGTACGAGGGAGGAGGCGGGGCAGCCTGCGTGGCAACTTGAGGGAGCGGGAGCGCGCTTGCGCGTGTCACAGGGAGGGAGCGGGAGCGCGCACGTACGCACGGTTTTCGCAGAAGAAGCTGAAGCGCGGGGGCGAGCGAAGTGGAGGAGAAGGGGGCTCTGTGAGCGCGCTCCCTCATTCCCCCTCGTTCCCTTTCGCCTCCAAAAGAGTGGGACGAAGTTAACCTCCGAGGGTCGAGCGAAGGAGAAGCAGCAGCCGCGTCGGTTGGGAGGAGAAGGGCCTGAAGAGGCCCCGTCCCAACACACCTTCCTCCTCCTCAGGTAAGGGGGGGGCGAGGAAAGAGGGGCCCCCAATGGGTTTCTGGGACCCCCACTTTCTCTAGCCCCCCTCTGAGGCTTTTTGGGGGTCTAAACCCCACTGAGGCTTCTTTTTGGGGGTCTAAACCCCTCCTGAGGCTTCTTTTTTGGGGTCTAAACCCCTCTGAGGCATATTTTTGGGGGTACTATCCCCCCAGGCATCTTTTTGGGGTGACTAACCTCCCCCTGAGGCTTCTTTTGGGGAGTCTAAACCCTCTAAGGCTTCTTTTTGGGGTCTAAACCCCTCTGAGGCATATTTTTGGGGGTACTATCACCCCAGGCATCTTTTTGGGGTGACTAACCTCCCCCTGAGGCTTCTTTTGGGGAGTCTAAACCCTCTAAGGCTTCTTTTTGGGGTCTAAACTCCTCCTGAGGCATCTTTTTTGGGGTACCAACCCCTCATGGAATCTCTGGGGGGGGGACTAACCTCCCCCTGAGGCTTCTTTTTTGGGAGTCTAATCCCCCTCTTTGGGGTCTGACCCCCCTCTGAGGCATCTTTTTTGGGCATAGCCCCCACCCCTCTGAGGCATCTCTTTGGGGTCTAACCCCCCTCTGAGGCATCCTTTTGGAGTACTAACCCCCCTCTTTGGGGGACTAACCTCCCTCTGAGGCTTCTTTTTTGGGGGTCTAATCCCCTTCTGAGGTATCTTTTTGGGGGACTAACCCCCCTGTGAGGCATCTTTTTGGGGGAGCCTATCCCCCCTCTGAGGGATCTTTTTTAGGGGGGGACTAAGCTCCCTCTAAGACATTTCTTTGAGGTCTCACTGCCCTTTGAGGCATCTTTTTTGAGGGGGGGTGTCTTCCATCACATTTGTTGTTGTTGTGTGACTGCAACTCCTTTTTATTTAACTTAAGGTGAACCTATTAAGGGGCAGGATTTCTTCAGAGGGTTATTGTTTTTTGCCCTGGCCATCCTCTGAGGCTGAGAGAGTGTGGCTTGATCAAGACACCCAGTAGCCTTCATGTACAGCCCCCCTTCAAAAAATGCCACCCCCTCCCCAACTCAAGAATTTCCTTCCTTCCCTCCCTGATCTTTATTATCTCCAAAGGAGCATAGGAGGAGGAGGAGGAACTTTTTATGAGTCCTCCCCCTCCATTTCATAAGCGTCCCCTCCTCTCAGCAATTCCTCCCTGTCTCCAGTATCCTCATTGTCCCCACATTCCCCCCTTCCTCCTCCTCATTCCTTGTTGTTGTTGATGTTGTTGTTGTGTGCTTTCAAGTCATTTCTGACTTGAACCTCTCATGGAGTTTTCTTGGCAGGTTTCTTCAGGAGGAGTTTGCCATGGCCACCCTCTGAAGCTGAGAGAATATGACTCACCCAAGGTCACCCAGTGGGTTTCCATGGCTCAGCTGGGATTCAAACCCTGGTCTCCAGAGTCTTAGTCCAACCCTCAAACCACTGCACCACACTGGCTGTTATTATTAATCTTAATAATGCACCAAGCTCATGGCTGGCTTTATGGCCCAGCTTCTTGCACCCGCGCCCACACACCTACCTGTGCCTCCTGACTTGTTGGATCACCAGCCTGGTTCTTCCCTTTCCTGGCCCCATCCTGGTCTCCTTCCCCCATATTTCCTGTCTTTTCGGAGGTGCTGGTGGTGCTTATTTCCTGCTTTTTTTGCCTCCTTATGCAAATCCCACTTCTGCACATGTTGCTCCAGATCACAGAATTTGTAGCTCTCTGTCTGTGTGTTTGTGTTGGACTTCCTGGTATCCTTGCCAGCTGCTTTCTGTAATTGGGTTGCTCCCCCCTTCAGCCAGAGGAGCATCGAAAAGCTTACGACATAACATTTTATGCATTTTGCTTGACCCAATAAAGGTATCTCTGTTTTGTGGATTTGGGATGTTATCGCACTTTGCTAGACGAGTGTGGCATAGTGTTTTGAGTGTTAGACTATGACTCTGGAGACCAGGATTCGATTCCCGGCTCGACCATGAAACCCACTGGGTCACACTCTCTCAGCCTCAGGGGAAGGCAATGGCAAACCTCCTCTGAACAAACCCCAGGATAGGTTCACCTTAGGGTTGCCATAAGTCTGAAATAACTTGAAGGCACACAACAACATATGGCCAATGCAGCTACCCCAGATATGTCCCCTTCAGATGTGTTTGACTCCAACTCCCATTCTCGCTGGTTAGCAATGGTTGAGTGTTGTAGGCCAATCGGAGCTACAAAACATCTGTGTTTTATGCGGAAAGAGTTGTGGTTGTGTTTGGGACACAAGTGAGTGATCGGGCAGAGTCTGCCTTTTAGATTGCTAGTGGGGTTGCGTTGGCTTTAGGGAGACATTGCTTGCTTTCTGCTTGCATAAAGTGGGTGAATGCGTTGGCACACCATGAGTTTGGGGTAAACCATGGTGAGATTCCAGTAAGAGATAGATATCTGGAGCAATTGTCTTATAATTCTTTTTCCCCCTTGTAACTATCTCCTGTAGACTTTCAGTTCATCTTTCTCAGAGCTCTGTGGGTCTCTTCAGTACAGTACTTTTGTCACCTCATTTTGCGACAAGTTTCTCTTCATTCCAGGGATGAACTAGGAGCGTGCTTTAAGAATCCTGTCTAATACTTTTTTTGCACCTTGATTTATGGCTGTAAAGTAGAAGATATATGTATGTGAGCCTATGAAAAGACACTCCCATATCATTTGGGGGGAGGTACTTATTGGAGGAATGAAAACTGGCTTTCAGGTCTCATCTTTCATTACTGTAAATGAAATTACTTTTGAATTTTAAAAAAACCCTCCTCCTCGTTGTGTGCCCACTAAGTGTCTTTGCAGGAATCGTAAGTATGAACACTTAAATGCCCAAATATTTGAATGTACAGTCAGCCCTCCAATATCCATGGATCCACAGATTCAACCATCCACGGCTTGAAAATATAAATTCCGGAAAGCAAATCTTGAATTTGCAATTTTATCTAAGGCATACCATTTAACTATGCCATTGTATTTAATGGAAGTGGATCATCTATGGCAGGGGTAGGCAACCTTTCCCCTTTAAGGGCCGAGGGACTTCAGCTCCCAGAATCCCAGGAGCTATTGGCCAACATGGGACTATTGGCCAACATGGCTGAGGCTTCTGGGAGCTGAAGTCCCTCGGCCCTTAAAGGAGAAAGGTTGCCTACCCCTGATCTATGGTTTCTGGTATCCACAGGGGGTCCTGGAATCAAAACCCAGGGGATACCCAGGACCCACTGTACATGGCTCTCTTTATGCGGAGTCAGACCACCGACTCAATATGGTCTGCTCTAAATGGCAGCACCTTCTCTTCGTCTCCACCTTCTCTTTTTCTCCATTGCTTCTTGAGATCTTTGTATTCGGTGTTGCTGAGGAGTGACTGACCTGAGGACCTCCTGTGCTGCTGAGCCATGGGTTATTATTCCCCCAAAGAGAATTCTCTTACGTTGCATGCCTCATCTGGTCAAAAAGGGCTTCTTGAAAACATGAGCCTTTTGCCCTCATCCTGGGTATGTGCGAATCATGCCCCTAAAATGGGGGAGGAAATTATGTCGCCTTCCAGATACTGTTGAACTGTCTTTTCCAGCATTTCTCACCCTTGATAATGCTGGCTAGGCTGCTGGGAGTTGCAGTCCAGCAGCATCTAGAGCAGTGATTCCCAAACTTTGGTCCTACAGGTGTTTTGGACTTCAACTCACAGAAGCCCCAGCCAGCTTGGCCAACTCCAGTCAGGAATTCTGGGAGATGAAGTCCAAAACATCTGGAGGACCAAAATTTGGGAACCACTGATCTAGAGCCACAAGTTTTAACTCCCAGCTAAAATGATGTATAAGTCTGAGGGATGTAGTTTGAGGGTTGGACTGTGCCTCTGGAGACCAGGGTTCGATTCACAGCTCGGCCATGATAACTCACTTGGGCAAGTCACACACTCTCAACCTCAGGGGAAGGCAATGGCAAACCTCCTCTGAACAAATCTTGCCAAGAAGACTCCATGATAGGTTTGCCTTTGGGTCGCCATAAATCAGAAGCAACTTGAAGGCACACAGCAGACACACACGCACTGAAACGTATATGGTTTAGTTTTGGATTTCCTCATGTGGCAAATGAAAATCAAGTAATCCCGTGTCTGACTCCCACCCAAGGCTGAAGGCTATGGTTAACCACACCAGACCTTGATGTAGAGTAGATACACATTTCGTATTGTGGTATTTATATGAGTTGAGATTGTCGCTTGAAATCGGTCATTGTCAGGGTAAAATTTACAGGGAATTTGGAGAACGAAACAGAACCAGTTTTGGCTTTGTTTACTCATATATCTCTAAAGATTTGCAGGTACTTAAAATGAACACAAAACACAAGATGCCCTGCGAAAATAACCTCCTGCTCATTCCACCTGTTCTTTTCCGGTTGACGGCAGGCAAGGAAATAACTTCATCTCTCTGTGGTGCTAGTCCTTGTTCTCTACCTTGTTCCTCTCTTGCTTAGCAATTGTTAATGAGTAACAAAATAGCAAATGTATATACTATGAAAGTATCTATTTTTTATTTACTTATATTGCTCAGATACATTTTGGTTTCCTTTCTAATCCTGGACCTAAAGAGTGTATGCATACAATATAATTTGTGAGATACTTTGCATACTTGAAGAGCAGTGGCAACAATGTTGTGCTATTTTGGAAGAATGCCTTTTAATCCCAAAGAAGTCTCTGAGAAAGTGGGTTTCACTCATAACTGGTCTGGGTCAGTGGCTGAAGAGGTGGTTTTGGATCCTAATTTTTGGACCTTGCTGTGTGTGGTCTTAAGGAAGTTGCTGATCCTCCGCCTAATCTACTTCCCAGGGGTGCTGTGAAAATAAACACATGACATGAGAGCTGGAAAGAGTTTTGTAAATCAGCTTTTATGAATTGGAAACCCTCAATAATAAATGGAAACTTTGTAGTAAGTACGTGGATTGCTTACTTTTTTTTTAACACAAATGATCCAGGAGAAGGAGCACAGTGCAGGCAATGCAGACAACCAGTTTTGCAGGAGTCACTTTTTCTTTTTCTTTTGCATTTTTCTCTGAAATACGTACACCAGTTAAATTCCAGTCTGGTAGGGTGGTTCATGAGGTAGGGCCATGAATGATATACTGGGATAATGTGCACATTATAGGTACAAATTTACTTTTGAATTGCCACATACCAAGGAAACCTTTTTTCCCTTAAAAAAAATGGAGTCAGAAATGGTTGCCTATTTAAAGGTACAGATCCCACCGTACCTTTTGGCTTAGTGAACTAAAATAAGCCAGCCTGGGTTGAGGGCGTGGATCTGAAAGAATGTAAACACAAGATAAAGCAGGTAATGAAGTCTCAAAAATTCTAAAAAGAGTGGCAAGTCCCATTATTGTCTCCCATTCTTTGGTTAATGTGGTTAGAGGAAGATGTTTGCTGCATCAGGCTTTTCTTTCTCTTCCTAGTTCTCTGCAGTTACAGGCTAACCTGTGTTCTTGTTTTCTGTTCTTTCTGGAACCGTATGTGGCTGAAAGTTTGCTAAAACAGAGTTATTTCTGTGGTTTGGTATCGGATTGCATTCCTCCCGCCTCCTCCAGGTTAGGCCTAATGCTGCCGTGGCCTCCGCAGCAAAAGATGTGCCTTAAAACAATTGCTTGCATGCAGCTTCTTTTCAAAGATGACTTGGAGAGGGAAAATGGACCTCATAAAATCAGCGTAGGCTTTCCCTTGCATGCTCTTTTTTCATCTGCCTTACCGTAGAGATCCATGAACAGTGTGTAACACTTGTGTTTTGGGTTGTGAGCACTTGGGAAATGAGGTATAAGGCCTTGGCCTTCTCTCTATGCTTTTTGCAAAAAAAAGGGTGATTGCAAGGTTTTATGGCGGCCGGGGGGGGGGGTAACACATAGGAATATAATGTTAGTGTTGGGTGGTGCTTCTCAGGCTATATGATGTGGGGAACTTGCCATTCGCCTCCCTAATGTGCCAGGGACTGGTACCATTTTGTGCTCATTGACTTTACAAATCTTTCTTTCTTTCCTGGAAACTCACCACAGATCAGCAGCTGATGGTTTTGAGACAGACGCTGGTCCATAGACCACCACTGCCATAGAGAATTGTCTGCACTTCTGGAGATGTGATGATATGTTTAGGTTGGCATGCTTTTCTTTGCCATTTTCATTGAGCAGCCTTCCAAGGCATTACCTGCTTGTTGGTTAATCTTAGAGCTGTTCTTTTTGAACGGTGAGGGAAAATCCTCCAAAATCTGAAGGACTAAATGAGGCCTGCGTGCCCAGAACCTTTTAACCTTTTTCCTTGCACTGTTTTTTCCCCCTTAAAACAGGGCCAACATCTGTGAACACCGGTATCTTTTCTTAAGATAAGCTTTCTTATGACCTTTGTCAACTTAAAATGGACTCATTAAACCTTTCTTACTCCCACAGTAAAGCGGTTGTATATTGCCACCCAAGAAGCTTAGAATAGGAAATGATATCTTGCTCTGTTGTAATCTGCCTGGTTTCATCTGAAGAGCAAGGCTTCTTTGGAAAAAAAATGTTTTTAAAACAGCAATGAGCAAAAAAGAGATTTCTAAGTGAGTGTCAAGCAATTGCTAATTGCCCAGAATGGAATTGGAACAATAACAATAAATGACTGAAATGTGTCCTGATATTAAATAACGGCTGTTGGGGACATTTGAGAGGGAAGTTTTGGTCTCTTGTTCTTGGATTTATGTGAAGTAGGAGAGATGAGGGACTGTGGAAACAAATGTTCTCTCTGTACCCATATAATGTAACCTGCACCTGAGATAACAGTGGTATTTGTTTGGTGCTAGTTGTAATATTTGCTATTTTCTTAGTGGCAACAGTGGCAAAGGAAAAGCAACAATCTGCTCTCTAATGTAAATAAAAGAAAGGGGGAAGAGAAACAGAAAACTAACACTGAGCAGACAAGCCATGTGAGCCACAAACTTCCAAAGGAAAGTCCTGTTACGATGATTCACATTTGATCTTCTTTCATTATGAGGCGACTTTTACTTGAAATGACTGCTGTGTTAATACAGAATGCTCTAAACTGCAGAAATGGCAGTCATTGGCACATAGATAATTTCATATGCTTTGGGATGGGCTCACAAGATGGATTAGGACAGATTACTTGGTTTTACATGTTTGCACTTCAGTGTATTTCAGTTGCTCCTTGAACCAATTCTCTGTGTTTGGATACGGAAAGGCAATTGTTCCTTAGAGGTATCATCTGGATTCTACTTGGAAAGTGTTCAGGATTTCTTTCTGCTGGGACGAGTTAGAGGTAGTGGGAAATAAGCTTGATTAAATAGGTTATTTTGATAGCCATTTCACCGTTTAAAATAATGAAAATAAGTCCTAATGTTTAAAATTGGCTGAAGAAGCATTATTGTGATAGGTGGGTCTTGAATCTTCATAAGATCAAGTAGACTTCGAAAACGCCTTTATACGATGCTTAGTGAAAGGTAGTCAGACTATTCCAGTGATCAAATGACTCATTTTAATGGATTCCTATTACACGCCTAATACGCTGAACAGATGGCTTCCCTCTCCCTTTGTGTGCAAGGTAAACCAGCCCTGTAGATCTTTAATGAAAGGTTAAATATCTTTTTATGTATGTATTTTAGACAAGGTGCCCCATATTTCCTCCCTTACACACTTCATGGTTACTTAGCACATAAAAACATCATGATTTTCACTGGTTCGTTTCAGCTGGAGCCACTGTGAATAAGTAGCTCTGAAAAGACTGCAAGCATCAAAGTAGTTACTACCTCCTTGCATGGCCTTCTTAATGCTGGCCTGTCTTCTAAACTTAGCCCTCTCTTTACGGAGCTTGTGGGGTGAACACACAATGATGACACTTGTGTGTGTGGTATATGTACCTCCATGTTGCCTGTCTATTTATGGCCACCCCATGGATTTCATAGTGGTTTCTTAGGCAAGGAATACTCAGAGGTGGTTTTGCCCATTTCTTCATCTGAAATGCAGCCTTTAGCACCTAGGGTTTGTTGGTGGTCTCCCATCCAAGCACTAATCGGGCCTGACTCAGCTTAGCCTCCAAGATCAGATGGGATCTGATGCCTTTCTGATGATGCCTTTGGGCTTTAAAAGGGTATGTAAGTGTCAATGCACGCATTACAAGAAGTAGAGAAAATTGTGGTGTAGTGGTTTGAGCATTGGACTATGATTCTGGAGACCAGGGTTCGAATCCCTGCTCAGTCATGTAAACCCACTGGGTGACTTTGGGCAAGTCACAAACTCTCAGCCTCAGAGGATGGCAATGGCAAAGCCCCTCTGAAGAAACATGCCAAGAAAACCCTGTGATTGGCTCATCTTAGGGTTGCCATAAGTTGGAAATGACATAACAACAGTAATAAAGTAATTCCAGAGTCAATGACCGTGAATGGAAAAGAAGCAGTTCCTGTTATGTCCCATGTGCCATTTTCACTTTCCTTTGCCATTCCCAGAATCACTTCTTAAGAGTGCACCTACTCTATTTCTTTGAGGTGGGATTTAAATTGCTCTTTGTGTGTTACATTCCTTGTTGTTAAACTAAAAAAAATGTAGTGCCTTGCGAGAGAATGGTAGTTTATAGTTATTTCTCATACTTCTAATTTCAGCTTTGAAGCTAATATTAGCCTCTTCACATTCTTACAGAAAAGACATGTCAACAAATATGTTTCAAACATTTTGTTGCTAAAAGTTCAGCTTGGGCAGATTCTGGCTGCGAAGGGAAACTAACTCAAATAGAGGAGTCAGATTCCCCCCCCCCCATTGCTTGTCTCAAAGGGAGAATAGGTACCTTTGTCGAAACAGCTGGCAAAATGGCATGCTCCTTTCCCTTCGGTGGTGAAAAATTGCTCGGATTCAGGCCATTTGGATTGTGCCAGCAAATAACTGCCTGCAATTCTTGGACGACTTCCTTCAGCCTAGTCTTAAAGTACTGCTTGAGGTTTTCCAGCCACATCTTACTAGAGATCATCTTCTGCAGACTCATAAAAAACAACAACAACGAAGAGAAACTTTAGAGGTGTGTAATAGCATGCAAGACAGGGAACGTAGTATTTTTAAGGGAAGCATTTCAGGCTCGAGAGACTGAGCACGTTGCTTTATAGATCCTCCTTTAAAGATCAGATTTAGAAATTGCAGACAACTTTGCTTAATATTGATTTTGACACACTGCCCAGAGCTGCTTTGAAATAGTAATTCTCCCCTGGAACTCAACTAGTGTCCCCGCAGCGACTCTCTTGTAACTGTGTGTATTTAATCTCTTCCCTCTATGCTTTTTTTAAAAAAAGACTTCTTAGATATTTTTTTTAAAAATACTTTATCCACATAAATATGATGATTTTCTATTCTTGCCTTCACACAACAAGGTTGGGGTGCCTGGAGAATTTCTTTAAGAATAGCAAGGCCATTCCTCACTCATCATTACCTGCGCTGTAGAGATTCAAAGGAAACAGATGTAAGATTCTTGTCTTAAAAGTGGAGCCTTTTGCATGGGTCAGCATTTTGACACTGAATGAAATCCCATAGTTAGCAAATGGACTCTCTCTGTATGTATTAGCGTTGCTGTAATTCTGAAATGACTTGAAGGCACACAACAACAACAATATATAGGCAAGATAAATTCACGGTTTGTTGTTGTTAAGCACCCTCGAGTTGGTCTCAACTCATGGCGGCCCTGTGGATGAGACATCTCCAAGACCCCCGTCCTCCACTGCTCTTCCCAGTTTCTGAAGATTCATTCCCATGACCGCCGTAATGGAGTCCATCCATCTAGCATGCGGCCTTCCTCTCTTTCTGCTGTCCTCCATCTTTCCTAGCATTATGGTCTTCTCTAATGAGTCTAGTCTTCCAAAGTACAACAGCCTCAGTTTAGTCATCTTGGCTTCCAAGGAGATTTCAGGCTTGATCTGTTCTAGGAGCCACCTTTTTGTTCTTTTTACTGTCCATGGGATCTTCAGCACTCTTCTCCAGCACCACATCTCAAAGGAATTGATTTTCTTTTTGTCCATTTTCTTAATGGTCCAGCTCTCACAGCCATACATAGTAATGGGGAATACAACTGCTTGTATGATTCTGACTTTTGTGTTTAGTTGTATGTCTTTGCACTTTAGGACCTCTTCTAGTTCTTTCACAGCTGCCCTCCCCATTCTTAGTCTTCTTCTGATTTCTTGCCTGCACTCCTCATTCTGATCTATGTTTGATCCAAGATACAGGAATTCTTTTACTATTTCCATGTCCTCATTGTCTAGGTTGAACTTATGAAAATCCTCCACGGTCATTATTTTTGTTTTCTTTATGTTCAGCAGTAAGCTTGCCTTTGCGCTTTCTTCCTTGACCTTCCTCAGTAGTTGCTCTAGGTTGCAATGTTTTCTGGTATGGTATGGTGTCATCTTCATATCTTAAATTGTTGATATTCCTTCCTCCTGTTTTCCTCCTTCTGTGTCCAAGCCTGCTTTTCATATAATATGTTTTGCATACAAGTTGGAGAGAAAGGGTGCCTAAACTTTAAATCATTTTCTAGCACCATATTAATTCATGCTGTTTGAAGACTGGGTTAATGGTTTTCTTTAGTGAAATGGCAAAGTGAATAAACTGGCTGTTTTCAGATCTATGAAATTTGGGAAGGTTATTGAAAATAGTAATGGAAATAATTATCTCCTGCGTTGTGTACATGTGGATTTCTTTGTCGTTCTCCTGTTGAGCTCTGTGTCTGAAATAAGTAAAGTACTATGCTTTAGTGCCCTCATATTGCAGGGGTGAAGGATAAATTGATAGACCCCATGAACTCTTGCCCCAGCCTAGAAATGCTCTGGGAACAGGTGGTGGCCCACACCCTCCGAAAGGGCTTTCGCAGGCTTTCCCGTTGGAAGAGTGGGGTGTTTATGCTTCTCTCATGACTTTTGTTGCTTCATCTGAGCGCTCTGAGAACTCCATTCGGTGAAGAATGCCGATCGGTTTTTTGAAGCAGCTTCACCGAACGCAACGCCGAACCTCAGTTCTGTACTGACAAGGAGCAAAAAGGCAAGTGTTGTGAAGCTGGGATTGTTTTCTCAGAGTGTATGTGTGCCCAAGCAGATTTGTCAAGTGACGTGCGGGGGACTGGAACCCGGGCCTCTGCCTGTCGGTGCCTGCCTCTGAGTCAGCAGTCTGCTCCTGGCTCAAATGGGGGGAGGACTGCTCAGGTTCCAAATTTTCCCCTTTCCTTTGAGCCAGCGGCTGTCCCTCCTTACCACCGGAGAGTGACTCTGAGCATGCCATGAGTCTGAACATGGGCCAGGGAGGAAGGGGAGGATGATAGGTTTTTTTTTTTAAAAAGCAGAAAAACAAGCTTGGGGTGAGACCCTCCAAATTACTACACTTTTTGGATATGAAAAATGGCAACATCATGTAGCCATCCAGAGCCAAGCATAGCAAAAGCTGGTTTGCAGAGGGTTTTGATCAAATAATGTACAGTTGTCTCTCCACATCTGTGGCTTTGACTTTTGCAGATTTGATTATTTACGGATCTGATTAATAAGTTATCTCTAGGAAACTCTAAGTCTTCCAGTGTGACTCTGCTGGAAGTGGACCAGTGTGGAATTACACTGGAGGACTTAGAGATTCCTAGAGAAAACACTTCTCTAAGCATTTGTAAACCCATCAGCACAATTCTGCAGTCACCTTCTATTGGATGTCGGCCACAGAGTTGTGCTGGTGGTCCTAGAGATTCCTAGAGAGGTGTGCTCTGTTTTTTAAAAATTGTGTTTTTTATTTGCGGTTTTTCCACTTTCACAAGGGTCCTGCACCCCTAACCCCAGCGAATGTGGAGGGACCACTGTATAGACAGTAAAACACATTTTCCCTCATTTGCTTATTCAGAAATCATCCCTGAGCATCCCCCTGCCCAAGCCCTAGGAAGGGGGTCCCCCGGGCTAAGGAAGGGGTTCCCCTGTGAATAGGTGGGCTAAGCTACTGAAATGCTGGGCTGCTGACATCTTTAAATATTTTCCTCAAAAGCACGCATGTCTGAGCAGTTAGGCATAAAGAGCTGCATGTGTGTCTTGTGTGTGGAATAACTGACCTGTAAAATGACACAGATACACAAAGCAAGCTGCAAGATACAAGTAGTAAAATTTTTTGGTTCCTTTCCAGTATGACTTGTGGGGGGGAACTGCTCATTGACTCCAAATAGGGCAATTAGTTAGACTCTGATAATCCAGAAAGAAAAATTCTTGGCTTCTCTCTTGGTTTTTGCCATTCAAGGTCCTGTGGTTAATATCTATTGTCAGAGAGGAAGGGACCATTGTATGTAAAGTCTTGGGCCTTACAGACTCGCCTTCATGTCAAACTTTTATGCAGAGTTCTTCTTATATCAGAAAGCTGTATAGATAGCGAAGAAATTGCCAGGGCTTTTCCTTTTCTTTTCCTTTAGCAGACCATACTTAATCAGTCTGGAAAATCTAAGTGATGACTTTAGACTCTTAGAGGATTAAGAATCAGTGCTGCTTTTTGTAGCAAGCTGTATATATTAAAGTCATTCCTAAGCAGTAAATACTCTCTGTTACCATAATCATTGTACTTAGTGTAAGTGCTTCTTGGGTGGATATTAAAGATCTGTTAATCTTTATGGTATTTATAGGATCATTTTTTTAACTTGCTTGAGCTTCTTACTGCTTTCACAGGTCAATTACTCCAATTTATAATGTCTTGTCAACGGTAAGAACATTACCACCCAATAATATCCAGGGTAGTGTTCATTTTCTTACCTGCATGATTTGACTCTCCAGAGGTGCCTCTTCCTCAACAAATGTTTAATTTTGCTTATTTGATGTTCCTCACCATATCTAGATGTCCGACATATGAGAATAAACTCGTGCTTATTCCTCCCTCCTTCATTTGGGAGGATTACCTTTATAAACATTTGACCTTTTCCCAGCGCTGAATTAGCAGGGACTAGTTGAAGATCCTCCATGTCATATTTCTTCCATGACATGTGTCACCTTTTCTCATTGTGCGCTTTTCAGATTTCTCATTATTTGCTTGGAATTATGTTCCTAATTTTATTTTTTTCTTGGTTTCTTCTTCACTCAGCCATAGGTAGTATAGCAGAACTAGATTTTAAAAAGCCAGACTTCTGGAATAAACTTGCCATGAGATGTAATGGCTGCAAGATGTTGCTTCAGGTTCATGAAGCAGACTTCCCCATAACAGGATGGCCTCCCTTGAGATATTCCAGTGGGAAAAACTGCTTGCAGCTACAACATCTGCTTCTGCTGATGGTGCAATAGTTTCATCTCTTTCACTGTAGATGTTTCCTGACTTTGCATTGACTTGTCTAGCAAAGTTTATCCCTGTTGAGCTCAGTGTTTCACCATCTTCCAGGGATGTGTTAATAAGACAGGTCCTGAGATCAGACTCAGTTGGCCTCCAAGTGTGCTAAGAAACCATAAAGATATAGAGTCCTTCCTCCCACAAAGGAAATACATCCAGAGACAGAGGCGCCTACCTTTCCTGAGGTTCATATGCTGAAACTCCACATACAAACACAATAGGATCTAATGCTTCACCAAGGCTTGATGTGGATCAACCAACGCAGGTATCCACAACCTCACCCTCTTCGGTGCCAGAATTGTGATCTTGCCAAAGAAGGGAAAACATAGAAGAAAAGGAACAATAGAAGAGAGCCGTATATATATTACTTTTTATTGTGAGGAAATGGAACAGATGAATTCAGTTTTGAGTTAGGGAATACTGTTCTTACGGAAACGTTCACTGCTTCTATGGCCTCCTTAAATATGAATGAATGCAAAAGTCTGAGTGGGAGTGTGGTCATCTGAGGGAATGGCTGGAATCTCACTGTCCTCCCATGGAGAAGGTTGTTTATCTCTTCCACACACATCCTGTTTGACTAAAGATAGCTTTTTAAAACTAAGGGGCATGCTTTCTGTAATTTCATAGTCTTTTCTTGTGTTGTTTCTTAATTTCCATCTTGTGGGATTACATTTTCAGTCAAAGGCGGTTATTCAGTTAAAATGTTGTTAAAGGTTGAGTATCTCTTATCCAAAATGCTTGGGAGCAGAAGCGTTTCGGATTTTAGATTAACCCCCCCCCCCAAGATATTGGAATATTTTCATATACAAAATGAGATATCTTGGAGATGGGACTCAAGTCTAAATGTGGAAATCATTTATGTTCCATATACACCTTATACTCATAGCCTGAAGGTAGCTTTATACACAATATTTTTAATAATGTTGTACATGGAACAAAGTTTGTGTACACAGAACAATCAGAAAGCAAAACTGTCACCGTCTCAGCCATCCAGGGGGGCAATTTCAGAGTATTTGGGAATTCTGGATAAGGGATATTCAGCCTGTACCTTCATCCTTCTGACTGCTAAAGAAACTCAAACTAATAGATCAGTAATTTTAGGTCTCAGGGAAGGCAAGCAAAAAGCTTGATTTAGTAGTCATATGTGAGCATTTACCCACCGGATACTAATTTTTACATTTATGCAGTGTTTGGAAATTTTAAGGGAAAAGCCTGGTACAGCGGGGGCAAGCAGGCTAAGCACTCTGCTCCTAAATTGTATTTCCTCAATTATCTGAGAAGGTTGAAGTGTAATCTTCAGGGTTTTCCTCTCTCATGGTTTCCCCCTGTATACACGTAAGATGAAGCTTGTGCTGGCAAAAGCCGGATTCAGCAATCACAGGGGCTCTTTGAGGATCTAATAAGTCCCCCAAGGAGTCAGTGTTCTAGTTACTTTCCTTTCTTTTCAGAGAAAACTGATTCTTTTGCAGGGAGGACAGCAACTTCTGTAATATTCTTGAACACAACATGCCGCAGAGAGCTTTGTGTTGGTTAATGGAACTGTATTTGTAACTCAAAAACACGTCTGGTCCTGGTCCGTTGTGGTATAAGCAAATTTCAGTAAAAGGGCTGCCTTTTGCGTTCCAAGTTGTTTCCCCACAGACCTTTATCTTTAGATGTGCCAAAATGGCTCTATGCAGAGTTTCAGTGGTTTCTTTCACAGTGGTATTTACAAGCAGCCAGTGAAGATGGGCATCCCTTATGGCATGTTGCAGATACCTCTTCTCCATTGAGTCCATGGTCCAAAACACACTGCAGAAATAATCCAGTCTGAGAGTGCTTTAGCTGCCTTGGCTCAATGCTCAATGACATTTAGGGCTTTCAAGGTAATCGTAGCACTTGGAATTGTGCCTGGAAAAGCATTGACAACCAGAATGGTTCCAGTATGCCCCTATGCTCAACTGCTAAAGTAGCAAAATAAATAATTTTCTGATTATAAATTGACACAGTTTACTGGTCAGAGTTGCACCTTTGTTTGGGAAATATTTGAAGAAGTATCAGAAGTGTCTTCAGAAACAAGTCAGAAACTTAACTTGGTCTTTTTCTTCCTGATTTAAATCAGTCCATCCTACTTTTAGCAACCAAGATACGCCTTGCTTTCATGTCTTGGTAGCTTAAAACGATAATGGGGAAGGTTAGAACAATTAAGCCCCTCTCCAGGAAGATGTGTTCATTGGCGCTTTTTTTGTGAATGAATATGGTGTACAGAACATCTTACTGTATTTCTGTTGAAAGATTAATCTTGCTGACTAAAGAGAGGAACGTAAACATGAGCTGGGTGGCAAATTTATTTCAAACAGGATGGGAAGCTTGCCACAAATATTTAAATATAGGCTAGTAGTGTTTGTTTTATTGACATCTAGAGTGAGCCAGTGCTGATGAACTTTATATTTGTTGCCTTATAATTTGGCTGCAAGTTATAGAACAGTGAATTGCAAAGGCTGTTGCGTCACCGTTTTAATTAATATCTGTTGTTGACATAAACAGGGAGAAATTGGCTCTGGGATTTTGATTTTGATTTTTTGTCCTTTTTAGTAAAACAGTCTAAATAGATTTTGGTGTTGGGCGGAAAGTGCAGCTTAGCAATGCACTTCTCTTGATACTATCTTAAAGCTTACTCTTAGCCTTAATAAGGCCCCCTGGTAGCTCTCACCCCTTCCCCAAATTATGCTAACCCTTGTAAAATTGTATATGACTAAACTACTAAAGAGACTTCAGCTCTTATTTTTAAATTATAGCTTTGTTGAGGGAAAGAGTCTTATGGCTAATAGCTTTATGGCATATTGTGTGTATGTGTGTGTACTTGCACAAAGTCCAAAGGTGATTTCTCTTTCTAGAAAGGGCTGTGCAATTCAAAAGGCAGCAAGAGGCCTTGCTCACTTCTGTGAAAAGTGCTCTATCTCGCATCACAAACTGCAAGAGGAAGCTGTGCTGTATAAATACTATCTCTCTGTGTGTATGTGTATGTGTATGTGTATGAGAGAGAAATAAAGAAAGAGAAAAAGAAATTGAGAGAGAGAAAAGGACAGACAGACAAACAGTTGCACGGGGAGGATGGACAGTATTCATACTCTTGTTTCATGACTGAGCAAAGAAGTACAGACAACCTGGTGAGTGGAAAGTATATGTCCTTTCATGGCGTTCTCACAACACACGAACCCCGTACATTATGGGTTTTCCCAAACTGTGTTTGTCTCAAAAGCTCTGGAAAGGACATCCAGTCAGAGCAAAGTCACTGTTGGCCTAGGGAGGCCTTAGGTAAGTTTCCTATGGAAAGGAAATTTCTTGCCCAGTTCCCTTGGGTACCAGGCAGTAGTTTCACCACCATCATCGCCACCAACCCCGTCTCCTCTTTTAACAGCGCTTCAGCTTCAAAAGGTGCGTGTTACACACTGTCATATCTTTGTGTGTCTTTTCACATTAAACTCCTTTGCTTTATGGTAATTTTGAGCCGTCTTGAACCGACTCCTGAAAAAGGCAAGCAAAGGAGCTAAACTTGTCAGGGATTTGCCGTAAATACTTCGGGTTTTTGGAAGTGCTGTCAGATGCTTAATTGTTAGGTTCAAGTCTATTTGTCATGTGCCAGACAGTGTCAGTCTGCTTCCCGTGAACCAGCGATGTACTTCCACCAAGACAAAGTGAGAGAGTGAGAACCCAGAGGCTGTGAGTGGATTTTTCTGTTTGCTTGTGTTCTAGGAAGGAGGGAGGGAAGAGACGCTGCTGTTTAACGTAGCCGGTAATTAGGTTCTACAAGGAAGCATATATTACTGTGCCTTGCTTTGCCAAAGCTCTTCAGCATGATGGATGAGATTTAAAGGTTGATCTGAGTAAATTGCAGTGAGAATACTAACGACAAAGATATTTCTGCTGTGAAATATTCCTACAAGACATCATGGCTCTGGCATAAATGCTGTAAGATAATGGACAATAAAAGTCACTCGGAAATAAGGCTCTCCCAGGATAGGGCTGTTGCCTTGTCACACACATACAGAGTCAGGAGATAATGTAATCACAAGCCAGGGCCATCATTTCAATATATTGGTAATCTTGTGTCGCATCTTGACAGATTTATTTTATGAGCCAGCAAGAGAGAGAACATTATCCGGTAGCCGAGAGAGGAGGAAAGCAGTATCGTTTTGGTGCTTAGTTTTAAAAATAGTTTGAATCACTCCATTCTTTCCTGGGGCCTTAGTAAGCGGTGTTCTATGTCTCCTTACTTCAGTCCTAAACATGTTTTGTGGGTAAATGGATGAATTTGTGGAAACAGATACGGTAGTTTTCAGTGAGCATATGGTGTACTTCTGCAAAATTTTCACTTTTAAGTGGAGTCTGTCTCTTGCCTTGACATGACGAGGGAAGTACTTTCATTTCCGTGAGCTGCTCTTTATTTCTCGCTGACGCAGCATAATAATGAGACTCTCCTGTTAATGTCACAATTTGTATGCATGCTTTCGTTGGTGGTAATTTTCCTTATTGCTGCTAACCTGTGGCTGAAAAAAGAGTGGGCAGCATGTTCTCAGGATTGGTCATAAGTCAGTCTTGCCATTAAAAGTTGTGGTGGCTCTTGCTCACCTTCTGCTCACTAGCAGCATCTTGCCTTAGGCCAGCAGCCCTGGGTTTTAGGCAGTTGGTAGGAGCAAGAAAACAGTGAAGAAATGGTTCCTGTGCACGCCACTGATGTGGCAACTGAATTGTGTCGTGTCAGTTGCAGCTTCTGGAGGCGACCAGATGACATTTGCTATTTATATGTAATCTTTGTCAAGACACTCCCTCATGTAGACCCTGAATAACAGCCTTTGGATTGTACAACCAAATTGGAGAAGTCTGCTATGACAGTCTGCGCTTAATGTGATTCTTCCTTTTCCTTTCAGCCTTTAAGGAACCCTGAAAGATTGTTCAGAAGAGGATCTTAATCACACATTCATACATGAGTTCTAGAAGTGAAGTAGTTCTTGACATTTGAGGTGGTTTGAGGTGGTTTGAGGAAGCTCTGCCTCCGCTCTGGATCACAGTCATGTTAAAATGTCAGCTCTTTTTATGCAAGAGCCTGTTCATCGGACATGAGGGATCTGGGGTTTTATTCTGTTGGTTCCCTTGTCTTCTCCATCTTGCCTCGCATAGTGAGTAACAGGTGTAGTTTACTGATCTGGAGCTTGATATCATACATACAGATCACAGAAAGATATGCTAGTAAACTGCTATAGATGAAGCTAGTCATCTTCTCCCATCCTTGCAAATAGACTCATGCATGTATGAGAGGCAGAATCAGAATGTTTGTACTTAAATACATGCCTGTTGATAAATACAGTGGTCCCTCCACATTCACTGGGTTTAGGGGTGAAGGACCCTCATGAATGTGGGAACACCACAAATAAAACAACAACAACCCACTATTCTTTTTACCTAAGAGAATACCTCTTTAGGAATCTCCGGGTCTTCCAGTGCAACTCTATGATCAATCATGTTGGAGGACCTACAAATGCCTAGAGAAGTGCTCTCTCTAGGAACTAATAGGTTCTCCAGCACACCTCTATGGTCACCTTCTGGTAGAGTTGTGCTGGAGGACTTAGAGATTCCTAGAGAGAACATATTGATCAAAACCGCAAATAATCAAATCCGCAAAAATCAAAGCTGCAAATGTGGAGGATCGACTGTACTTTGCTCCTTTCCCATTTCCTGTTTGAAGACTCCAGAAGCATTGCACTGGTCAGCTTTTTGAAACTGTACTGTTTATGTTGGCAGAGAAATGCAGCGGTGAAGTAGCTGTATTTTTGTAGTTTAGATTCAGTGTTGGAAGAATAGCCTGCCTCAACCTGGCACTCTCTGGATGTTTCAGCTACAGTTCACATCATATCCAGTAAAGCACAGGCAATGCCTATGGTAACTGGGCATAGTCGGAGTCCCAGTCCAGCACAGTCGGAGGGCACCAAGTTGGCCAAAGCTGTGCAAGGACTAGTAAACACATTTCAAATTCCTAGGAACAGAGTTTGGATTCAGTCATGCCAAGGCATCTGTGCATCTCCTCCCCTACTGAGGCTCATATGTTGCCCTTTCCTCCAAGAATAGTAGAAGCTTTTTTTTTAAAAAAAAAGTTTATAATGATGTTACGTAGGTCTTTGGTAATCTCTGTGTCCTAATTTCTATGATTTCACTTTTGTTTGGTAGGATGTTGGTAATCTCTGTGTCCCACTTCTCCTCTTGAGCGTTTCAAAGACTTTCAAGAAGGAGTTAGTTAAAGGCAGTTTTCATTAGAAAAGCAACTGTTTAATGAGACACAGAGGTGGAATCTTTCTTTATCTCTTTGGCTTTTCGAGTGCCTGAGATGTTTGTTAAATCTGGGCACTTGGCTTCTCTGCCGCTCAGTGGTATGTATGGTTGGCTAGAGAGAAGGCTGGGTGCCAGCCATACGGAAAACAGCTGGATATACCCAGCCAGAGGAGAGATGTGTTGGCACCGGCAGAGAGGCATGTGGTGGGCACAACTCCTGCTGCTGTGCTTTCTGCTTCGGAGGTATTCCTTGCTACTCATGCTGTTTGCTCATCGGGGAGAATAATTTGGCCTGTGGATGTGATCTAGGCATCCAGTGATACATGCTTATACCTGATTAAGCCGATCACAGCTGTTACTGAGCCCGATTTGGAAAGGGAGCGCACCTTGGGCATCCATCAGGGTGCATCAAACATGAACAGAGGCGGCGGCGGCGGCGGCGGCTGAAGTTTGTTTCCTTAATGGGGATCCTGTAACTAATGATCATGGGCTTTGGTACCAAGCGCCTTGGGCATTTCTGCCTTCCTGAGCGCACCTGTCAGATTCCTGGCAGGGGGGTGGCAAAAGCTTTTGTTTTCCTAGCTTGCTGAAATATTTGATTTGAGGGGAGGTTTCCATACACGCATGTGCGTTAGGCAGGCTTCACAGAAAAACATCCCATCACTTGTATTTGCATTGAACATTCAGGGAGGTTTGCCTTTAAAAGCTTAAGAGTTTTGGTTCTTCGCATGCTACAGGTTAGATAGGCGTTAACTGAATGAGATAATATATTTTAGGGTCAATTCTTTTTGTTAGCGATGTTTTCCTCTGCTGATTCGAAAGCAAGTAAATTCCAGACCAGAAACTACAGCTGCTCAAGAAAGCAGAACGAGAACATCCAGTTCTGGGAAGAAAGGTTGTTTGGTTGAGCCATTTTTCTTATTGATAGAGTTAAGTGCTCAACTGAAGGAACGTGCCATGGCTTTCCTTTCCTTCACTGAGCGCAAAATACAGGAAAAATTGTCTGCTGACTTGGTTTATGTGCAGAGTATTCTGATGGATGAGCAAGGTTAGAAAATTCCCTGATGGCTTGTCACTGAAGCACTTTAAAAAGAGCAATTCTTGCACCTGAACATTTCAGAGACTGTTCCAGCCTTCTCAGAGACCACTGGCTATTGAGATATACTGCCCAATCCAGTCCAGATTTACACAGATGCAAGCCCAATGGATCAAAATGTTGCTTAGTTTTCTAGGATATAGTGTAACAAAGTCTGTGCCGCGTGTTACAATATAATATATGCATAGTTGCTAGGTTTGATTTGTTTGCATATTTTTGCAAACTTGTGGTTATAATGAATGTTAAATTAGCAATAGGGTTTTATAATCTCCTGCTTACCTGGTCAGACTTATTTTTATCATTTAACTTTTGGTTAGTAGGATGTGAGACAATGCTGTTTGTAAAATTGTGTTCATGAGACCCCCCCAAGAAGAAGGAAGGATTTCAGTGTATGCATAATTATTAAAGAAACCTTATGTACTTGATTTGTGTTCCATTGTATTTAAATAGTGCACCAATCTCAGTGAATGGGAATTTTTTCTCTCTGCAGAGTTACGGACAAGGTTTCTTCTGCCAAACCCTTGAACACAGTATTATCTTGCTTGCAGAAATGCCTTAGGTGTGTGAGGCAGTGGAATGAATTTGGGCAAAAGGTATCAAGATATATGCTCTTCTTCCATCCTGCATGGAGTCTCCAGTCCTCCTTTTCTCTTACAGAAAGGATGGCATCAAGCAGGGAAGTGCACATTTCTCTTCCTGAAGTCTTCCATAATTCCTTTCACTCATCAATTTGATACGCTTTCTGTATGAGTGGCTAGAGTTCCTCTTGGGAAGGCAGGAGTGGAGGAGCCCTGCTTTTTCACACAGAAGCTTGAACACTGAAGTTGGGATATTTTGTTAAGCCTCTTTCAGAGAGATGTACCTACCACCCACAACGGGTGCGTCTACCACTTGTCCTTCCTCCCTTGTGAGTAAACTACCTATAGCACGCTTGTCCCCAGCATCCCAGAATAGCTACCAGTTTTGAGCAGCACAGCGTGTCCCTTAGGTGTCGGTGAGGATCACTGCGGGTGTCATGTGAGCTTATGCGTATCGCTTTTCAAAACTGATATTTCATCGTTACTCCTAAAGCTGTGCAAGCAAAGATGCTTTGAAACAAATACTAGTCAAGCGAAAATACGGCTATACTGCCCTGAACTGTTCATGCCCCCTCATAGTCAGCAACCATACCCTGCCTTCTTTGCAGCCCCCAAAAGAAACATGCCTGTCTGAGCGTATGGGTCACAGACAAGGTATCTCGGGTTTTGAAATGAGTTGGTTTCTGCCTGGGCACAGAGTTTATTCATGCCTCAAAGTGGATCAGTCTTAAACCAGGAAAACTGGAACGTGCCATTTGGCATCTTCACAGTTTCTTGTGTTTTAACATGAATGATTAGAATACGTGAATGATCATTCTGAACTCTTACTAGAAGTTAAGATGATGCTGTTGTACTTTGGAACAACTCACTGGGAAAGACGATAAGGCTTGGTAAAGGGGAAGACTGAAGGAAAAGAAGAGAGCACATTATGTGTGGATAGACTCAAGCAAGGAGACCATGGCCCTGCATTTCCAAGACGTGACCTATATTGATGACAGGGATTCTTGGAGGCCTCTCTTTTCATAGGGTTGCCATAAGTTGAAGTCAATTTGATAGCTGGTAAGAACACCACCATGTAATCTATCTAAAAATGTGTGAGTGTGGAGTAATTTCCTCTTTGGTGAGAGACTGCCGACTGTCCTGGGAGGGGGGGGGGTTATTTTGAAATAAGATTGGGAGTCTTTCTTCTTGGCTGCCTGGGTGATTCACTGTTGAAGTGGCAGCATCCTGTATTTGCACTGGTTGATAGGGAAGTGTGTCACAGTACATAGTGCAATGGCTTGACTCTGAGGTACATTAAAGAAGAGATTCCCCAGGCAATGGCATGTACTTGACTGTGGGTTGGATGATCCGAAAGACTATTAAGCCATGACAAAGTACCTAGAACGATCTGATGGTAGTTTGAAAACAACACAGTTCTTCTTTGGGTTGCCTCAGTCTTGTTCGTGCTGATAGCTCAGTAGCTAACTAGAGATATTGGGTCTCCAGAATCAGTCTTTAGCACCTTTCTACCAGTAACATAGTAAATCCTACCATTTTCTCATGTTCTTATCTCATTATATGGGTGGCTCATATGAGTTTATTGCTTGATAGTGGTAACTGCTGCAAACAGTTAAATTTAAGCTCAGATTTTATGGGAATGATATTGACTGTAATGTGATGCAACAGATTCTCTGGAATTATGACTAACTGGCCATGAGGAAATGGGCTGGCGCATGTAACATGACCATTCCTGCTAAACCACAGACCTTCCATCTGTGCCTTGTTTCTGACTTCCTGACCTGGTTTGTTGGGGGAAAGACAAGCCAGAGTGCTGGGTTCAAACATCGCAATAAGCATAGAGAGAGAGAGAGATCTAATAATTGACAATTCTAAATAATTTATCTGAACTTTGTCTCAAAAAGGTAACCTTTGGCTTGTAGTAGGGGAAGAAGGGAGCTTCTGCCTTAAATCCAAGCACTTGTTCCAGCTAGATTTGGACATTGAATGGATTGCTGAATGGCAAGTCAACACTTGTATAAATCCAGTTAACTCCATGGGTCCACTCTGGTTAGGACTAATAGCTGTATTTAAGCCACTGATTGTAATACTTACTTGCATTCCCTTACCAGCAGAGAAAGATACAGTATGATTCCCTTTTGTGCATTCACTTTTGCTTAAACACATTTGTGTTCTTGTTCCATCAGAGCTTAAAGGCAGGATTTGGCATGCTACCATGGAAGGTCAACACAATCATCCGCATCATCTAGGGGACCAGAACAACCCACTCTGCAAAGTGGCAAGCCAGGAGTTCCAGCATGATGCACAAGTAAGTAGTCATCTCTCTCTCTTCATCTTAAAGGCCTTCTGCCTTTAAGATTTTAAGAACATCTTAAGGTGTGATATCAAAATTTAAGATCTAAGCAGTCTGGTCCCCCTCCCACCCAGGCATTAAAATGGGTCTGGAAAAATAGCCAGCTTTCTGAACTGTTACTCTGTTAAATGTGGCTATTTGAGTTCCCAAGGGGGAACTGTGATTATAGTCCTGGATTAGAGTTAGTGGAGATCCCTGGTTCAAACTTCCACTAAACCATGAAGTTTACAGTTTTGGGGGAGTTACTCTCTCAGACTAACCTTCCTCACAGAGTTGTTTTGGGGATAAAATTGGAGCGTGTGTGCCATCCCATACTTTCTTAGAAAAAGAAGGACTATAAATATAATAAAATAAAGAAAATAGGTCAAAGGAATCACTATTTTAATGAATAATTAGTGAAATCACATGCTGATCTAGTGTTACAATTTAAATATAATTGAGATAACTATTGTAACTGATAATCAGCTATTCAGTGGTTATACTTTTATACTACATAAACCAACTAGAGACCCCAGCACTTGGAAGTCATGTACAAGACACATCAACTTGGCAACATGACTCATACTGTCCAGACCTTTTTGGTCTCAGAGTGGTCTTTTTTTCTCTGTCACAGTTATTAATATCCATGAAAAATGGGTTGATTTCTGTACTTGCAGGACTGGGCAAGATCCGTAAAATTGCAGAGCTAGAAGGTATCCCAAAAGTATTCTTTCTAGTCCAATGCAACTCAGAATGGTGCTTTCTGGATCAGTGCTGGTCTCCAAAGCCTTGGCTGCCAGCCCCTTGCCAAGTTTACAGGAAAGAAAAAACCCACTGTTGCCAATGGGCACAAATATGGTACCTGTCTCTTCTTCTGCTTGGCTTTGCTTTTATCCCCATATTTTTGTCACTGCTCTGAGTTAGATCAATGCCTTTTCTGAGTTTCAGCTGCAGCTATTGACAACTGAGGTAATAAAATGTTTAATCTCTCTGGCTAAGAGCCGAGGCGTATTTCCTTGCAGGTAAAGAGAGGATAGTCATGCATGGTGCAGAGTCTTAAAACTAAAGGAGCAAGAACAGTTTCTTTTAAAAAGTGATCATCTGCTGTTGCCTGCTTATTCTGTGGATTTCTGAATTGAGTAAGGCTGTTCCTAGGGTGGGCATGTGGGGCGAGGTGCAAGGAAACATTGGTGTTTGGACTGAGAGAGTCCCAGCATTCCTTGCTGAGCTAATTCATTAAGGGAGCAAAGCAAAGCACAGCTATGAGGTTTACAAAAACAATGCGTTGCCTGTGAACACATGGTGCTCAGTGCTGTGTTGAAATACCCTGCGTGGAGCACAGCCCCCCTTCCCTAATGCAGCAATTTGTCATATTAAGTCATTTAGTAGTAATTGATCTCCTTGAATTAGCCAAGTTACATTTTGAGCAATTAGGGTTAATTACAGTCTCATTTGGCAGGATGGAGCCCATGTAATTATTCCATGAACAAGATTAGGAAGTGTTCTTATACAGCAGATACATTCATGACATCTTAGAGCCATGCTGGAATTTGCAATGGCATAGTTAAAGGTAATTAGTAGCTAATAATTCTGATTTCTTCTCTTGGCCTGACACTCGGAGGCCTGGATGTCATGGGGGTCATGCACTGGGTCTGTGTTTTTGACCATTGCTCCTCTCTGTTAAATTTGTAGCTGCCTCTCTACAGCGTTATCCTCCTCCAGTTGCAATAGCTTGCAGTCTAAAGGACTCCAGAATTGGAAAGATGCAGTAATAGTTCTTTTATACCCTTTCTTACCTGTGGGTGGGGGAGGAACATTTTTGGAACAGGATATGAAGTTACAACATTGAGAGACAAATTGGTTCCATGTCATAATTTCTTGAAAACATGTCCTGGAAGGCTTGAAGAGGCGGTTTCTAACTTTCTCTTGGTGCTCATCTGTTGTATTTATATTTGGTGTTCTAGTTAACCTTTTCCTTACGACTCACAATAGAACTTTCTATTTTGGAATGTTTTTTCATTAGAATAAGTGAATACGTAAACACAGATTGGGTCCTGCGCAATCATTGCCAGTGGTGTCAGAGCGACATTGTGGGGTGGAAAAGAGTGAATCTTCTTAGCTTCAGGTTGGCATTGGTAGTAGAGTATGACCCCCATCTCCGAGGGGGAGACAGTCCCAGACTTACCGCAGATAGTGCAAATCAAGCTAACCCAATATTTCCCATGGAAGTTGACCATAGAATTGTGCTGGAAGACTTCCATATGCCTAGAAAAAGACCATATTTTTTCAGACATGGGTAAAGACATGTCCCACAGATATGAGAGTCATACTGTCGTTCATATTAGAAAATCTTGTTGAAAATTCTCATTTTGTTAATATTTTTTTCCCATGCTCACTAATTTAGTTCCGTTACTTTCATCATGTCATTTGTTAGATGCTTGGAACTAATGCAACAAACAAATGATTGAAGGTTCTTTTGTGTATGATTGACACAGAGGGCACTATCTTACACTGTTTGTTCATCCGACCCAGTACTGCCCACTTGCCAGTATCTTTGGCCAAAGAAGAGACTTTCCATTCCATTTCCAGATCCTTTTTATAACTACATTCCTAGGGATTGTATCTAGGAACTTCTGTGTACAAGGCATGTGTCTGTCAGGGTTTGTACTATTAATGTGTTCTTGTGTGTCCTTGTGTGTTCTTTGTTAAAGAGCAGCAGGGCTGTTCTTAAGGAAGTGTCAGGTTATGTTTCTTGACATATTTATGCTTCAGAGTTGGTTATGACACACGTGCTTTTGTATCCATAGATAGTAACAGGGTTTTAATTTTGTGCACTTGCGTCAGATTAAAAATTAATGCACACACTTCATATCATGCGCAAAGACAAACCCAGGCAATCCAAGAATGGAATCTCCATGCGTATGTTTTTTAAAAATCCTGTTCAGAGGAGATGCATGGCAATATTCAGTGTGTTAATGCCATTCTACATTATGGCTCTATCATTCCCATGTGGTTTCAGTGCAGATGGTGCAGGTTGGAGGCACATTACAAGGCTGACAAGACAGGTCAGGTGCATCTTGCAGATGCCTTTAATTGGATCTCTTCCACAGTGTAAAGTATTCAGGCAGACAAGCCATCTCTTTTCTACATCTTTCAAACAGATATTTTTCCTACTTACCAGTGTGATACTGAAAAATATTTGGCCACTTTGTGATTATGTATGCAATTTCCGGATGACACAATGCCGTCTGTATCATAGATGGGAAAGCTACATTGCTATTGCCAACGGAGAACTAGCTGCATTGGTTTCTAGTCACTTTCTTGATCTAATTAAGAGTGTTGGCGCTTCCCTTTAAAGCTCTTCATGGGTTAGGAATAAAAGACCTGTTGGATCACCTTGTTCCATATAAGCCTAAGCATGCAAGCTTTGCAAGCTTCAGGAGATCTAGGGATCCCAAACAGTCAGAGAGACACCTAGACAATTTCTAAGCAGACAGATTCCAAACTCTAACTGATTTTACATATTGCTTCACTGTACTGTTGTGGATTTCGGAATCAACACCAAAAAGCAAAGTTTCAATCCATTCTTTTTAGCACTGCTTTACCCATTCAGGAGGATATAAAAGTTATCGTCAGATCATCAGATGAGCTGCCACTAACTCATTCTTTTCTATATACCTCATATGCCACGTGCATATTAAAGCTTCTAATGTACTATTGCAGATGTCTTCTAAAGGTAAATTTGGTTTTCAATAAATGTCATTCTGATGGCATCTGAACTTTAAAAGCATAGAAACAATTGCCTAAAAATTAATGATGCATTGCAGAGGGCTTTTTTTGGGGGGGGGAGGAATGCACACAACAGAATTAATTAAGATTCAAGTCAGGCTGTTGCTTTGTTTGACTAAACAGTTTTAATGGGATCTTAGAATATTCATTGAACCAATACCTGCTCCTCTTTGCACCAATTTGCTGCTACTTAACAATCAACTATATCCCTGCAGAAAATAATATCGATGTCGGTAGCCAAAAATAGACTGTTTTAGACTTCATTTGGGTTTTGTTTTTTTTTAAAAAAAACACAAAACATTTGGGTAATCGGCTGTAATTGCTTTGAACTGAGTCAAGCATGAATTGAATGTCCTGTGGCCTGGTGTCTACTATGCTTCTGGTAAGGCCAGCAAGGAAGCAGCTGTTCCCTTGCTAGATCTTGTCCCTCTTACCTCTCTGCCTGGCGGACGAACTTTGCGCTTCCTTTAGTGTCCTGTAGCCTCAGTTAGCTGTGAGACAGGAGCTGCTGGTCATGTTTGTAGGCATTGTGGAGCACATATACGCCATGCACAAACCCTCATACATTGCCCCGGAGGTGGAAAATATGATCCAGCACACCAGTTGCTCATATACAGTAAGCAAATGAATACCTTGGGTTTCAGATCAGTCAAATCGACAGAGCTTAGATTTAGGGATGTTAGGGATATGTGGAATTGGTTATGTGCCCAACGGTTGGCAAAATGTTAACTGTAGCCTTCTGTCCTGTATGGGCCTCACAAACTTTGCTGCTTGAAAAAAGGGCCAAGGCATTTATAATAAAACTGGTATATTTCACAAGGCTTGGTTAGACCATGAGCATCATGGTTCATGCATTCACAGCTAGGTAAAAACCTTTGCATTTTATTACTGCCAGACCTCAGAGTATTGAATATTAGATATTCTTTAGAGTGAAGAATGAACATAATGTAAATAAAACCCAATATATGTGGAGCCTGTGAAGTATACAGAAAGAATAACCATTTAGGGAAAAGGAAAAGGATGTTTTGTTAAAAAAAAAAAGTCTTATCTCTGGAATTATTCAAGTCTTTCTTTCACACCCACAATAGTTATTGGGGGCAGGGATTGGGGTGAAGAAATTAGCACCAATGGGTGAGGAAAATTAAATTCTACCCCTCCACCCCAATCTATACACACACACACACACACATTTACATACATTTGAGAGACGGAAAAGAGGGGTTTTTTCTTTCTCAGCCCCTGAAGGTGACTTGTGTGCCACCTGAGGTCTGCTTAGCCAACACCCGAAATAACTCTCCTCTGTCTCCATATCCCCACTCAGCTAAGTCCTTGCACATGGCTTTTGGCTCCCAGGTATATTTCTTTGCGCCCAACCCCAAGTGTACAGCCACTTTCTATAGTCGTAGACCGCTTTGGGTGGTAGGTAGTAGGATCTTGTGCCTAGCATTTTCTTTCTTTCTGCTGACAGTGGCACCTCACCCACACAGTGAAGCATATACACTGCAAATATCTTTTTTTTTTTTAGTAGTATTTCTGTAAAAATAGCTGGAAAATGACCTGTCCTAATCAACCGAGAAGGGTTTTTTGGCATGTTTTGGTTTGACCTGGGTTTGCTCCTTTGTTCCTGCTGTAATTTAGCCTCCTCTCTTTTGGCTCTGTTGCTTTAATTAGGTCTGATAGGTTGTGATAGTAAATGCAAATCTAGGTCATTGCATATGTAAATGTGCAGCTGTACTCTTGGCGGATGCCAGAGTCTATCAGCCGAGGTGTCCAGTCGTCACCCAGCATTAATAGTGCTTGGCAAGCCAACTTCCTTGGTGGAGCCATATTGCATGGAGGTGGAACCGACATGCAGAAGAACACTGTGCAGCTCTGCTGCTGCTGCGACTTGTTTTTCCCCGGCAAATAAAGGAGCCACTAAACTAGAAAACGTCTTTAGCAGTCATTTAAAATATTGATTTGCTTCCAGCTATTAATATTATTCATTGCATATTCCCAACTTTTCATCTTAACTGTAATGTCTTGCCACATCTACGGTGTGCTAATGGGTTGTGTGATCGAATTTCAAAGGAATAAATGTTTGTGGAAGCAGTTGTTCTTCGCTTCTTTTGTTTTTCCAGTCTGCCACCTCAGATGTGTAGGGTTAGCATTCTCACCGTTCGCAGAAAACGTGATCATTGGCTTGTTGGCAGTGGTGGGTTCCCACATTACAACAAGCCATGTTTGCCAGAGGGAAACCTTCAGGATGGCTGGTTGGGATGTGCAGCCTTTTCTGTGTAATGTTTGGGGCACTGAGTTTGTTGTAGCTATATAAGAAACGGTTGCCTGGACTGTGCTGTGTGTGATCTGCTTTAGATTAGGAAACACAATCCTTTCAGGCCCTCTCAATCTTGGCAGTAGCCAGTGCAGTTGTGGATTCATAGAGAATAATGGAATTATTCAACCATATTGAAAGTTATAATGCAGTTGGGGAAAGTGTGTTTTAAAGTAATGGGGAAGATTGGGTCATTCTTCCATGGGTGATTAAGACGGGAGAGGGGGAACTTTTCAGTAAATCAAAAGTTTGGGTAACAGTGCATTTGTTATCATTCAGAGTGTCAACCACGGTGTAGAGTTTTGTACCTTTTAGCCCATGGTTCTTATTCTAAGTTTGACTATATAAATGCTTTGCTGTATTAGTTCTCTTTTATGGTCTTATTTTTAACTATTTAATATACAGTCACCCCTCCATTCTTGCAGACTTGAGGTCTGCGGTTTTGCGTATTCACGGAGGGGCGACCTCCGTTAAAATCAATGGGGCATGCCTGCGGGGGCGCACCCCATTCAAGCCTATGGGGCTTGAATATTGGCGACTCTCTGTTTTCACCGGGGGGGGTGGTCCAAAACGAATCCCCCGTGAAAACGGAGGGGCGACTGTATATTCATTTCAGAGGAAGGGACTGACAAAACCACCTCTGACTATTCCTTTTCTAAGAAAACCCTATGAAGTCCATAAGTTGACAGGTGTCTTGGAGGCACATGCACCACATACATTCATTCAGTCCAATGTGCTTATTAGCCTCTTTTTTCTTTAAACAGAGACACCTGACAACATACCCGTACCGTTGCACCTTGGCAGACTTTCAGATTGAAAAGAAGATTGGAAGAGGACAATTCAGTGAAGTCTACAAGGCCACTTGCCTTCTGGACAGAAAACCAGTGGCATTAAAGAAAGTGCAGGTGAGATTGGAATAGTCAAGACTCTTTCAGGTAATATGGGCTGAGCGTTCCCCATTGGCACAAGTGAATATTCCCTTCCCTTGAAAGCTTTCCCAGTAAATACCATACAAACAATAGATGTCTGTGGCAACAAAATGGCAAAGAAGTTAGGAACAGTTGATTTACGGAAAATATGCACTGAATTAAATTTTGTCTCTTTTTTGCATGTGATTTTGGTTGTTTTTTAAAAATTAGGTCAAGAATTCATTAAGTAAAAATCTGAAATTTGTTCTCTCTCCTCCATTCCCATTTTTGTCTGCCTATTAAATGAGTTTTCTCAAATAAGTATTTTCTGCATTGTCACAAGTACATTGTCACAAGTATTTGTTAGATCTGATGAACTGCAAGAAGCTTATATATGAAGAGGATGGGGCAAAGGTAGATAAACCCCAAACATAACGTCTTTATAAATTCCATAGGCCAGGATCCTATCTGATCCAAATAGGAGAGAAAGCAAGCTTGGGTTGCTCTAGAATTTTAATGATTTAGGATTTTCCACATTTCCTGCTTAGCTTTGAACTTCTAACTTTTTCCCCCCTCCTTCAAGATATTTGAAATGATGGATGCCAAGGCTAGACAAGACTGTATTAAAGAAATAGACCTTTTGAAGGTAAGAATTTTCTGAAGCCTTTGATATTTTGGGAACAGGGTCAGGTTATTGTCTTCCATTGTAATCTAAGGGGAATTGTGTTCTTACAGCCTCTCTCAGAATCAGTCTTTGATTTCACTTCTGTTTGTATTGCATTTTAAACAACACAGTGTATCTTTATTGTGAAAGAGCAGTAGCTAACCATTTTTAATGTGTGGTATCCTGCCGTGTGCATTTCTCCATTTGGGTATCAATGTAATAAATGTCAAAGAAAAGAAAAAAATAAGTTACATCTGGATAAAATTTGTTTGTGATTTGAGAGATAAATAAACTAGTGAACTAGGATTAGGTATGAGTGTTAAACTATCGGAGACACTTAAACCATTGTCTGAGCGTGAGAAAGGTGTAGGATATGGTGTGGTAGCTGTCCTGTTGCTCTAGAAGTTTGAGGTGCTTTCAGGTTGAAAATTTTGGGAAACAATCCATTAGTTTTCTGTCTTTTTTCCAGTTACCACTTAGGCTTCAGATTGGCCTAAAAGTGTTAGAATCATAGAAATTTCCAAAGATCTCTCAGAAGCATCCTGGCCCTGAACTACATCCAGATTTGTGCAGACCACCTAGCAGGCATGTAGCAGACCCCATTGAAGTGTGCCTCAAAGGACCACATCACTTCAGCTCAAGGATTCTTTCACCCAGAGAGCATAGGCCTTTTTCTTTATCTGAGTTCCCTTTCTACTCTTTGACAATAGAGAGCTGAGCAGGTGTACTTTTGCCTTCCCTGCTTCCTCCTCCAGATGGATGGCCTGACTTTGTATCGTGACCCTATATATGTATATTAGGACTTGGTGCAGCTGTGTTGCTAGGTTAGCCACAAGATGAGATTACATCAGAGCTACTAAGCGTTCACTGCTAAGCAGATAGTGAGGAAGAGGCAAGGAATGCCAAACCAAACAAGGTGAAGATGGCTTGCAGTGCCGTTGGGTGATGATGTTGATCCCCATGCAAAATAAGGCGGGTGGAAAGAGGGAGGGAGATTCGCCCATATGGTACTGGATGTATTCGGGCCATTCTGTCCACATGAGTTAGACTCAAGGGTGAGTGAAATCAAAACACTCAGGAAGACAAGAGGATCAGGACAGGCAGTGATAATTTCTCCCACAGAAGATGTCTAGAGGCAATTGCAGATCTTCCCATATCAAGCTCACCAAGGAGCCAGATGTTAAGTTGTGAACATTGTATTAGCTGGGCTGTGAAGAGGCAAATGAGAGGAGATGATATGCTGGGATAATTAGCACTTCACTTGCCTTTGCTCTTTCTATTTTTTGAAGGCCTTTTCCTTCCCTCTTCGACTTGGTTGTTTCTCTTATACAGCCTCATGTCCTTGTTTGACCAAGAACAAGGACTTGGTCTAGATCTCCTCAAGTAAAGTGGGAGCTGAGTTAAGCTGAGGGTGCTACAAAAGGTTCTGCAAAACACACACATCCTTCATGCTGATTTCAGTCCAGAACTGTCTGCTTTAGTGTAAAAAATGAGAAAACTCCAAACATGTCACAATTCCATAGGCCTGCTGCTTTCCTTGCACATATGTTTAAAGCAATTTGATGGAGCTCATGGGCAAGTGGTGAAAGCCTAGTTACTGAGGCACTGCCAGGTTTGGCTAGGCTGGAGTCTGATCTAACTGTGAGAGGTTAAAGGCAGTGTTTACTTTAAGAATGTGACTTAAATCCAGTTTGTTCCAATCAGTAAACCCACTTTGATTTAGGTAAGTTCCACTGATTCAGAGGATCTATTTTAACTGGGACAAATATTGGATGTAAACCTGAGCAGGAGGCTCCTGTGTTCTAGGCAGAGGTATAATCTAAGAAACCACTTTGGGTTGAAAATTAATTGAGATGAGAATTGATAGGACATTGGGTTGGCCTCGAGAAGGCAGCCACCAAGCTAAGGCCCACTTGCACTGCAGTATTTCATTGTTCAACATCTAAAATTTCTGGCACCAAATCTGAGAGTCCTCTTTGGCAGGAACCTTGCCAAAGAATTAGTCCCATATTCCCAGCTTTGTAGTACTTTTCCTCATAAGACCTTTTGTGGATTTGGAACCTGTCTACAAGTCCATTTCACTGCTTCACACACTTTGTTGGAAACCATTATGAACAACTACAGAGAACAGTCCCTGCTGGTTAAATGCTTCCATGGCTGCCGCTCAAAGCATGATAAAAAGTCAGTTTGATAAATCATATTGTGTTGCAAATGCACAAGGGATCTATTAGTAAATGCTGCCCGTCGGGCATTCCTTTCAAACATATCCAAGTTTTTGAATGAAAGATCCAACCAAATATGACAGATTTTGCCCAAGATGTATATAATTCAGCTCCAAAAAGCTGAACATATCACAGCAATGATCTTAATGTCAACTTGAGAAGCAGCACTTAATGACATGATGTAGGTCAGCATTTTCTGATAATTTGGGGCAGGTGCCAGAGTTTCCCCACAGAGTCTGGGAGGGCAGAGTTGTTCAAGGTTTTGTTTAGATGCAAGGGAGGATTCTGTGAGGACTGCTTCTGTCTGTCTGTCTGTCAACACCAGCAAATGGAAAGCTCTCCATTCAGTCCTACGCAGCTAATAACTTGTCAAATCAATATCTGCAACTCATCTCTTGTTAATTGATAGCCCCTCTGACAATTGCTCTTTCGTATGCAGACTGATTGCTTTTACAACAATATGCAAATGCTTTACTCTGCTGTGCAAAAATCAGAGGTAGGGGAAGTATAGAACTTCATTTTTGCATGCTCTGTATAGTCAGGGTCAAGTTCTAACTTCCAACCTATATTGATATAACTGACAGTTGCGACAGAAGTTATTCTGCCGTTGTTGTCTGTGGTTGACACGACTACAGGTATATCTCAGTAAACGTAGCCCCTTAGGAAGCTTTTTTAATCTCTTCTTATCCTTTAAAAAATTCCCTTCTGAAATATATTCCTTCTAATTTTGCTGGGATGGAAATGAGCATGCATGGAAGAGTGACTGAGTACAAGTCGCATGTAATGATATTGTGCATTAATTGGGCAGCCCTTTGGCGTTTGGGAACTAGCTCAGTCCTCTTCCCAAGGATTGGGGGAAAGAGTGGGGCGCTGCTGTTCCTCCCAAGAAGAAAGGCAATAGTCAGTAATGTAGCTCTAATCGACAGCCGGCCTGGCAGCATCGCCCCTTCCAGTTAGTGGCCGCCTGCTTTTTTGCATGCCTTTCCCTGACAGCATTGCTCTGCATATACATCAGGCATTCGCTTCCATCAAACTTTTAGGCGGCATTAAAAAAATGAGAGAATGGCAGTCATCCAAGGCAGAGTGTTTATGTGCATTTACAAATAAGCTGGAGTGAAGGTTCTGCAGTTCTTTTTCTTGTTCTTTTCCTGTCAAAAGGCAGGAATTTCAAATAACCCTCTATCGGCACACATGCACGCTCACGCTGGCATTGTTCTCTTCATGCCCATATGCCGGCATTACAAGTAAATACAGTGCCTGGAAAGAGCCTTAAATCTCAGTCGAGGATCCAGGGGATGAGCCTTGGCCTGGAATATTGGGCTGGGGATGTGGCATTTAATAAAACTGGCAATATTAGGAGTTCCAGATTCTTGAGGGAAGGAATTGGCAGAATTGTCACTGGAGATGAAAGGGCCTTGGGGACACAAAACAGTAAAAAGGTGCTCTTGATGAACTGTAGTCTGGAAGCAGTTGAGCAAGGAGGTAGTCCTTATGGGATAAATGCAAAAGGAGAGAATTAGGAACAATTGTTTTTGATTTGTTTCAATATCTTTATGCGATTTTTCCACATGTAAGTAGAACTTAGTGCAGGTCATAGTAAGATACCTATAAAAACGTAACCAAAAATGCCACTGTGTCAGTGTCAACATTTAAATAACGTTTTGCTCAAATAATATCTGTGAAGACATACTAACATATCAATAAACAATTCAACAATAAAGCATTTCCAGTTGTTTTTGTTGCATCTGTAGCCCCACTCCTACGTAGCAATTTAGACAAACTGAGATATATGAAATTAGCACTCAAAAGGGACTCCTTCCATGTCTGCTTTAAACCCACACATTTAGTTCAGAAATGCATGAGATTCAATGCGCATTGTATTGTTCCACATTCTAGAAAGGATTTTTCCTTACTTTAATATACATGAGTGACACATTTAATATTTATTATGGATAATTTCTTTTCTGGAGTGAAGCAATGGCAAAGACAGGTTGCAGGGATAAAAGCAGGATCCAGGTACAAAGGCACATGAGCGGTATTAACAAGCATGTAGCAAATGCTGTATTCTTTTGTATATGTGCTTTTGAGAGGGTACTTACTTTCTCTGGTCTCCTGGTCAAGCATTTTCTGACATATTTTTGGATGGTACAGCCTTAAACTATGGAGTCCCCTCTCCCCACCAGCCTCAGAGCAAATGCCCACACAGGAGCCCCATTAATATTAAGCCGACTGAGTGTCCAGGCAGCGTGAAAGAGAGGCATATCTCTTCCAGCGTGGAGGCAGAAAGTAGTGATTAACCTGATTGATCATAAAGGCATCTATGTCAGCTCAGTAATCTGTGAAAAAGGCACGTAAGAGCTGCAATTGCTTGCCAGATTCAACCACGGATTCTCCTTCCTTCCATGGTCTTCCCCCAGTTTACCGATGTTGGATTTGTGGTCAGTGTGAAGAGGGAAAAATGTAGTTGAAAAAGAGAAATGATATAGCATATTGTGGGAGTTGCATGGCAGACAAATGTATGCGGGCTTTCATTTCCCATAGAGCTGTATTTATTTTTGTAAGCCATTTTTTGTAATTGGATAGCGCCATTGTGACTAGCACACAACTTTGTTTCCTCTCTCTCACATGTGTGAATATATTAACAGTACAGGCTCGAGTTTGGTAATTCAAAGATGAGCTACTTGGAAAGGCATCTTGTGTTCAATAAAGGTTTGAAATACTTCAGGAATAGGGAATTTGGTTTGTGGGGCGAGCATGGTTTCAGGTGCCCCTGACTACCATCTTGGAGAAATATTTTTGTTTATGATAACTCCAAAATCCCAAAGATTAACAACAACAACAACAACAGCAACAACAACTGGAAGGGAAGGGAGCAAAATTCCTAGTAGAACTGTGAAAACTCTTTTTTCTTCCAAAAGTAAAGGTCTGCAGGAATTTCTGCTACTTTGCTCACTTCTGACATTTCAGGGCAGGGTTGTCAGAGGTCTTTACCAGTTTGAACTCTTCTGAGGTCTTCTTCCAGGTAACTCTTGCCTTACCTGATCTCTGTCTCTGTGTATCGTCAAGCTGTTGTTGTGCCTCCTTGTGCTGTATGTTCATACTAAGATTCCCCCCCCCCCTTCTTTCCATTGTATATTTGCAGCAATTGAACCATCCTAACATAATCAAGTATTTGGATTCATTTATTGAGGACAACGAACTCAACATCGTACTGGAACTGGCAGATGCAGGTGACCTCTCTCAGATGATTAAGGTAAGAGCAAGCTTATTCTTGTGGCTAGATAGAAGGTTATTTTGGAATGCAGAGGGGGAGTAGAGGGTACCTAAAAATAAACTCCTGAAGCTGAAGAAAATCATCTGGTAAAAATATCAAATTAGAAACTAATTTGGGGAAAAAAAATCGAAATCTTCTAAAATATTAAGAGAGGTTATAAATACAATGCAGCAAGCTCATATTGAGTAAAACAGCTGGTAGCAGAAGGCCATTTTTTACTAGCTGGAGCAAGCATCTTGAGTTTCTGTACAGAGTAGGGACTTTTGCCAATTGTGACTTTGCAGAGTGGCAAAAGAGAAGGCAAGAGAGCATGCAAGTAAGGAAATGAATGTCCCCTTTTTTTAGAAAGCAGCTACATGGAATTATGCATTTCCCTATAAGAAAGAAAGGAACAAGAGTAAAGGGCCCAAATGAGTAGCTGAGGGCTTTGGATTTCCAGCCCTGGACCAGAGGCAAAATGTAGTTGCCATCTTATTACTTGGGGCTAATAAGAATGCCATAGTCCTCTGTAAAAAATGCTTAGCCCAGACTGAGGAACATTCTGTGTGCTGATCTTCAGCTGACAGGTACTTTTCACTATGAAGCAGCTACTGAAAGCTTTTTCTAACTGCCTCTTGACCTCTTTGCCTCCTCAGATATAGGCCTGATATTTTAGAGGAACTGCTCTTTCCTTTTGCTGCTCTCAAGAATCCTTGTGGTGGAAGTCGCTTTAGCTCAGCTGTTATCACCTGGTTTTTAATAGTTTCTTTGACATGTTAATCTGGAGACAGGCATCCCCCTGTGAGAACAGATGTGGCTTCTCATATTTTCCCCTGTTTTGCCACCACTGATCTGAAATTATTGTAAATGATCATTTTAGAAGGCTTGCCACCTCCTTTTTTGCCAAATGTGGGGCCTTTCCAGATGCTGAGGAAAGCCCAGCATTTAATCGAGAGTCATGCTTGTCCTAGTCCAGTTTGTGCCAATAATAGAATATCCCAGCCCTGTGAAAGATCTCTAGGGGGGAGGCTGTATTTAGTATTTTAAATGAAGTGAGTATAGACTCTGTGCAGCCTCCAGATAGCTGCTTAATAAATGAGCACTTAAAAAAAACAACAGCAATATAAAACCTTTTCTGTTTGCTAGAAGGGAAATCCTTTGTCAAGAAGACAGAGAGCTGGAATGGTCTTTTGGCGCCATTGTTTGTTCATGTGTTCCTTCAAGTTGATTCCAGTTTATGGCAAGCCTCTTGGCAAGGGTTTTCTTGGCAAGATTAAAAAAAAACTTTTAATCTAGCTGCTTTGAGTCCTTGTATCAGGAGAAAGGCGGGCTATAAATAAATAAAATCAGCATTCAGAGGAAGTTTGCTATTGCCTCCTTTGGGATTTGGGAAGCATTGGCACGAGAAAGGCTGTAATACCCTGTTCTTTTTAGTGACAGAAGCTGAGAAGATCAGAAAGAGGTTATAGAATCTGCCTGCTAATAACTTCAGGATTTATGCCCTGGAAAACTTCACATTTTGGCAAGGGATTAAAATCAACAATATACAGCATGTTGGTGTGTGTACAGGAATTTCAATATGGGCAGGAAGAGAGAAAAAAAGAGGGATAACATGGCTAATGGGCTCCTTATGATTATCAGCTGACCCTCAGCTCCTTCCAACGTTGTGCTTCTCAGTCACGCAAGAACGTCCCATGGCTATAGACTTCTTCAGGCCTTATGCATTCTCTTCTGTGTCCAACCTGGTCTTTCATTCTGGCAAACAACGTCATGTTTGAAGGGAGCTGTATGTCAGTGAGCACACAGGGGCATGTCCTGTGGAATTACCCAAGCAGCCATAGTGCCCTGATGCAGTGCTGTTGCATACAGGATGGTATATCTCTTTTCACACCGCACAAGGTTCTTCTGTCTGAGCTGTTCTCTTAGTACTTAAATAGAAATGCAAATATTTCTGTGTCACAGAATTTATAGGGAAGAACTCCATACCTCCCTGTCTTTTTAGTTATGTTTCTAGAGAACTAGGAAGAGTGACAGTAGTCATGTCCAGAAGGTAAAGTGTGGCTTAAAATCTCATACATGCATACCCATTACCCAGACTCTGTGTTTGCCATAGATCCACTGCCTGCATTATTTATGAGCCTTGCAAAGCTTGACGTTAGTGAGGGTTGCTAGCACTACAACCCACTGGAGAATTTTGGCTTTCTGTTAAATGTCAAGAAAATCTTATTGGACATGACATTTAAGAAGACTGCTAATTGTGGCCTAGCATTTCCTCCCCTTAATACTTCCAACAAGAGTGAAGTTGGTATTGTGGAGTAAATAATGTTTTAGCTGTCTGCTGTGCTGCAATATCTCACATGTTGGGCTTTGGTTTGCAATACCTATGGGGTGTCACATTACCTATATCAGGGGTAGGCAGCTGGTTTTGGACTACAGCTCTCATAGTCAGCATTGACTGTCATGGCTAGGGCTGCTGGGAGTTGTAGGCTAAAAACATCTGGAGAGCCCCTAGCCTATATCTTCTTCCTTCATGACTCCATGTAGAAAAGGTTCTGCTCAAGATGGATGAACCCCAGGAAAGCATGGCAAGACTGGTTTGGCTTCTTTATTGGAGAGTGCATGGTGGGATTTTTGTAAATGCCCCTTCCTGCCTTTCGCAAAGGAACAAATTAGGAGCCAAAGAAAAAGAGGGCTGGATCTCTGCCCAAAAATCAGAGTACCACATATCCAAACTAAAATAAATCAAGTGCATGTCCTCTTAAACTCCATTCTTGCAAAGATATGGACCACATGGTCTGTCACCCACCAGTTGTCGAATTTTAGATCTGGCAAAGAAAATATATCTTGGAAATGTACAAATAAGCAAAATGAATGCTCATGTGCATAATTATGTATAGAACTAGGTATTACATAGCATATAACTTGGGTTGTTTAAAGCAAACTGTATCTATGCAAAATTTTCTTTCAGTTCCCAAATTTCTAACATTGCAGTAACATAACAGGTGAGCATTTAGAAATGTAGTTTAGGCACCCACAGAGAAGGGATGGCCGAAGTAACCAAGGGAATGTGAACACAGGAAATAAGAGTTTTAGGTGTGAATGATTTTCACTGTTTCTCTCTCTATAGTGCTAGAAATGTTGGGTCTGAACGAAAATTTGATTTTGAGAGGTAGCACCCTCATTTCTGCCAAGCCAGTATCTATAGCCCTGGTTTAAGGTAGCAGAAGAAAGACACAAACAGGCTCATTTGTTACAGCCTTACATATTTTAAGAGGCACTGCAGGAGGTATAAGGCTGTTTTGTCTGTTTTTTAGACTACCCAATTTTGGGAACCTTTCCCCATGTGCCAGTTATGACCAAAGACAGCCATTCCCCACCTATAGGAACATTAGTCTAGTGTCTTATTGGCACGCTAAAGAAATTATTTAGTTGTTCTGAGAGTGGCAGTGATTGTTTTCAAGATATTTTTATTCAAAGAAACCTGGTCCTTTTGTTTCTTAAGGCCAACTACTCCAAACCTTATTTTGTTTTGAGGCATTAAATATGTTCTGCAAGGTAATTAATGAGATGAATGCTAATTATAATTAGTGTCCGTTCAAAAATGTCAAACCTATTTAAGCATATTTTTCATAATGCTGTTAATGAGTGATTTGCATTGGAAGTGTGTACACTTCCAATGCAAGGGGAGGAAGCTGGACCTCCTCCTCCTCCGGATGGTCTTGAGGACCTCAGGAAGGTGCCAGCTGACAAGCACCCATTAGCCATGGCAGAGAGCTGGACGCCCAAACATTGCCTCTTTGTTCATCTTGTGTTTCTTTTCTCTCCACAGTATTTTAAAAAGCAGAAGCGGCTAATCCCAGAAAGAACGGTCTGGAAATACTTTGTGCAGTTGTGCAGTGCGGTTGAACACATGCACTCCCGCAGGGTGATGCACAGAGGTAACATTAATTCAGTCTCTTTTCACTGAATAATAGTATAATGTTCCAATTAGTAAGCGCCTACATTCAAAAACAATTATGCTGATGTTCAGCCAGTGTGTGTTTAGAGACAGTGGAGCTTGCAAGATGGATTTCTCCTTGTGCCTGATGCCTGACTGTAAAGCGTTCACTCTGAGCTGATCAGGAGGATTATGAAGATGAGCTGCCTTCAGTGGCAGTAACTGAAATTCAGCACAAGTACCACAGCCTTCATTAGAAGGGCATTGCAAGAGTAATGTTGGGACCAGTGAGCATGGTGAATGTTAAGCAATGGACGTAAGATCCCTTCAGAGACTTTTTGACAAACCAGGCTACGGGATCGGTCCCAGACCCAATCTCTTTCCCCCCTTTCAACTGCACAGTCAAATGTTTTGAAAGAAGAACACTTTGGGGGAAATACAGATTTGCAACGACAGAACAGATGCTTGTCCTGCTGCTGTTCCCAAACTTGTCATCCTCCCATTACAGCAGACGTTTTGCTGAATCCAGCTCCTTCTCCAGCTCTTTCAAGATTTCTTGTATGGTGCCGGATCAAAAAGGTTTTCCTTTCATCCCACTGTAAACAGCACAGCAGACCCGTGAGACAGGCTGTTGTTTTTGTTTTTCTCTTCTGCAGATGGGAAAGTGGCACTAGAGAGTACCTTCCCATAATCCCTCCTGGCTATGACATCCCCGCCAACAGAACATACAACAGTTTCTCAAATTAAGGGACTGAACCGTGGTCTTGCTGTGAACTTAACTCCCATTTTAACAATCAAGCAGTAAGAATAGAGATACAATATGATTACTAATGCCAATGTTGGGAGTCTGTGCAGGTGAAAAGTACTTTCCCCCACCCCCATGAAAATGTTAAAAAGACTTTGATGGTGGAGAAGAGATTGGTCTTCAAAGCCTAACAGCAGTCTGTGCTATTGTGGTGTTCAAGTCAAGCTCTAAATCTTTGATTTGTGTGTGTTCAGAGATGTTTATCCTTCCCAATAAGCTTTCCTTATACTGGTATGCAAAATATGCCGAGAAATGGCATTTTTTAAATGTAGCGAACCACCAAAAGCAGTAAGATTATCAGAGTTCCCTATACACATGGGCAGGACCTGATGGCTTATCTGTGGGAAGGAGGCTGAAAACACTTTCAGCCAGCAAACCTATGGCTTTGACCTTCTCTCAATTTCTCTCTTTTTTTCTGTCTTCCAGACATAAAACCAGCCAATGTGTTTATAACAGCCACTGGAGTTGTGAAGCTGGGAGATCTTGGATTGGGCCGCTTCTTTAGCTCTAAAACAACTGCTGCACATTCCTTAGGTAACTTGTGTGAAATGGTTGCTTAGGTGAAGTTGTGGCCAAGTGGCAGCTGCTTTTTAGGTACCTTGGTGCCCACACATATTTCAGTCCAAGAACTTTTTTGCAGCACAATACCTTGGTCTTAACAATAGTGATTAAATTGTGCCTTTTATTAGCAATATGTAATTTATTTATTTTTGCCTTCTAGCTTGAGTTGCTTTTTAAAAAAGGGATGAAAACCCCATCTTCATCTTGTTTTTATATCACTGATTCCTGTCTTATTGTTTTATCATTTATTGTTTTGCGGTATTTTAATTTTTCTTTGTTTAATTCTGTTTAAGGGGATGGGAGGGTTGGACTGTGGGATGAGGGATGAGGGAATGTTTTAACTTTGTCTGTTTTAAATGTTGTAACCCGCCCCAATTGCCGCGCAGAGGGGCGGGCTATAAATAAAAAAGTATTATTATTATTATTATTGTTATTATTATTAATATTATTTGGAAGATAGATGAATGAGCACTGTGAAGTTTCCAAAAGGAGGAAAAACTTCCTTTTCCTCCTGCAAAAGTGATTTGATTTGTCTTGTTTTGCTTACTGATTTCAAACGTATCAGTTTCTGAGGTGTTCCAAGATTCACTTTTCTTAGAGCTCTATGAGAGGAGAGACATGGTCTTCACTTGCTCTGAAAAAAGGATTCTTGAGTCTTGCAAATTCCAGAGAAAATGTCAAGGACTTTGTTCTGTTGGGGATTTGTGAGGTGGGGGGAGTATTGTGAGACTGGGGTATACCAAAGAAAGGCTCTGTCTTCTTTGTAAAAATAGTTATCACATCACATGTGGGCAAAACCAGGATCATGTCTAGTACTTGAATTTCATCGACTGTTGCACTTTCAGAGAAGCATAAATCAAGATTCAGGAGCTAGCAATCAGGTGGCGGCTAAAACAACCAGTGTCAGGGTTTCTGATGGGAAGCTACCCCAAATCCCCTTCTTCCTCAATGATTGCTGTTTTTCTTTTCTTCCTGAGAAACACCCTCCAGGTAGGAAAAACCAAAGAGTGCTGGAATGCCAACTGAATGTAAGTTCTACCTTCCATCCAGACTCCAGTTGATGTTTGTACTCCGAAAGATGTGCTTCGTTCAAAAATCAAAATAACAGGTTGAAGGCCCTGCCCATCATTAAGTAACTTCACTGTTTTATTTATTTCACAGTGGCACAGTCTTGCAGGTTTAGCTTAATCTGGAGGTCTGCATTTTGATAAGAGGCAATAAGAAGTACATATGCGCAGCAGCTCTGCTCGCGATATTGGATATTTTTCTTTTTCATTGTTGCCCTGGCAACCATCCTGAACTCTAATATCTAAGGCTGCTGACCCATGAATTGAGCACAGGGCTTATGCAAATAGATTCACCTAATTTTTTCTCTCTTTGTATTTGCTAACATCAGACTGGCATAAAAGGGCATTAGGCAGTACCACAACTTGTCTGACAGGTGTACTCCTGGCTCTGGCAGCGCAGACGCCTCCATGTCAGAAATGGAAGCCATAATTAGAGCAAGGAACAGAATGAACGTCAAACGAATTACCCGGCAGCAGATCATATTTGTCAGGAAGGATTGCATACATAAAAATTAAGTGACAGTACATGCCGGGGTAATGAAAGAAAAATGAAAGATTTGCCCATACGCTCTTCGCCAGATACAAGCGAATGTCTTGGCTCTGCACGACAAATTACAAGGCTGGATTTCGAGGCTCCTTATTTCTTCACCACAAGTCTGTGTTCATAAAGCAAGACAGGGTGAGGCCCACTTAAACAAATACCTGACAGCAGGCTGGCAGAATAAACTTAGGTGCACATCATTCCAGGCGCGGAGTCCTTCATGCTAGTACACCCCGAGCCTTTCTCAAAAGTGGAAGGGGAGCATGTTTCAGCAGTCGGCCCAGAAACGTTGTGTCATCAGCTCTTCGCAAGTTGTTAGAACCCCCTTGGCAAATTTCTAGGCAGCGTTCCACTGCCTCTCCTCCTTTGACCACCTGCTTCTTGGTGTTGGAAGCAGAGAAGCACTCCCCAGTATGCCAGGATTACTGTTGGCTTGGCTTCAGCTTACTGGAAGGCTCTCATGTTTGGACCTGTAGATGGTTAGCAAAGGATATTTACTTGCAGGTTCTCCACAGAGATCGTTTGTTCCAAAGGGCCCAGGTAACACAATCCACCTTCTCCAGAATTGTTCCTTGCTTAGAATCTCACACACATCTCACAGCCTACGTTCAATTTCCAGCCCAGGTTTTAGTCAGGAATTATCACCGCATTATTATATTAGCGCATGTGTGTGCCTGAATTTGCCTGGGACACTCTTGTGGCAGGCTGCATCAGCATTGCAATCTGCTGTTGAAATATGCATTGAGCCATCACTTGAGTGAAATTGCTGAAGCACGGTCCACTGCTTCATTTTTTCTAAGTGCATTTTGTCAACAGAATGAAACCCTTCCTTTGTTTTGCTGGGGAGCTGCTGTATGCATTTCTTCCCAAAGGAAAAAAAAAAGACCAATGAGTAGGCAGAGGGAGGAGAGGGGCTTATTACATTACAAGGGAGAGTGGATAGAAGTGTTTCTTCCTCTCTAATATTGGGATTTGGATTCAAGGTGGATTTAGCGAGCATCCTCAGCCATGAGATGGGAATGGCCACTATCTTCACAGTCTGCCATGGACTTTCTAGTGGTACCTGTTCTCCTCCTCTGTTGATTAGATAGGCAGACGTTGGTCTGATCCTATACATTTGTTCTCATACACCTTGATGTTCTGCCACACCAGAGACTCCTTAAGCTGACTGTAAGAGAAACCCAAAGATTGTATCTCTGGTAGCAGTGACTGGTAGATCATCTTTTGAAGACGTTTGTGACGGGAGTTCAGTATGCTTGTTCTCCAGCCAATAATTCAGAAAGGTTACAGGTGCTAATATAGAAGACTCTGTTTTGATGGTGTATTTGATCTGATCAGCAGAAAACAGTTAATTTGCTAGTTCTTTTTAACCAGTATTGTTTTTGTGGAAGGCAAGTTTTAAAAGTTCCAGATGGTTAGTACAAGATATATTTTTTCTCGGCATACATCTGAAATAATAATTTTTCAGACCTGTACCTGATTTATTTTTATTTTTTCCCCCCTGAAGATTTACAGTAAAAATCAGGCTGTTCATGTTTTTTTGTGCCCTGAAAAGAAATATCTGTCTCTAATGAAACGAAATGTAGTTTTCTACTTCTGGAGTTCAACCAAAGACGAACTAAGATACGTGTGACATCCTAAACTTTCGATATTTCTCAATAAGCATGTTACTTTGAACAACTGGTGCTCTGCAGCAGTTCACTGCCTTCTGAACACTTTTCAAAAGCTACATGTGTTGCAAAGTTTTGTCTTGACGGGAGCGGAGAATGTTCTGGAATACACGGTTTCTTTAATCAGTTTTTGGCCCTTCCAGGCTTGTGTTTGTGCTCTGATATAACTTGGTTTGAAACAGGGAATTCTCTGTAAAGTTATAGGAAAGAGAAGAACTTCAGGTTGTTGTCTCTTATTCAGAGATGTGTCCTGCTGTGAAGGAAAGGAAATAATAGGCTCAGAAAAGGGTTTTTCTGCCGTATAAAACAGTGGATCAAATTCTTGTGTTGTCCAGCCTCTTTATTTTCAACAGGCATAATTATGGCTTCTGCTGTTAGTCCCAGTGGAGCAGGTACATTGAATCAGCAGCACTTAACATGGGAAGAAAGATCAGTTTCGAAGGTATGGCCTTACTTACACAATGGCCTCTGAACTGTTGAAACAAATCGGTTGTGAACCTCCAAGCAAAACTCAACAGCCCAGGGATCCCAAGTCTTCATCTTCAATCTTAAACCCCTTTCCCCCCTCCTATGGATGTTCCTCCACCTTCTATCCATAGCATTTTGTTTTCTCTGCTGGGGAAACTTTCTGGTTAATAGCCTCCGATTAGCCTCCTCTTGTCAAATTGGCTGATGTGATGCATTGCCGAGCCTTGGCCGATTAAATTGGAAGTCTTGTGCACTTTCCTAGAAGATGCTCATTACAAGAGATTCCCACTTACGGCTGGACAGGCCATGAAGGCAATTGGACTTGTCAGTCTTTTTATCTTGGTACTTACTCAAAAATTAATGCCTTTTTTTTAAAGCCTAGAGATCTGTCTGTTCATCTATTTGCTGACAACACCACTATGATGATAGGTAGATGTACAAAGTAGGCTTGGTAGGGCCGGATCAGGCACAGACTGCCCACTTAATGTAACAGAACAGCTTAATATATGGAAATCAAATTAGGAGTGTAGGATGCCCATCCATGGCATCAACTCTGTCCTTCTGTTTTGATCAAAGGCCCTTTTCAAAAGGCAATTTTATTTTGGACAAAGGATTCTACGGGGCAGTCAGCGAGACTGTAGCTTCCCACAGTCATGGCTATCGACAGCAAGTGGACTGGACAGTCACTCAGAATTCATGATGACCGAAGGCTCTCCGTCACCAGAATGCCTTGACTCGATAATCTGGGCCCTTTGTAGGCATGTCTTTCAAATCTTCTTGCTGCCTTCATTGTGTACAGCCTCACATAAGATTTAATACCCTTGAGCATGGACAGAGGAGACCTTGGCACCAAATTCTAAGTTGCATCTCTTTTGAGTTTAAGAATGTGACCTCTGGTGGGCCCTTTTCAACCCTTCTCTCTTTCAAAATCTTTGGGACATAAGAACCTTTGAGGTGACTCTGGCTTTCTCTGCCCACAGTTGCAGGCCAAATTCTTCAGGGAGGCAGAAAGGCAGAGGCCATGTGCTGGAAGGATTTGTGCAGAAGTCTGCAGTGTTGGCAAGGAAGGGCTGGTTGTCCTCTCCTGTTTATCTTGTCTGGAGGACCTGTGAAGAGGAGGCAGAGATAGGAAAGTAAAGGGCAGCCTTTGCAGTCAGAGTGGTGGACTTAGCTTGGACCTCTGCTGGGTGATTGGAATCGATCTTTGCTCCTCAGGTATTTTGTAGAGATGAACAAGATGTTGCGGTAAGATCAGTACAGTAATGGTAAAGTACAGCAATGCTTAGCATTTCCCATTGAACTTGGGAACGTTCAGTATTCAGCATGCCAGCCTCACGCTTCAGTCTTGACCTGTAGGAGTGGCCTTTGGGAAGGATTTCAAGTAGTGAATTACTTCTGCAGTAGCAGGCTTTACTTTAAAATGGGAGAAACCTGCAGCCCAGAACGGTGTTCTAATCAAGCGCTATTTCGGAAAGGCAAATGGTGAAACAGCCCATGAATTCTCGGATAACGTCCTTCTCCAAAGTCTGTGGTTAAGGGGGAAGAGCATAGCCTGGGAAAGATTTGAAAGCGCTGGTGTTCAGCCCGGTCTCCTCTTAGCATTCTGCTGTCCTGCCTTGTGTCGCTCCATGTAGTTCATTAAAAGAAGGGCTGGTTAATGAGCCCCCCAAACCGGCTTCTGTGCTGTGCAGGCAGGGCAGGCCTGGGTCAAGGGCTGTGTTGGAAGAGACCTCGGTTGGGTATTTTATCTTGCTTGAAACGAGGATGGCAGAGAGACGGAGGCAAGCATGTTAAGTAGTGTCCTCTTTTTCTTTTTCTTTTTTAAGGTCATTTTTCACTCTCTTGCACAAATGAGCCAACTTCCCTGCGTTGGCCTGATTCCCAACTAGAAGATGCCCTCAAAATGATGCAACTTTGCATTTGAGTAGATGGGCTTTTGAGGGGGAGGATGCTGATAATTGGTTCCCAGCCGCACTGGAGGCAAACGCAAGGTAGCCGAGGAGCACAAAAGCAGGAGAAAAAGCCCTTGTTTTTGGATTTACTGATAATAGGGTCTATCGGCCAGTGGCCCCATTAAGGATCACCCATGTACTGCTTCATGTATTGTTCCTCCATGCTCTAGATTTGTTTTGTTTGTTGGTCTTGGAGATCACTGTAACCAGCCATCTCCAGAGGGTCTGGTTGGGTCCAACTTACCAAATGCTTGAGTGATAATACTGTGCTCTGGTTGCCCATGTAAGAAAAGGATGCACAAACTGAGGCAGCCTGTCTTTGTCTGAAGTAAAAGCAGTTTCCCTTTCTAAAGGACTGGCAGCCCCAATCTCTCTGAACTGTTCCCCGTCATCCCAGTCCTATAGCTGATCCTGTTCATACTTCAAATAGATGCTAGCTGGGCTTGGAGCCACAAGAAGGTTAGAGTTAGTGGTCCTCAAAATAACCTGCTTGTAATGCAAAATGTCCCTTATTTTGGATGCAGAACCATTGAACTCAGATCCAGGGACATCCTTGGATTTGATAAGAGATTTGAATCGGCGTTTTGCCCTTCATAAGCGAAGCCGTGGTGTTCTGGTTTTGTCAGCAAATGGTGACAGTCACTGTTGAGTTATATTGCTTGCTGAATGTGTACCCAACAGGGGAATATCCAGGGCTATGAGATGTTTTTTAAAGGAAGACAAAAGCAGTAGTTCTGCAGACTGTATATTTGTTGTGTTGATCTCTTTGTGCTCTAATTTCCTACCATATAATTTCCGATCCTTAATGATTTAATTGGGTAATTGTTGCTCCCACAGTCTTTGATCCGTTGGCTTGCTTACAAATAACCACACATGGCACTTTCTAAAATGTGTCGCTGTGAGCTTGTGGTGAGTCCCAAAAGCCTTGCTTCAGAAGGTAATCCCCTTTTCTTTGCTTGTCTCTTACAGTGGGAACACCCTACTATATGTCCCCCGAAAGAATACATGAAAACGGCTATAATTTTAAATCGGATATCTGGTCTTTGGGCTGCTTATTGTATGAGGTAAGCATCTCTTGCTTTTAGGTTGGTGTTCAGCAGGGGACACTGGGCCGCTCCAACTTTTGTGGACTCCAGATCCCATCAGCCCCAGCCAAAAAAAAAATTGCCAGTGTTCAGGCATATCAGGTGTTACAGTCCAGCAGTGTCTGGAGGGTTACAGCTTCATTATCCTTGGTGTCTTCTGTGGAGAAATCAAAGTGAAAAATTAAGGAAAAAGATATTGGTCTCTTTCAGTTTCATGGGCTGCTAGACTAGCAAAAAAGTATCTGGAAAAAGGTCAAACTTGGAGGAACATGTAGAGTGCCTGAGAATGATGGATCTTGACAAAAGATGACTCCAAAAGTTAAGATCTGTTGTCTCACGCTGGAGTTACATGAGCCAAAATGTTGGTTCCCTGTTGGCATTCAGGTCTTTTAGTCCACAGAATGATGAGTTTCAGTGGCTTAAATTATTACCGCCTCTGTTTTGGCAGTGAAGAGGTAAACTTACCTTACTACTTAGTCTGTTATCAGAAACTGTTTCAGAACCATGCTGGGGGCACAGAAGTGTAGTTTCTTTTTTAAACAAAGATTTTGAATGCGAACCACCCAGTTTAAAAGGAGTAATTTAAGACTAACGCTTTACAGTTTGGTCGAAGGACACTAGCCAAGCTGATGGTGTTGCAAGCACACCTGACTCTGAACCGACAATGGATGTGCCTATGGCAACTCCCTGTGCCTCACTGCTTTTTAAGATTTGAGGAGGGAATGGGTACAGGGAGCTCCTGAAAAATGAACTGTACCTCCTTGTGAATCATGGTAAAGGTTGCCCATTCTAATTTGCCCTGTGCCTGAATGATTTGCAGGAATGTTGGGGGGGGGGGGGAGTTGTGTGTTTTAAATGCCCCTCGCAACTTTCTGCCAGCTTGTGGGACAAGGTCGAAGGACACATGAGAGATTTAAGAGGACACAGGAGAGAGAGCCGCCAGAACAAAGTCTGTTCCCTGCTGGGCATTGAGAAGGGAAATCTCTCAGACGTGATGCGCACCATTGCCTTCCCTAGTGTTGCTGTTCCTGTGAGGGAGAGGGAGAGTGCAACCCACTCGCCAGGTGTAACAGATGCTTGTTTAACAAGGCCGTCTGCTCTTGGGGAGGGAAAGGGGGGTGAGGTCTGAGTCATCCAGCAGTTCAATAGGTGCTGATTAATTTGTTGGCGGTAGGCGAGAGCCCCACGCAAGGGGCAGGGAGAGGGAGAGGGAGAAATATCGGTGCAGAGAAGTCGATGAACAAAATCAATGAGCTGCGGCTGGAGGGATTAAGTAGCCTTTGGGAGAGCAGCCCAGCGTGACTCTATTAGCCCTCCGCTGGTCTTCCAGGAACTCCGTCCTCGCCACTGCCAGGGCTTTCCCTTCAAAGAGATGTAGCCAGACAAGTGCTGGAGATGCTTCCCTAGCTGGGTTCCTCTGACACCAGAGTCGCACATGGACAGCGGGGCCATGACCGGCTGGAGGGAGCGGCCGATCGGGGGCCTCTGTCTCCCCTTGGCCTTGCAGCGCCCAGGATATACGGGCCATGGCTTCTGGGCAGCAGGTTGAAGGAGTTGTGATGGCAGGGGCTGCCCTAGGAGTCATGAAAGAAACCCTCAGCTGCTTTTCTACACCTACATTCCCATGGATCCCCCCCCGCCCCGCTGCTCCCCAAAAAGGTCCAAGCCAAGAAGGGCTTTGAGGCTCCTGTAGCAAACAACCTACTACAATCAGTATGCAGAATGATCTTGTTGCACCTTTGAGACTAACTAAAAGAGAGAAATTGGTAGCATGAGGTTCAGTAGACTTGAGCCTACTTCCTTAGATGCATCTGAGGAAGTAGGCTTAAGTCTGTGAAACCTTGGATGCCTCTGAGGAAGTCTAGGAAAGCTCATGCTACCAACTTCTTTCAGTGAGTCGCAAAGGTGCTACAAGATCCCTTTGCAGATTGATTTTCCTGACTGACACGGCGAGGTCTTGAGGCTCACTATAAGCACCAGCTAATGGCCAAGGCTGGGCTGCCGCCATCTCTAAACCTGGACCAGGCAACGCATGGCCCATGCACCATGGGCAGACCCTGCCTGGTTTTGCCCTCAACCCTCCCACTCCATGTTTTTCTCCATTTAATAGGAGGATTAGGTAGAATTCAGAGATATAGCCCTGTTAGTCTGTAGAATCAGTACATAGAGAGATCTTGTAGCACCTTTGAGACTCACTGAAAGAAAGAAGTTGGCAGTGTGAGCTTTCATAGACTAAAGTCTACTTCCTCAGATACATTTATGAGGGTTAGGGTTAGGGTCACTGCCTCTCATGGCCCCTAAAATGAAATGAAAGCACTGCAAATACTGGTTGACCAGTTTCTGGGTCCTATTAGGCCCCCATCTGGAAGGACCACCCCATCCATATGTTTGTTTTGTAGCCTGGCTCCTGCCCAAGGTGGCCTTTGTGGCACCTCTTCCTGTCACCTCTGGCTTCCAGCTCAAGCAAGGTGAGCTTATCTGCAGACGCCATGCCAAAGCCGCCCGCCTGTCGGCCCTAGCCAGTCCCTCTTGAAGTGTGAACACAACTGCTTGGTGGCTATGGCGGCTTAATCCTTAGCTATTCACATCTCCCTAATGAGGTGTGAATTCACACTCACTCACACACACACACACACACACACACACCTCTTTACCCGGCCCTGCTGAATTCTTCAGAATATGTCAGTGCCAATACTCTGTTCTTGCTTTATTTAAAAGGGGGGAAGCTATGATTGGCTGGTTGGAAGTTGTTTTCCTGGGCCTTTTCACTATAGTCTGCAGATAAAGGAGGGGGGCACTTTTGTCCCTGAGTTGCCTAGAGGCACGCATGCCACTTGGAATTCACTTTAGTATTATTTGGGGCTTGGTGAGTGTGTGTATTGTCAAACTATGCCACCTCAACTTGACATGTACAGTCTCCCATTGATTTCTATTAAATTTTATCAAAATAGTGGGGAAGTCTTCCCCATCTCTTGGAGATATGTCATCGAGATAACTTGCAGGAGATAAAAATAAGTTACCCCACTCCACGAAAATAGCTGCAAGCACCGGCTTTAGCGGTTCTAACAAGATAATCAGTTTAAACGCAGAGAGCAATTGGTATGTTCTTAGACCAGCCGTGGAGCGTGGTGGTCAATTTGAAAGGAAGTTCTGGATGCTCCGCAGTAATTGTTCTAATCCGGATGTCAAGAGCAGACTTCAAGACGAAATGGTTGTTCGCCACGACCTTTTCTTGCCTCCAGTCGTAGACCTCCAGCCATTCCAGCCACAGACAGAAGACTCCTTCCAGTCTCTGGACAAAGCATGGCCTTGGCATCAGGGAGGGCGGTCCAGCACCGTGGTGAGGCTGTATTTTCTCCTCATGTGTTTAGATTTGCCTCTGCAGCGCTGACTTTTACCTCGTTGCTGCCTCCCAGGGTCCAGTTTTCCTTTAGGAACTACTTCATGCCTTTGAATACAAGAGGCTTGACTGGGCCTTTAATGCGCTGGGAGGTTTTCCCTCTCCAGAAAATCTAGATCTGTCACAAACACTGAGCTTTTTCCTAAAATACTGGAGAATCCATCAGAGCTCAGTGGACCATGGGAACTTAGCTGCTGATACCAGGTTTGCCAAATATCCCTGAAAGTTTCCCCTGTTCCTTGTATGGAAGGATGCTTTGGCAAAACCTGGGCTGATGGTGAAAGTTGTATTGTTGAAGAAATCAGATGTTTGTACCATTGCAATCTTCCTACTACACTCCTTAACTACTAGACTGCGCCTTATTATCCCCACTGGCGAATGGAAGGACTTTGATTCTCTGCTGAGTTCTTCAACTGCCCCAGTGTTATTATATTAATCATTTGCCCATATTATATATCTGTGAAAACAATAGAATAGGTGAGAGAGACCCCCTTTTCAAAACACTGCTGGAAGCTTCTTGACTGACGAGAGAAAGAGAGAAAAAGAGAGGCCAATTTCTTTAGGTCGCTTTCCCTGCGCATGTTAATGAACAAAAGGCGAGCAATTATCAAATAGACTCCTCATTTAAAATAGTCGTGCAATACGTCGGCCTCGCCAACACAAATAAAAAGGAGGTGCAGCAGCGAGCGGCTTGCAACAAAACGGTTTTAAAAGATCTTCTGTAGCCCGAGTGGATAATATCCACAATTATCCAATAGTGCTTCATTAGGAGGAGGATTACTTCATTGTGGCAGGGGAGCTTGTGACAGCGAGAGTGACAGGAAGCACTTGAATGGCATTATGGATTAATAAGCAGCTGGGGCTCCGCGTGGGCCGCCTGCCGAGGGGACACGGCTTTTGCTTGCTTGGGGCATTCCCTTTGAAGACAAACTTGATTAGAGCTGGATGCAAATGGAGGGCATGGAGGAGGAGGAAAAGAGGCATTGTGGGCGCCCTTCCTGAGAGTGGCAGCAAAGGGGATGCCCACCTCAGGCCTCTCCTGGGCATATTTGGGGTGAGGACGGAAGAGACTTCAGCGGGACCCTGGCATCTCCTGTCCACAAGTCCACACTGTTGTGTAGCTTTGTGTTGCTGGACTGTTGTGCATAGGTGTAATGGGACATGGCCAGGTTGCATTTAGCTGGTTGGCTTTCTGAATGTAGAAGCAGGCTCAGCGTTCTCAGAGACTACCTGGGGTCAGTTCCTCTAACCTGTAAGGCCCAGCCGGAGGACCCTCCCTCTGGCCCACAGCAGATGTCACAGGTTTACCCACCGCATTGAGTCTATAGCCTCCCTTTGGTTGTCCAGCAGATGCCTCCAATACCGTGTGGCATTTCTGCAGAGCCTGCATAAAACGTTCTGTGTATAGAACAGAGCAAAGTGTCTCCGCTGGAACCCAAAGAGATGTGAAAACCAACAGCTCTTATGTAAAAATTCGGATCTTCCTGTAGGGTAACCAAGGTTATCTATCACAAATTGCCCTTTGAGTTGGGCAAATGCATCGCAGCTTACACGACTGTGTTGCTGTCGGTGGAAGAGTTTGTGGCCATTTTCTTCAGAAGAAGCCAGAGATTCCTGCCAAGGGCTTGGGGCAGTTTGGAGGAAAATGGAGGCAGAGGTGAGAGATCTGAGCATCATCCATTTGCCTTGACCCATGGGACGCTCCGTGGGTTGGTGGTGGCCGCAGGAGCCTTTGGTTGCTTAAGTGGTCTGCCATGGCCGTCTCTAGCAAAAGAGGGGGGGCACTCCTTCCTCTGTCTTCTGATGAGTTTTTCCATCCAATATTGTTGGATTGGGTGGTTTCCTGGAGTATTTGCCCCTTTTGGGGAACACTGAAGCCTGGTTCAATAAAAAGCCAGGCTCCTTAGTGGAGAAATGTGCTGAATCTCTTGAGTATCCTCCTGAGATTAACTTCAGTAAAACAAGGGGGGAAAGCAGTATTCCATTTATATATCTGAAAACTTTGAATCATAGATTCTAAACATATATACATGGCTTGCCTAAGGCCGAAGGGAAGTTTGACATGAAAAGAGGAGCTCAGCAGTGAAAGAAAAAGGGAGGGAGAAGTCTCAGTATCACCAGAGACCTCCGGGAGTTTCTGGAGTCACATAGTCCGGTTGCCTAGGTACATTGATTATTGATAACCATGCCTTCTAATCGATAGCTGAGCTTTGGGAAAGCTTGGAAAACAGTGAGAATAGGACAGAGGCATGCAGGAAAGCTTTATATTGCCTAAAGCCCCCTCTGGCCTAATAGCAGATGCAAGAAGGTAGTGCAAAGAGAGTGCTGAATTGGGGAGATCTTTTGGTTCAGGTGTTGGTGAGGAAACAGGAGAGATTTGGGACATTGACCAGGATTTGGCAGAATGTTTCCTGGCACATGTCACAGGGAGAGATTTTGCCACTGGGGAAGCAGTCTCAGACATGCCTCAAGATTTCTTAGTACAAAATCCACAGCTGTTCCCAGAAGGCCTGTCAGCCAGGAATCCAGGTCAAGATAATGTTTGTAGAAACTTAAGTATAACAAAAGTATAAGTATACCACCTAAGTACTGGTAAAGCATAGCTGCTGACCCAAGTGAGATTTTGGTTAATAGTCCTTAGAGAATGATTCTCCTGCATCATTCATGTCTTGAATTTTTCTTAACAGATGGCTGCTCTTCAGAGTCCCTTCTACGGTGATAAAATGAACCTATTTTCCCTCTGCCAAAAGATAGAGCAATGTGATTACCCGCCTCTTCCAGCCGAACATTATTCGGAAAAGGTGAGTGGTTTGCAGTCAGGACTGAGCACTGAACTAGTGTGGCTTCCCACAATCTCTATCAAAAGCAAGCTTCTGGGCCTGCCTCCCTCCTCACCTGTTGGACTTCAGCTGCTCCCAAGAGGCGCTCGGATGGAGAAGGCTGTCATAGCCGCTTTCGGTTGTCGCAATGGCCTTTGCAGGACCTGAAGAGTACCTGGGAGCAGAGCTGAGGCATCTTGGGATTTCCAGCTGACAGGAAGTGGCCAATTTCTAAGTCAGGGGTGGGCAAATGGTGGCCCCTGAATCTCTTTTGTGGTCCTTGAGCCTCCTCACCAATTTTGGTGGGCAGTTTTTGCCTCAAATCACACAGAAAACCCCCAAACATATGGAAATACTACCATTCCTTAGAAAGAACCCAAAATCCCATATCACTCACAAATACCTGTTTTCCTCTGCAATCCCTCTCAAAAAGGTGACAGGAAGTGATGCAGTAGCATCTCTCTTCATCATTGGAGAGGCACTGCAGATGAAAATTAAGAAGTTTGAGGGATATTTGTTTCCGGAAGGGATCTGGCTGGACTTAACCCCAGGCTCCCACACAGTTACCCACTGCTATCACGAATGTAATTCTTCACTAATTTTCTCCTTGAAGGAAACTGTGTCTTCCTGCTGCAAGAAGATCTTTGAAAACTCTGTGATTTTTCCCCAAAGATATCCAAACCTCAAAATGCAGCTGCCCAGTGTCTTGATTTGTCACCCAGGGCCCTGGCAATGGCCGCTGCTTCTGCCCAAGTGCGGTTAGTCTTTCCTGGTGACTTGTCAGCCTGGAGCCGAATTCCTGTTCTTGCAAGGCTGGTCGTGTGGCAAAGCCAGGCTGGGGATTTGTGTGCTTTGCTTGGTCCTGCTGCTCTTCCAGCTCTCTGGAATCTGCCTTCTGGCAGCAGGAATTAGTGCAGGTTGACAGATGTGTTTCCTACCTCTCCAATTACTACTCTTGGTTTGCCTCCCTCTGGCAGCGCTAAAGAGGGGTGTGCAGTCTAGTGCTGCGATTCAGGGTGAGAAGGATGGTGGAGGGCTCGGAAGTGGCAGGTCCCAAAGAACCCGGTGGTTCCAGATGGCATGCGTTGGCTTGCAACGGGGGGCAGAGGCTGAAACAACAACCGGTATTCGCAGGCATAAAGTGGTGTGTCTTGCACACACATCAGGTTTGGCGTGTAAAATATTTCCATAACCTTCCAGTCAGGATTGGTCAGGAAAACGATGCCTTTGCAGTGCAGTTCCATTGCCCATCAAAAGACAGGAGACTAGGAACTGGGGAGGAGTGTCTGAGGGCATCTGCCAAGGCTCTGTGGCCTGTAACTTTATCTTACCTACAAGTGCTTCCACGCCAGTAAAATTTCCCTCCCTAGGTCAGCTTCCTTTGGGGGTGCCTTTGAGCCACCTCTTTTGGGCAGCCTAGAAGCCCATCTCCCCTGCCAAAGCCCAGGAGCTGCTCTGTGCCCCTTGGCAACCCTGAAGATGGGACACTGCTTTCCTCCATACTCCTGCAAAGAGGCCTGGGGGGGGGGGGGGAAGAGCCTGATAGTGGGACAGTCGTTGCTTTTAATTACCATTAAAATAATTGCCTCTATTGCTGCCGGGAGGACGGGAGAAGATCAGAGGCTCACGGCTGTTTCTCTCAGTGGTGCCACGGGGCGTAGAAGCTGCTTCCAGGGGTCCTGTAATTAAAAACACTGGCCTTTCAAGTGCAAAATGCAAAGGATGGGGAGGTGGGAGCTAGAGCCCTTTCTATGCTTCCTTTATTATGCAGGGAGTCTGGGTGTAAGCAAGAGGGTCAGGGCCAGGGCAGGCTTGTCTTTTGAAAGGGGCTGCCAGACCCCAAAGGACCCCTGGAAGAGAGAGAGAGAGAGAGAGAGACTCAGTTTCCCAGTCTGCAGCCACCACAGCCAGGGCTGGCCCAGTCAGATTTTCTGTAGGCCAACCTGAGATATATACCTACTGGATTACAGCTTTCATCATCCCCAGCCAGCATGACCTGGAGGACAGCAGATAAGGGAAGGCTCTGCTAGACCTTTCTTGGCAGTCCTCTCTCTTGGGCACTCAAGCCACAAATTTCCAATTTAATTCTGTTGGTTTCATTTAAAGCTACATGCAGCCACTCTCACTTCTGAGAAATTCTAGCCATGTGGGAATTCCAAGCTTGCTTTTAAGGCGAGTTTAACCCAAGCATCCTCTTAGCCCAGCCTTTCCAATTGCATCTACAAGCGTAACTCCTCCAGGTCAGCTTAACTGTTTTGCAAGGAGCCCTGCTGGGTTACAGCTCACCTTTCTTCTGAGCCAGAGCCTTGACTTATTTTCCAGACACAACTAGGGTTTGCCTCTGTAAGATTTAGACCTTGTGTTCTTAGGATTTTTAGACACAGGGAAATTGGTGGAATTGAGCTTGAACCACAATCGAATCAGAGTTGGAAGAGGCCTCAAGGGTCATCCAGTCTAACCCCCTGCCATGCAGGAACTCACAAGCAAAGCACTCCCAACAGATGGCCATCCAGCCTCTGTTTAAAAACCTCCAAAGAAGGAGATTCCACCACACTTTTGAGGAATGTGTTCCAGTGTCAAACAGCTCTTACTGTCAGGAAGTTCTTGCTAATGTTGAGATGGAATCTCTTCTCCTAAAATAGGCTAATGATGGGTAGCGAAGGTGGGAGTAGAGTCTTGCCTCTGAAAAGCTGGCTCCTCACATCGCAGCAGCATGCTCAGTTGCAGTATGGACAGTACTGTGCCCGTTTCTTTCATTTTGGGGAAATTAAAGGCATTGCCCTCTTTGGCCAAGGCTGGTTGGAAGACTGTGCCTGATGGGTCCTCCTTTCTTTTTCTCTTTCCCTGTGCTTGCAGTTGCGAGAGCTGGTCAGCATGTGCATATACCCGGATCCTGACCAGAGACCCGACATTGGTTACGTGCACCAGCTAGCAAAACAGATGCACGTCTGGACCTCCAGCACTTGAAGCGTCGGCCGGCGTGCTCCGAAAACAAGCGACCCCAGCTTAGTCTTACTTGAACCTTCTGTCTCAGACAAAACCAAGAGGTGCCTCGCCAAACTCCAAAGCGGGAGGGAGAGTTGAGCCTTCCTAGGAAGACGCTTCATGATTTCTGCCGGCCATTTGCAGGGGCGCTCACAGAGTGGATCCGCTCTCTAAGTGAAGGCTGTGAGATGCTGCTGCAAGTGTGCTGCTTTTTTTTGTTTTTTAAAGCCAATATGTTACAAATGTAGATCACTTAAAAACAAAACAAAAAGATCCTTTTCTTAAAACTGTTGTGTGTAATCTAGGTTAGGCTATAATAGCAAGGGTTTCTCATTGGTGTATTTGACACACCCCTTGTATCTTAACTAATGTGAAATATTGAAATAATTCCTTTGGTGAAATCACTTTATACTAATGTAAGAATTACCGTAGATTATTATTATTTTTGTTGTTGTAATTTGTATAACTGCTACTTTGCCTTTTCTGCCAATGGATTAATAGCAAGTTCCGTTTCTAGTTCATTTATTTTGTAAGAAAAACAACATCCAGCCTGGAGTTTTTTATTTTCCTCCTTTGCCAGAATAGGGTAAAGAGAGGAAACATGTTTGAAGATTTTTTTAAAAAGAAAATCAATTTTAGAATGACTTATTTTGCAATGCATTTTGTCAGTATGGCTGCAGTCTGTGAGGGCTCCAATGCAGACCTCAAACCAAAGCTCTTTTTTGTCAGTTTCTGGGCCAGCGCTGGCACAGCGACGACATGAATCTCCTCCGTAGCCATTCTTACATGACCAGTGTTACTGTAAGCAGAAGTCTGGGATTGGGGAAGATAACCTTTCTGTGTAAAACCAGTGGTGCTCCAGCCACTTCGAAACAGTGTTTTCAACATAAAAAAAAGTAAGGGTATTATTAGATTGACCGTGAAAATACAGCAAAAGAAACTCCAAATGAAACTCATCCGCACTTATTTACTGTGAACACTCATTTGTGAATGTGAATACTTTAAAACAAGCTGATTTGAAGGAGACAGTCAGACTTCTAAGTTTTTCTTTTAAAGTCGGTCCAAATCAGTGAATTGACTTGATTTGATTTCCATTAGCCATCAAAAGGGCCTGCCTCACTTTGTAAAAGCAGCGAGAAGCCCGATTTCTCTTGGCATCTGCCTCTTTGGGAGGAATGGTGCTCAGTTAGGTCAGTGTTTCTGAAGGACACAACGAGGGTGTGTTTGACCACGGTCTGAAACGCAGCCTCGGGGTTTTCCAAGCAGTTTGTTTTCCCTTTCCTGGAAATACAGGATATCCATCTTTTTTTTCCAGTGCATTTCTGTAGCTCATTATTCACTTACTGCCTTCTATTAGACGATTTTGACAATCAGTCCTCCGAGTGTTAATATCAATGTTTAATTGCTGTGAAAGGTGCTGGCCATATATACCCAACAGGGAAGTCCAGCCTATCAAACTCATTGGAGAGTCAGTAAATTTCAGCTTTATTGTGAAGACAGCAGCATGTCTTCTAGTTCTGTGTTCGACTGCTTACAAACTTTTGTGGGAGTGTGTGTCTTTTTTCTTTCAAAGCGAGTAGAGTGTGTCTCTGTCAGGCTTCCTTTGATCTACACAGTTTTGGGTGTGGGGGTGTGTGCTACGTTGAATTGGTCTCTCTGGCTTTTGGGAAGCTTTGAAATTCAGGTAGGTCTGCTAAATCTGGTCTCTTGCTTGCTTTGTATGTAATGTCTACTTAGTGCTTAGGTAAATGTATTTCCAAAGATTTTTTTTTTTTTGGCAACTGTGCATTTTTAGATAAGAGTTAAATGATTTACAAAATAAAGTTTTCTTTGTAAAAAGAAAGAAGGGGCCTTAATGTTTTCATGTATTCTGGAATCTTGTGTGCAATGGAGCTTTAGATCACACCTCTAGTAGAAAGACTTGTTCAGGCTAATCTGCAAAACTGAAGGCTGGGATGTTGTTTGTGCATTAAATGGCACAAGGGCAGCAAGCTCTTGGAAGCAGTTGCCTCATCTCACCCCCCTCAAATATATGTAGAATAGGCTGGATGTGCCAGTGGTTATGGTCAGGGTTACTAAGGGCTGCATAAAATCTCCCCATCATGCTTACCTTCTCATGCCAGTATGATGGTCCTCCTTTTCCCCCTAACACCACATTTGGTAATGCCTGCCTTCCAAAACTGAAGTAATTTCCATCCTTCCTGCCATCTGTATGAGAAGACTTGGGACATATCATCTTAAGAAATGTAAAAATATGTCTGAAACACTAGTAACAGCTATATACACAAGTTACATTTTACATTACATTTCCTAACCTCTGATGAAATGGTGTTAAATCCACAATCGTATGCTTTAATATCTGTTTTGTGGCACTTGAGAGGTTATGTTTACGCTTTAGCTCAACTGGAGGATAAGACCTATTAATGGCCATTTGTTAACAGGGATTAGAATGAATGCTGTTTTCTGCCTGTTAATTTGCTGGGGGAGCCCATATGCTAGTAACATGGACGATGGAGGCTTTAGGTACTATCCATACAGTCTTGCCCAGTGGGTAGGTGACTGGCACAGCTCCATGTTGAAGATTCACACGAGAGCTGAGGCATCCTCACTTGCTTGTTTATAGGCGTGCACAAACGCTGATAAAATGGTCAATTCCTGTTGGTTTTTATTAATTCTACATAGAGAATGTTAATTTCAAATTCTTCTCTTCCCCTCCCCCCTGCCAGAATTACAACAAAATCAGGATGTATCCATTGTTTGCACTGTTTCATCCGTCACTTCAAGGTCCAAGAGAGTAACTTTTTCAGTAAGAACCCCGGTGGTTCCTTTCTCACAGCGGTACCTCCCTTGCCTGTTGAGGAAAGGAGACAGATTATTTACTGGAACAAGTCTGAAGTGCCCTAAAAGCCACTAGTGGGTAGGAAGGGATGTGGATCAGTACTCTTAATTGGACAGTTGCAACCTGGTGCATGTCTCTCTGTTCCCATCACAATGAACCTGCTCAGCCTTGGAAACTTTTAAACTGACCACTGCTGTAGGAACTATTCTACTGGCCACTCATTTTTCAAGACGGTGCATGTTAATGCTAGGGCTATGTGCACACTCAGTTTGGCCAATATCCTTTTAAAACTCTTCAATGTGGAATATTTGCATTCTGCAGACAGACTCTGTACCAAACTAATATTGAAGCCTGAGGGTCCCCCCGCCTTATGAAAATGGATCCAGAAAGAGGGAATCACCCGCACTCACCTTTCCCCCTTTTTGTTGGGTGTATCATAAGGACGGAGGAAGTCCAGCTTGTTCTTGCTGAGGACGCAGAGATCAATGTTGCTGCCAGAGCCCAGATCGTTGAAGATACCGGCGGCAATGGCCTCTCTCACAAGCTGTTTGGCTTCTTCTTCCTGGGAGAAAAATTCCAAGCAAACATTTAGATATTTCCCTACCCAGATGTGCAATGCTGGCCTTCCTTCAGACACCGCTTCTGCAGTGATGATCTCTGGAAAGAAAGAGAAGACAAAAGCAGAAATGGTTCTGTTTGGGAGGCACAAAGACCCTTTTGTAGACACTGTAGGACTATGTATCTTAATTCAAATTCAGACAAGCCTATTCACTCATGCTGTAATAACTCCCAAGGGCGAAACACGCTCAGAGATGCACACATGCTGTGGAGCGAGAGGATCCCTACCAAAAGGCTCTAAAGTTCAAAGATATAGCCATGTTAGTCTGTAGTATCTGTTTGTAGAGAGATCTTGTAGCACCTTTGAGACTAACTAAAGAAAGAGTTTGGCAGCAGCTTTCCTAGACCCATCTACTTCCTCAGATGCATTTGGTCTCTAGAGGATTCCAAAAGTGTCTCTGCACAGACATAACCCTATATGTGATTTACAAAGACCACACACAACCCTGTTATTACACAATTCATTTTTCCACCAACAGAAAACCCACCACCTATAAAAAGTAAACGCGGAGCCGTTTCCATGACAATAAAATCAGCAAAATCAGTATCAAAGAAGCTAGAACTCTTAGGTTGTGGTCAATATATTCACAAAAAGGCAAGACCAAACCATAGAAACCCCAGCAAAAGGGAGGCCAAAGCCTTCTGGAGATAGGCAAGTAACACTGTGCAGGCAGTAGCCAAAGCTCATCCTGTAAAACCTTTGCAACAGCTTTTTAAAAAGCCTCCTTAGTTGTTTTCCAGTAGACAACAGATGCTTTTGGCCACCAGAAAAACAAAGTAGAAGATGGAAGGCAGTTCCCAAAACATCAGCACCCCCTACAGGGCAACTGAGGAAAGAAAACTGCTTGCAAAAGCAGACCTACCATCATCATCATCATCATCATCATCATGATGGGTGATGTGCCGGGTCCCCGAGAGAGAGTGCCAGAAAGCAAAAAACAGCGGAGAGTTGAGTTGAAAGCTTGGGACGAGGCTCTGTATGGAAACAGCAAGCTGCTACTAAGTTTTCCATCAAATCTCACATTAGGCAGAGAAGGACCGACAGACACAGAAGCCTCCTTTGCCTCCCAGGACTTCCATTCTGAATTCAGACGCAAACAGCCACAAGGCTTTTGGCTCTTTTCCCCCAATAAAAAATACAATTTGTCTACTGCACTCAGCTGCCTGCCTCAATTCAGGTCCCTCCCCTCGCAGTCCCACTTCCACCCGGGTTTTGCAAGCCTTAACCTTTCTGCCTGTGTCAGGATGTTGTGTGTTCTGCTTCTCATGATGCGCAACCCACATATACCCTGCTGAGACTCCTTCGGGATTGTGATGCTGAGCTACAGCCAGAGGGCAAACCACATTTCTTCCCACCTCTTCCAGGAAAGAATTCAGGCCTTTCCACACAAGAATATGGATGCAGGGGAAATGTTTTCCTTCCAACCCAAAGGCCTCCTCCAATCTGAGCAGCTGCTGCACCAGCTTTGCTGAAAAGGCCCCTCATGTGCCATTCTGCTTCTTCCCAGCACATGTTCAGTACTCTCCAGAGATGCTCCGCACAAGAGATGCTTCCTACAGAGGTCCCCAAATTCATACAGCTCAATTATGACACAGACTGAGGTGAGCACACTCGGCTCCAACAGTTAAAAGCTCCTCATACAAATGTCTCTTTCCAGGAGTAGGCAACCTTTCCCCTTTAAGGGCCGAGGGACTTCAGCTCCCAGAAGCCTCAGCCATGTTGGCCAATAGTCCCATGTTGGCCAATAGCTCCTGGGATTCTGGGAGCTGAAGTCCCTCGGCCCTTAAAGGGGAAAGGTTGCCTACCTGTTTTAGACTATGCTCAACCTGAGTTTTGTCCTGCTTCTAAATGCAAAGGAGAGTGGCATGTTGCCCGCTCAGGTAGCTCTTGCTCGCTTGCTTGGTTCTAGAATAATTTAATCAAATCGGAGGCCCTGGAAGGCCAGGCAAGCCTGAGACACGTTCGTGCAAACCTGAAAATCCGGTACTCCGCTCAACTGTGCAGTTAAACAACAAAATTAGCAAAGACCCAGAAAGAAGACAACAAAAAGCATGTAGCATTACTTCTCAGCTTCAGGCCAATTTTGATATTATTTGGGCAAGCTTTCAAAGATGTTTCAACTAGGCTTCACTTAACCAGCCTAAATTGCCATGTGATTGCAATAACTTTCAAAATAACATCTGCCGTATCAAGCCCATGTAGTATTTTTAATTATCTGTTTTTATTAAATCCTTTTGCTGTCGGTGTTGGGTGCCTTCAAGTTCATTCTGACTTATGGCAACCCTAAGGCAACACTACCATGGGGTTTTCTTGGCAAGATTTGTCCAGAGGAGGTGACTGAGGTGGCAATTAATTACAATTTCTTTATTATGGCCATTCAGCCATGAGGTGGCAATTGTAAAACTGTGTTTTGGGGAAGAAGGGTCTTATGCACAAGCCCTCCGTGCCAAGCTCACCACCGAGTATGAGACTCTCAGAGCTGGAAAAGCAAAGTTTGTCGTGAAACTGCTGATGGTCCCGGCCCTAGCGATGTTGGCACGAATAATTAATCTAAAAAAATATATACCCTAAAAGTTCCCAGTATATAAAAGGGGCACTTCTTCCTTTATGGTTGCAAAGCCCAAGCTAACTGGGAATATCATTCTCTGGGGCCCTCGGCTGCTCCTTAAATGAGATTACTGTAAGAGTGATGTACTGTAATACCAGTCAGCCATGACAAGCAGCCCTTTATAGGCCACTCGGCTTGCCTCCGTTGCTCCGTCGCACAATGTGTCCCAGGGCTCCCATGTGCTCTTCCATTTACCGCCACAAGACAAATGGGCAGCGCTTGTAAAAGGCACAAAGAGGTCCGGACCAGCCGCGTAATGGTCACCGCAGATGTGCCAAACGGCTGGAGGGGCCCGCGGCGGACCCCCAAGTTCATTAAACTGACCAGTAATGGGCCTCTCAAAACGCGCCCGAGGAATTGGAAACAGTAAAGGCTAAAATAAATAACTCAGCATGGAGGGCTCATCCGAAATGGTGTTTGATAAATTATTTATCACGGAGGAGATTGTCTGCATTTAATTTTGGAGCTACTGGTAGCATCTTTAAAAGATGATTTATGTGCCGTAATGCCATTAAACTCTATATTGGCCCGCTGCTGGCGATAAAGTCTGCTGAGATTTAGAGAACGAGTTTTAAACTGCCACTGCAACATCATAGCAGAGAGAGGGTATTAAATCTTTACTTTAAACCCGTTATCTGGAGAGTTGCATTTTGTAGACAATCCAAAACTGATAGATTACCTCTCCCCGAATGCAGTGACAAGAGTCCCAAAATGCCATCTCGATTTCTCCACGCTAAGAAACATTTCTACTTTTGTCTTCCAAGCGCCTCGGTCAGCTGGCTGGCGGCAGTCTGGGGGAAGCAAAGCATTCAGATCCATGGTCTGGCTTTGCCAAGGAAGCAAGTGGCCAAGCCTGTGGCAAACTTTAAACCACACCATTTGCATTTCTGGATGGGGGAAATTAATACATTAAAGTCTTCACATATTGAGACCCTGCGTAAAGGCCATCAGAAATGACTCTGAGCTCGTGAAAACAATACAAAATTCAGCAAAGATAACCTAAATTGCCTGCAAAAAAATGTTAAAAACATGCCTTTTCCCAAACGAATTACAACATCAAACACAGCATCGAAGGCCAGGTATGTTCAACACTCTTACTACACCCAAGTAGTAAAGGTACAAATTACTTTAAGTGGGTCTCTGAGAGAGGTAACGGCCGAGGGAGGAGTGTTGAGGAGGTCAGAGAAGCAGTAAAAAGAGAAATCTATATAGAAGTGGTGGGAATTTGGGACTAGGAAAACGCTACCTCTTGAAAGAGACCTAGACCTAGAGGAGGATAATTAGAGCATAGAAGAGTAATCGGCGGCCTCCGTTGTGTAGAAAGGTGGATGCGCCTATCTTCTGGGAGAAATTGCGAGGAGATCAATACATAACTGGAAACAAAGCGAAATCTACTGGGAAGTTTGGGAAAAGACTTGACTCAGCCGCCCCAAATCAAAAGGATTTGATTACTTCGCCCATACGTTCCCCTTTTCCTTCAAAACACCCAAAATGCCAGAAGTCTACACTTCATCACGTGTTATCACTTCATCTCTGCAACTGAGAGGGAAATACCAGCACTGGAGCCATGAGTTCTAATTTCCCTCATTTTCTGCAGTACAGACTGAAGAAATGATCGCCGAGATCCAACTATGAAGAATTGTTTTCTAGGGAATGAATAATAGCAAGGCTTCTTCTTCATTCTGCTAGGCTTTGGAGTGATAAGCAGGAATGATCCTCTATGAAGCTCTCTGAATACTATGCGAGTTGTACTGTTTTTGAACCAAGGGAGATTAGATGGCACTGAAATGCTATTTCATATGCTCACAGGATTGCACCAACATCGACTGGGTGAAGTTCTGACCTTTCTTGTTGATTTAGTAAATGGTGACTTTGTGAGGGGTTCAACAAAGATACCTGAGAACAATCCTTTCATGAACTGATGCACCAGGGGAACCATAACAACTTATATTCCAATGCCGAGGCAGCCTTAGCTTCACAAAAGCTAATTAGATTTATTTCTGCCATGCCCCACCACCACCAAATTATGCAATTCTCTCCTTGCATCTACAGGTAACCTGAAGGAGTTACTTTAGCCCATTCCCCACCATCACCCTAAAGACAAACACACCTACGCAAATCTGCAAAGCATTTCACAATATTGGTGTCCTCAGGTCAACCGGGTTCTTCTAATTCCTCATCCTGCGTGGCTTGCACCTTACTAAGACAAAAGAAGCACAAAATTCAATGTCTACCTAATTCCATGACGGCATTAGGAAGTGAGGACCAAGCGCCATGTGAATACCTGCTCCCAAGAAGCAGGAAACTAAAGTCTTCCAAAACCCATGGGAAAGAGAACTTGAAGATTATGGACTGCTCCCACTTGAGAATGTCACATCCTGTCTACACAAAATGTCACATCCTGTCTACACAACCATCAGGCATCACAGACACTAACAGCGTGGCCATTAACACCCTTTTAAGACTGCTTCATCATAACCCCCCCTCCTTTATTCCTACATGTTAAAGAGTAAAGGCATCTCCTACTGCAAAAGCCCTATTTCGGAACCTTGTATAAATGCTAATTTATTTAAAGTTATGTTCTGCAACCATGAGGGCTGCTCCATGTATAGGATGTGGCACCCTTAACTTCCATTACCTGCTCACCTTTGCGCTGGTACAAGTCATGGGCTCAGCAAACCTTCAGACTCATCTGCTACTGAATTTTCTAACACAGTGCACCACTGGTAACAAATACAACTTGTTAGTACAAACAAAAACAACAAGACTGCATTATTTTTAAACACTGTGAAGAGAAAAGGTCCACTAGTGGCCCTTGGTACTTCTGTATCAAGCAGAGACTGCCTGAAGATTGCTGGAAGGGCTGCCAAGCGCTCCTGTTGCACCAACTCAGCTGCTAGGGCAAAGATCTCCATTTAGCTAGCTAGCAAGCCAAAGAGTCCGTCAATTATCCCAACCCTGAAAATAGACACCAAACATTTTAGGAATTTTTCAGGGAAGAAAGGAAGGATGTTGCAGGAAGGATGCCTGCGACTCTTCAGCATGAAGATCTACCTTTCTAATAACATGCAAACAAAGGCAGCCTCAAGTGCAACAGCAAAAACTGATCAGGAAAAAGGATGCCATACTTCCTGACGGATCTGCAAGCCGCACAGGTTGGCCCCACATGAAATTTGGCTGGGGATTAGCAGCCTCCATCTGAAACAGCCAGGTTTGATATTAAGTGTCCTTTGCCTCTTGAGCATTTTTGCAAAGCTATAGTACCGCATGATTTGTTTTGGCCACAGATCTTGAAACATCTCCACTAAAGGGAAGAAAGTTAAACCTACGCTTTATTTTAATGCACCCCCCTCCCAAAAACATTTGTCTGCTAAAAAGCCTTTAATTTCCACCATGCACTAGTACAAATGCTTGCGAACCCGACCTCCCCTCTCTCATACCCTACAACACAAGTATAATAAACCATGTTAATATTTCATATCAGTGTGAAATATGCTGGAGTATCAATTCAACATCTGTTGTCTTTAGGGTTCTGGAATCCCGCAGTGGCCCTTTCAATTTGTAATTGAGTTCTATACTGAATTAATCAGCAGTTTATCTCTCTCTCTCTCTTTTTTAGTTTTTTTAAAAGAACACATTCCCTACTAACCTGAATTTACATTAACAATGTATGTCAAATTACCTGCCAAGACAGAAACGCATGATTCTAGGACTACCATTCAGGAACACCAGCGCCTCTTATTTCATCTCTCATATGAGCAGCACCAAACGCTGGATAAAACCTCACACTGCAGGTAAAAAACTGGGATTTTCAAAGGGGCTGGTAGAGCCTGCACCAAATTTTCAATCCCAACCATTATATATGAAATGTGCAGGTTATTTTATTCACGACTGGTAAATTCCTGAAGATGCTTGGATTTTCACAAGAGCTAGGGGCAGAAACAAAATGAGCCAGATTTATCTGTAAGTCAAAGTCAGTCGTGTGAATACACTCGTCTCTCCCCGTTTGCGGACTTGGGGTCCGTGGCCTCGCTCTTTCGTGGACGGCAAGTGCAGAGGGACAAAATGGCACACGCGCCTGAGGCGTGTGCACAACGCCACACACGAGTGCACACCCCCATTTTAACCAATGGGCTTTGAATATTTGCAGTTTTTCCAATTTGTGGGGTGAGGTGGGGTCCGGAACAGATCCCCCGCAAATCGAGAGGGACGACGGTACTAGCGAAGCAAAAACCTTAGTTTCTTAAGTCTAAGCTTCTTAGTTCATTTTCCCCCCTCCAGCTCCTAGGAAAAGTTGGATCTTGAGTGAGAAGGAAGGATATGGGAGCAGAAAGCTAACACAAAAAGGGGAAAACACAAAATTGAGTACTTTAGAAAGTAACTAGAACCGAATGTTAGCTGTGTATTTGTGTATAAAAGTTTGTATGTCAATAGGAATATATGTTTTTAGGAATGTATGTTCATAGGAATGTATGTCTATATATATATGTGTTTACGTTTGTAAGTATTTGTTTGTTTGTACCTTTGCATAATTTAAAAAAACAACAACCCCAAAACAAAACACAGAAATTGAGAACAATGTTATGACGAGGGTGGCCAAAATTCAACAGCAACCTTTTGTTGGATAATAAGGTGCATTTGTTCCTGTTTTACTGACAACAGGGGAGAAAAATCAGTCTTCTTGGAAGAGTCAGGGGGAAAGTACAAAGACCGTATCATTAAAAAATTCTGGAGAATTTCAATAAAACCTCTCTCCAAAGTTTATAACAAGTATTTCCATTTAGAGAAATTGGAGATGTAAGTATTTCTTGGCTCTTCCCTGGAAAATTGTATTTTGTAGTGAGACAAAAGTATTCATTTGTTCAAATAACAGGATATAAGATCAGTACAACGCAATCCGGACTGTTTTGTTTCAGGACAGCACCATCACGTCCTCCAGCTGTATGTCGGAGGGAAACCCAATCTGAGTTTGTATACCTGCTCTGGAGAAATGCATGCACCTGGCTTGCATTACCCAGCTCACAAAACATTACTGGACTCACATTACGAGGAGTGAAAGTGACCAGCAGACATTAACAGTCTTGTGAATGTACAAAACACAGGGCATATCTTTTTAAAGGGTATTAACTCACTTCTGACAACTTCAGCCAGAGGTGGTTGTGCTTCTTGGGTCACAAATGATCAATTTGTGGGACAAACTACTGAAAACTACTACAGATCATCCGCCACTAGAAAATCCAAGCTATTTTCTTTAAGCCTACTTTGTTCTATCATTAATTCAACAGTGCAGTGTTAGTAATTCTCCAGCCCTGACAGTTAATATATCCCATATTAAATATGTTTAATATGGGATATCCCAATGTTGGGGTGGGGGGATTTTTGTTTCTGGAAAAATAAGAATATGCTTACACTAATCTCTATAGTTCTTGTGATGAGGAGAGGAATGTGCCCTAGAGAAACTGCAAGGCACAGGCAACACAAGTCACAGAGGAACCTGCATTCACACAAAAGGACTTTGCTCGTCCACCATCTGATCTACTGCCAGAGATACGCAAAACACTGGGCACTTATTTTTGCAAAGGGGTCTAACTCCCCCCCTCGCCGCCTTTTAGGCATTTGCCTAAGCTGTGTGCATACTGCCAATGGGGATGCAAGTTATTCAGGCAGCTCTCCAGCTTAATGCGGCCCCGTTTTCCCTTGATCTCCATTGTCTGCTGGCAAACTTCCCAGCGAGCAGCCACCTTCCTATGGAGTCATTAAAACGCCGAGTGTCAGCAAGGGGGATTAGCCAGAAGACACCCACACCTGAGCCCCATAGCAGGGACAGGGCTATTCTGATCAGTCCCACTAATGAAGCCAGCATTCATATGCAGCTTGTCACTACTCTTAGTGTCAGTCAGCTGCACAGGCAGCCTAAATGAGACTGATGAGGTGACAGGGACCCATCAAGATGAAAGTTTGGGCAGTTGTCAAAAGGCAAAAAAAAAAAAAAAAAAGCCACGGCCCTTCGGGCTGTCATGAGCCGCTAGACATATGCTTGACCAAAACAAACAATTATGTCCACCCTTCTCTTCCTTTGCAAAAACCTGCTGCGGTTCCAAAAAGGCCTGGGAAGCAGGACACATTATAGAGCCCACCTCAGAACCCATATGCAACGAATACCTCCCTACCCCATCTTCCAAAGGAGGAGTGCTAAAAGTCTAGCTACAGAGGTAATGTGCATAACATGATGCTTTTGTACTGGTGTCCATATTATGGGAACAACTTCACGTGCAGAGGGTCCTCTGGCACCCTTTGCCAAAGAAAACAAAATGGCTCTCAGATGGTTGGGGAAGACTTTGCTGTGCCTGAGCCTTGCCCATCACAGTAGGCGCCACCAGATTAGAGGGACTGGTGGACAGGCTCCGTATGTTCAAATCCAACAGCTGGTGCTGAATTTGGCATTCTGAATGCTTGGTTGGTGGGAAGGTTAATTCCCATGGCTGCAAACAGCTTGGGAAGAGGCAGGCAGGAGCAAAGCAGCCATTCCTATTCCAGGGCACCCCCAGGAAGCAGAACTAAGGACCAGACTGCACAGTGTTTATGACAACATGGACTACCTCCCCCCTTCATACCATTAATTTCACGCAGGAACATATCCTTTTACACTAAAGTGTTAGAAACATTGCTAGTATGAAGTCAGGTCTTGAAGGACATTTCCAACCAATTAGATTCCCTCTAAATGTCCAGGATGTCTGTGCGAGTGTGACCACAAAGAGGTTCTGCAACTCTTGGGAAGTCCACCTTCTCTTCCCCAAAGGCCTTGGCCTTTGCTCCCTCCCTCTAGACACTTTGCTTCAGCTTCTTCCTTCCTTTTCAATCCTAAATCAGCTATAGCACATCTGTGTCCATACCCCTACTTCCTTCCACAAGCCTTATAACAGCATTCACGGGTATTTCCAGCAGGTCCAAGTTTTGTTTCCAAAACTCTTATTGCCTTCTTTGTGTATCTTTGCAAAAGAAAATAAAAAGCATACAATTGAGATACAATGAATTGCTAGGTATACAAACAATTTCACATATGTACAGAGACTGCACCAAGATCTGCTGAACATCATCTCCTGCTGAAGTAACTGAAAGCAGCAATATTTCTCCATGTAGTCAGTACTGGGAAAAGCCTTTTGGCACTTGATGGTTACAAGCTGCCCAAACCCGCAGAGAATTTAAAGTACCCAAAACCAAATCTTAAATATGAGTATCAAATTCATGTAAGCCCAGTACAATTGTGAAAAGTACACAGCTCACAAAGGTTATAGAATTTTCTATACCCTAAAACATGCATTATTATGGTACATATTTATTTTTTTTAAAAAAGTGGGGGGGAGACAACTTTTCTCTTAGAACTCAGTCAGTCAATACCATTATTTCAGGTAAGTCTAGGTGCCCCATGAACAACTATTTCTGTCTTACATCAGTCAGGTGCTCCTCATCCTCTTTGAGGTATCTACAGTGTTTGAGGACCAAACCAGTTGCCATCTTTAGCAAGTCATTACTGTCTCTCTTGGGACCACCATCTACCATCTATGGGGAAGAAACTGGATAGAGATAGTGTCTCTGTGTCTCAGCCTGAGGAAGGTCTGTCATACTTGGCAATGACAAAGCCACTGCTACCTAAAACTACACACAGTCGGGGCGGAAGGCGGTGGGGGAGGACAGGCCCTGCTGGTGTGAGGATGCCTGAGGCAGTGGTAGAAGCTTCGACAACTCATCTTCAAACGGCAGAGAGCCAGGGCTGGAGAAACCTGCGAAAATTGGCTAAGCCTGCAGTCTTGGTTTCTTTAAGTCGAACATCTTCAAAGTCTGCTATTCTCACTGTAGGGCACAGCAGCTGCCAGAGCAGGTTTGATCCTCTCAGCTTTTGGCAGCTCTCAACTTGAAATTCCAGCAAAAGAAATTTTTCAAGTTGCTATTATTGCCTGTCACAGATTTATAAATATTGTGCACTATGTGTTGTGGCACGGCTCTCTAGGGACACCGGCGCATGCCAAAAGCGTAGCAGAAAGAAAAAACAGCTCCTCGCCTTCAAATAAATGCTAATTTCTTTAACTGTGCTCACACGATGCTTTTGGTGAACAGCTTCAGTAGTACAGAATATATATCAGAGGGGGGAAAAGGCTGATTGTCTTTTCCAGCAGTATTCAGCTGCTACTTTCATTAGGCTTGTTTAATTAGATTCCAGATGCTAATTTGCAAGTTGATACCAGAGGGTGCAGGACAGTCTGCCTTTGAATCATTTCTCTGTGATGTGATGGTCTTGCAGTACACCGCTGCCCTTTCAGAGCTCGATCAAGACATTCTGACAATTAGCACAGAAAGGAGCCACATTCATCTTGACAGGGAAAAAAATATTAATTTCCTATCCATTTTAATGACAACAGCCCAAAGAATTTTAAACTTCTCTCCACCACAGCAGCATCAGCCACTGACAAATTCCACAGACACACTTTGGAGGTACAGAGAAATCTGCCAAACAGAGAGGTTCTCATTATGTAAGCTTTCACCACTTTTATGACACCGGATCATCCAGAAATTAGTACTGGAGAACATCCCACTAAGAGATGGTAAAGTCAAAGTTTACCTCTAGGTCTTGAACACCTTTGGGGAAAGCTCACAGGAGTCCAGCCCATTTTTGGGAGATTCAATAGAAGAAAACTTGGGAAACTTCAAGCGAGCTTCCCAAGGCAACTGAAAGCTGTTAAGATCCAACTCCTCTCATTACTGCAAACATCCAAAGGCATATTATCCACTGTATCCAAGTGGCAAGTCACATTTTATTACGTTCTGAGGACCAAGGAAAATTTCAGCAACAAGGACACTCTCTAAGTATGGCAAGAGACAAGTATGGACCAGGCAAGGCTGTGGATTCCTGGATCATTTCGACTCAGCAGTCAAGTCGAAATGCCGCTTTAGATGTGTGCAAGAATCACTTAACCAGATCCGTGTGTAAGAAGGAAGACTGGAAACATACAAATTTCTGTCCCTATTTTTAGCCAAATTGCTGTTTTAATCTAGAAACAAGGAAAATTCAGAATTTTGGTGGTGCCAATGATTTCTCCCTTAAAACTGCCAAGTCAATGACCAAACAGTGAGAAGCAGTAGGGAGAGAGAGCATTATTCCTGTAATTTTATTTATTTATTTACATTTTTATCCTACCTTTATCCTTATACAAGATCTAATGAGGCTTGTAACTGAACTGTAACTGAAAACTAACCACAAAAGATCACAAAGGATCAGGTTTGAGACTAGCCACTCATTTTAATTAAATAAGCACACACGAACACACCATGCTGAAATCCCATTCATACAAACAGGGGCAGAGAGAACACTTACCTCCATATCAGGTTTGAACTTGTCTTCAAAAACTGCCATGGCTGCCAAAGAGCCAGAACCTAAAACCAGAAAGAGAAGCTGTTGGTCTTAGCTTTTAGTACTGCAATTGCATCTGAGCACATTTAGCATTTTAAAATAAGGCGCAAACAGCAAAGTGGCAACACTCTCACAAGATCTTGAACACCAGAAATTTCTTTCTTTCACATAGGTTAGCTTAGAAAAAAAAAAAATACAATGAACCCTTGAAACGCCAACATTCTTACCTTAAAACTGGGCTTGGAAAGAAAAAGTTAAAGTACAAAGAAGGAAACTGGAGAGGGGAAAAATAATTTTTCACACTCAGTTCACTGATCTCCTGAGCCCACCCATGGACCACTAGTTAAACCTTAACTAGAGTTTGCAGATACATACAACATTTCGCTTAAGTGGTAGCAGTGCAGAAAGGAATATGAAAACTGAAACTTTCCACTGGCTTTTCCCAAAATTCTTTTTCAAAAGAATTACAAAGCTTAAGCAGAATGGCCAGGGTCCAAAGAACCACTCACAGTTCTGCAAGCTGAAAGGATTGGCTGTTTCTTGAAACTTGCTCCCCGCAAGCGCCATCATGTTTAAAACTGAGAGGACTTTCAAAACCTAACTCTGATATATGGCTTTGAGGCAGGAGGGCAGGGGTCTGCTGTTCAAAGCAAGAAAGTCAAAATCCCACTGGGCACAGCTAAGCCCTCGGGAGCACCTACAGTAGCTCTTTGAATCCTGGCCTATGTTTCCACTGGGGTCAGCATTTGCAGAAAAGCAGCTTCATATATGATTATATTAAGCCACCGTTGCCCAAAGGCCTTGAGATGAAGCAGGCAAGTACTTTAAACACGCTTATATCAGTGGGAAAACAGAATGTTTTAATGAGCTGGTTTGGTAAATTCACCAAGACACAATTGGTGACTATTCATTCTACTCTTGTAGAATGAATAGTCACCAATTGTGTCTTGGTGACTATTGTTTTGTATTGAATGTTGAACTTGAATAGTTTCTAGTTTGCACTTTGAACACGGCAAAACAGACTTGTGACAAAGATGAACCCTTAACATATCAAATCCCTGACCATTTCAAAGTCTGTTCCACAAATGCACCAAACCTCCACTCCCCTGAGTGAGGTAGATGAAATATGGGTGTACATCTTTCAAATTGACATTTTAAAGAGTAACTACAAACCATTTGGCATTTATTCTTAATCCTGCTTTGAGGGGAAGAGAGCAAATCTTCTTTGCATAGAGACATCATCATGTCTTAATGCAACCAAGACAATATTTTAGGCTGCTCCATTTTGGGAGATTGAACAAAGTTACCTACAATTTTTTATGCCAATTAGGAGATTTTTTGGCATTTATTACTTTTTAACTTGTTTTGCATACCGCTATCTATTTAGCTGGGTCATCCAGGAAGCCGTATTTTCCATTTAAAATGATTTGTGTATATCGCTTGACCACCTCAATGGTTTAGTAAAAGAAAAAGGCAGCGATTAAAGAGTTTCAAATGAGGTGTCCTGCTGATTTTATCAAGTCTGCTGAATGTATAATGAAAAGGGAGAAGCTGACAGTGACACTGCTGAGAAAATACAGACTATCTTATCTGAACCATTTAAGAAGGTCCAATTATAGATCAAGTTTAAAGGGTAGAGGCAGCAGATTCACAGACACAAATCAATGAACATGGTAATCCCAGCGAATGTGACAGATACCCCTGTTATGGAATATTGCTGTGGTTGAGCATCATTACCTTTACAGTACCAAATACATCACATTTGTAAGCAGCGGGGCACTCAAAGCATCCCCTTACACTCCAGGCAATGGCTATTCGTTTCAGCCTCAGAGCCACGTATGGCTCCATTTTCAAAAAACTAAAAGCGGAAATAAAACAGAATTCTTTTTGAAGGGCTGACTGGAGAGAAGGAACAACATTCACAGAATGTGTCAGCTGCCAAAAACAGCAAACAGGGAAGAACTGTGCTGAACCCACAAGAAGCAAAAGTAAAATTGTGCTCAGGACACCATTTTAATCAGGCAACCCTACAGTTAAGATCTTCTCAGCAAGAATAAGCCTGGAGGAGGAAGGGAAGGGAAGGGAAGGGGCAAGGAGATCTGGGAGACTTGCTAGTTTTTCAAGGCATGGGAAGAGCTATGTTGCAGCACAGATAATATTTTGGGATAACCCTCTTCATTCATGCTCCACCAAAATTCCTGCCATTATGGGGTGTGGTGGAAGAAGACAACCTAAGGGTGTGCGCACAGACACTTGGGTCCCCCATCTGACCCAGTCTCCTCAGACTGCCTTCATTTCCCCAACATTAGCTACTGTTGATAAAATAAAGGGGTTGAAATAGGGAACATCCTCGCACCCTAAACCCCAGTGACCTCACTCCATGGAGCAAAGAATGGATCCCCCCTCTGCCCCCTGCAACTGTTTTGTTTTTATTATTATTATTATTATTATTATTATTATTATTATTACAAAGCATTTGCTTTCACTGCTTAACTTGCATAGCTGCCAGTGATCTGCCAAATGTTCATTTTCTTGGTCATACGAGCATGAGAGATGGAACCCAGGAACTGGCATTTTATATGTTTGCTAACAATTTGGCATATAGCTGGCCAAAATAACCAAGGAGTGTTAATTATGTTGGACCAGAAGACTGTGGCAAGCTCTTTCTGGACAGAACCTCACTGCCCTTTGCACAAGCACAGTGAGTTCACTGCCCAGTGAGTCAGGCATCTTCCGAAATGGCCCTAAATCCTGGGTGCAAAGAGCCAATGGAGACAGGAGCCTGTGGAGCTCTTCAGTGCCAAACATCTCCAGCCCCAAAGAGAACTGAATACCACTGCTGCTCCAAAACTGCTAAGAGCATGGCACACAACTACATGCGTACGTTATAAAAACAAGGAAAAATAAACACAGAGACCTCAAAGGCCATTTCCTTACTGGGACCAGGAGGTGGGTAGATTTCTGAACTATGTCCAAAACAATTATCCTTCCAGTCACAGTGTGCCTCTTTATATATCTGATGCCCAAGAGAGATTTATTTGAAAGATGTTCCTGCCCCGTGCTAAACAGATTATCAGAAACATTAATCTGTGCACTGCAATCAGCAAAAACTATCTTTGAAGCAAGAGATGTTCTGTGAAGGAGGCTTCCTTTCTTTTACTAAACAGATATCCCCATTTTCAGCATCCCAGGAACCTGTTTGGTGCTGCCGCCTCTGCTTGCCACACTGGAGAAAGTGTGCCGTGTGAAGAGAGTAACATTTAGATTTCTCTAATCCATCAGTGTCAACAGTCCCTGACAGGGCACTTATTCACAAAAGCTCATTGTTATTCAATTTGCCGTTCCTCCTAGGTAGAAATCCAGTGCTCTCCAAAGACCCATCGATCGCCATCATTTTTCACTCTGATTCCTGGCTGAGAGGCCTGGTCTCTTGGTGGCATTGCCTGTGCTGCAGACAGACATTGCCAATGCGTGAGGAGCTGATTTATGAATATGAAACAATGCTGGTGCCAAGAGATCAGGCTCAGCCACCAGAGACCACCGGAATGCATCTCCCCGCTTCCCGAGTCTGAACTACAGACTTCAAGCGCTTTAATTTTATGCACGCATTTCATTATATAGCCATGGCCAGAAGCTTTTCGAGACAAGCCAGCAATCAGACAATCTTGCACCGCTTGCGGAAATCCACATTTGTCCTTTGTCAGCATAAACACTTTAATTTGATGTTTTCACTCCTGAGTAAGCACTGAGTATGTTTTAAACTCCTTCTGAGGAAGGACACTCCTCTGTTCATGCACAGAAATGCTAGATTTCTATTTCCTTTGCCTACTGTGAGTGATGACATATAGGCCTTCCTCTTTTCTTTTCTTTTTTGTAATATACTGCTTCCAATGATGAAAGGAAGACAGGAGGTGGGAAATTAGCATTCAGCATGTAGATGCATTGGAAAATCATTAGCCAAACAGTAATAGGAGGAGAGGTTTACACATGTCAAATTTAACAACTCATACCTAAGCAGACCTAAATATTTACATCTCTTCTATGATAGCTAAGCAATCTGGCTTAAACACATAAGCACGTGTTTTTTTAAAGTTACTAACAGCTACCTTTGCTTCTTGTATCAACAGAGGACATGAACCTGTTATAGAGATTGCCACGAACTTGTCAAAATACTGGTTTCAAATGTATGGAAGTATTTTGGCACACAAGAGGGCAGTCTTCAAATTAAGTTTCAAAAACCAAAACGATGTCCTTCTTGTTATCATCTGAGAGGTAAGAAAATGACGACAGCTTACTGACTTCCTTTTCTGTCCAGAAAGAGCCAAAACTGAATTACTCCACATGAGAAGTACGGTTAAGAACTTTGTGTTAGTTTTCAATGATCAATATAGAGCTTGAGGGTATGGATTTTACTGTGTCTGCTTTTGCATGAAATTATTTTTAGACCTTGATTTTTCAAGCCTTAAGTTATATTACACACTGGAGCAAGAACCTCATATTCTTTGTGTACAGCTGCTTTAGAATGTCTTTTATAATGTAACTTACATGTAACCACTACGAGCTTTGTAATAATTTAAACAGCAAGTGCATTTTAAAAATATTTATACTCTTCATTCTCTCCTAGGAATTCGAGATGACTTAACAAAAAAAATCTAACAAATGCAAACATCTTTTTAGTTTACAATAATAAACCTTTAAAACCAAAGGAGCCACAGGAAACAATGCAGCAGCAATCAAAATATTTAAAATATTCAGAAACAGTTAAAAGAGCCAGTAAAAACTGCCTACCCAAGGCCTTCTGGGAAAGTCTTTTCCTGTTCCTAGGGTCATTAATGAGTAAATGAGATGGGCCTCCTATGGAGTTCCAGAGGCAAAGCCATCTCTCCCTTGTCCCAACTAAAGGCCTGAACAGACTGCCAGAAATAATCCACCATGACACCACTTTAACTGCCCTGGCTCAGTGCTAAGGAATCATGGGAACTGTAGTTTGTTATGGCATCAGAGCTCTCTGACAGAGAAGGCTCAATGTCTCAGAAAAACTACAGTTCCCATGATTCCCTAGCATTGAGCCAGGACACTTAAAGTGGTCTCAAGGTGGATTATTTCTGGCAGTCTGTTCAGGCCCTAAGTATATATATCTAGGGTTGTTGGGACATAGGAGGGAACCTCCAAGGAGGTATGCAAGCAGGCTTATTGGGGAGAAGGCAATCAGATATGCTAGCACTAAATCAACCAGAATTTTAAATAATAATAATAATAATAATAATAATAATAATAATAATAATAATAATAATAATAATTTTTATTTCTATACCGCCCTATGGCGAACCATCACCAGGACTTTGAAAAGTAGCCAGAAACCAATTTAGAGAATTGGAGCAGCTATTTCAACCAGGGAGTCACAAGAAAGCCTGTACTGCAGAAATAATCTGGTTCGACACCACTTTAACTGCCACGGCTCAATGCTAAGGAATTCTGGGAATTGTTGTTCATTGGGCACCAGCGCTCTCTTGACAGACAAGGCTACATGTCTCACAAAACCACAGTTTCCAGAATTCCACAGCGCTGAGCCACATCAGTTAAAGTGGTGTCAAACCGGATTATTTCTGCAGTGTGGAGGCAGCCCTAGTTAACAACGGGCTGCTGTGTTCTGGAGCAATGGCAGTTTCCAAATACTTAGCACACAGCAATGATCAAGTAACTGAGGCATGTGCTACCTTGGCCAGATCTGCACTTTCCAGGAACAAGTGTAGTTAGAGTAGCAGCATCAGCTGGTGGAAGCTGTCCAAACCATATGGAGATGGCCAGACCTGGGATTTGTGTAAGATGTCCCACGATCCCAAGTATGTTTACTTGAAAGTTAAGTCCTACAGAATTCAATGGGATTTGCTGCCAAGTACTGGGACTGCAACCTAATGGGTATGGGGTTTCTGTTGCTGTTTTCAAAATAACATGATTGGATAAACAGAGGCACCTTAACATTAGGCTTCTTAGCTCTTACCAGACAGTTTTCTTTCACTGGGCTCAATGATCCATTTTAAACAGTAAAATGATGCCAGGTATTAAGGCAGACAAGAGCCCTACAATTCTGGTCCACCAATCACTCCCTATACACACACGCAGCACAAGGTAATTCATGGTTCAGTAGTTTAATAATTTATAAGTTTCAGGGCACATTTATAAATATTAATCCAATTTCATATTTTATGTTAATTCATATAAGAGCCTGGGTAGAATATTACATCATAAATCCTATACTAGCATTGTGTGTGTATGTGTGTTTTCTTTTAAAAGAGAGTTTTGTACAGAATAAATAATTTACTATTTTGTAGGGTACCATGGCACCATCTATTGGTCTAAAAGAGCTTTTCTCTCCCTCTCTCTGTTGATCTAAGTATTCTGGTACAAATCTGCTTGTGTATTAATGGATCCCACAGTTCCTGTATGAAATAAAATCAAAGAGAGATTCCCCCAATGTAATTGGTAATACAACTAAATAACCAAACCAGCCAACTGGGACTTATACTTTATAATAGAAACACTGTTAAGATGAGATGTGCAATATTTTTCTACTTGTACTGTAACATGTTTCAAATGATATACGGATAATGGTTCAGGCACAATGCATGCAAAGGTATTATTTCTGTGCTTTTACGAGAAAAAACAGCTTTAGAGTAAACTGGATTGGGATGAGAGGGAAATGAATCAATGGCAGCAAGTTCAGAAAGCACACGCCTCAGCAAATCCATATTACCATTTACCTAGTAAGCACTATAGCAATTTCAAGAAATAATCATTAATGAAACATACCCACTCTCTTCGACATAAGAGCTGGTACCCAAATTTTCAGTCGGTTAAAGGCATTTTTATAGCAGTCACCCAGGTACAGGACTGTTATAAAAATATCAAAAATGATCCTTTCAGCATTATTTCTCTAGAGATTCTGGAAGCATTTTAGATACTTTCTGTCTGTTTGTTTGTTGTTTTGATGAAGAACTGCTACCTTGGGATTTATTTCCACAAAACATCTGTCATCCAGCATTGAAGCTCAGAGGGGCAATTCTCTTGCAAGCCTGGTGAAGCTGAATGTCTCTCACAGACCACAGTTTTTGCCAATGAATCCAATTATTTTTAAGAGTCAAGAGGGATGACCAAGCAATGAGAGACATAAAAGATCCCAGTTTTCCTTTCAGTTTCTGCAGTGCTGTGTATAAGATTCATTCTCACAGTGCTGGCAATGAGGAAATGAAGCTTAAAATGTCATGGGTTTCCACTAGGTGGTGATGTAGTTGATATGTTCTAAATTATAAATGGGACACAGCAACTTACCCATTGTAACATAAGGCAATTTGTCAGTGGATCCATGGGGATAGATGCTGTAGAGATGGGCCCCGGTGACGTCTACCCCACCTAGAACTAAGGCAGCACCGATGTAACCTTGATACCTGGGGAATACACACAAATATGTATCATGAACAGGAGGAATGCTTCCTAAACCCAGTCGTCATTTTTAATTAGTTCTTCCCTCTATGTCCCCACCAACACCACCACAAAAGACTCTATTCATGCAACTGTTTATAAAAATATATTTTAGGAGTGGTTATTCTGCTACCCAACTGCACATCCTTGTTTGCTGTTTACTGAAGGGGAAGGGTAGGGAAACAACTATCACCCACAGCAGTGTCCATCTTAAGGGTGGTTACCTGAAGAGCATCTGCTTGAGCATCCGGTTGGCAGTGACCACTCTCGGAAGCCGTCCAGTTGAGAGCGAGTGCAGCTCCATGTTGGAAGAGATCAACTGAGTTGTCATTTCAGTGTCTGCAGCTGTCCCGGCACCACAACAACTGTGAACATATTGCATATAGTGAAGAAATGGCTTTTAAACTGCTCTCTATTGGTCACACAGCTGCTCCTGGTAGGTCCCTACATCCACCAGTGGAAGGCATTTGCCACTTTGTAGAAATGAAGGAACAAACCAGGTGGTGTAACTCCATTAAGTAGGCAAGAGTTTTCAGGACAGAATATTGAAATTATTTTGGACAGACCAAAAACTGGTGCTTACTGGTTTGTTCCATGAGATATCAACAGTCTATACCTCCTTCCATCTCATAATTTCAAAAAGTTGATAAATAAGAACAGATTTAGGAAAATGTTGTCAATATGTTAGCTTACTAGATGTTTGGAGAAATGTAGTGTATTTTCGAACAGTTCTTGTCAGCCACAACCATCCCTTCCGTTGCCCTCGTATCTGCTCCAAGTACAATCCCATCCTGGAGAAAGAAGAACTCTTTTAAGCTGCAAGTAAAGCTATATCCACTTTCATAAGTGTAGCCTCACTGATTTCAGGGGGACTTTCTGAGCAGATATATATAGGACTTGTTGTAGTTGCTGTTGTATGCCTTTAGGTCATTTTTGACTTAAGGAAACCCTAAGGCGAAACTATCATGCAGTTTTCCTGGCAAGGTTTGTTCAGAGGAGGTTTGCCATTGCCTTTCCCTGAGGCTGAGAACATGTGATTTGCCCAGGTTCACCCAGTGGACTTCCATGGCCAAGCAGGATTTAAACCCTGGTCTCCAGAGTCCTAATCCAATGCTCCAACCACTATGCCATGCTGGCTCTCTCCCTGTCAACAAGAAGCAGGGACTGAAATAAGTACCCATCTTGTTGGGGCAATTGGCTTACACATTGTAAACTGCTTAGGGAGTGCTAGTGCACAGATAAGCAGTACAGAAATGTACTAGCTATTGCTATGATGTACCACAACAGTGACATTTCCACAAAGACAGTGAAGGGAAGCTGAGGCCTCACCTTGAACACTACTCCAGCAATGGTGGTCCCCGTCTTGCGAGCGGTGGGGAGCCTGAGACCCTTCTTGGCCCCTTCAGCTTCCAAGTGGGCATTCCTGAAGCAAGAGAGAAAGCGAACGTTAAAATTAAAGTTTAAAAATTCAAGCATGTTCCACAAATCCTGTGACTCAGGTTTTTGTAACAGAGCTGGCTATTTCAACCACCACAAAAGAAAACAGAAACAACCAAGAGCCCATGGAGGCCACCCCCTTAAACATAAAAAAAGCACTTTCAGGAAGAGTGATAAGAGAGGACAGTCCTCCCTCCTGATTTTGGGGGGATCCATTCCGGACACACACACTCCATGAATCGGGAAAATCGCAAATATCCAAGCTCCACTGATTTATATATATATATATATATATATATATACACACACATATATATATATATATACACACACACACACACACACATATATATATACACACACACACACACACACACACACACATATGTTTGCAAAGTTGTGTCTTTCCTGGAGGAACACAAAACTGTACAGTAGAGTTTTCCAGATGCTTGAACTACAATGATATATACACACACACACACACACACATATATATATATATATATACACATTTATATATATACACAGACACAGACACACACATAAAACTGTAAACTATATAAACTATTAAGATGCATGTATATATATATATATATATATATATATACACACACACACACACACACACACACATATAGTTTATACGTTTATATATGTGTGTAGTTTATATATCTAGATCTGAGCGAGCCTTCACCCCTCCAAGCTGCTTTCTCTCCCAAAGGGGTTCTGGTCTTCCGACCGAGGCCCCGGCTCCTTCCTCTCTCCCCTCGCTGGCCATTGTTTCCCGGGGGAAAGGCCCGAAGGGGAAGCAAGGCCAGGCGGCAGGGAGGGAAGGAGGGCCAGGGCCCATGGCGGCGCCAGGGCCCTTCAGGGCGGCCTGAGTCATGGCGCCTTGGCCCCGGCCTTCTCCTCCTGCCGGCCTCCGCTCTTTCCCCGCCGCTCAGGCCCAAGCCCCGTCTCCTCACCGGGCGCAGTTGTGGAAGCTGAAGCCGCCTTCTCCTCCTCCTCCTTCTCCTTCTCCTTCTCCGCCGCCGCGGCCGTGGACTGAGGGCTGGCTTGGGGCCTGGAGGACCGAGAGCGACGCCATCTTGCCTCCTCCTCCTCTTCCCTGGCGAAGGCGGGCAAAAGGAGCGCCGGCTTCTGAGGAGGAAAAAGAGGCGGAGAAGGAGAGAGAAGGAGCCCTGCCTCCATCCCCGCAACAAAGGACCAAAACGGAGGAGTCTTTTGGTGGACCTTACCCTTTCTGCCTTCCCCATGGTTATTATTTCACCCACTGCCACTCTCTGAGGCTGAGAGAGTGTGACCCAGGCCCACCCCCCCTCCGTGGGAGTCGAACCCATTCCAACGCTAGTTTATAGTTTATATATATATATATATATATATATATATATATATGTCTATATCTATATCTACATCGAGAGAGAGAGAGTCCACTATATGTACACATACACTGTGTATATATATATATATATATATATGTGTGTGTGTGTGTGTGTAAATAGATATAGTGCACGTACAGACATACACAATATAAATCTATATATAACTATATATAGTTTATGTACACACACACACATATATATATATACATATAAAACTATATATATATAGTTTACTAGGTGTACACACTCAACACAAATATAACTATACAGTATATAGTTCACTATATATGTACACACACACACACACATAACTATATACTGTATATAGTTTACTATATGTATACACACAATATATATATATATATATATATATAGTTCACTATATGTACACACACAAATATAAATATATATAACTAGAGTTCACTATAAATGTACACACACACATATACTATTTACTATATGTGCACACACACACAACACAAACATATAGAGAGAGAGTTCACTATATGTACACACACATACACACAACACAAATATATAAAACTATATATAGTGCACAATATGTACACACACATACACAATATGTACACACACATACACAATATAAATAAATATATAACTATATATATATATATATATGATTCATTATATGTACATACACACTCATTATATGTACATACACACATACACATACACACATACATGTACGTACACACACACACACACAAAATACAAATATATATAACTATATATATATAACTATATATATATATAACTATATATATATATATATATAGTTCACTATATGTACACATATACACTCTCTCTCTATATATATATGTGTGTATATATATATATATATATATATATCCCTGTCCCTCTTTTAAAAAATAATGTCTCGTCCGAACTTAAGCCCCTTGAATTTTCTCAGCAGGGCATCCTCATTTGCATCATCTGCACTGCAGAATTAATCCAGTTTGATGCCACTTTAATTTTCATGTCTCCATACCATGGAATTCTGGGGTTTGTAGTTTGGAGAGAGGTTTCACCTTCTCTCTCAGAGAGCTCTAGTGCCACCACAAACTACAAATCCCCGAAGGATGGAGCCGTGGCAGTTAAAGCGGTGTCAAACTGTGTTATATCTGCAGTGCAGATGCAGCCTGCTGTGTCAAATGGGTTTTAGCTGAGAGCTGAGAGACAGAGTAGGTCTGAGTGCTGGATTAGGAGCCCAGGAGCCCAGGGTTCAAATCGTGCTTAACTGTGGAAACCTAGTAGATAATCACTAGTCACACTCTCTCAGCCTGAGAGGAAAACAATGACAAATCAATAAACAAGTTTTACCAAGGAAATCCAGTGATGGGTTTGTCTTAGCTTAGGTTTTAGCTCAAGTTTTAGCTGCTAATTTACCCCTTGGCTCCCATACCAAGAGAAAGACAAGACATGCATTAAATAAATAAAGCAAATAAGAATTTCATTTTGCCCCTTTAAGCCTTCCTTCCTTTTTGTTTAAAATGCCTGTTTCTTCGTTGACATTGTTGTTCATTAAACCACACGCATTACTGAAAACAACACACATGTGAAAGGTCTTCCCAGGACTCGGCCCTAGAGGTTTTTAAGCAATTAAATTCAGCGTATTTGCCGCAGCTCATCTTCCAGACCACCAGCTGCTGATTGATGAGCCGGACTCAAATATCCTTTATTAGCCCAACACTCCCCAGATGTGTGGGATGACAGCTCCTATCATCCCCAGTTAACCTGGTTTTGGAAGAGGCAACGCAGGTACGTCGGGACAAGAAGGTATTTTGCTGCCTTTTAATACCATGCCAGCCTTCATTTGCGAAACATACACATCACATTAAAATGTCTGGCACAATTAATAATTCCTAATAATTAGAGAAATTACTTCCTAAAGTAAGAAGAGTTAAGCAAATTGGTTTGCACAGTTGTCCCGGTCTTTTCTGATTATTTAAGTGACCCTTTCAGCCATGAGAGACTAATCCTAAGAGGTGAAATCTCCCAAAAACGGAGTCTAATTTTGAAATAGACTGAGCGTTCAAAATGCAAGAAAAAAATCCTTTTTACTTTAAAAACTATTATTATTATTATTATTATTATTATTATTAAAAGAAGGGCTATATTGATGAGCCTGACTAAAATATTCTTTATTAACCCAACACTCCCCAGTTGTGTGGGATGACAGCTCCTATCATCCCCTATTATTATTATTATTATTATTATTATTATTATTTCTTACTCGCCTCTCCTCACAGATCAAGCATCTGAAGATCAGCCACAGCTCCAACCTTTTTGCAATACGATTTTAATCCATTTTTGCGATGCTATAATCATTGAACCCGATAAAGCTTTTTTATTCAGACAGGCTGGTTTGAAAACCGAAAATGCCGTACTCTTTTAAACAGATTTTTCATCTCTCCACTTGCATTTAATCCTCATAAGTCTAGAATTGCTTTAATGAATGAATGATTGAATAAATAATAATAATAATATAAATAAAATATTATTTTCATTAAATAAATAAATAAATAAATACTTGTGGGTGTTTTAATTCATTTTTTAAAAATGTTCACTTTTGCTTTTTGGAGGCGCGGGGGGGGGGGGCTGTATGGTTCTTTTCAAAATTGGACCCCACCTTGAGCTCCAATTTTGGGAGAACGTTAAGAGTACTAATAGTAGCAACAGCAACAATAATAACTTGATAACTTCACTCCCGGTCATCCAATTATGATATATTTTTGAGGCATAAATCACATGGTTGTTACAGATGGCCTAAAGAGGTGAGGGTTTCTCCTTCGCCGCAGGTAAGCTCACCTGTACCTGCAAGGGATGCTGTCGCTTCTGCCTTTAGCCTCAATTTTGGACTCGACGCTCGAAGCTAATACAGAGGTTAGTAAAGGGCACAGCATTGGCTTTTCTGGCTACGGATAATGAGAGTCACGTACATATCTTGAGAGGTGATCTAGTAACTATATAGAGACTAAGATCCCCCAAAGTTCTGTGATTCCAAGTGAAATATCCCTTACTAGCAAAAGAAAAATACCTGTTCTTAACAGTTTATGGAGCACATTGCATTGTCCTCTAAAACTGTGTTGTTGTTTTTTAAGCTATCTGATGTGTGGCTGACCGTCCGGTTTTTTCCAAAAATGTATGATATTCGTGCCATTGGCTGCCGTTTTTTCTCAGGGCCTGGGATGATCTTGAATTTGCAACCCTACAACTGTGGTCCAAAACACACTGCAGAAATAATCCAGTTTGAGACCACTTTAACTGCCCTGGCTAATGCATCTGAGGAAGTAGACTGAAGTCTAGGAAAGCTCATGCTGCCATCTTTACATACTGATTCTACAGACTAAATCTTTGAATTCTGCCCTGACTCAGTGCTAGGGAAAACTAGGAATTGTAGTTTATTGTGGCACCAGAGCTCTCCGACAGAGAAAGCTAAACGTCTCACAAAACTACAGTCCCCAGAAGTCCTTAACATTGAGCCAGGGCAGTTAAAGTGGCTTCAAACTGGATTATTTCTGCAGTGTGTTTCGGACTTCAGTTCAATTAAAGCAGCTAAGGCCTACCAATCTCTACCAAAAAGGAGAACCCAAGTGGAAAAGGGCCAGAGTTGATTCTTGTTCCTTTGGCAGTGGCCAAAGAAATTGCCTTTGCGCTTGTCAGTCCTTGGGCACAGAGGATGGGGAAAGTCCCGGCCTTCCTCCTCGGTTCTATTAGGGGTCGCCCCACATTTTTCGGGCATGGAAGCCAAATGCTGCATACCACGGCCGCGCAGGTGTGTGTGTAGCTACAGCTTAGTGAGATGTCTAAGTTGTGCAAAACTACCTTGACTGTTCCATCTCATCCGGTTATGCATAATCCTTAAAGATCTGGCGTGAGTGACAGTTGCCTTTTTGGGCAGAAAACCGAGTGTCATAAATCTTGCATGTGGGCCCAGGCTGGCTGCTGAGCCGAGAGAGCCCTTGAAGTCTTGTCCCGAGGAAAGGCTACAAACAAATGGCCCTGAGCTGGAATCTGGCAAGCAGGGAGCTAGCCTCTAATTGCCCAAATTAGACCTCTGGCCAGTGGGATCTGCAGAGCCCAGGCCTGGACGCCCGCACCTCCACAGTGACCTTCCCTTCCTGAAGGGATTGGACTCCTCCATTATGCAGCTGAAGTTGGGAACAATTTGCAGACTCCCCAAGAAATCTATTAGAGGCAGCCATGGGAGCAAGGAGAGGATTAGGCTATGCTACAAAGCCAGAGGCATGTTTGGTTCCTGAGGGGCTGCAACACTTGCAAGGATTCAGTCTGGGATGAACAGCGAGGAAAGTTTGTTTGGATTGAATATATATATATATATATATATATATATATATATATATATATATATTCAAGTTGCCTCTCTTCTGGTATATACTTGTGTCAGTCCACTTGTAGCTCCTCAAACGTGGCTGTTCTTCGATGCTCAAAGTAAGGATGAAGTGGCGAGGAAGATCCTCCTTGAGTTGCGTAGGAGGGATAGCAGTGTCTCCTTGCACAGAGCTGGCGCCAAAAGTTGGCAATGTTGGGCATGTTTCAGCACTTTGTTGGCAATGTTGGGCATTAGCCGGAGCTCCAAAACAAAGCAGGAGGGCCGTGGACCTAACAAAACTACAGCTCACATTTTGCAAAGAGTATCCAAACTCACATGGGTTCCAACAACATCTGGAGAGCTGCATTATTTTTAAAATGATTCCACCGCAGACCTTAGTCTCAGGTTAATAACTAAACGATAGGTGTATTTCAATTAACAAAATCTCTGATACTGAAGGTCTGTCTGTTTAGCTGAAAGTTTTTTGGCAACATCATCATTGGGAGGACGGTGAAGGAGACATTTGATGTTGGGTTGCACCAACATTTCTGTACTTGGCCATGAAATAAAGCTTCAGCTGGAAAAGGATGGGATTCAAGTCATCTCTAGAAGGCTTGCCCTCTTTTTGTTTACTCATGCAAGGTTTGCTTGATCTGGTTGGTTCCTTTCATATATGCATGTTGTTAGTTTTGAAGTCCAAACCACCAGGAAGACCAAAACCTGAGAATCCCTGCTTTAAAGGAAATGTCCAAGATGCTGAAACTTGCAAAGAAAAGCCTCAAAAGATTCAGTACCTTGGACAGTTCCTTTAAAGCCTGGGGAATAAAGCTTTCTCTGACATGGAAAGACATGGAGTGCAGACAGCATGGTGCAATGGTTTCAGTGTTGGACTGGGACTCTGGGAGATCAGAGTTCAAATCTTTGCTCAGCCATGGAAACCCACTGAGTGCCCTGAGCAAGTCACACTCTCTCAGCCTCGAAGGAAGACAATGAGAAGACCCCCATGCCATAGTACTTCCAATTTCCAAGTGCTTCCAAGTTAATGAGGACAACATGACTCATTGGAAAAGAGTATAATGCCCGGTAAAGGGGAAGGCAGTAGGAAAACAGGGAAACTGAACTACAGATGGATTAACTGAAGCAAGGAAGCTCCGGTTGCCCTGAGTTTGCAAGACCTGAGCAGGACTCTCATTCATAGTCAATAAGGCAAAATTGACTTGAATGCAAATCAAAACAACCTAAGGCAATTTTCTAAGAAACTACTATGGTCGGTCTATTTCAGTTTAAAAGGAAGGAGAGGCAGAGAATATCTTCTGGTATCTTTAATGGATTTATTTTAGTATGAGCTTTTATGAATTAGGCAAAGCATGTGCCATCCCAAGGTAGGGAATGCCTTTCCTGATAGAACAAGGGTGAGGGACATTAAATCTTGGGCCAAATCTGACATCTAAATCTGACCCTTCCCCGTGACACCATTTCATAGTTCCCCAGCTTCTGTACAGCCCCCTCCAAAAGTCCCAAAGCCTCTCCTAAACCTTAGTTGCAGCTTTAAACTAAAATGTGCCGATATATTTGGCCTTACTCCTTTTTGCCCTTGGCCTTATCCCTCCAATGGAATGGCCCTCAAGAAGCTTTTCTGAAGTTGCATGTGGCCCTTTGGCCAAAATGGATTCCCCCTCCTTGCTCCAGACCAAAGTAGGCCAAGGGATGTTGGAAACTGCATAGATAGAGGATGCAATATTAAGCAGACCCTGCATCTCCTCTCTCCCAAAGGTAAAGGTACTTGTCCTGGGCTTTCTAGCACTCCCTCTTCTTTTGCACACTTTGGCACCAACAAGAAAAAAACAGAGAGGGGAGAGAAAAAAGAGAAAGAAAGAGACAGAGAGAGAAAAGTAGCCCTGTATTCCTTGCTGGCACATGACAGCAAGAAGCGATCGTGCAGCTGCCAGATGCTCTCTTATTTTAGCACATAGGTTTCCCCCCACCTTTATTTTCTGTGTCTTCTTCTCCTTCTCCTCCCCGTCCCATCGCCTCCTCCTTCTCTCTTCACTTGATGAAGTTAAACTACAGTCTCTGGGGTGAATTACAGGCATCAGAACTGGATTGGCATCCAAACAGCGGAGCAGTTGGTGGTGAGGAGTCTGGGGAGAAGGAAAACAGCAGGTTTTAGCTAGAAGGGACAACGGCTTTATTTCCCTCTTGGTCCTTGACAACTAAGCAGATGTCCTACAATTATTATTTTACCTTCTAGTAATGGCGCTGCCTCTCTTCCTATCCTCCCAGGTATGGGGCCTGCCTCTCTTGCAGATGTACAGGTAAAGGCTGCCTTGACTCCAAAGTGGGGGCCTGCCTGATGCTTTAGCTCCATCTGCTGTAGCCCTAGCTTTGTGCAACTGGAAAATCCAAAAGCCATCTTGCGGGGATGATAGCTTTACAAGGACACCAGTTTCCCCCCACCCAGCCACCCACAAAAAGGTAAGAGTTGGCAATTTTTGCAGAAAATGTCCCAGTGCTCTAAAAACAATGTTATCTGATTGAGCACGTTTGCCTGAAATCGTATATTCAGACACATTCCAAGCTTTATGTGGAAATTATTTTATTGGAACCTTTGTAATACCATAAAGAGAAAAGTGTACGTTGTTGTTGTCTGCCTTCAAGTAACTGTAATGCCAGCCCATGGAACTCTGGGATTTGTTGTTTCTTGAGGTATGTAGAATTCCAAACCAGAGAGGCCTAGTGGCTCACCAGACTACATATCCCAAGGATCTTAGCATCACAGTTAAAATGGAATCACAGGGCTATCGTTCAGTAGAGGAATAGGGTCCCTATATTCAGTGGCAAAGTGATTTGAGTGTTCGACTACGACTCCGGAGAGTTTGAGTCCCAGCTTGGCCATGAAACCCATTGGGTGATCTTGGGCAAGTCACACTCTCTCAACCTCAGGGGAAGGCAATGGCAAATCTCCTCTGAAAAATCTTGCCAGGAAAACCCCATTAGGGTCGCCATAAGTCAGAAACTACTTGGAGGCACACAACAACAAACAACAACACATTCACCAAGTCCGTTGAGTCCTCACAAGGCAACTTTGGGATTCCTCTCCTGCACAAGAGGTTCCCTCCATATCTTTCTGTTTCCCTTAAAGGATACCACCCCAAACCAGCTTCTGCCATTTTAGCTCCATAAAGATCTGTCCTTGCAATTGAGTTCCCTGTTAGTATATCACATTATCAGAATAAAAATAAAAGATTTGGAGGAACAGAACCAGTGAGGGCCAGGGCTAGATAAAGCTGCTCAGGGGTGGGTGGACTACAGCTCTCAGCATCCCCGTTAGGTACTCTGGGAGTTGTAGTCCCCCAAAAAGTAATGTTTCCAAGTACTGGAGAGGATTTTGCAAGCATTCGTTGCACTAAAGACAGAACAGAGAAGGGAACTTTGAGACTGTGGGATTTTTTCGCCAGCATATCCAGCTTCTTTGGCTCCCTGCTGGTGAACATAAAGGTCTTTCAGCAAAAGAACAATTCCAGGGCCCAAGCAAAAGGGCAAATGCCGCACTTTTTGAAGACTGCCAAATAACACAAACTCCAGCAAGAGAAATATCAGGAATCCACCCACTTTTCTGCAAAAAGCCTCTTGTTCACTCTGGATTTGGCAAACACTTGCAGCTCCATCTTATTGTTAGTGTGCCAAGTCATTACCAACTTATGAGGACTCTAACACTCAAACCGCAACACCACAATGGCCCAAAGGAAGCATCTCAGGTCAGGTGGAACACACCCAGGCTTCCAAAAGTTGGCCCAGCGGGGATTCAAACCCTTCTTGTTGTTGTTTATTGTTGTTGTTGTTGTGTGATTCATTTCCCCTGGGACAGTGCTGCTCAAAGTGGTGGTCCATGGAGCACTGCTGGTCCACAAGCCCCCAACTGCTGTTCCCTGGAGAGTTTCTAGAGAAGTAAAACAAAAACAAAAAACAGTTGTACCTAATGGTCACAAACGCTGCATCACCCCCTGTATCCCATCAGATAACTTGGGAAGTTGTGCTCCAGGACCATTAATTTATCTTTTTTGGTGGTTCATGGTATCTGTCAGCATGGTTTGAGTGTTGGACTGTGACTCTGGAGACCAGGATTCGAATCTCAGCTCAGCCATGAAACCCACTGTATAACCGTGGGCAAGTCGTACGCTCTCAGCCTCAGGAGAAGGCCATGGCAAACCTCCTCTGAACAAATCTTGCCAAGAAAACCCCATGATAGGCTCACCTTAGGGTTGCCATAAGTCAAAAACAACTTGAAGGGGCAACAACAATGGTATCCACAGAAAGCTCCTCTTGCACCACAATTAAAATATGTGGTTTTAATTCCTGTTGGCTTTCTTACCAATCCAGCTTTCATAGCCATACACAGAAATCAGAAATACTATAGCAAGGATGATTGTGATTTTGGTACTTAATGGTTTCCCTTTGGACTAGACTAGAGGCTCTTATCAAGGGCACAGGAAAGGTGGTGTTGACGCACCTCATTTTCCAAGAATTTCTAGGTTACTCAGTCCTGTCTGGATCGATGGTACAGAAGTACCAGGCCTCATCCATCCATCCTCCTCCTTCCACCACTACCACCTCCATCGCCCTGCCACCCCCTGATAGACTCAAAACCATATCAACAGCTGGTGTCCCGCTGCGTCAAGGCACAATGGAGTCTGTTCCAACAGACAATATACCTGTCATGAGAAAACATAAAACCAGCAATTAATGGCAGCGCCTCGGAGATGGAGCTTTTCAGGGCCGGACAATGGGAAGGGTCTGGAAGGGAAAGATTAAACCCAGCACATCCGTGGGAGCTTGTTAAATGGCCCCTGGCAAGCTTTGTGATTTCTTCTTCTACTTTTTTTAGGGGGTGTGTGATTAGGAAGGGAATAAAACTCTCAACAAAATCTCATTGCTTAGAGAGAGAGCATTGAAGTGTGCCAACATTCGGAGGAAGTTTGTGCTGGGAGGGAGCGGACATCTATCTGTCCTAGGCAGCAAATGGAGGAGTGGCAGAGTGTGATATGTGGATGCTTTCATGATGGAGAGTTTGTTTCCGGACACAATTCAAAGTGATGGTTATGCCTTATAAACCCTATGCAGCTTAGACTACAGGTACACCCAACTGAATGAAGTAAATGTGTTCCTCGCCATTACTTCTTCAGCAGCAACAAAAATCGAGTCTCAGAGGCACAAATAACATGGAAAGAATAGAGAGACGTTCCTTCGCTACAAAAAGGAAGAGCAGTTCAACATTTTCCAGCAAACTCCTTACTCAAAAGTAACAATATGCACATGTGAAATTAAACATCCAGGTCAGTAAAGCCTTGCATAAGTAGATAAAAAGATCTTGAACCTATAGTGACTACTTGAGTACTTCTTCCAAAATGAGGACTTGTGAGTCCAGGTTCAAATCCTTGCCAAAGTTAGAAATACTTCACAGGACTGTTGTGAAAATGAAGTTGGGGAGGGAGAGGAAAGCCAGGTATGTGTCATTCAGCTGCTCAGAGGAAAGATGGAATATAGATTTTCCTTATTTGCAGAAGTTGCAATTGTGCAACCCTCCAGATGTTGTTACAACTCCACCTCCCAGAATTCCTTACCAATGCTCATGCTGATGGGCTAAAGATGCTGGAAGCTGCAGTCCAACAACACTGGAGAGCTGCACAGTTTCTACCCCTGCTTTTCCAGAATATAATGGAGCTATCTTATGTCCAGTCAGACCTTTATTTATCCCTTTGAAATCTTCTTCTTCTTCTTTTGAATGATAACTGCCCTTTGTTGGAGAGGATTCTGAGAACTATAGTGCAAAAAAGGAGTTCTTGCACCACTGCCTGGCTGCTGGCTCTCCTTCCTCTTTCCTTCCCAACCAGGCTGTGAGTGCAAACTTGCATCCATGATCCAGGAATCCTCAAAGCAAACAGAAAATGCTGGCAGCCTAAACAGTTTGGCCGACCCAAATGCTGCTTGTCTAGGGGCCAGGAACTTGTCTTGCATTGAAGAAAGAAAGGCATCTTGTGTCTAAAGCAACTTCTGACTTTTGGGCAACCCAAACATTGGCTCTCCACTCTTGAGAGACCAGGGTTGTTCAAATCCCCACTCAGACATGGAAATCCACTAGGTGAATTTAGGCAAGTCACACTCTCTCAGCCTCAGAGGAAGGCAAAGGCAAACCCCTCTCAACAAATCTTGCCAAGAAAACCAGGTGATATTTTCACCTTTGTGTGTGTGTTTTTGCTTTCAAATTGTTTCCAACATATGGCAACTCTAAGGCAAACCTATCATGGAGGTTTCTTGGCAAGATTTGTCCACAAGAGGTTTGCCATGCCCTTCCCCTGAGGCTGAGAGAGTATGACTTTTCCATTTGCTCTTCTCAACCAAGCTGGGACTCGAACCTTGGTCTCCAGAGTCATAGTCCAACACACAAACCACTATGCCATGTTGGCTCTCTGGATAGGTTCACCTTAGGGTTACCATAATTCGGAAACGACTTGAAGGCACAGAACAACAACAACAACAACAAGGCATATGCAAGCAGTTTCCGAACACTGAGGGCCAAAATGTCATTGCTTTGAGGGCCACCATACAGGCCAATGGAGCAACTCATTCTAAAACCATCTTCTTCCCAGCAGGCATTTCCTAGATTTCCAGAAACCAGGGGCCCTGGCAGGATGCCTTCTATAGTCAGATTGTGTTTCTTGGTGAAACCATGCGGATGAGTCAGGGGTCCAGTGCCAAGGCCTTGTAAGTCTCCCCTTTCTCTCTTTCTTTCTTTCTTTCTTTCTCTCTCTTTTCTCTCTTCCTCCATTGGGGAGATTTATTGCAGCTTGCAGAGGGGCTGTGATCTGTTAATTGCCTCCTTTCCAGAAGGGAACAAAAGGCAGTTGCTGGCAAATCTGAGGGGCAGCAAAAGCATCCTCGGTTGCTGTAGCAAAGCTGAATGGCAGAGCACCCCCTCCCCAAAAGAAACATCTCATCTCTCTTGAAGGGGGATAATGTATTGTGTGGTGGTGGAAGGAGGGGGGACACACACCATCAATATCTTTTATTTTATTTTATTTTATTTTTTTAAATGCCCTGCCTGCCTGCCTTTGAGCTGCCAAGTGAATTGCTGGAAGTAACAGAAAGGGGAAGAAGGGGGGAAAGAATCACAACACACAATTCTTCCCATGCTCAGAGTCTTTGTTGTGTGGCAAAGACATATTATATATATATATGTCTCACAGCTTTCCTTTGGAAACTCTCAAGGGATTGTGGTTTTCTGTGCTTAGTTTTGTAAAATGGAATGGCTTGTTAAAATAAACCCAGCAGTGTTCTCCCTTTTTAATGACTGGCGTTGATATTCTTTTATTATGGAGGGATCAAACTGTTCTCTGCAAACCTAACCCCCTTTGCTCTCTCAGCAAGGGAGGCAGTAAAAGTTACTACAACTTGAGCATCCCTACACATACACATATACGTATTATTCTGACCATTGATACCAAGTCATGGCACAAAGCAGAATTTCAGAGCACAAACTAGTTCAGAACCTGGGAAAGTTTAGTTTTGCTCTGTAACTCCCGTCGTCTCCCACCCAACATGGAGGTTCCAGTCCAAAAAAGCAACTTTCTCATGCTCTAAAGTGCTCCTTTTCTTCCCTCCCTGCTTCTCCAAAGGCTAGGCCCTGAACTAATGGATTCCAACTAGGGAGGAAAAGGAGATTCTGAGTTAAATACTGTATTAGGAAGGACTTCCTGACAGTAAGAGTTGTAGACCAGCCTGCCTCAAAAGGTGATGGAGTCTCTTTGGTTGGAGGTTTTGAAAACCTGCCAGTGGTCCTTTAGTGCTGGATTCCTGCAGTGCCAAGGGGCTGGAATAGGTGACCTTGAGGGGTCCCTTCCAACTCTTATTCTACAGAATGGATCCTAGAACTCCTCGTCTTTTGCTTCCCCTTCCTGATCCTCCTCTTCCTCTTCCTCTTTCTTCTCCTCCTTGTCCTTCCAGTCTTCTTCTCCTCCTCCTCCTTTTCTTCTTCCTCCTCCTTGCCCTTCTGGTATTCTTCCTCTTCCTCCTTGTCCTTCCAGTCTTCCTCCTCCTCCTCCTCCTCTTCTTCTTCCTCTTCCCCCTTTTTCCTTCCTCCTCTTTTTCTTCTTTATCCTCCTCTTCTTCCTCCCCTTCTCCTCCTCCTCTTCCTCGCCCTTCTGGTATTCTTCCTCTCCCTCTCTCTCCTCTTCCTCCTTGTCCTTTCTACTATTCTTCCTAGCCTTTTCCTCCTCCTCCTCCTCCTCTTCCTTCCTTCCTTCCTTCCTCTTCCTCCGCTTGAGACCCTCTCTCTCCCCACCTCTTCTCCTTCTCCTTCTCCTTCTTCCCAAATCCCAGGGTCGAGAGCCTCCTTCCCTCCCTAGACCCCAGACGAGGAGGAGGAGGAGGAGGAGGAGGAGGAGGAGGAGGAGGAAGGCTGAGCAGCTGCCCCTTGGCCCGCCCCACAAGCAGAGCCCAGCCAGGGCTTGCCCCCTTCCTTCCTTCCTTCCTTCCTTCCTTCCTTCCTTCCTTCCTTCTGTCCATATTTCTCTGTCTTTCTTCCTTCTGTCCATCTTTCTTTCCCTTCCTTCCTTCCTTCCTTCCTTCCTTCTTTTTTCCTTCCTTCCTTCCTTCAGGCCAGGTGCCCAGCAAGGGAGGAGGAGGAGGAGGAGGAGGAGGAGGAGGAGGAGGAGGAGGCAGCTCAGGTTGGCATGGGAAGGAGGGCGGCTTGGCTCTCTGGGCAAGGACCCCATCCATTGGAAGGAAGGGAGCCTTGGAAGGAAGGGGCCAGCAAGAGCCTCCCTCCCTCCATCCATAGGAACGGAACGGAACGGAATTACCTCCGAGGATGCAGAGGGCGAGTAACGGCGCATAGTTACTTCCCAGGGCAGAGAGTGCGAGGCGAGGAACGGTGCGTCGTTCCTTCCCAATTGGGTTGGGCTTTCTGGACCGGGAGGGACCACCTGGAGCTGGAGAAATCCCAAATCCTCCTCTTGCAGAACTCCAAATAATCTGGTTGCAGACCTCTCTCAGGAACCACAGCTCTGAAGATTTGCCTTCCCCCCCCACTACAATTCCCAGCATCCCCCAACCAGGATGGGCATCTGACTTGGCATCCTCCTTTTCCAGGACAGTTCCTACATTTCAAGGTTCTGTCCAGGAGAGAATTCCCAATTGTCTTCCCTTTGGCGCATGACTGAGAAGCATCCATTTCTATTGATGTCAGTGTTTTATAGCTCTTGTTTAGTAACACTCTACATTTTTCTTACATTTTGGGGTGCCTTGTCCTCCTTGGCGGCGAGGACATCTGGTCACTCTGGGCTTGGGCCCCTAGCATCTGGATTGTCCATCCGATTCATCCCTCTTGCTTTAATGGCGAGACAAAAGATGCTGGCACAGAGAAAACTTCAATTTCCCCTTTTCCTGGTGCCTTCAGAGTAACTTTCCTTCAGAGTAACTTCTGCTCACAAACAACAAATGCAACCCAATGCATTTTTCTCTTTCCTTTGCACAGAGGATGCACGTCTGCCAGTTGATCAGCATGGTCTGCGGATCCTGGGTGCGAATCTCTTTGCTCCTTGGCTTTCTGGTAAGTTTGCTGGATTTGAATCATGTGGGAACAAAGGTTCTCCCATTGTGTATTTTAGCTCCGCGGAAAGTAAAGAAAGCTGGGTTCAAAGCTGAGAAGAGAAAATCACTATTGCCGAATTCCCTTTGCAGATTGGCACATTCTCACGGAACACATTCACCTTTACGATTCCGGTGGAAAATCAAACTGCAAAAGGTTAGTGATCCAAAACCTGCACTTTAATATGTTGAAATGCCAACACTTTTTGCTTGCTTGCTTGCTTGCCTTACAAAATGACAGTAGTGAAGAACACCAATGGATTCATGTTGTTGTCGTTGTATGCCTTCAAGTCATTTCTGACTTCTTATGGCAACCCTAAGTCAAACTTATCCTGGGGTTTTCTTGGCAGGTCTTTGTTCAGAGGAGTTTTTTGCCGTTGCCTTTCCCTGAGGCTGAGAGTGTGTGACTTGACCAAGGTTACCCACTGGGTTTCCATGGCTGAGCGAGGGATCGAACCCTGGTCTCCAGAGTCACAAAACTCAAACCGCGACACCAGGCTGGCTCCTACGGCTTCATAGCTTCTTTCTGTTCTTCCAGTTTTTGTTCTCTCCTTGGGCTGCGGGTGCCAGGCTGGAGGCACACTTTGGGCCAAGATCCCATTTCAAACTGGCAGAGCATAAAGTTTTGCCAGCATAGTTACATGTTGCTCTGAGCACCAGAAAAGGGAGGGCGAAGGTGGCCAGTGGCACATACATCCCTGTGGCCATTTTGGGATGGAGGAGGCAGAGCTGTGCCTGGACACTGTTGCACAACTTGGCAAAGACATTGCGTAAGGAAGTACTGGATACCTCTCGACACAACATCAGAAAATGTTGTTCCAATAACTTATGCCCCAATAGGGTTCTGGCCTAAATAGCCCAGTGTTTTCCAGAAATCTTGGACTTCGCTTCCCATCATCCCCAGCCTTCGTATCCATACTGACTGGGGTTCCTTGCCACTTGTCATCTTCCTGGTCAACGAAGGGACAACAAACAAAAGATTTGGCCGAGGGGGTGGAATATCAGGGACCCCTTAGGCAGCGGATTTTGGACAGCACAAAAAGGCAGCAAAACGGTTAACTGTTTATTTTCTTCTTGTCCTTTTTGCAACAGAGTTTGTGACATTTTTTTCTGGCTTTTGGAGCAAAATAACTAACTTGGCTCACTTTGGGTGCTATGCATCTTGGCTTGGATGGGTGGAGGATGCTGTTTGCTGCTCTGCCTCAGGCAGCAAAATGTTTGGGATGGTCCTGTATCAGATGCTTCCACACCTTCTTTCCTCCCCTTTTTTTCCCTCCCAGGTTCTGGCCCCGATCCTCTGATCATTGAGAGATTAGGAGACGTGTACGAATATGTCTCTTCCGCTCTGGACTGGTGGCATGCGGACGGATATTGCCGGCAGCGTTTTGCTCAGCTGCCCTCAGAGACCTGGGCATCTCTTGGCAAAAAGCTGGACTCTCACCAAATCCAGGGTGCCATCTGGTTAAGCAATGCGGAGGTGTACCTGCAGAAGCCAAGGCACAGGCGTGAGTAATGAAGAGAGTGATCTGGGATGATGGGCGATCTTTCTACACTCTCTGGCCGTTAGTTCCCTGGAGTGGAGAGTTTCTTCTCATTGTCATTTTCATCATCATCATCATCATCACATTTTTATTCCGCCCTTCTCTGGAGTCCATCAGGATCTTTTGATCATCGAATCTACTGTATATACTCGACTATAAGTTGACCTCATGTATAAGTCGATGGCAGGTTTCGGGGCCAAATTTATGGATTTTGATATGACCTGTGGATAAGTTGAGGGTAAAACTTAGGGGCATGTAGTGAGTGATCTAAAGGATTAAGCAAAGGAAGACAATGCCAAATAAACTTACAGAATTCCAACAGGCTTAACTGTTTGCGCTCATACTAAAGGCTGGATGAATGAGAGAGTAGAGGGGGGTCAGTGGTTTCAGGGCATATTACACTTTCACCAGCGGATGGTTCCTTTTTTTAATAAGAGTTAATATCCAGTACTTACACTGACCCAGAGATAAGCTGACTCAGTTTTTTTGGAACTATTTTTTGACTAAAATTTCTAGACTTATGAGTATATTCAGTAGTTCTTTGCTGCTGGGATTCACATCCGCTGGCAAAGAAACTGCAACAACGTTTTATGGATCTGGAATCCAGCCTTTTAGGGGAGATGAGTTTAGCAGTTGCAAGGAGGCTACAGCTTATCAAAGATGAATGGCTATTACTGGTCCTCCAGATGTTGTTGGACTGAAATTCCCATCAGCCCTAGAGGTATAGACAGAGGAACGATGGGAGTTTTAAGCTAGCATTGCTTTTGAGGGCGCCAAGTGGCCCACCCTGGCTCAAAAATGTAGCCTTGTTTATTGAAATGTGGGTTTTTAGAAGTCTGTCTTTCTGGCAGGGGTGGGGAACAGTCAAAGAGCTTAAATTCAATTTTAGAGAGGAATCTTAGGGGCCTCATTCCATTGGCGGATGGGGCCAAAGGGAAAAGTGGTAACTCCAAAATACCAATAGATTTTAGCTTAAATATCTTGCTACCAAAAACTAAGCTTTAGGAGAGGAATTTTAACATTTTGGAGTGGGGAAAAACATGCTTCAGCTGAGGAGGGGGCATGGGGAAGAGAGTTTGGCCACCTGGAAAAACCCAGAGGGCAAGATGTGCCTGCTGGACCTGCTTCCCCCAATCTTTTCTCTGACATTCTTCATTGTCTTAGGAATTCATTTGATGCCCATCTTGATGTTCCAAAACAAAACGGACACCAAGTTTGTGAAAGTCTTGGCCAGTTTCCCAGCCATGTTGGCCGTGAGTGCCTGTGCCCACATCCAGTGGGACCAGCAGACCACAGAGATTTCCACCGTCTTCTCCTACGCGGTGCCGGCCTTCATCAACGAATTCCAGTTGCGGGGTTTCGTGGATGAGGATGGCTTCGTCCGCTTTGCCCTCATCCTCCATGGACACCATTCTCCGTACTTGCCGGTCTTCCGTGCTGACAGGCGATGGCACCACTTCTGTATCACATGGCAGCAGCGTAACGGAACCTGGGCGATCTACGCCGACGGGAAGCAAAAGGCCTCATCCGCAGGGCTGTCAGCCTCCCACGCCATCGGTGGGCATGGTACCTTCATTATTGGGCAAGACCAGGACTCCCTCGGTGGGGCTTTCAAGGAGAAGGAGTCCTTCAGTGGGAACCTCACCAGCCTGCAAATTTGGCAGCGTGTCCTCAGCAGGGAGCAGGTGGAGAAGGTCCGCTCCTGTGTCCCCATCACCGAAGGGCTGGTGTTTGGCTGGAGCCGGGACATCCTTGAGGTTGAAGCTACTGTCAAGCAAGCCGTGGTGCAGCTCACTTGTCCAGGTAATCCCCTGTCTTGGCGTTCTGCTTCTGTTTGTGGTCTGGCAGGGGTCCATGAAGAAGATACTGATTTGCATGCCTCCATTTTCTGTCAGTGGGATCTGGATTGGTGTCCTTCTCAACCTGCTGCCTTCCACAAGTGTTGCTGCAGTTCCCATAATGGATGTGGGGTTTGATGGGAGTTGGAGTCCAACACAAATGGAAGTCTGTTTGTCAGCATTCCCTTGCAACACATTCCCTTCCCACCAGGAGTTGGGATGCTCAGAAACATTCCATGACATCCCTGTAGCACAGTGAACAATATGCACAGTGAAGTATGCTGCCAGTTGTTTAGCCCAACAAACTAGCCATTTCATATCTGCAGGACCCATGGAAGAATGCCAAGTGCTTGAAGTCACCCATGGAAGCATCACTTCCATCCCCTGCCTGCAGCCTCAGCCCTTCATCTGCCACTACCAAAAAGGTATGGTGGCTCTAACTGGAATGGGTCAGTTTTACCTTTCGTAGAAGGAATCTCATCTAGGCCAGAGGTTCTCAAATGTTTTGGACATCCGCTCCCAGAATCCTCAAACATTGGCCACACTGGTTGGAGGTTCTGGGAGTTGAAGCCCAATGATGGCCAGAGACTGGGAATCCAAATTATTTCCATGGGTTCTCTCCAGAATGGTTGACAGCACCTTCCACCACCCTGGTATAGTCATGCTGTTTGGGGATGCTGGGAACCATAGTCCAACATCTCTGGCAGGTGTCTGGTCGAAGAAGATTGCCTTTGTCCCTGTCCACTGCTGGAATGTGGCCTCCAAGAACTTTTTGGAAAAATTGTAACTTAGATTTAGCAATCGGATCTTGACAGACATTATGGCAAGGGTTCTGCACCCAGAAGACCCATGTTTCCATGCCTGTTGCTTCCCTTCCTAGATCTTTATTTCCAACTGAAGGAAATGCAGTCACAGTCTGTCCCTCCGCTCATCGCTCAGGTTAACATGCGAGCGAATGCAACTGTGGTGAGTCTAAGAGATTGGATCCCAGTTGGGAGGAGCTGGTGGCTGCCATATTGAAGCGGGGGGGGGGGATATGCACAGTTAATCCGTTCTGTGTTTTAGCCTGAACTCTCCCCTTTCCCCCTGGTTGTGTGGCTTCCTTGAGTATTTTCTGTTAATATTGAGAGTCCTCTTGGAATGTCAATTCTACAAGCAGCCAAAATTTCCAAACCTTGGAAACACTATTATTGTTGTTGTTGTCAGTATTATTATTTTAAATACGCATTCCTTAAGCATTGGTTCTTTTTATTGAGTATTCTTTGCATTTGCATTTTATTCCAGGACTTGGAAAATATCCTCTTTTTGGAGGTTGGAACTATAGCACCCAGTAGCCACACTTAGTGGGGAGGAATTTGGAAGTTGTAGTCCACAAGAATCATTTTTCCAAGCTCTGGGTTATTCATTGCATTTGTTCTTTGAATTTGCACTGATTATTCTTTGTGCACCATGTGTGTGCTTTGTTCTGATGCAGTTTATGAAGGCACAGATTCTCTTTCCTTTCAAAGCACTGAATATCATCCCTAGCATCTGGAAACATATTGGGTGCTGTAACCTAGGGCTTCTTTCTTTTGCAGATTCCTGCAAACATTTTCCAGGCTGACATCCAAGGCCTGAATATTTCGTCAGCCGCCCGTATTCTCAAAGTGGTGGACACAGTTCTGTCGGATGCAGAACCTCCTCCTCTAGATGCAGTCAGCCTCCTGGGTGTCTTCCGGTTACTAAAAGAGGTCTCCGTCTCCTCCATGGAAGTTGAGGAACCAGAACAGCTGGGGACACTAGAGCAATTGGGCTTGCACTATGTGAAAGTTGCTGGGATGATCCTGGAGGAACAAAACTCCAAGGAATGGTCTGAGATAAAGCCGGTAAAAATCACAGAATCTTAGCGTTGGGACAGGAAGGGTTGTAAGATTATCTAGTCTGACCCCAGCTCAATACAGGAAATTCAGAGTAATTTTCCCTGCTCGAAGATCCTGCCAGTAAGGAAGCAGCCACTACCACTCTTAAGAGTCTTCCTTCCTCAAGCTGTGGGGTTTCCAGGTATCACAACAACACCTGTCATCCCCAGATCCTATATGACTGGGGTTGATAGGCATTGCAGTCTGACACACCTAGAGGACCCCAGGTGAGAGAATCACATTGGTTTTACCTTCAAGAGTTTCTTCTAATGTTCAACCAATACCTATCTGCCTGTAAATTGAGCTCATTTAGAGTCTTGCTCTTCTTTAACTGTTTAATCCACTTAGTACACACTTATAAGCTTGAGATGTTTGGTCTGTTCAAATAATTCAGGGGTGGGAAACCATACGTGGCCCTCAAAGCTGTTTTTGCAGATCTTAATCCTATCAGACCCCTCTCCTCATCTTTTTTCTGGTTAACTAAAGGGGTAGATGGTTGGAAAAAGCCAGCATGGTGTAGTGGTTTGGATATTGGACTAGATCCCTGGAGAACAGGGTTCGAATCCCCACTCAACCACAGAAACCCATTGAGAGACCTTGGGCAAGTCATACACTCTTGGCCTCAGAGGAAGGCAATAGCAAACCTTCTCTGAACAAATCTTGGCAAGAAAACCCCATGAGGATGATGATTATGGCAAGGGAGTTGGGGAGGTTTTTTGGGGGGGGGAGGCATGCCTGCTGCTTAGATTTCATTCAGTTATTCATGTGCTTTCCTAGATCATCGGTGGATCCATGAGAGTTGTTGAAAATATGGACAAGATGGCTTCCACCTTCCACCAGCTTCTGAGTGCAGATAGGCCAAAAGTCACCTTCCAGAATAAGAATATTGGTGAGTTGGAGCAAGGCTCTGGCACTCTCCGGATCGGACCCAGTTTGAGGGGTTCAAGGCGGAAAGAGGAGCATTGACCTTGTCTGCACTATCACTCCACCCATTACCTCTAAGTTTAGTTGCAATATTCAAAGGACTGACCTGGGGGATGACTCTGTCTAGTGACAATATATTGTTGTGAGCAATAATGCACACATATTTTGGGGTGGCTTGGTCTTGGTTGGCTGGCAGGGCTTTTAATAGTATGCTATTGCAAATGCCAGTGGTTGATGGAGCTGCATTTGCCCCTTGGGGACCTGGGGGAGCCATGCACTTGGTATTTGGTTCCAGGACCCCCCCATGAATACCAAACCTGTGGAAGTTCAAATCCCATTCAATACAATGGCATAGTACAATGGTGTCCTTCATATAAAAAGGGCTTTGGATTTTCTGATCTCTACACACTCACAGACATACCTTGGTTCTGTGTTCTTCAGGTGTAGAAGTACGACGCATGGAGCTCGGCACACCGACATCGGGAAGGACAGCGTATGTGATGCCAAACCAACACCGAGAAAAGCCCGACTGGATCGAGGTTCCAGCAGAGGAAGTGGAGAGGCTGAGAGAGAGAGGTAGAGGAAACGGGAATTAATGCCAAGTGGTTTTGCCCATAATCTTCTGCCTAAATTTCCCAAAATACGCCACAGAACCAATATTATTCTTTTGTTGATATTTGGAGAAATGTGTTCACAATGAATGGCAAAGACTGAACCGTGCCAATAGCAGCAGTTGCGGCAAAGTGGTAGTACAGCCAGTGTTTTCGGTGGGGGGGGGGTATCACTCCCCCCAGGATTTTTTGTTTATCAGGGACAATTGTGTCACTTGTCTAGGCTTACCTACAGTCCTCACAATAGTTGTGGGAATGGAGGGATGAAGAATGGGTTTTCCTTACAATCGTATATTGGCATCTGCCCCTGTTGTAAAGCAAAGAAATTAAGGGCTGGCTTGGTTTGGAATGTGCAATTCAGAGCCTTTGTGTTTACAAAAGACCTGTTCCTAGTGAAAAGGAAACTGCTTGAATTGGCTTGTTTCCATGGATCTGCAAAGCTCTCTGTATTTTTTTTAGCTCTCCTTGTGGGCCTGGCTCTACAGACAGTCACGATGAGTACCTGCTCTTCAAAATTTCCTCCTGTTTGTGAGGAAGAATTTGACACACACACACACACACACACACACACTCAGGTCTCTGCCCTATGTAACTGTGCTTATGAGTTCTGCTAGTACTGATGAGGAAATGCCTGCTCTTGTTCCTTTCTCAGGTCTGAACCAAATCACCCTAACAAACACCTGGTACAGGTATGGGTCTCTTCAGCGTCTTTTGACTGACAGCAGCGCTGTGTTCGAGGATGCAGCTGTGTCCGATGGAGGCCGGAGGTAAATAGCGGAGAGTGTCATTAATGTCCCAGGTAGAATAGAGAAGGAAGCTGAAAGAAACCATGCTTTTCCCATTCAGTCCTGCCTGACAACATTGGCTTTTGGGACCATCTCCTTCCAGAATCTGGGAGCTGTCCATACCCAGTAGGACCAGGAGCATTCTGGGAGTTACAGTCCAAAAAAAGGAACTTTTCTAAGCTTAGCCTCACACACATATACAGGCTGGCTGAATCTTCAAGTTGTGCCTTGCAGGCAGAGGGTGAAAAAACATCTGTACGTAGACTGAACTTTGACGCATCCAACAAATAAGCCAGTGCAGTGTTTTTGTTTGGACGCTAGATGGTGGTGGCACTTTTTGGATTGGCGTGTCCAAGAAACATGGACTGTTGAGCCACTTAGAAACATAGAGTATCTTTATATTCATATCACAAGGAGGGGAGAGGACAGTTTTGGGAAAGAGCCTAATTCATTCATTGTACTGACATTCATGTAATTCATTCTTAATGCTTAGTAGTTTAGCTTAATGCTATAACAGGTACTTATTATTATTATTTATATCCCGCCCCTCTGCAGAGCAATCGAGGCGGCTTACAACATTAAAATTTCCATACAGATATATTAATACAATCTAAACAGAACATAAAAATCCCTAATCCCACCCATTAGGTTCTCAGTCTTGGTTTTGGGAGAGATGAGATCAAGTAGCTATAGTGATAACTACTTTTGTGGTATTGTGGTTTGTATGTCGGACTACGACACTAGGAGATCAGGGTTCAAATCCCTGCTTAGCCATAACTGATCTTGGCCAAGGCACACTCTCAGCCTCAGAAGAAGGCCCTGGGGAATCTCCTCTGAAGAAATCTTGCCAAGAAAACTGTAAGACAGGGTCATGATAAGTCAGAGTCGACATTTCCTTCTTTCAACCTCATTGAATCCTTTGGTCAATTGGCATTTGTGGGGAAGCCCTGCACCTCTGTTTTGTCAGGCTATAATACAATATGAAACCCACGAACCCCTGATACTGGTACCCATGGTTTCACATGCCCATGTCTGAAAAAATATGATCTCTCTAGGCATTTTCTACATCCTCCAGAGCAATTCTATGGTACGTTTCTGGCAGAAGTTGACCATAGAATCTAAGAATCTCTAAGTCCTCCAACATGACTCTGTGGTCAACTTCTGCTGGAAATTATTCCTTTCAATAGATATTTCAACTGTATTATCCACAGTTTCACGTTTCCACGGGAAGTCTGGGTCGTACTGTATTTGCTTGGCTGCCACCACTACCAAGGCCCTGCTTATTAAACTCCCTGTATTTGCTCACTGAAGTGAACATGCACCTTTATTCCTTCCCAGGTACCTGAGCACCCAGGTGAGCTCTTCCATCATCTCCTCCTCTCTGGTCAGCGACTATGAAGAAATCAGCACCTCTGTGCTTTACAGTCTCCGGCATCAGACCCAGGTAAAGCTCTCAGAATTAAGTGATGGGACATGGGAGCACTCTACTGAATGGGTGTCTTAGGCAGGGGACACTGTGGAACATGGGTTAGGGAATCTTTTTCTCTCTTTCTCTCAAGGGGCTCATCATTTGAGATTGTAAACTAGCACTCATATCGAATTCCCCAGGGTTGTTCTCTGGGACTTTCCACTCCCATAACTTGGGAAGTTTCATGCCAGTTGTGAACCATCGGTTGGTGGCTCCCACATAAGTGAAGTGGCGAATCTGTTCTGGCTTTCAGCCCTAATGGTAAAGGAGATCTCCCTAATGTGCAAAATATGTTCAGAACAATGGATAGTTCCCTTGGAGCTTGAACTAACATGGAGTGGATTCATTGCCGCACTGACATAGAAGACACCAATGGCCAGAATTGCAACCAGGTTCTTTTCTTCTTAGTGATGTTCATACTTACTGTCTTCCTCTCTTTCTTGACTCCTGCCCATTACCAGGCTCTTCCAGACCAGCTTGTTGTTCCCATCTGTGCTTTCTGGAACTTCAGTAGAAGGTGAGCAGTCAAAGCAAGAGGCTTTCCAACTCGGCCACATTTTGCAAGGACAGCAGGGCGGTTGGACAAGACTTGTAATCCAGCTCAGTTGAGCTGGAACACAAATGGGTGCATCCACTTTGGCTCCTTGCCCCGCTAGAGAAGACCTATTGAAGTTGATAGGACCTACATAGCCAGTGATATACAAGTCCATTCATTTCAGTGGGTCTCCTCTAGTCTAGAAGCAAACTGGATTTGGACAGGTCATAGTTCAGAGGATACTAGGGTGTGTGTGTGTGTGTGTTAGAGGCCAGAGGTTAGGGTTGTTAATTGTTTGGACTGCAGCTCCCGTAATCCCCCACTGGACCTGGCTGATTCCTGGGAACTGTCCAGAAAGCTACTTTTTTGATGCTCTAGTGGGGACAATGAATCTGGACAGATCTTTTCTTTCTATAAATTCCTTCACCTTCCAGGTCCATCTTTTCCCAACCCAGTGTCCTCTACTCTGCGGCTCTAAGGATGCTGGGAGCTGTAGTACAACCCCTTTGGAAAGCACCATGAGAGGGGGAGTTACTCTTAAGGCTGCTCCAGGTCAGGCAGTCTAGTTAGTAACTCATTCCCATGTCAGGGACTGAGGGACAGTGATGTGTTTATTCTTACACTCCAAACTCTTTAAGGGTGAACTGTCCTTGCTGGGGAGGGTCTCTTTAGCCGAGTTATTTGACAGCGCCTGACCTTTCTTAGAACTATTTTCTCCCAATCCTTGAATTATGCCTCCAGGCTGGAACACTGGAGACGCATTTGGAAAATTACAAAGGGAGTGGAATGCAGGTTGCGTCTCTCTGGCCGTAAATATTTTCTGACACAAGATGCAGGTTTGCTCATCCTCTGCTTGAAATTCTTCATGCATCAACCAGCCTGTTTTTCAAATGTCCCCTGTTTTGTGACAGGGCCTTGATTATATATGTCAGTAATGTTGTGTCAGCAGTGGGATATTATTTGTCCCAAAGGACTCTGGTTGAGGCACTTAAGCAGCAAACCTTTTGGGGTGACTGGGGCTCTTCTGATCCATCTTGCAACTTGCATCATTTTTCTCCTTTCTTCTGTTCTGCTCTGCCTCCCCTCAGTGGCCATAGCTTGGATTAAAGAAGTGAGTATTTTCTCTGTCTTTTTCTCCATTTTTCTAGCCTGGAAGGAGGCAATGGAGGCTGGTCCACTGCAGGCTGTTCGGTCGTAAATTCCCACCCAGAATTCACGGCTTGCTCTTGCAACCACACCACCAACTTTGCAGTCCTGCTGCAGGTCTACGAGGTGCAGGTGAGAAAGGCAAAGCCCTAGAGGAAGGGGGATGCAAACCCTCTTACCAAGATAATTTTGGAGGGCATTTGCGTAATATTGGTGGGAGACACAGGTCTGGCCTGAAATAGTTTACAAATAGATTTTGGAATAGGACCAAGAGCCCACTTGTGGCCTTAGGGGGCTTCCGGCCCCTCAACCTTAACAGGTATTGTCTCCGTGTTGGAGCAGCGAAGCGCAGAGGAGGAGTCGATCTTGAAGACCTTGACTTTCGTTGGCTGCGGTGTTTCGTTCTGTGCCCTGATTGTCACCTTTGTCCTCTTCCTGGCTGTTGGGTAAGACTGCAGTGGGGCAGAGACCTAGAATATGAACTGGAGGGGTATCCCAAAGGTCATGTAGCCCTGCCCACTACTTAGGCAGGAAAGCTGTTGCTGCAGTGTCTCTCAATGAGGTCCATCCTGGCTCTGCTTAAAAGAAAACCATTTTAATGATGCAGAGTCTGTCCCGAGGCAGTCAGTTCCATGTTGGCTAGGATGGCTGTGGGAGAGTGGATTGGGGGGTAATGAGGGAAGCGGACTTCCCATTCTTCCCATTTTGTTTTAATTCCTATTGTGATTCTGCTTTGGGAGAAAGGTGAGAGATAACAATTAAAGAAATACATGCCTCCTTGCAGCGTTCCCAAGAGCGAGCGAACCACGGTGCACAAAAACCTGATCTTTGCCTTGGCAGCTGCGGAGGCCTTACTGATGTTTAGCGAGTTGGCCAAAACCAACCAGGTAGGAAAAATGGAGGAATTTGTGGAGGGGTGGTGATGATGGCTCTTTCCACATCTACCCTGCCTTTGCCTGTTTGACCAGAGACAAGACAGGCTGAGAACCCGCAACTCCTCTGGTCCTTGACAAAGCAACTCTGGCATTGACCTCTTCTCCTCCTCCTGTCCCACCTTGCAGGGAGTGTGTTTTGCTGTCACAGCCTTCCTGCACCTCTTCTTCATGGCGGCTTTTGCCTGGATGCTGGTGGAGGGCCTTCTGCTATGGAGCAAAGTGGTGGCCGTGAACATGAGCGAGGACAGGAGGATGAGGTTTTACTACATCACTGGATGGGGTTTGTTTCCTGAATATTCAAATATTTGGGGATATTCAAAGCCAGAAAGAGCCAGACTGGCTTTCTGTTTCACTTTATTTGTGCACATCCAGACAGACAGCAATGGCATAGTGGTTTGAGTGTTGGACTCTGGAGAGCAGGGTTCAAATCCCCTCTTGGCCACTGGGTGACCCCTTGGGCAAATCACACACTCTCAGCCTCAGAGGAAGGCATAGCCAAACCCCCTTCTGAAGAAATCTTGATGAGAAAACCCCACAATACCAACCATACAGATCCCTTGGCCCTCACTCTTTCTGCCAGGTTCCCCCAGACCCAGAATACATGAAGAGATGGGCAACTGAGGTGCTTTTAGGGGTCAGTTTCCTGGCACTAGGACCCTCTGTGGGGACCACATAGATTGCCTTCAAAGAATACCTAGAAGTAGTTGGAAAACAGTATCAGGTTTTGAAAAATGGAGGGCAATTTGATGTTAAAAAGAACAGGGAGTAGCTTCATTCTATTTTTTAAAAAATGAATTCAGTGCTCCTGGATGCTTCCAGCAGAGGCAACTTACCCTGAGGTTTTGGGATCCAACAAGGGATATGCTATCCCAAGGCTGGACTTTCCCAACCATTTTTTGTTGTCGTCCCCCCCCCCCGTCCCCTCAGGGCTTCCCATTGTAATTGTCGGTGTGACCTTGGCCACATCGTTCAACAAGTATGTGGCTGACAACCACTGTTGGTTAAATGTGCAGACGGACATCATCTGGGCCTTCGTTGGACCCGTCCTTTTTGTCCTGACGGTAAGTGCCTGAATCCCTCCAGTCAAAACCTTTGGCCCAGTCAAAAGGAAGAGGAAGATGGGGCAGAAAATGCATGTTAAGTCACACAAAGGGTGTTTATGTTTGTTTGTGCAAATAGCCACAGGGTGAGAGTAATTTTCTTTTCTTATTGGACTACAAAACTCCCAGAATCCTCCAGCCAGTAAAAAAAAAATGAATGAGAATAGAGATATTGATTACCTGTATTGATTAAGGGATCCTTCAACAGAAAAAGCATATGCTGTGCCCACTGCTTTGCAGCCCTTCCCTAAAGGCTTTGCCTTTATAGTAGTCGTCCCATTTTCCTTGCAAAGACACATTCTGGGATTCTTCCCCTGCTCCTGATCTGCTTCTAGAAAGTCAGAGCTCTCAAACAATGTCCTATTTTTGGACTACAACTCCCAGAATCCCCAGGAGTTGTAGTCCAAGGGGGCCACCCTTCCAAGCTCTCCCTTACCTCTTGCCTCAATTCCTCACAGGTGAACACCTTTGTGCTTTTCCGGGTGGTCGTGGTGACCGTTTCCAGCGCACGGAGGCGGTCAAGGATGCTGACTCCCAACAGCAGCTTGGAAAAACAGATTGGCATCCAGATCTGGTGAGAGAAACCAAACACACATGGGTACCTTTCTTTCCTCTGCCCTCTGTGCCGTCATTTAGATTGAGCAGAGAATATTTAAAAGCAAATTTCCATGCTCCTGGCTTGCTTCGCCATCTCCCAGAGTCATGTTCTAATTACCACGTCTTTTTTTAAAAAAAAATAATAAGACTTATAATCATTTTCCTGTCTTTTTGTCCAGCCACCCAACAACCTGCTGCCTGATGTTTCTCGGTGATAACTAACATCTGGCCCTGCCTCCATTGTGGAATCTCTTTCAGCTTCCATTTTGGAATTTCTTTTGGGCTCCACCTTGGAATCCATTTCAGCTTCCATTTTGGACTCTTTGCTCCTCTTTTATCCATCTCTGCCTTGTTCATTGTTCCTGAGACCTTCCCCTCAAACCCTGATAAGGCTGACCAGGCTCAGAGTCTCCTGTTGCTGTTACTTTGGCGCCGTTTGGCACCCGGCAGACACATAATGTTCCAGTAGTTGCATAAATAAATGCGGCTAAATTTGCGGAGTTGAAGATGGAAGCTGGCATTGGAGGGCAGGGTGACATCTATGGGGTGGCTGGGGGAAATAGGTAGGAGGCATTTTCCTGGGCCTGGGGGTGGGGGTCACAGACATCCTTATATTGGGGGTTGACTTCAGTTTCTAAACAGAGGACAGGAGTACAAGGGAGTTGGTAAATTGCAATTGCATGGTTTTATTTCCCCTGTCTTCTGCCTTTCTCTGTTTGTGTGTCTTATTGCAACATCACTGATTATGTACCGTTTTTCAGTTACGATAAATATCAAAACTTTTAAACGCAAAAAGCCAAAAGCAAAATAGTTTTGCAGCGTACAAAATATCCTGTTGGCCGCAGCACCAGGATTTCGAGGTCATCTCTCCCCACCCCTCCAGATACCATGACAGGGCATTCCAGCCTTGGGGTCATAAAATGGGGGATATGGTTATCCCCACATTTAGACACACACACCCCTCCACCACTTTCTTGAAGGGGGATTTTCAAGATTTTCAGAAGGGGAGGCAAACTTGTGCTCTCTCTTTTGTCATAGCTCTTGTATCTGCCCTCTGAATCTCAGCTTTTGCACGAGCAAAAAAGCAAGCCAGGTTTCAGAAAACCCCACATTTTGCGATAAAAGTCAAAATGTTAAGATACGAGCTTTGGAACAGGCATATTGCAAAAGGAGGGCCTTTATGCAAAATAAATTGGACGTGCTGGATTTAAGATAGCGGTTGAGATCTTTTTTTAAATAAAAAAAGGCCAATGGAACCAATAAAAATAATCTTGACCCATGTCATAGTAACTCCCAAGGGATTGCATTGTGAATTTTAGTTGTACCAAAGGCCAGACTGGAATCTAGGGGATTCTGGGAGTTGTAATGCAAACACAAAATAAACTTTCTAAAGCTCTTGGCAAAGACAGACTTGCTGGATTTTGGATTTAGTTGTGGTTAGGTTAATGGTGTGGTTTCTCTTTTGCTTCCTGGTGTCTCTTCCCCAATCCTGAAACCCTGGCTTAGGGCAACTGCAAAGCCAGTCCTGGTGTTGCTCCCAGTCCTTGGTCTCACCTGGGTGTGTGGCGTCCTAGTCCACCTCAGCATCACCTGGGCCTACATCTTCATTGTGCTGAACTCCCTCCAGGTGAGTAGCGTTCAAAGGAGACTGTGTCCCACGCACCCCCAAAAAATAATTTCATCTTTCTCTTTCCCTTTCCTTTCATACAAAATATGGAAACCTTATATGGGTCCTATAAGAATCCCTTAGCTACCGGGGCTATGCTGGCTGGGGGATTCTGGGAGTTGTCACCCAGAGTATACCTGCACTTACAGGCTGGCACCCAGTTAGGAATATATGCTTTCAGTTTTTTATTCTTTCCAAGGAGGATGCAAGCGGGGAGAGGTTTAGTAGGACAATATAGAAACCACTTGGGCCAGAGTTTATCTGACATGCAAGCCCATCCTGGCCCCTTTTATGGCTCAGGGAAAGGATGGCTGGGGAACTAAAGGGATTTTGTGGGATGTGGGCAGAAGGCACTGAGCTGTTCTGTTCTGCTAGCCCAAGGAGGCTGCTTGCTAATAGAAGCAAACACACACACCAGACTTCACCATATCACAAAGTGCCTACTAGCCATGGCTGGTTTTCAGCATTTACAAATCAGCCACTTGTTTAGATTGACTTTACTGTCTTGATGGAATTGCCATGTACAAGCACATTGTACCACATAAGAGGGAGAAATGGCTTAGGGATGTTGCTTTCAAGCTTAATTTATTATAAACATCTCATAAGGCCATCTGTGCGTATATACGTGCCTTCAAGTTGCCTGTCAACTTATAGTGACCCCCTGAATTTCATAGAGTTTTCTAAACAAGGAATCCTCCAAGGCGGCATTGCCAATTCCTTCTCTGAAATATAGCCTATGGCACCTGGTATTTGTTGGCACTCTCCCACCCAAGTTCCAACCAGGGCTGACCCTGCCTAGCTTTTAAGATCAGACTGGATCTGACCAAGCTGTCCCAAGTCTGTAGGACTTATGATTTTTGAGTGCCAGAATGCTAAAAAAACAACAACCCATATACACACACCTTATGTAGGAGATGGGCTTATTTCAAGGATAATGAGAACTTCAGCTTCAAAGTTTAAAAATAGTGAGGGGGAAGAAGAGGTAGAAGGTGGAAAGGGGATCTAATAGATAAAGTGCACCTGGAGCTCTATCTAAGAGGAGTGTGCAAGAGAGGGGTGTAAATTCAGAGCTGTCTCTCCAACATGGTGATTTAGGGTTGAGAAAATGTAATTAAGAGAGAGGTGTCTTAAACCCACCCTCCCTAGCAAAATTTAGGGTCATGAAGGGAATGCTTAGAATAACATTTGCCCTGCTCGTCGTAGTCTCTGTGGTGCAGATTGCAAATGTTTGGCCAATCCCAAATGATTTTGAACCTCTCTTGGAATTGTGAAAACTCAGTTTGGCGCAAATGAATTAATAGGCAGAAGGACATCTGGGCTAGTGGGTAAGAGTTTGTGGGTGTCTCTTTAACCCTGCACACTTTGAGACCTTTGATCCCACTTGAATGGCCTCCTACAGAATCCTGGGACTTGTCATTTTACAGGTTAGCTTGTTCTCTGCCAGCCAGCTCTTGTGCCTCCCCAAATTACAAATCCCAGGATTCCATAGGATGCAGCCACAGCACTTAAAATTGAGACCAAATTGCTTTAACTGCGTATGGATTGCATGTTGAATAGTGGACTGCGTTGACCAGTTTAGGCCTCTAGATAGCAGCCTTTCCAGTCCATTTTCATTTCTCTTCCAGTCCAAGAATGCAACTTGAGTTGCCTTACAGGCAGGAGGAGTGTAGTGATCTTCCTAATTTATCTTCCACCCAAATGAGTGTGTTTTTGCATCGCAAAATGACAACTGTATATATATATTTAAATTATACTGTGGCTTATCTCATCCTACATCAGATTCAGGTTGGATTATAGTACCTCCAAAAATGCAGAATCACATATAAATTAGTGAGCTAGTAAAATGAGCAAAACCATTCCCCCCTTCTGGTTGGGTTTTAAGGTCAAACCAAAATTTCTTCCAGTCTATTCATGGGTTAGTCACTGGGCTGAAGTTTGCAAATTGATACTTGTTTGGGACAAACTGGACCATCCCAAGCCATTTTGTCATCTGAGGCAAGATGGTACCCCTTCCATTTTTTGTACAAAAGTATTAGAGGTGTCTTATTCATGGGGTCGCCATGAGTCAAAGGCAATTCGAGGACTGTTAACAACAGCAATAAGCTGCTTTGGATCCCATCCTTGGAGCAAGGAAAGATATGCATTCAATAAACAAATAAATATTACACCCAAGGACTGTGTGATTCTGGAGAGGGTACAGAGCCAGCTCTGTGATACATGCCCCTTTCCTCCAGTGGCATGCAGTGGTACAAAGCAATCATGCTGTGATGTAGAGGTTCCAAATCTATGATATTTATATGTATATTATCTCTCTCTTTTTAAATATAGGGTCTCTACATATTCCTGGTCTATGCAATCTACAACAGTGAGGTAAGGTCAGAGCTTGGAGCATCCTAAAGAGTTTGTTTCAGCAAGCCCAAAGTTTCTAGTCCTTAAGGCTTTGCAAATAAGTTTGTACAGATCTGGACAGGAGGCCATGAAACCTCCATCATCAGAGTCTGGGAAAGAGATTTTGGGAGAACAAAATCCTCTGAACAAAATATGCCAAGGAAATCCCTTGATAGGGTTGGCATAAATTGGAAACAATTTAAAGGCACATATGTGGACTACACAGCATCCCTGAAAGATAGCCATCTAGCTGTGCTTGAAATACCTCCAGAGAACAGCTTATGAAAAGTTACCTTTTTTAGACTAGAACCTCCTAAGAGGATTCTGGTAGTTGTGGCCAAAAAACCCCTAAGCTTTCTATGGTTAGATCTTGAGACAGTTTGTCCCACCACTGATTTTTTAAACTGGTTGATTTGTTGGGATGGAGCCAGAAGGAACGACCCGGTCTCATGTCCCCATGCTTGACTCTTAGGTCCGTAATGCCATCCAGCGCATGAAGGAGAAGAAGAAAGCACTCTCATTCACGGTAGGTCCTGCTCAGTTCATTCCCTGTCACTCTGGTCACTTTTGCAAACTCTGGCCCTTTCAAGCAGCTGCTGAGGAGCAGCAAGGTTAGGATTAGGGTTAGGATAACCCTAACCCTAACCCTAACCTAATGTCATTTCAGAACTGCTCGCATCCCATCAATTATCTGTCAAGTCCCAGAAACACCTCCTGGGAAATGGGCAAATGCAACCCTTCTACCCCAGAGAACTCAGCCCTTCCAGCTTTTGCAAAGGACGCCACAGCAAAGAACATTGGCCACAAAGGTACCGCATGGAGGGAGGAAAACATGTTCCACCAAGCAAGAGTTAAGCCTGCTTTTCATTCTCCCATTGTATTTCACTCACATCCACGCTGATATGCTCCTTTCCTCACTTCGCAGGGAATTTCGGGGCCAAAATTCCAATGGGGCTTTCGGCAATCATGTCGCCAGACAGGCCGGTAGGTTCTTCCTCCCTTTGTGTTCACTTTTCTGTATGAAATCCAACATTTTTGTTCTGAAAAGAAGATATTGTGGACAAAATAAATTTGGTTTTCTACACACACACAAATATTTGTGCATAAAGTGGGGTAGGGTCACCAAAATGGAAAGGGAACTGGGCTAATGTGTTTTTCACCAAACAAGTCCCCAAATGCAATATATATATATATATATATATATATATATATGATCCTATTCTTGATGGGAAGTCACAGTGCACATATGTTAGGTGTCTTTAGGAACTAATTTATTTTATTCATATCTTTTGCATGCATGCTCCTTAGTCATTTCATATGATTTTAACTCATTTTAATCTGTCTTCTTTTAACCTGTGAAATTGTTTGATAATGTTTGTATCCTTTTACAGTCCTTTTGTTTGCACTGTTTTAAACTGGCCAACTTGACTTGTTTGTATGCCCTCTAGGTTTTTAGCTAGAGTGCAGGACATAAACATTTATAAATTTTATTGCAAAAAGTTCCCAGAGCACGAGAAACTCTTACAACATTGCCTAAAAAGACAGAACTTCTAAAATTATTAGTTCTGGCCTGTCAGAATGCCTTGTGCAAATATTTACTTCTTTAGTTTATGCATACTAGCTGGCCTCATGTTAGTGTCTTATGCTTTTTGGATGAAGCAAACGAAGGCTATTTTTTGGCATTACTCTTCATCCAAAAACTTCCCACACCTGGCAGCTGTCAAACCCTAGAAGGAGCTCCTCCTTAGCAGAGAGAAGGAAATTCACAGGTTGAAGATCCAGCTGCTTTGGACTTTTAGGGGAAGGAAAAGACACTCCATTTGAGAGAGACTGTCATTTCTTCTTCATCAAGCTGAGATCAGCAGCTTCTCCATGGTTCACCTTTCCATAAAAAAGCTTGGGTAACAAAGACAACCAGCCAGTTGGAAGCAGCAGAGGTGATGGCTACTGATTTGTCACCCCAAAACTGCCAAGCATATTATCGAAAAAGGTTAGCATTTCTTTCTAAAACCTGACTCCATCCAAGAAGGCCATACTTATTGTTAACCTGCCTGCCCAATCTGGCTGTCATTGGCATCAATGGCTGCAGCCTGGGAGCTAAACATCTCAATGAGGAGGCATTCTGGGAAGCTGTCAAAATCTCTCTTTTTAAAAACTGACTACGTTTCTGCCATGTGTTGAAAAAGAAAAAGAAAGGGCAAAGGATTATGTCATGTTCCATCCATTTGGTCTCCAAGGGCACTGGTAGCCTCGCAGCCAAATGAACATCCTCATTTAATCATCATCATCATCTGAAGAATGGGATGCCAGGTATTTGCAGGCCAGGGTAGCGTGTGCTTCCAGCTTGCTATGGAGCCCAACCATCTGCCCTGGCGGATGGTGCCAAGCAGGTAACAGGAGAAGCCAAATGCTGGTCAGGTGTGTCCAGGTGTGAGTTGATGGGATCCACGTCATTGCTAAGCTACCAGGCCCTGCAGTCTTAGGCTCGGGCTAAAAAGATTAATTTTTCCGGGGCAAGGCAGCACTGGTGCTGAGTTTTGAATGCCAAGGACACTGAATGTTCTCGTTGTTTGGATGGAAGGGGCAGAGAGAAAAACAGAAGGGTGCAGAGCCTGAGGAGGCTTTTCCTCCCTGCTTGCTAATAGTGTGAATAGTGTGCCCAGGCGACAAAGAACCTGAAAGAAAAGAATAGCCAGATTCAGTTACCTGTCTGAATGTGTGCCAGTGCAAGCAATTCTGCTTATTAACTAATTCTGCGTGCATTTATGCCAGTGTCACTAATTCAGCTAATTAACTCACTCTGTATGCACTTTTGCAAATGCAACAATTGTTGTTGTGTGCCTTCAAGTTGCTTCCAACTTATGGCCATCATGGGATTTTCATGGTTTAAGTGTTGGACTAGGACCCTGGAGACCAGGGTTCGATTCCCTACTCAGCCATGGAAACCCACTGGGTGACCTTAGGCAAGTCACATGCTCTCAGCCTTAGGGGAAGGCAGTGGCAAACCTCCTCTGGATGGGCTTCTTTCAGGATTGCATTAGTTGTGTATTCCTGAAGATCAGGGCTTTGTGGTGCCTTCCATTCTAAGATTATATGATTTTATGAAAATTTTGTTGAGTTTTCTTAAAGTTTCAAACTCCATGGCTCTATCTCGCTAAGGATTTCAGTGTAGGTTTTAAGTTTGTCTGTCTGTCATGGAAGAAACCTCTGTAAGTTTTGTAAACCTTTGCTCCTCCATTCATAAAGTCTTTTCCTCTCCTTTCAGGCTGTGCAACTGACAGCATTCAAATCCTCAGGTAAGGTTTTCCCTCTTGGTTTCTGGAGGATTTTGTCCTGCTGTGTTTTCCTGTTCTTTCTTAACAAGGAGCTTTGGAGTTGGAGAAGGGGTTGAATCCCAGATGAGGAATCTTATGTTCCTCCAGCCCAGCCAACGGTGAAAAATGATGAGGGGAGGACTGTTTTCCAAACTGCTTTTCAGCCACTTTTCTCTCCTTCTCCTTTCTTCTCTCTGTCCTCCGTCTGTCTTTCTCTTTCTACCATCCATCTCCCTTTTTTGCAGGGGATGACTCTGTTGAGTCCTTCCAGCTGTTCTCCTCCTCCCCTCTCTTTTAATGTCATCCCTTTGTTCTTTCTCTTTCTTTCTGCCATCTCTTTTCTTTTGGGTCTCTCTCTCTCCCCTTCTCACTTCATTCTCATATATATGTACACACACACACATACATACACACCCCTTTCCATACTCTTTTTCTTTATGCCATGCCATGCCTTCCTTCTTTCCTTTCCTTGCTCCTTCCTTCCTTCCTTCCTTCCTTCCTTCCTTCCTTCCTTCCTTCCAACAAGATGTGGCACAGAAAATGTCGCCCAAAATTCAGGAGCCTCAGAGACTTCAAGTAAGGGAGCCAAGCTGGCCGGCTGGAGCTCATGAAGGCAGAAAGATACCTACATCTCAGGCTCCTTTGGGATGTTTTGGTGTCTTATCTTCCTCCCCCGCAGCCAGATGGTTTCTGGCATTGTAGAACAGAGAAGAGGAGGAGAGTTCTTTGCAGAGAAAAGTTGGATGGAACTAACTTCCTCTTGGATTGGTCTCCCAATGGGTCAGTAGACTCAATTTTTGGAAAGAAAAGAGTGCAAGGTATTTATGAGGCACTGAGCCAGAGTTTCCAAAAAGCCAGCTGACCCAACTGAGGCATCTGTACTCTTGCATTTGAGCCTTTCCTGCTGATGAAAAACCAAAGTATTTTTCAGCCACGCATTGCATCTCTTGTTCTTTTACGCAGTCTGAGAATTTGGCTCACCACCATTGGGAGGACTGTCTGCCTCTTCTTATTTCAGCCCTGATCTTCTCTATGAAGGGATGCAGCGGCTCAAGTGGTTAAGATGCTGACTCTGTTGATTGCAAGATCGGCAGGTTGGCAGTTGGAGGCCCGGGTGCTCCATGAGTCCCAGCTTCTGCCAACCTAGCAGTTCAAAAGCATGCAAATGCAAGTAGATAAATAGGTACCACTTCGGTGGGAAGGTTAACAGCATTTAGTGCAGTCATACTGGCCACATGATCACAGAGTAGTCTCTGACAACGCTGGCTCTTTGGCTTAGAAGCAGAGATGAGCACCATCCCCTACGGTCGGACACAACTTGACAACTTTGTCCACGGGGGATACCTTTACCGTACTTTCTCTATGAGCCATTCAGGCCAGCCAATGCCAAGACAGCCAGGTTGGGTTGTCAAATGGGCCATGCAAAAGGACTGAGGCAGAAATCTCTTTCTATCACACACACACACTAGGAACTCAGAAGGGAATGGGACTTGGTTTCTAGTAACTGGACCTTGGTACTTTGCATACACCGAGAGCCACTGTTGACTTTCTCAGCGCTTCATCTTTCCCAGGCTGTTTATGAATCCCTGAGAGGCAAGTTGCAAATGTCACCTCTTCAAATTATTTCATATATATATATATATATATATATATATATATATATATATAAAAAGAGGGAACAAGATACCATATCAGTACTTAATGGACAAGCAGTCATGCCAGGCATTCTGTGAGCTTCAGCCCAAGAGGTGTGGTGCCTTTGGCCAGATGGGAAACCAAAAATAAGCAAGAAGATCTGATTCCCCAGGGAGACGTGGGGGATGTTGCTTTTAATACAGCCTTTTGTACATCTTTTCAGTACCTTCTCTCTTTTGTGCCAAGACTGGAGGCAGAGGAGAGGAAAAGAGAGGGCCAAATACACACACACACACACATACACCAAATGTAGCAGGAAAGAGAAAATGGAGACACAGGTGCTGCGTGTACTCAGAGGTCTCTGACCCACCATTGCTCTCATACAACAAAGCTCCCATCTTCTCACAAATTGTTTTATGTTCCCTAAATAGGGATTCCTCTTTCTCTGTCCGTCCCCCCCCCCCCCACTCTTTGGGTTGTGGGCCTGAGCTCATCATCGACATCTTCGGATGAGAGGCTGCATCCTATTTGTGGGCATTGTGTAGGACTCAGAGATGCACAACCGTTTGGGTTTAAGCATCCACACACTGTCTCCTGAAAGACAGTTCCTTTCCATTCTTCCTTGTTTTTATTTGAGTTATCAGTAATACAAATACAGACCTCTGTAATTATTGACAATTACCCACCTCCATGTGATCAGTCAAAATACAGTATATTTTAACTCTCACTAACCTGAACAAAAATAATATAAGCAGGTTATATCCACCCATTGTACCAAATGCTTCATGATTGGCAAAGCAAAGCCTTGAGCATGAATCCAACTTTCTTGTACTCAATTCCTTTCCAAGTCCGCCTACCTCCACCAATGTCTCTGTTTCTTATATTTCTTCATATACAGCATACCAGCATATTAAATAAAGAAGTTGAGACAATAAATGTCAGATATGCACCAAAGAACTCACTGAAATAGGATGGAAGGAATTGACTGATTTATTTTAGCATCAGCTTTTTTGGAGTTTAATGGAGCAAAAATGGAGCAAGCATGTTTTGCGCTGCTCTAGAGACAAAGGCACGAGCCAATGGATTCAAATTACAAGAAAATAAATTCTACCTAACTTCTTGACAGGTAGACTGTTCTTCTTTGGAAACAGAATTCAGACAGGCATTTTTCAGGGGTATTTAAGTTGTATGTTGCTGCATGGCAAGGGTTGACTCCCTTCCAACTCTGAAGTTATAAGTCTTCAGATGCACTGATGGAAAAATTGAATTGAAGCCTACAAAAGCACTTGCTAAAACAAATGAATTAGCAAGAGGGAATACGTACATGAAAGCTGAAGAACCAAAGCTAAGCCTATCATCTTAAAGGTACTGCTAGATTCCTTTTACAGCTGTCTTTTTTTATTACTATAAACAGATTAACACAGCTCTCTCTTTGCAAACTCTTTAGAATAAGTTCTCATATAATATGAACACCCACACACCTACGTAATGTTTTAGTGGGATCTCTATTTGCAGTTCATCTGAGTGCCTCCCGTTACTGATATGTGTATTTCCAAGTTACATTTGACCCTCTGTTTCGGGAAGCAAAAGGTTGTACATGCAAGCAAGCGGATTGTTAAATGAGACAGAGAAACCATATCTAAGAAGATTACCCAGATCAGGTAGAATCTGTTAACTGGATGGTGCTGCTTTCCATTCAAATATAACTTTCCACTAAGTGGGGAGAACCTGATAATAAGCTTAGCTTTGGTTCTTCAGCTTTCATGTACGTATTCCCTCTTGCAAACTCCTGGACTTGTTGCAAATTAAAAGTATAGAATGCAATGTGTTTTCCCCCCCTCCCTGCTGCATCCATCTATTTATTTCTAAGTTTTTCCCCCCCTTTCATTCCATCCCATAGATAGCCCAAGGTGGCGTCCAAGAACAGACATAACATTTGCATTCAAAACAGTTCCAGTGGATTGTGTGGCTTTTTAAAAAGTGATTACAGAGTTAAGACCGTCACAGTCATTAAATGAGAACGGGCTTATCGACCCAGAGAGAAAATAATCCCTGATTCCTCTCTTGGTCCCAAGCAGGAGCATATTTTGAAATAATATTTGTGAGACCACAACAGAATTTGCATTTCGTTATCAGAATCCTGTTGGTGTCTTATGCATAGTTAGACTCTCCTAAGCAGCTGGACATTTTTTTCTTTTGCCGCATACTCACATTCAGTTCAAGTTTGTAGAAGCAGAGTTCTCCATGCAGTGCCATTCATGCACACTTGCACACTGTGCAGGGATGTTCATGTGCATTGCAAATGGATGCACATTTCACACACCCATTGCATATGCCTATTTCACATGGGTGTGTTTTGCACATACCCATTGCACTTCATGGCTATTGCACTTCAGTGTACACTACACACATCCATTGCACATAGCCTGTTACACATGGGTGCACATTGCTTACCCCAATTACACGAGTGTGCATTGCACACACCCATTGCATTTGATGCCCATTGCACATGCCTGAGCATTTTACATGCCTGTTACACATGGGTGCACATTGCACATCCAAATTGCACATTCATGCCCATTGCACATGGATGTGCATTGGTTGTGCAGTGTTGTCATTCACTAACAAGGCAGCATTGTGCAGCCACTCTGTGAGTGTAAATTTAGTGCTCCGTCACTTCAACATAGGATCTCAGCCTCTTCCTGCATCTCTGCTCCAGCAGCAGAAAAGCTGGGCTATTATTAAATGGCAGCAGGGGATAATACAAGGTGGCCTCTGTTTGTTTGTATTGGGAAGGTGCCTCTCTTTTCTCTCTCCCTCCCCTCAAAGCTTTTGGACTTCATTCACTCTACAAGGAGGCCACATGTTCCTCGCCACAAACACACACATACACACCTCCCCCTCTTAATGAGTTTCTGGCGGCCTTTATGGAGGTATGATCTTCTGTCAATATTCATTACACCCCATTATGCGGCTAAGCGAGGCCCCCGGAGAAGGGTCTTTGGGGTGGGTAGAGAAAGGATGCTGTCACATATTTGCACAGACAATAAGGAGCATCTTGGGGGGCCCCACCCTGTCTTGGCGAAGAAGGCGATTGCCTCCCCCCCCCCATACCTCTTTGAGTGTCTCTTCATTGTTTCCCTTGCGATAATTTCATTATCCACTTTGAATACACCTTGCATGTTGCTAAGCCGCACATAGCAACATGTACCTTCTCATCTCCACAGCTGGGCACCTGACAGGATAGGAAGGAAGCCATTCTGAGGAGCTTCAGCGGAAGGCCGAAAAGGAAAAGAGAAAAAAGACAGCCCCCCCCCCCACAACTGAAATTTAGAAAAACTCCTTGTTTTGACAGCCCCTGGCTTACCGAAGGTGGGGTGTGGCCACTTACCTATTTATGGATCTCTGTTTTGGATTTTTACCCTGCTTTCCACAGCGAAAGGGGAAAAAACACCGAGGCTTCAGCGTAGCTAACCAATATCATTGCAGACAGATGAAATGATAAAAGCTTTGGTTAACAAAGTATAGATGTGTTCTGGGGCATTACTTCTCTAACAGAGCATTTGGTATTGGAAGCAGAACTAACGTGGAGAGAATAGGGATCGGTTCTCACACCACAAAAAGAAGAGCAGTTCAACATGTTTCCCCAAAAGTGTTGTCCAGAAAAAACATTGTGCATCACTGGGGAACACATTGGCAAATTCCTCGGCTAAAAGAATTGTGGATTCCACCACCCCATATTAGGGGAAACCATTTGATTTTATTACTTTGCTATCCATGTGCCAAACGTCACTGGGCAACTTTAAGAGGTGCCGTTCCTCCTTCTTATGGGTCTTTCCCTTTCAACTGAGCACAGACTGGACAACCCTTAAGTAAATCAGCTTTCTCCAATCCATTACCCTCCAGATGTTTTGAATGAAAATTACCACCATCCCAGACCATGCTGGCCAAGGCTTATGGGATGTATACTCCAAAACATCTGGATGATGCCACATTAGGGTCATCTGATGGATAATGAAGTGGGCTGCATAGCTGCCTTACTCACCTGTATCTCTTGTCTCTTCAGGTTTATGAGCAGAGCTACTCCAGACAATGCCTTCCACTCCACAAGTGTTCAAGAGTTTCTTTTGGAGGACAAGAAGAGAGAGGAGACGCCAGCACCTCCTTTTTCTTCATCTTCAAGACCTGGCATTAAATGGGCAGGACTGTTTGCAGATGGTTTGTTAGGCAACTCTCTCTCACTCGACTACATGCTCCAACACCACCCTTCCTGGTGTCTCTCCAACTGTATGATCTCCCACAATCATAGTTTGTGAATCTTTCCAGCTTTTCGTTGGAGGGATTCATCACCAGATTTGCAGAGATGTGGGATAGCAAATTTGGAGGAGCATAATCCAAAATCCTCACTGTCACCGCTTGAGTCACTTTCAAAGTTTGGGGCTCATGCTTGGAATGCCACCTGTTTACCTGCCCAAAGATGGTTCCTTCTTGTCTCTATTCCAAGCCTATGCACTAGCAGGTTTCTCCTTTTAGGTTAATGCAATGCAAAGGCATTAGGCTCAATCCACTGGGAAAGAAACAGTTGTGCATTCAACAATGCTGAGTGTTGCAGTTGTGCATTGCAGTTGTGCCTTGCACAATGCACCATCAACATGTTTTGTGCAATGCTTCTCTCCTGCCTTGGAAAGGCATATTGCTGGACGAGCATTTCTCCTTATATTTTGCTGAAGGGATGTTGGATTGGAACCTGAGTTTGAAATCTATTTTAATGCCACCTCTCTTATGGATTAGATGCCTTTTTATTGTCCTTCTTTCCTTCCTGCAAAGTAAACCTCTGTGTTTTTACAGGTGCCAGGATGCCTCTAGATTGTCCAGAGAGGTTAACATGAGAAATCTTGAGAACAACATTTTTCCCCCCTAAAAACAAAAATAAATTCAATGATTTATTTAAAGAAGCTTTGTGAATAACCCTGAATCCTCTTCCAGTTTATGCCATTTTCTGGCAAGTATTTTTCTCTGAATTATTTTAATGGGTTGATTCTATGGCTTAGGGATTTGGCCAGCTGCTGTGAGCTCCCTTTAGAAAAAGTGGTGTGTATTAAACTGTTTGAAGTGACTATAATATGTTTATGTGTTTCTTTGTTTTCACAATGTTCTTCGGGCCACAGTATGTCTTTATTGGCCATGATATAATTTGTCTCAAGCATTCAAAATTGTGAACTAGCATTATTTTCAAGGGCTTTTATACATATTTCTTTATGGAGGGGCTATGCACCAAAGTGCAGGGTTTTTTGGCATCTTTTTCAGTCTACATACAAGGAAAAGCTTTTGAGGCCTTAAAGGACATCCTTATTTAATATAATATTCAATATAATAAGGGACATCCGCCAGCCCTACTCTTGGCAAATATTTAAGCTACTGTATAAGATCTTGGACCTTTTGTGTCTTATGTACTTGCATTTATAGAATAGTTTGGTTTGTGTAATTTTACCTTTGCTCCAGTGAAATCAAGATGGCACACCTCTCCTCCTCTCCACTTTATCCTTATAACAGCAATCCTATGAGGCAGACTGATCCAAAGAGTGGGTCTGGGGACTAGGACCTGGATTTTCAGAGTCCCAGTCCTGCACTGTCACTTACTGCACCACATTGACTCCCCTTCCTTGTCATCAGACATTTTGTTTTGTCTAGAGAAAGACTGTGGACCTTTCTGATTCCCCCTCCCTCCCTACCATACCAGCCTCCCAAAACAAATGTTGCTCCCATGCTTTCGACAAAAAGGAATGTGCCACCGACATGGACTCTCAGGCTTGGCAACCCTTCTGGGCAATGGATGTAGAGACAGTGTTTTGTGCTTCATGTGAGTTTGGATACTCCTCATAACACTACCACAGTTGTTTCCCAAAAGAAGAAGAATAGGTCAGAATCACCTTCCAGCTTTATGCTGGCATAAATGGCCGTTACATAAACCATTACACTTTCTCAGAGGTTGTGCCATGTTGGCACCTCATGCAGGATCCCACAAGCCCTATAATGCTGATGCAAACTGCAGCACAAAGTAGAGAGCATTGCCTAGGATAGTGGCTTTTGGTGATCTGAAGTGGAGGACAGATTTTTGTTTCCCCTTTTGCATCCCAAGGACCAGTAATGTGTTTGTTTCCATTGGCTACAACTGTTTTTTGCTATGGACTGGCAGCAATTGGCTCATAGATTGGTGCCAGTCCATAGACCATCAATTTCAGGAGTTGGCTTGACTTGCATGAAACAGGACTGCAGGACCATACTACCTGGTGTAAATCTATTTACAGCACTGCAATGCAGGTACTTTTGTGCTATTTCCCTCTATGCAAAGAGTGAGTTGTGGTTCCTGACTGTTTCCGTTTTTCAGCCAGGGCAGCAAAGCTGCTGCTTGACGTTACACAACATCCTTCAGAGAGATAATGTACGCAAAGATGGGAGAACACGGCCCACCTTCAGCCCTGGCATTGACCTGTTCTTCCATCATGGCAGAGGGCTCAGCCCTGAACCCTGTGACGCAGACCTGAATAGAGATGGTGCCTCTGTGCGGAAGCAGAGTGCCTTTCCCTACCTCATCTCAACTATTTTTAACTATTATTTCTATGAACTGATTCTATCTTCGAGTTCCCTAACTGTAAGGAAAACCTTTGCCCTCCCAGATGTTGTTGGTCTGCAACTCTTATTTGGAGTTCATAAAGCATGTTGGGATGCATTTAGCCTAGGGAGAAATGTACTTAGTACATGCTCAGAGGCAATCCAAGCAAGCCCATGCTTGCTTGGATTGGTCCATTCTCCACCAGAAATTTCAAAAAGCATCTGGAATGGAAGCAAATGCATCACACTGAAGGTCTCAATTAAAACTCCAGCAGCTGAGGGCTGGTTTTGTTTATTTTAATGGACTGTTTGGGTGACACATGTCACTGGAGGATCAGGTGCTGAGGGGACACCAGGAGAATTGTGAGAGTGAGGCAGAGACAGAAAAATGACAGGAACGAAGGAAGAGGCTGTGGAGGATAAGGATATAACTTCTTAATTCTTTTATGCTTCTATCCAAGGATGAATAATTACTACAGTTTTCTCAGCAACGGAGAAGAAAACAAAAATTTCTGCTCAGTATTCTCCCCAAGCTCAAACATCACAAAGGGTTCTGGGGAGATTATGTGGTTCTTCTACTCACAATTCTTTTTCTATCTGACCAAATGCTTTCTCCGCTTCCTTTCACTTCTACTTTGGGCTCCTGAATAACTTATTCGTCTCTGGAATCCTCTCCAACTGTCTGGAAAGTTGTCTGTATACCCTTTCTTCTCGACTCCATGTTTTGTTCCTTTTCCGATGCTGTGGATGACAGCAACCATGACAGCCATGTCAGTTGGGGATTTGGGGGGCTGCAGTCCTCAAAAGTTAACTTTTCCAAACTCTGTTCTCAGTCATAACAGACAGATATAAACACCATACCAGAGGCACCATGAAAATGGTTAAAAACATTTACAACTTTGAAACAGAAACCCACCGATAAGCTTACACCCCCCCACAAAATAGTTTGACTATAAGTGAATTGCAAAAAAAAATTTTATTGGAATGTCTTCATTTGGCAAGGTAGTTGTCTCTTACACACACACACATACACACACACCTACCTGTCTCAGAAGGATTTCTGAAGCAGGTAAGAAAGGAAAGTGGAGGAGAAGAGAGGAGACACTTAAGGGCACTTTTTTCATTTTCAAAAGGGGGGGAGAGGTAAGAAAGACAAAACAGGCACACAGAGGTAGCCGCTTTCAAACCACACACTCCACTGCTTTCAAACTATGATGCATGCACACACACGCACACGCACACTAAACAGCCCAACCATCCCATCTGGGATTGGAGGAGGAGGAGGAGGAAGAAAATAAAAATAGGTATGACTATCTCATCAAAACACAGACACAACCACACAGCAGCATCTGCAAAGCATCTTGGGAGGGGGGGGTATCATTGAGGCATTGCAAAGGGTTGGGGTGAGGGGAAGGCACATGGCACTGGTGCCTGGGTCGGGTGCAGCACCCCCCAAAAATCCTGCCCCACTCCTTTCCACTTCCAAACCCAAGTGGAACAATGGGAAGGCCCAGGCTAAGCTATGGGGAACAGTTTAGTGTTATATACATATGGGGAGGGGGGCATCTTAGGGCAAGGGATCAAAACCAGAATCTGGAAACCTTCAAAAAGTGTTTTTTGGGGGGAGATGGGACTGTACGTGTTTCACCAGTGACAAGTGTTTTCCTTCTCCGTTGTCCTTCCAGGTTGAGCGTAAAACATGTGTTCAAACATACCTCTGAGTGTCTCTGCACTACACATTACAGCTGTTTGATACCCTTTTATCTGTCATGACTCCATCCTGTGAATCCCTAGGATCCATGGATCCTGTTTTGGATTTCAAACTCCAGAATCCCTTCCCATTCTAGCTGGGGCTTCTGGCCGCTGAAATCCAAACCATCCACAGGGATAAAGGTCTGGAGAACCACCGCTCAACCTTTCCCAAGGCAATGTCCTTACAGTGTGGTGGGCTACAACTCCCATCAGCCTGGGGCTGCCAGGTCTCCTGTCCCTTACATGGCTAGGAAGAAGGAATTTCAGGAGACAAGATGAACCAGTCATTTGGACAGTCTGAAACCAGAATCTGAAAGTAGGATCAAACCAGGCTAAGAAGGACTGGAGGGAGGGAGGAACCAGTCCAGGGCAATCTTTTTCTTGGCATGTTTTGGGAAGAGAATAACTGGCAGAACAAAAATTTGTGTGTGTTTGTTCCTCCCAGGCTGGGCAAAAGCATCTGCTAGACAGAAAACACACATTTTTAACTACACAATAATAAGATTGTGAAAGTAACAAAGGCTTGGAGAACTTAATGTACTTCAGAAGAGATTAAAAATAAAAGAGAAGGGGGGATGAAAAGACTAATAGAGAATGCTAGAAAGAAAACAAACTGGGGGGGGGGGGATAACCCAGACTGGCTCATTTCCCAATTGTAAGAGACAAAGACGACCTTCTTGACCACAGAGACTATCAGATTTTGGGAGTTGTAGTCCAACCAACTGCAGAGGGACAGGGTTAGTTTCTGCCAAGTCCCTTTTCCATCTCCCTTCTCGCTCACCTGCTGAGGACACTTCACTCACTCTGAATGCAAAGCAGGCCCTCCCAGAACAGTCTCCAGGGCAGCCTCATGTAATCAAGCCTCACTATTTCAGATATAGAGGGGGACGGGGACAAAGCAAATCCCCCCAAAAACCTTTTCCCATCCCTTGAGAGCAGGAGAGAGAAGAGAGGGAAGGCTGAACCTGAGAGCCAAAATCAGCGAATGCAGAAGAGCGACGTTCAGTAGAGTTGTTGGCAACATACACATACACACATGTGCCCACAGAGGCAACGTGGCACTTTTCAAGGGCACGAGTTAAAACAGGACTACTGGGAAAGAACGCCTGTTGGGGAAGGGGCAAGGACACCGTCTCCCCCGCCCTGTCCTGCCCTGACCCCGAGCCTGGCCCTCTCTCCCGCCTGTGCCACTGGCATCTCCAGTGCCAGTCTCTCTTTCTCAGGAGGAAAGGATCGCCCGCCGCTTTGCCCCTGGCGCATTCTCAAGTCCGCTTAGCGTGGAGCATTTCGATCAGCAGGTTGTTGCACGGGACTTCTCCGCTCAGGTGCTTGTGATATAAATATTCCTCGGCCTGCATGCTGAGGGCCCGGATATCGGCCAGCCGGAGCAAGAGTTGCCGGAATTTGTCCGTTGCGTGCGGGTAGTGGCAGACTGTATACTCCAGCAGCGCTGCGTTGGCTTTCTCCTGCGCCTCTTTCACCAGGCTCGAATTCTCCACGTACTTCACATCTGCAGGAAGACAAGGAAAGGAGAACTGAGTTAAGACCAGAATCCACCTTGAGAGGAAAGTTTAGAGGCACATGCTTTCTCTTAGCTGAGAGTAGTGACATGGCATCTTCATAAACATTCTAACTTCTAGTACTTTGGCAAGGCAGGAGAAAGAAAGTCAGCACACAATGGCCTGAATTCTATTGGCTGTCCTAAGGCCATTGAATCAATGGGAGTCTCACCATTTAACTAGTTGCCAGTGACCAATCTGCAGGTGATGCCATGGCATATTCATAAACATTCTTAACATGAACTCGACCTTATTCGTGCTGCACAATTATTCTCCTTTGGTATCAATTTTAACTGGCCAATCTTCAGGTATTGTCATAGCATGTTCATGTACATTCTTACTTCTGACTTCTTGGGAGAATTTCCTTTTCATGCGGCACAGTTATTGTCCTTTGATATCACTTTTAACTGTCATGCCTCCCGCTTTGTTGTTGTCTTTTTGAATTCTAGGATTTGTAGTTTTGTGAGAGATTTAGACTTTTCTGTCAGAGAGCGCTAATGCTTCACCAAACTAATAATCCCAGAACTACATAGGATACAGCCATGGCAATTAAAAAGGTATTGAAGTGTTAAAATTGTGCAGTGTAGAAGACACACACACACACATACACATCAGTCTTGAACATCAAGGAACAGGGTTGCTTGACTAACATTTGAGAGCATCTCTTGTACATGGACCCCTCTAATAATAATAATAATAATAATAATAATAATAGAGCTCAGACCTCAAGAAGAGTGTGAGCCTTATTTTTCTTCCTGTTAAGAAAAACATATAGAAGGGCTGAAAAACCCACTTCCATAAAATTCATTTGAGATAAAGGCAGGGGACGTTGCTTCCAAATCCTTCTTCAGCACTGTTTCCTTTTCTCAATCATCCACTGTATAATAATAATAATAATAATAATAATAATAATAAGGTTAAGTTTTCTAAGTGGGAAAGAAGCTGGTCTGTTTTGGGTTTTTTGCTGAAAAGACCTTTAGATCTTTAGAAAGGCAAAATCAGGGAAACAATTGTGTGCTCAGCTAGGTACCACTCACAGTTTTACATATCACAAATTTCCCACTTTGTTTCTATTCCTACAAGAAAGGTTCACGCTACTCCTTCACTCTGTTAATTTGAAGAATTAACACTGAAGGTGGAAGATAATATAAAGAGGCCTGGCATTGATGCTTTACTAGTTGCTGTAAATACAAAACTCTTCAGGTTTGAGGTGAAGGGGGGTTGGAATCTGGGTAAGAGAGCTAAATCTATAAATCTCAAGAGGCAGATTGGTATGGACCAAGCGCTTAGTTAATATAGCTTCAATCAAAGAACATTTGATTAAAATACTTCACAGGTGGAATTTCATAGCAGTTCATTCATTTACTGTATTTATTTATCGATTTTGAACATTTCTACCCCTGAGAGCCAATGTGATGTAGTAGTTTAGATGCTGGACTCTGGAGACCAGAAGAAAGGCAGGGTAACTATTTAATATTCAATATTTATTAAAGGAATTGGCTGTTGTTATATACAATCCGGCAGAACTTGATGTTTGGTGACCCTACAGATGAGAGAGCTCCAAGAGACCCCTGTTATTATTACTATTTTAATCCCACCCTTTTCAGTTGATGGTGTCCACAGGACTAAGGACTGCCCTTTCGCCTCCTCTGCACCCAACAACACCATTTTAGGACCCCTGGATTGCGTTCCTCTTAAAACGTGGGATGAAGGGAGAGCCCTAACGTCCCCAAGTCCTTCTAGGTAGAACAAGGACTCAGCCGACATGGAAACGGTATCTCTGGTGCGGTTGTGTTGTGGCAAAGGAGGCTTTGGGGATATGAAGCATAAAGATCCTTTTATGCAAGGAAAGGAGAGAAAAAGATAGAGGGATGCTTGGCAGGTGTGAAAACAGCGAGATAACCAGGTTGCCCCTTAAGCCACTGACAAGATCGGTTTTCTCTCCATACGTCTGGCAGCTGGGGCTGAGGAGCAAACACAGGAACAGTGGAAAGAGGGTCCTTTGGGTGGCAGAAGAACAGCCAGGGAAGCCTCAAGACCTTGGAAGCCAAATCCTGGCCCTCCTGAATTTCCCATTGTGCCCACACCATCTTCTTTCCCATGGCATCACCGTGGCATTGGTGGTTTCTTAGCTTTTGTCTCTCTTGGCAGCAACATGATGCAATATGATGGAGTTCTTGGCCCTTTCCCTTTGACCCCCAACCACAATTCAAATGTGCCACACATACCCCAGAACCTCTCTGAAACTGAATCCGAACTGATAGCCCATAGATGTAAAAGTTATTCTTTCACCTCCGTGAGTGTAAATTCATACTCCATGCCCTCGATGGAGAATCTGGGCTACAAATTATAAGTTCCTTGGAGCAGGGACTTCTCTTCTTATGCTTTGCCATGGGCTGTGCTCATGGGCACCATGACGTTCATAATAACAAGGGGTTGCAAAGGACCAACATCTGGATTCCAAAAAAGTCTTAGATTGACAATTGGGTGCAAGTTCAGACAATATAGTCCAGAAAATGTGCAATAGAAGGGGGATCAGGATGAGGCCCACTTTTTTTCATCTCAGGCAGCCAGGACAGCAGCTAATAACCAGCCATTCCTATTATGAAATCTCTTGATCCGAGTCATATTCTGCTAAGTTCCATATTTAGAAGAGAAAGAACATTAAAAACAACAACAACCCACTGCACACAGACTCCCTCCCTCCCTCCCACCTACCCCCAAGGTGCCATGTTTGCTAAATGTCAAATCTCTCTCCTCCGTGTTGGCTCCACAATAGCGAGTTCAGCCTGATGAACTCACCTGGTTTGGAGTAGAAACCCTATTCACGCTTTAATTGAATATTTGAATAATCTTTTCATTCCTTGGAGGCATAAAAGAATGTTGTCCAAATAACATCGACTCGCTCTCATTGAGAGACCTGGCAGCGGCGGCTGCAAAGACTTCGTCCTACGACAAAAGCGGGGAAAAGAGGGGGGGAAGTGGGGAGAGAGGGGGGAAAACCCTCCCCAAGAGAGAAGGAGCACCAACGCAGTCGGAGAGAGAGAACGACACACCGATTTCTATGCCCTGGAGTGTTCTTCCCATTCAGAGCTCCTTTTGTTTGCCAGAGGCTTCTGATAAATTGCAACCGCTTAAGGGAATGCGAGGCGCATAAAAGCCGCTCTTGCTTCCCTCCCCTCGAGTGGGTGCGTGGAGAATGGAAGTCAGCCCGGCGCATGGGGAGGGTCAGTCCATTAAGGCTCTATTAAGCCCTTCCAGAGAACAAAGCTAACCTGTGCCATCCTCATAAATATTGCTGTTTGGAGAAGGCCCGAATTTTAATTAAACCTCTTTACCTGCTCTTGGGTTGGGGGAAAGAGAGAGGAAGAAGAAGAGAGAGAGAGAGAGAGAGAGAGAGAGAAAGGTGGGCAGGGGGGAAGGAATCTCGACTCAAACGGCAGCAGCTTTGCACTTCGCCTGCATGTGCATGTGCGTGCCACAGAGGCACTGGGACCGTGCAAGGAAAAGAGGGAGGAAGATGGGACGATGTCCCACTGAAGGGCAATTACAGCCCACCCATAATACAGCGATGGGGGCAACTCGGTGCAGCTGAGGCTGAGGAGGGCACATGGCTCCGGTGCCCACAAGAGAGAAAATGAGATTGGGCAGAGGGTACTGCAAAGTGAGGGCAGTGGCTCACCTTATATTCCCAGTTTAGGAAGCCTGGATGAAGGAGAAATACATGCTTTTTAATTCAATGCACAAACAGAAGTGGGATCAGGAGGCAGCAGCAGTTTGCTGCCAAAGAGAAAATGCCTCCCTGCATGGCAGGATGGTTGGCTAAATGCAGGAAGGGAGGAGGTTCTTTTCTCAGCTCCCTTTTGCCACCTCAGACCCTGACTTGCATACCCAAAAGGGAAAATTATCTGCCTCAAAAGGGGCCACAAGCTTCAGTCTTGGTCTTGGCAAACAGGCAGACAGGAGCTTGCCTATTGCTGACACCATTTTCATCATGAAAAGGGCCATGTCGGGTATTTGGACAGGGTACAGAGTCAAGTTCATCAGAAGCAACCACCCTGAGGTCACTAAAGCTCAAATGAAGTTGAACAAGAAAGGTATTTTAAAAGAAGAACAATGATAAGACAGCTTCAAAGCTATCATGGACTGCTAAAAACACATACAAATAAATGGATCCTAGAGTATGTCAAGCCTAAACTCTCTCTAGAAGCCAAGATGACTAAGCTGAGACTATCATACTTTGGCCATATCATGAGAAGATATAACCCACTGGAAAAGATAACAATGCTTAGTAAGTTAGAAGGCAGTAAGAAAAAAGGAAACCTCATTCCAGGTGGATAGACTCAATCAAGGGAGCCCTGAGCTTGCAAGACCTGAGCAACCAGGGCTGTTGATGACAGGTTGACTTGGAGGTCTCTCATTCACAGAGTTGCCATAAGTTGAAGTAGACGTGATGGCAGTTAACAGCAAAAACATGGCAGAAGGAGGAGAGCTACCTACGCAGCTGTGAGCTCATGCAAGATAACAGCATATAAACAGTGGCAGCGGGCAAGCCCAGCCCCTCTCCCTTGCAAGCCATGTTTCCTGCCCACCCCATCCTGGTAGCTATTTTGTCTAGGAGAGAAGTAGATGCACAAAGATCTCTGGGTTAAAAGTGTGGCAGTAATGTGGAGGCACCCTAATGCCACTGACACTAAACCAGAGGTTGCCTCTGTCCACTCCACCCCAGCAGTGCTATTATTTGGGGGGCATCCCAGTAGTGTCACCAAGATTTCAAACTAATAACAAGGGACAGTCAAAATTCGTGACATAACAGAGCTGACATCAGGAAGTAGCTCTTCAAAAATTTGTCTTCTTCCAGAATACCAATGAAAGTAAACCCAAGCTGTCCATTTCTCTGTAAAATTAACATGTTGCCCCACATCCTCTATCATTCTCTCCCTCCCCACAGCACCGGCTTACCAAGGCTAAAGAGGATAAGGAACTTCAGACAGACAAACTCCTGCTTGTCCACCTGGAGGGAATGCAAGTGAAGCACCAACTCCTGGGCTCTCAGCACAAGATTGTTCAGGATGGAACCTGCCTGCGTGGCCACTGTTGACAAGTCCACCTGGAAAAGAAGAAGAAGGAGAAAGGGAAGGGGACAAGGCTCAGGACCCACAAAGCACCATCTCATGGCAGGGGGGAGGTCACGCAGGAAGACCTTCAACCCACCTGCATTAGCCTTTCAGTTCAAAAGTCATCAATTCATTCATTCAACACCTTGCTGACTAACACTGCATACAGAAAATACTATGTTGACCTGAATCCGGTTGGTCAGCCCTCATCTGGAGCAAAGCCCCTGAATCAAACTGTTGAATAGTTAGTCAATACCTAGGCCAGGGGTAGGCAACCTTTCCCCTTTAAGGGCCGAGGGACTTCAGCTCCCAGAATCCCAGGAGCTATTGGCCAACATGGGACTATTGGCCAACATGGCTGAGGCTTCTGGGAACTGAAGTCCCTTGGCCCTTAAAGGGGAAAGGTTGCCTACCCCTGACCTAGGCAAATGCCACTGATTCAATGGGTCAGCTCTGGTTGGGACTTACAATAGGATTTGGGGCATTAACAGGAGAACAATAATGTATCCGTTGGTACATTTTCTTATACTTCATACATTTTTATTGTTTCATTTCTTTTGTGATGCTTTTAGCTGCCTTTGGGTTATTCCTTTTTCTAAAAAAAAGAGGGAAAGGTAGGGTTAAAATGAATAAAATAAATAATTATTTTAATGTTCTTGCATGGCAGGGGGGTTGGACTGGATGGTCCTTATGGTCTCTTCCAACTCTATGATTCTATGAATTATGATGATGATGATGATGATGGGTAATTAATAATAACAATTAACAAAAATGACTAGTAACAGCAGCAGTAATAAATTGTGATGATTAATAGTGAATAGTGAATAACAGTTACTAATTATGATTGGCGTGTGAGTGTGTGGCATTCCTAAAAGTCAGCCGTTAACTTTTGGTGAAAATTGAATTTCATAGGTTTTTTTAAGGCAAGGTATATTCATTTAGTGGTTATTTGCCATTGCTTTCCAATGAAGGCAGCACCTGGTATTCTTTGGCATTCTCCCATCCATGTACTAACCATGCTTAGCTTCAAAGATCAGACAAGATATGAATAATAATAATAATGGCTGCTGTTGTACAGCATCCTAGACCAGAAGAGCCTATCTTTATCCAAACAGGGCAATTCCTGAACATATTCTAATAATTCACATTTCAAATAAATCCTCAGCCACCATTCCAGGCTCCCACTCCACCCAGCTATTTGATTGATTGACTGATTTGACTGATCAATTTCCTATCCCATCTTTCCCCCTAATATGGGACCTGTCTTATACCTCCTGGCCTGTCACCAGCACCATGTTGTGCTCTTTCCCATACTGCACTTGGCGGAAGATGTGGTCAAAAACCAGTAGCTCACTCCAGCAGTTCTGCAGTAACTTCATCTGGTCTCCCACCTGGATGGAGGAGAGAGAGAGAGAGAGAGAGAAACAAAATGCAAAGCAGGTGAGACCTCTCTGCCTGCCCATGAGATAAATAGCAACTTCAATCAAATCTTTGATCTCATTTTAGCTGTTAGATCTGTATCCTGCAGTATCCTGGGATTTGTAGTTTGGTTAGTCCACCCAGTTAGTCTGACATCAATACCAGGAAAGATTCTAGAGCAGATTATTAAACAGAGAGACTGTGAATGTTTAGAAGGGAATGCCATAATCACAAAAAGTCAACATGGGTTTCTCAAAAACAAGTCATGCCAGACTAATCTGATCTCTTTTTTTGATAAAATCACCAGCTTGGTAGATGAAGGGAATGCGGTAGACATAGCATATCTTGATTTCAGTAAGGCCTTTGACAAGGTCCCCCATGATATTCTGGCAAACAAGTTAGTAAAATGTGGATTAGACAATGGAACTGTTAGATGGATTTGTAATTGGTTGACCAGCCGAACCTAAAGGGTGCTCAGCAATGGCTCCTCTTCTTCATCCATTCTTCATCATCCATTCTATGAACACAGGTTGGAGGTCAGAATTCCACATGCCATGGCTGCCAAAGCAGCTCTGGCAAGACCCCTAGACCTCTTCCCCATCACCCCTGTGTCTCAACCTATTCCCCCATCCAACATTATCCCCCATCACACAGAAAACCATGAGCCAAACTGGCAATCCGCAGGCAGCTGAAGCCACCTCATTCCAGCTCCTTTCTTTTATCTGGAGATGGTCAGCCTCTCAGATGGAGAATCTCCCCCAAAACGTTCACATAGCATCCTCCGTCCAACCGTTCAGCAGGGGCAAAGGGAGGGATGAGGAGAACAGGGGCCTGTTGTTTGCCGGACAAAAGGAATAGTGTCTCCTGAGAGACACCGGCTGCAGAAGTGGATACAATTTTCGCACTCCGGGGATACACTGTCCATTGTTCCTCTGGCCTGAAGGAATGCAGAGTGGAAGAAGTAGGAGCGACAATCTCCCTTCACTTCCTTGGGCCAGGGATCAACTCATCTCCCCTGGTTTTATTTTTGTCTGTAACATAGGCTTACTGGGTCAGGACGATCCCAAGCCTGGAGATTTCAGGGCCAAAACCTGAAACCTGGGAAGGACCACTTGCAATGTCACCTCTCTCCACTCCCTGAGCCCCACTACCTCCTCTTCTGGGAGAAATCAGCCCCATCTCAACACACACACACATTTGCTGTGTGTGTCACCACTGCTGTTATGTAGAAGCCAATATTGCTGTGTGTGTCACCACTGCTGTTATGTAGAAGCCAATATTGCTGTGTGTGTCACCACTGCTGTTATGTAGAAGCCAACAAACACCTCAGCAGAAGCAACAAAAGAAACCGAGAGCGTAATGGACAATGGAGATGCATCATGCCGGTCCCATCAGACCATCCCCCTACCAGCAGACACATACACATAAACACACACACACATACACACACGCACACATGGATCTGCAGAGTGTCCACATTTCTATGGCCATTGTGCACAAGGCTCTTCTAATGGAAAGCATGGAAGGGAGATAGAGGGGAGGCCAGAGAGGTAACCACAACTGCACAGCAAAGAGCATCCACAAAGCGCAACGCTTGTGGGCTGGGAGCAACAAGAGGAAGAAGCAGAAGCCGGGGAGGGTGGGAAGTGCTTTTGTGGGGTTTATGTCACACACAGAGAGAAGAAACATAAGTGTGATCCTATAAGCATTTGATTGCTGTCCATAGTCAGCAAACAATCCAGGAAACAACCTCCACTAGAACAGCAGTTGCTCCCAATCTCTGCCTAGCAGGGCTCTTTGGCAGAGCCTTTTCACTGTGCCTTCCCATATAACGGAGCTGTGAGAGTAGGATAAGCTGTGGCTGTGGCTTTTTTACAGATTAAGCAGCTGAGGCCCCAATGGCAATAAGAGTGGCCTGAAAGGCTATGGCAGAAATACAGCCTATATTCTGGTTTTCTGTGCACTCAGAAATAGCACTACTGGACTAGATCAGAGCAAGTTCAAGTGTGCCCCATCCAGACTGGCAAGCCCATGATCCTCCACCATGGGCTATGGGAGTTGTAATGGTCCAGGTTATTCATAGGAAAAGAAAGAGGAGGATCTTCCTTTCTAACCTTTACCAACACCAATTCAGTTTGCCCAGTGGTCAGAACAATGTCCATGGGATAAACACATGCAGACGTGAATCCAATACCATTTTTGTGCTCCTGTTCCCCTGGCAACTGAGGCATATTGCCTCATTTACACACAAACACAAACACAGCAAATATGCACCAACAGGACTCAGTAGTTATTGAAAGCATTCTCTAATATAGGGATTAGGCAACTGTAATACTCCAGAGCCTAGTTTTCTCCCCTTGGGGCCACATGGATTGCCTTCTCCCAAGAAATAGAGGTATTTAAATGTCTACTTCAGGTATTGAAAAAAGGTTGATGTGGTTGTTAAACAGTGCAGAGGGAAGGCTGCAACCGAAAGAAGGATGAATTTCTTTCCTAGGGGGACAAAACTTAAAATAGCCCAGCCAAAAAGAGGTGCTATATTGGTTGATTCCAAAATTGCCCCAGGAGGGACACTGAAATCAAACCATACCTATGCGACAACTAGTTTATCATTAGGATTTGAGGATGCATCTTTTTAGTGTGAGCTATTTTGGGTCCCGTGTTGGGAGAAAGATGAGATATTAATTAACTACCAAACTTTTGAGGGTGTGTGTGTTTTATTTCATGCTGGAGTCACCTAATCCCTTGGGACATCTGAGGGGTCGGGATGGGTTGAGGTTGCACAAAACACCCTTGGGAGGGCCATGTGTGGCCTCCAGGGTCAGATTTTGCTCCTTCCTGCTCCACCTAATAAATGCTTGTGGAAGGAAAAAGGAAAACAAGGCTACCTGGGCAATCTCTCAGGAAGGAATCTCCTTTCATTCTGCATTCCTGTAGTCCCAGCAATGGATTCAAAGTGGTCCTTGTTCATATGCAGGCCATGGAGGGCAAGGGAGGGAGCCAGAACATTTGTTATATTTTTCCCCCACAAATCTGAGAAAGGGCTAGTTGTGATAATCATGTGCAATCAATTCTTCTACAATTACAGAAAAGTGTCTTTTCTGGTATCAAAAAGCCAAGTTTTCAACACAAGGATGAAGGTTTCACAGCTCGTGTCCCTCTGACCAATGACCTTTGCAACAGCAAAGCCCCAGAAGAAAGAAGGAAAGCTATTTCCAAGCATCAGCTATCAAGAGGTGGCTATTTAGAGGTGCAAATTGTTTTGAGGCCCAGCTAATTTGAGACTGGCATTGCTGGCTTCTTCTAAGAGGATTCGGAAGGAAGGAAGGAAGGAAGGAAGGAAGGAAGGAAGGAAGGAAGGAAGGAAGGAAGGAAGGGACCCCACCGCACGCAAAGTGTGAACCAGTATTGGAATTATTATTATAAGACTAGAAGGCCTCGGAAAAAGCCTCTTGCACCAGGAGGGGTTCCCCCCAGCAATGAAGGCACACTGGGACCATTGGTTGAAAACCAAGGAAACAGTTGATGGGATGTGCTGCCAAATCTTGTGGCAACCTTTGAATATGAGACCTCCACGACATCCTGCTATAAACAGCCTGCTCAGGTCTTGCAAATTCAGGGCAGCAGCTTCCTTTTCTGAGTCAATCCTCTCTCCCTACTAGCTTCCAATTTTCCCAGCATTATAATCTTTTCCAATGAATCATGTGTCTCCTCATGATATGTCTGAAGTATGATAGCCTCAGTTAAGTCATTCTGGGTTCTGGAAAGAGCTCAGGCTTGATTTGCTCTTGGACCCATTTCTTTGTCTAATTGTTGTTGTGTGCCTTCAAGTCACTTCCAACCTATGGCAATCCTAAAACAAATTACAGTGTTTTCTTGGCAAGATTGTCCAGAGGAGGCTTGACATTGCCTTACAGACTGAAAGAGTGTGATTTGCTTAAGGTCACCCATTGGTTTTCCATGGCCAAGAAGGGATTCAAACTCTGGTCTCCCAGAATACCATCCAGTGCTCCAAATACTACACCACATTGTCTCTCTTTGTCAGTTGTTGCCAACTATTTTTACCAGCCCTGCTCTTGTGCTGTTAAACAGACAAATTAAAATAAGAAATTACAAAAGAAAAGAAAAAGGATCAATTTGGAGCAAAGTGTGTGCAAGTCAGGCTGGTGTGGCCATAGCACACGCACACATGGTGTATGAAGGTGCTGTACAAGTGTTTAAGACTTTGAGAGGCTGCAACAATTGCATGGGTGTGGGGAGAAAATGGTACAATTATTTGGTGAAGATTGGAGGTGTCACCTTGACAATTGAGAAGGGACCGATGACAATCAAAAACTTTACACAAGTGGAAGGTGTTAATAACAGGCTAACCACCTTTGGATGCTACACCAATGGACTCCCCCTATCTATCTCATCCTCATCCCCATGCCTTACAGAAGGCAGAGACCATCAGGAAAATAAGACATGGCTTGAATTGCCTTCCTACCAGGCATCTTGGCACAACAGCTCAAAACTTTCTTGATCTCTCTGTAGCTAGGGATAATGGCAGCTCTAGTCCAACATGTTTGAAAGGAACCTAGTGATGGAAGCCTGCTCTGAACCACAAGGCAAACAACACTGCTGGGAAAAGTAAGTTGAGCAGATCAGCAACACCATCACAGACTATGCCAAAATTACTCTTCCAGCTCTGGTCATTTTGCCAGATATCGGATGGGTGAAGGACAGTCGAGGGAAGCCGTAATCTTTCCTGAACTGAGGGTGAAAGTGAAGCTTTCCTGGAAAAGTTGAGGGGCAGTCAGTTCTCCAGAGGGGTTCTTCTGGGTCTCTCCTTGCAACCTACCATATGCCTGAACAGCCTCAAAAGAGGAGTGGGAAGAGAAAGGACGGGGGGAGAGTGACAATCAGGCCAGAAACTACTTCCACAAACTCCCCAGCATTCAACAGCCTCCACTGCAGCTATGTTCCCAGAAGCCAAATATGCTTTGGCACAGAGACAGAAATTGGGGTGGGGTGGGGTCACATTGACCCAGATCAAAACTCAGCTTCAGCCAGGATGGGGACTCATGACGTCTAGAGCTGCAATGGGAAAGAATCAGCAAAAACCAAGAGGATTTAGGTGAACCCACTGCTAGCAGCAAGGTGTGCTGAGTAATCCGGGAAGGTGTGCCCCTTAGCTCCGGTGTCTCAGTCTCAAGAGCATTCAGTCTCTGAATTCACAAGAGGCAGTTCAACCCTTCAGCACCCTTTAGACCAGGGGTGGGGAAAATGTGGCCCATGAGCCCAACTTTATTTTTATGGGCCTCTGGGACACTTACCAATGTATCTGGAATCACCCTCCTTGAAAAATTTCCCCAAAAGTTTTAATGGAATCAGTTCAGGGACCACCACTTTGACCAGTACCGGCTTACAGTAGCAGGTATTCCTTGGTGGGGCCCCCACCCAAGTACATGCCAGGCCTGATCCTGCTTCACTTCCAAGATCAGGAAGGATCCGGTGCCTTCAAGGTATTTGAGCTTCTCCCCACCCCTAAACTGACATACCCTCAATATTTCACAGCTGAAAACCAGGATATGGGTGACCAAGTAACATCAGAGTTATGAATGAGGAAGAACACACAAGCTAGAAGATGCTGTCCCAGTCGGTTTTTGTCTGAGTCAACTGGGAAGGGCTCAGGTCCTTCTTCCTCTCCTTTCCCCCTGCTGCCTGCTGAGTTAACTGAATACAAGCTATTTTTGTTCCTTTGCAGCAACTGTGGAGGATAAAGTGGCCCATTTTAAAAGCAGCTGGAAAAGTGGGATGGCAAAAAATGAACTGGGGTTGTCCCTGCCAAATAGGAACAGTTGGAGGGTATGAATTCAGCAATGGCAAGAATGCCTCCCACCACCTAGGGCCTCCTGGGAAGGTGGCATCTCCAACATATGCCTCTTACCCATCACATCTGGTGCCTTATTCTGAAGGACGGAGGGATGGGATCTGCCTTGCACCCCCACCCCATCTAATTGGCTTCTTGACATTGGTTTGCATCCTGCTGCCTGCTTCTCCCCCCCCCCCCCAACCCTCCGAGTGCAGCTGGATTGGAAACAGATTTAACTCCCCAGATATATCGTTTCATTTAAGGGCTAGTAATTCTGTCAGTCTGGGCGCTGACAAACGAGAGCTCCCCTCTGCCAATCTGGACCCGCAAGAGTGATGCACCAGCGTTCTTGTGGTGTCAGCCGGCCCAAGAGTTACAGGCTCCGCTGGCCTTCGGGAGGCGAGACTAATAATAAGACCGCCAGGCCAGGAAAGGGTGGGGTGGGGGATTTGAGGGGTCACCCGCTTGTTTATGGAGGGAGAGGTGTGTGGCAGGGCAGACTACAGACAAGAGGTCAGAGATGACACCCATAAATACCCGCTCTAAGTGAGCAGAGATGAGATGTGTCAAGAAGCTTGCAGGAAGATTTGCAGTGGGGACAAGGCAGACAGAATAGATTGTGCTCCAGATGTCCCCAGCTTTGGGACACCGTGTCCTTTTCCAGCCACTGGATTTAATATATAATTTAATAAACCCGATCAAAACATATGCTCAGGTTGATACGCCGAGAGAGTAAGATGCCTCTGTAAATTCTCAGCTTTTAAGGAAAACGTTCATAGTTCATCTTGAAGAGTAGGTGGAAGGGGAGGGGGTAACCCATCGGAATAACTTATTTATTTTAGCATGAACTTTTAGGGCTCAACACCCACTTTTCATAGAGGCAATGGTACAAATAAGTAAGTGGATTGAGAGCCATGAAAGCTAATGCTGAAATAAAACCAGCTGGTCTACAAAGTGCCACAAAACCTACTTTGTTCCTATTACCTTTCTTTTCTTGGGGGGATAACTTCTACAAATCCAGCTTCGCCCCCCCTCCCCCTGCAAGTCTGCTTAATGACCTCTCTCTTGAGTAGTGTATGTGGTGCTGTTTTGGCTACTTAAATGGTTGGCACCCACAGCTCAAATGTTGGAATTAGAAGGAATGATAAGGAGGCTGAAATCTTAACCGTGGCCAAAATAAGCCCTGTGTCTCCAAGGCACTGTAAGATCAACACCTCACTGGGGCAGATGGAAGTGCACTTTGTTTGAAAGACCCTTATCTCCGATTCAGGCACTGTCCTCCTGGTGTGGAATAAGAAATGGCAGCTCCGCAGCAGCATCTGCAGTAGCATCATATTCATCCTATGCTTGCCAGCCTGGTTCCCTCTGCAACTAACCTGCTTGGGATTCTGCCAAGGCTTTGCCAGGATTGGAAGAGTTGTTGTGAGCCTTCAAGTCATTTCTGACTTATGGCTACCCTAAGATGAACTTATCACATGCTTTTCCTGGTAGGATTTGTTCAGGAGGGGTTGACATTGACTTCCTCTGAGGCTGAGAGAGCATGACTTCTCCCAAGGGCAATCAGTGGACTTGCATGACTGACTGGAGATTTGAACTGTCATCTCCCAGAATCCTAGTCCAACATCCAAACCATTACACTACACTGGCTCTCTATTTGCCAGCAATTTGTCATGTGCCTTCAAGGTGTTCCCAACTTACAGCAAACCTATCACAGGGTTTGAAATCTTGACAGCAAGATTTGTTCAGAGAGGGTTGGCCTTTACCTTCCTCTGAGGCTGAGAGAAAGTGACCTGCCCAAGGTCACCTAGTAGGTTTCCATGGTCAAGCAGGGATTTGAACTCAGTCTCCAGAGTTGTAATCCAACGCTCAAACCATCATACCATACCAGTTGTCTTGCAGAGTATTCAAGTAACTAACCAAACTACAAATTCCAGGATTCCATAGGATGGAGCCATGGTTATTAAAGTGGTATGAAACCACTAACATTGAACAGTGTGGATACAGTTTCATCCTACACTGCAGGTAGCTGATGGGAAAAGGAAGCTAAATTCATCAGTCCAAAGAAATTCCCATATTGTGGATTCGTCTGAATATTTCAATCAAGTATTCTAAGTAGCCCTCCTTAAAATGTAGATTCCAGAAGTCCAGAGGATGAAATAATGGCAGTTGAAGTGGAATCATCGTGCTATAATTGTGTAATGTGAAAGAAGTTGGAAAGAGGGCATCTGTCACTGTTTAGCAAGACACCCTGCTATTTTGCAAGTTCCAACTTCTTTTGCTATGGTCTGACCTTGAAAACAGGTGCAGAATATGAACTCAGTACTCACCCACCCACGTACACATACACCCTGCAGCCTTATGCTGAGCCAATAGTTCCCTTTATCCACCCTTTAAGGCTGAAGACAGACCCCAAAGGAGCCACGTTAAATCTAGCTAAGAGAGCGGGTTGTTATCAAAAATACCAGCAGCAGGATGAGGCAAGAAAGGGCAGAGTGGAAACGTTTCCTTTCTCTGCTTGACATGTGCTTGAAACAAGAAGGCTGATGTTTGCTCCATAGTCCTGGTTCTCAGTTCCTTATTTCTGCAAAAAATTCAAAACTAAGGTGAATAATTCAGCTGAACATGAGGTTCAAATGCCCCTATACCCCAAAAGATCTTTTAAATACCCCAAGTTGCATATTGTCAAAATAAAAACCTGTCCCCTTCCAAGTTAAAACAAAAACAAAAACGCTTGTTACTGGACCAAGCTTTTTTTGAAAATAAGATTATGGCAACATGCAGCACAGGGGATTTGAAAAGTGTTTTGGGGGTGCAAGGGCATTCAAACTTCAGGTCTTTATTGGTCTGAATGATTTAGCTGCATGATTTGAATTTTCACATGAATAAAGAATGGGGAACAAGGAACCAGCTTCAACCCTGTTCTGCAATAAAAGATCTGACCATACCAAGAAGTCACCCAGGCTTGAAAAGACTGAAAGCAGAGCTTGTTTGGCTACTAGCTTGTTTGGCTACTAGCCCCTTTCCCACCTGATCCCTATACTGCCCAGGCCTGGATATAAGTTACACCCATTGATTGCCAAGGCTGGCAGTTTTATTCTCTTCCTGAGGAGGCGGCAAAGAAGGGGGAGGTTTAGTGGGACAATATAAAAGCTACATGGGCCAGAGTTCATTTAACACACAAGCCCATCGTGGCCCCTTTTACGGCTCAAGGAAAGGATGGATGAGGAACAGAGGAGATTTTGTGGGATGTGGGCCGAAGGACCTGAGCTGTTCTGCTCTGCTAGTCCAGGGAGGCTGCTTGCTAATACAAACAAACATACACACACACACCAGACTTCAGCATGTGACAAGGTGGCTACGCCTGGCTGGCTTTAGGCATCTACAAATCGGCCACTTGCTTAGATTATCTTTACCGGGGGCGGGGGACAGGCAAGGGAGGGAAGAAGGGTCAGCCACTGTCACTTTAATCAGGCTGTTTTGTTGTTGTCATTAGCTGCCCTCCAGTCGATTCCAAATCATGGTGACCCCCCGAATGAGACATCTCCAAGAATCCCTTTCTTCCACTTCTCTGCTTAGGTCCTACAAACTCATGCCCATGATTGAGTCCATCCATCTGGCATGCGGTCTTCCCCATCTTCTTCTTCCCTCTATCTTTCCTAGCATTATTGTTTTTTCGAGTGATCCATGCCTTCCCGTTATGTGGCCAAAGTATCATTGCCTCAACTGGACCATCTTGGCTTCTAAGGAGAGCTCGGGTCTGATCTGCTCAAGGATCCATTTGTTTGTCTTTTTGGCTGCCCACTTTTCTCCAACACCACATGAAACTGCTGTGTACAAGCACAGTCTATCACATAAGAGGGAGAAATAGCTGAGGGATTTTGCTTTCAAGCTCCATTTACAAACTTCCCAGAAGGCCATCTGTGTGTGTGTGTGTGTGTGTGTCTGTGTGTCTGTATGTATGTATCTTCAAGTTGCCTGTTGACTTATGGAGACCACTTTCAATTAGGTAAGCTTCCATGGGGTTTTTAGCACCAAGGAGAGCACTAGCAAACAATGATCCCCAGCTACAGACACACACCCCACACCTGCTTTTCCTAAGATGCCCCTTGGCTCATAATATCCATTCACACCAATTAACCTGGTGGAGTGGGGAGTCCATTCTGGGTTTAGTCTAAACTTTGTTCTGAGTCTGGCTGGGGAAAATGGGAGCCGTAATCCTCAAAAAAGGCCAAAAAAAAAAATGGGAGGGTCTCTTTTTCCTTACCCCCCCCTCCCAAAACAACAACAACCTATGCCCATATTCCTCTCCTCACCTCCAGCTCTTTGAAGAAAATGCAGCTTCGTGCCCACTCCACAATGGCAAAGAGTGTCTGGTCGGCCATCCTGCACATCAGCCCGAAGGCGCTGAGCTTCTCGTGGCGGCTTTTGCCCTGCTCCTGCTGGAGGCACGCCAGGATGCGACCCTTGACCTGCGCCTCATCGGGCTCCAGCTGCAGCAGCTTCAGGATCACCTCGGGCATGTCTGGGGCCGTGGCAGCACCCGGAGAGCCGCCACCTCCACCATGACTGCCGCCCCCTGGGTAGGCCTCGGGATAGGGGTAGGCTGGTGCTGCCGCCTCATGAGGATGTGCGGCATATGGGTCTGGGAACTCAGACTTGATGGCCCGGCTGGCGAAGGGTGGCGGGTAGGGGAAGCCTGGCATGGCCAGTGCAGGCGTCCCGTAGGGGCTGCGCTCGTAGTCAACAGGTGTCATGGCAGAGGCACTACTGCTGAGAGGAGGAGGAGGAGGCCCTTTGGATGCTGACACCACCCCAGGATGATGGTGATGGTGATGGTGGTGGTGGTGGTGGTGAGCCAGGCCATGGAGTGAGGCCGGAAGGCCACTATAGTCCGCCGCCTGGACAGGGGAGACGACAGGAGGTGGCGGGGGTGGAGGGGGTGGTGCCACCACTGTGGTCTCCAGTTTGAAGCCATTAGCACGGATCAGGGCCTTCTTCTGCTGCTTCAGGGCCCGGTCACGCTTGTACATCGGGCCAAACTTGTTGCGCCCACCTCTCATGCGGTCTGCGCGGACAGCTGGCAGGGGAGAAAAGAGAAAACGTGGGGAAAGGGAGAGAGAACAACACCTTAAAAATGGAGCTCTCCAGACCACCAGCTTTGGCGAGTTCTACCTCCTTTCTCAATTAAATAAATACATACATTCACTTTGTGGGACTACAGCCTCCAGAATCCTGGGCCAAGGTATAGTTCACTCTGTGAATCTGGATTGGAAAGGTGAGTCTACCGGACTTAGGGGGAGAAATAAGATAATCCATATGCTTGACAACGACTTAAAGATCAGGGCAGTACTTGGGGAAATGAATTGCGGTGGCATTTTTGGGACTACAGCTCCCAGCCTTCAGTGTCACTCTCCATTATCCCACACACACCGAGATCCCACATCACTGTGGCTGAGGAATGATAGGAGTTGCAATCCAGGGACATATCCAGAGGGCCACAAATTCCCACTGGGAAGGTCCTGCCCCCTCTCCCCCCACCACAAGGCCTAGCAGAGCCCAAGAATGTGTCAGACTATAGGGATGCACAGGTATGTCTTTGCAACCCGTCCTCCAGAGAGAGGGCAGCTGGTAGTTTGGAAAAACCTCAAAGAGATGGAAAGGAAAAAGGAAGAAAGGAAGGAAGGAAGGAAGGAAGGAAGGAAGGAAGGAAGGAAGGAAGGAAGCTGCTTGTTCGCCCCTGGATCTTGCTTGGCATCGCCTCCATCTCTTCCCCGACACCCCCACACCCAGCTCAGCTTCTTTTCCCCTTCACCTGAAAGTAGAAAAAGACGCAAAAGGAGGGAGGGATATGAAGAGACTGACTCCCTCTTTCCATCCCTGAGAAACAAAACCCCTAACCAAGCTAGTTTATTTTGAAACCAAGGATGTGGGTCTTCCACTCTATCATAATCCTCCAGCAGGGCCAGGAAGGTGACCTTTTAAAGTCTTGAGACCAGTGGTTCTCAGCCCTTGGTCCTCCAGGCATTTTGGACTTCAGCTCCCAGAATCCCTTATCATTGGGCAAGCTGGTGGTGGCTCCTGGGAGTTGGTCCAAAACATATGGTCCCAAAGGTTGAGAACCAATGGTTTAGAGCACAGCATTGTTTCTGAACAAACTCAAAGTGTGCTTGTGAAGAAAGATGTTGGGAATGTTAATGTTTCTTGAGACTACAGCTCCCAGAATCCCCTAGTTCCAAAGATCTTTGGGGGCTGCCTTTGCCTCCCTTCCCCACTTTGCTTTCCACTCTCCATCACCCCCTACCCACATTTTTCCCTGTGGATCCCAAGGGATGCCCCTGACCCAGATCTAATTCGTACAGGCAGCCTTGTTATGGCAGTCTTGTTATGGCCGCTTCCTGCAAAAAGGTCGAGCAAAGAATCTTTCTCTTATCATTCCTGCAACCTCCTCCTCCGCAGCAAGGAACAACTCCAGAGTCTTTAATACACAAAAGCAGCGGGGAGGGAGGTCTGAAAAGCAGCATTCAAACTCTCCTTGCAACTGATTTCGGAAGATCTTTTGCCTTCTGCCGGAGTTTCGTGGGACCTACTGATCCTCCCCCCCCCCCCGACTCACTCACCCCTTTGTTTTGGGGGGAAAATAGGATTTTCTCTGCCATTTTCCAGCTGTTTTTGCATCAAAAGCTGTTCGCTCCTCACTTTTCCTTAAAACCTCCCTAGCCAAGGAGATCCAGTGGACAGGATATTAGGGACTGCATTATTTTGTTGTTGTTGTTTTTGTTAGGCCTCCCTGTGTGTATGTGTTGTGTGCCTTCAAGTCCAACTTATGGCGACCCTAAGGCTAAGCTATCATGGAGTTTTCTTGACAAGATTTGTTCAGAGGAGTTTGCCATTGCCTTCCCCCTGAGGCTACAACATGTCTGGCGTATTCTGGGAACCGTCGTCCAAAAAAGCTACTTTCCCAAGCTCCTATCCCACAGCTCTGAGAATCCACCATGCTGAGAGGAGGCTTTTGTAGTCCAAAAAAGCAATTCCTTTCCTGCTTCTGGTCCTGAGCCCCTGTTTACTGGACCAGTGCCGGGTTGCCTTCAGCATCCCAGTGCTGTCCAAACGAGGATGGCTCTAGGCTTCAAGGGATTCACATCATGCTAGATGTGCCCACCTGTGTGTCATCCAGAAGAGCTTGTCGATGCACATAATTGCATGTGGCTGCAGCACATCATGTACAGAACAAACTGTGCTATCATTTGGCACAGGAAGAAAGGTAACACAAAGCAGGTGGATTCTGTCCCCACCTGGGGGATTCTCCACTGCTCCTGTCTCTGCTCCCCACACAACTCTGCTCCTCTTTTCCCCTTGATCCCCCAAATCAGGAAACGCTGGACCAACTTTTCCCCTCCACTGTTGAAGGAACCTGTTAGAAGGGGGCACAATAAGTGATTAGTAGCCCCCCCCCAGAAAACAAAGCAAAAGGACGCCCTGACAGATGTTTTGGACTACAATGTCTGCAATCCCTGATCATTGGCCATGCTGGCTGAGGCTTCTGGGAGCTGAAGTCCCAGTCACCTGGAGAGCGGAAGGTTCCCTATCCTGACAGGAGCACCCTTTTACACATTGTTAGCACATTGTTGACTAGTTAGTGCAACTCATTTGCTGGAATATAAGAAAACAGGCCAAGTTTGTTGTTCACCTAGCCTAGCTGGAGTAAGCAACTTAGCAGGTGCCAGATATTTTTTGAACTAAAAATTCCTGCTCATTGGTCATGCTGGCTGGTGGCCCAAGGGAGTTGTAGTCTAGAGTACCAGTGGATTGCCTGCTCTGACTGGCAAAAGGCCCTCCAGTAGAGCAAAATTATTTTCCATCATCCACTACCAGATCATTTTTGCTGGAGTGAGAATGGAACCTTGAACCTTAATAGCCTCTGTTTGGGTGTTACTTCACAGCATCTGGGAATGAAGTTGTGTGAGAAAAGTACCTGGATCTAGAAAAGCCCTTGAAAGAAGTGTTTGTGGGATGGAAAGCCTCTCTTGCTGCATCTGAGGCCAAAGGAGGGCTCTAGTCAGCCAGCCAAGTGACACGTTCTGCAGACATGAGAGCTACAGAACCTGGCAAGGTGAAGACTAGAGTTTCCAGGGATGGGAGCATGGAGCATGAACATTACGGACATTCGAAAAAGGGAAAATGAAGAGCCCAGACACCATTTATACCCTCCCCTTGTTTTGAACCCAGGAATTGGCTCTGGAACTTGTGCTAATTTTCTTTTCCTAGGACCTCTGGTGTTGGAGCAGGGGCTGCACAGATTGCCAACAAATGTCAAAATAAAATCAGAAATGGCTCAAAGTCCATTCCTGGCTGGGGCGGGGGACTGAGTACATTTGGCCCTCCACATTTGTGGGTTTGACTTCTGAGGATTTGATTATTCATGGATTATTTGCTGCCATCTCTGCTATTGCCCTATGCCATTTTTACACATAGGGACTGGAAGCCTTGCAAGACTGAGAGACTGTGAACGAGGCTTATAAGTCCCTATTAAAAATGGTGTAGGGCAGCAGCGGAGGTGGTGGCAAGTCATGCCAGCTGCCCACTTCTGCCTTGCAAAGGAAGCCCCCTTCTCAAAGGCATCCATGGTGGATTGAATCTGCAGATCATACTTATTTGTGTATGTTTGGGAGTAGCCTAATGTTTTTCCACTTTGTGCCCCTAATTCCAGCAAATGTGGAGTAGTGAGTGTATACTTTTTAATGTTAACCTCTGCCTGTGGACCCTGTGATTTATTTTAAAATATGAATATTTGTTCCTTGATGATTCCAGGAGAGGCAATTTACCCTAATTCCCCTACAAAAAAGGAGCATTGGGTAGGGGTCAGAGCACTAACAAAACTCAACAACAATCCAATACTTGGGCCATATCTGGCCCCAGGGCTACCTTCAGTTTGCCCACCCAGAGTCTTGTAAATGAGAGGGAGGAGAAGAGTTTCTGGATTCAAAGGTATCACTGGGAGTTTTGTCTTGTTTTTGAATCCAAGACGATTCTCGCTATCTCAAAGAAGTAAAAAATTAAAATCCAGGCCTAGACAGTGCGGACAGGCTGGCCTCCTCCTGGCCCTCCTCCCGGCCTCCCAGATTTCCCCCTCCCCATCTCCTTTCTGCAAAAGAATTTGCTTCCACTTTCTATTGTTTCAATCCAAGCAGTCCCTGCCTCCTACACATACAACAAGCAGCAATCCCAAATTTATAATTCCCCCCCCCATCAAACTTGGGGGGAAAATAGGCCAATTCTTTAGAAATGCACCTAAAAAGTATACATTTTTAAAACTTGTTGCTGTACCTGCAACAACTCATGTTGCTGTATGGCGTCCCTATTCTAGGGTTTGCTATTGCCATCCTCTGACTGGGATTCCATGGCTGAGTAGGGATTTGAACCTGAGCCCAGCAGAATTGAACACTCAAACCTTTACACCACACTGGCTCTCAATTTTTTTAAAACTACAGTTCCCAGAATCCCCCAACCAGTATGCATAAAGATAAATGCATGCTCTGGCTCACCTTCCAGCCTCATTCCCACGGCCAGGCACTTCTGGAAACGGCAGTAGGGGCACCTCTTGCGCTGCGTCTTGTCGATCTTGCAGTTTTGGCTTTCAGTACATGTGTAGTGCTTGTTATTCTGCACCGTCCTCTTGAAGAAACCCTGGAAAGAGGAAGAGGAAAAGCTGAAATAGGCCAAGGGATGAAACAGGGAAGACCAGAACCTCTCTCCTTCCTTCCACTCCTTGGAGAGAGCAGCTTGTCTTTTGGGGGAGAGACAGAAATGTACTTTACGTATGCGCTCTTAACTTGTTATGGCCAGAGGAACTGAGGCACTGGCACAGTTAGGTCACTTTAACACACTGGATTTGTTTATTATGGCTAAGATCCTGGCTTCACCTTAAATAATGCAATTGGACGCTGCTTTAACTTGTTATAGCTCAAGTGCTATGGGATCTGTAGTTTGTGGTGACACCAGGGCTCTCTGACAGAGAAGGCTAAACAGCTCACAAAACTGCAAGTCCCAAAATTCTTAGCATTGAGCCAGGACAGTCAAGGAGGTGTTAAAAGTACATTATTTCTGCAGTGCAGATGCAGCCCCTGCTGGTTAGACCTAGGGCCCATTCACACTACAGAATCATTGTGCTATTGTTCCACAGTAACTGCCATGTTTCTGTCCTGCAGAATCCTGGGATTTGCAGTTTAAGGAGGAGCATTTAGAATTCTGAGCCAAAGAGGTTTAATGTCTCCACAAACTACAAATCCCAGGACTCCACAGGATGCAACTATGGCAGTGAAGATGGAATAATAGCACTAAATGGGCCCCACTGAATCATCAACAGTCTAAGGGTGGATCAACACAGAGATCTATCCCCATCGATTGCATGTCCCTCTTCAGGTCTAAGAATAAGACCTAGACCTTAAATTACTTGGTTAATCCCAACTTCCTCAATAAACCAATCAAGGAATTAATTGTCCATCCATCCATCCTGCCATTCAGCTTCATGCAATTCCCTTCAGTAGATCATGCCTATTTTCTGACTTCCTTTAAGATTTAGTAAACCAGATTGGCTACCCCAAATAGTTGCCAAATGGAGATTAGTCTGGCCCCCCAAAAAGCTTAACAAGAACTCCACCTCACAGACAGAAAGGCAGCAAATTAAGAAGGCACAGATTGCTCCTTCTGTCCTGGGTTCAAATCCGAGTTCGGTTCTTTGGTTAATAGGGATGAACTATTTGGGGTGCACACAAGCAAACAGAGGTCTCAGGTTTGGGTTCTGGACTACATGGGGGGCTCAACTCTTAACCAACTGTTCCCCGACAATGGGGATGTTGCACACACACACACACTTGTGTTACAAACAAACAATCAAATGAGTGTATACTGAGGACAGGGGGACCCTTAACTCCTCAGATATTATTTATATCCAGCCATTATTTATCTTTTGATTGATTAGAACGACCCCCATTGCCATTTTATCTTCACAACAACCCTACAAGGTAGGTTAGGGCTGAGAAAGAAGAAGAACACCAGGTTGTGATTCTTGGGGATTTGAACTCAGGTCTCTTCAAATGGGAGCTCTGACCACTAGACACCACGGCTGAGGTTATTCCATCCCTGAAATTTGGGAATGGTGGGTGGGAGGTGGGAAGCTGTTTAATATTACTGGCCTGCCTTATAAGAACTATTGAGTTTTGTGTATTAATTAAAACCTGATAAGAATCATTCCCCAAATGCCTCCTCTATAATTCATCAGTTCTGCTGATGCTTTCTCCTAATCCATCATCCCCAGACTGTATGTTGGACTGCATCTCCCATCACACCACAGGGCTCTCCCCCTTGGCCAACCTGGGTGGGGATAATGGGAGCTGTAGTCCCATACATTTCAACGGTGCCCTGTTGAAGACAGGCTTACTTACTGTCTCCCTTCTCTATAGGGGGAATTATAAGGATCCTGGGTAGGGTCTATATGCATTTGGCAACCTCCTAAACCGCTTCTGATCCCATCTTAATGGGAATATTTCCACTTCCAGACCTCCATTCCCCAAAGATTCTGAGGGAGAGAAACATCTGGAAAATGTGACATTTTAAGTCTGTTCTTTTTATCTTTTACATTTTGCAAGCCTCTTTTTTAGAGAACATACTTGAAGAGGCTGCAAGTTCCTGGAGCAGCGCTTTGCGCATTATCACTAAATTTAAATAATAGATATTGTTATTGTGGTGGTTGTTGTTGTTGTGTGCCTTATAGCGACTCTATTCACGGGGCTTTCTTGGCAAGATGGGTTCAGAGAGAGCCTTTCAAAGGCCTTTCCCCTCCTCTGAGGCTGAGAGAGTGTGACTTCCCCAAGGACCCCAGCTGTTGTTGTGTGCCTTTAAGTCGTTTCCGACTAATGGCCCCCTATTACGGGGTTTTCTTGACAAAATGGGTTCCGAAGGGGTTAGCTTTTGCAGAGCTCTGAGGCTGAGAAAGTGTGACTTGCCCAAGAATCCCAGCTATTGTTGCTGTTGTGTGCCTTCAAGTCGTTTTGGACTAAACCAAACCAGAAATGAGAGAGAGAGAGAGATGGAAGGAAGGAAATTGCATCCCAAACCCAAATGAAATGAACCTCCCAACCAAACTTTGACGATTAAACCACTAATCATCATCATCATCATCATCTGATTTTTCGTTTTGTTTTGTGGGACGTTTGTGTTGCGACTTCATAGAAGGTGAAATAGCAAAACAAAACAAGGGGGAAATTTATTATTATTATTAGTAGTAGTAGTAGTAGTAGGGAGGGAGATCTCCTTCCATGTTCAGGAGCCTGACAGGTCTAGATGCCCTCTGGGATCCCACAATGATCTCCCTTTGCAAATCGCCTTCCAAAAGCAAGCCTTTCTCCTGAGGAGACCCAGCCGAGAAAATAAAACCCCAAACCCAGGAGAATCATCTCTGTTTGAAGCTGACTTTCCTTTTGTCCCGTCGCCTCAGAATATGAGTTTTATGATCAAAATCATATGAAGTTTTTACAATTCTATGAGCTTTAAACGCTCCCATTTTTAGAAAGAAATGAACTCATAAACAACATATGAAACGCGAGTAAAAAAACAAGCCGAAACTTTAAGGTCTATTTCAAGCCAATCCTTCCTGATTGGAGGAAGAAAAATTTCTGAGCAGGAAAAATAAAATTAATTGTCATTAATTCGTTCCCTGAATGATAATTTTTATCGTCCAAGGGACTGCGCTTGAAGAAAGCTCAAGAATGGGTTTGGGTTTTATTCCTGACATCCAAACCGTTCAGAAATAAATTAAATCCAAATCATTATACTGAATAATTATTTTTAAAAATTATATATATAATTTTTATTATAGACACCACGGTTGAGGTTATTAATTATAATAATTATTATAATTAATCAGTACAATGATTATATATAAATATATGTATCAGTATAATTATATATAATTATACATATATTTATATATAATCATTGTACTGATTAATTATAATAATTATATATCAAACTATATAGATAGACAGATAATTATTATAATTAATCTGTATAATGATTTGGAATATATATGTACATATATATCTATAATTATAATTAATCAGTATAATGATTTGGATTTAATTTATTTCTAAATGGTTTGGTGGGTCGTTAGGTAATTTCTATGGCTCTTCGTTCCTGTCGGTCGTTACTTTTCCGAGCGAAAAGGGAGAACGAGACAAGCCTTCTCAATCCTGAAGACAATTTTGAACCGGAGTGACACCGAATCGGCTTTAACTCGTTCCAGGGAGGGGAAGTCTCTGCTCTTTCAAAATAAAATTAATTCCGAATATAGTTATTCACATTCATTCCTTTATTTATTTATTTTTTGGGTGGGGGGAGGGAGATCCGAATTAACGCCGGACGAGGGAATAAAAATCCCTTTTTCGGAAGAGGAGGCGATAGACTTGCAACGATTTCTCCGAATAAATAGGAGCAAGAAAAACGAAGGATCTCAAATGATCTTTCTGGGGTTTATTTCCCTACATCCCCCTCCCCACAAAACAAGGGAATTTGGGATAAATTCTTAAATCAGAAAACCTTCCAGAAAAGCGCCGAAAGTCTCCACGGGGAGCCGCTGCCGGCGTTCAATGCCCGACATTAATAATCAATCAGTCATCAATAATAATAATAATAATAATAATAATAATAATAATAATAATAATAATAATAATTAATAATAATAATAATAATAATAATAAATAAAGTGGCTGTATTATAATTCCTTTTTCTGCCTTGTTCCCACCCTTTTCTTTTGCAGGATTTTGCGCCGAGGGAGGATGATGGCATTCCGCGTCACTCGCCATTATGCATAATTCATAAAAATAATTATCATCATAATTACTATTCCTCCGCAATTGGAGGCTCAGATCGCGGTTTTAGTTCCTTCCAGGATTTCGCTTTCGTTACAATCGTTCCCATTGATTTTCCATGGAGCAGGGGCTGGGGTTTTTTTGGGGGGGCGGAGGGGGCTTCTTTTGGGGCTACATTGATGTTTATGAGAAAACTTTGGTTTGGGGAAGAAAGGCTTCGTTTGAGATGCGCTTCGGTGGAGAAATTTCCCCCATTGAAGCCAGAATCTAGCCTATTATGACTATTTATTATTATTATTATTATTATTATTATTATTATATCCCGCCTTTCTCCCCATATAGAGGATAGCACTTTTAAAGCAATATAATTGAAAAACCATACAAACACAAGGCGACCAGATGTCCTCACCGCAAAGGAGGACAAGGTACCGGAGGATGGAGGACCTTCGAGGAGCAATGGAGGACAGGGCCAAAGAAAAGCCCAAGCACCCTCACTCCTAGGAATGTCAATAGGCATGCTTCTTCCTCCTGCTCAAAATGGAGGACCTTTTGGGGTTCCTCCTGGGCAGAAGGTGGAAATGGAGGATATGTCCTGGAAAAGGAGGACCTGCCTGGTCCACCCACTGCATATTTACAGAGGGGTGAATATAATGTGTGTTTTTAAAAAAAAAAATGTTGGGGAGATCCTTGCTTACGCTGAGAACAACAGAGCCTGGTTTCGGCTAATCCTCGTTCAATATCGATCACTGAACAAATTAATTAATTGGCGCAAATGCGAAGAGCTGATCATGGCGTAGGCGAAGGCATTTAACCACCAAAACACAAGCAATCGCGCCATTGACAAACTGAACTTTTACGAGTGTAAAAAGGTGTTCAATGGTTGGCGTTTATGGGATCGTGAAGCTTTGAGGAGACATTGGGGGACAAGGGAGAGGTTAAGGGGCGCCCCTCCTTCCATATCCCTTCAGGTTAGGGATAGGGGATAGGGGAGAGGTTAAGGGATGCCCCCCTTTACAGAGAAGCTTGGACTGGACCTGACCCCCCCCCACCCCTTTAAGGGATAGGTTAAGGAGGGCCCCCACTTTCCAGGGAAGCTATAGCCTGCCCCCCAACCATTTAGGAGGTAGGTTAGGGGAGAAGGGAGAGGTTAGGGAGTGCCCTCTCTTTTCAAGGAAAGCTTCAGGTTAGGGGAGAAGGGGATAGGTTAGGTAGGGGGTGGAGGATAGGTTAGGGAGTACCCTCTCTCTTTTGGTTAGGGGAGAAGGGGATAGGTTAGGGGGTGGAGGATAGGTTAGGGAGTGCCCTCTCTTTTTGGTTAGGGGAGAAGGGGATAGGTTAGGGGGTGGAGGATAGGTTAGGGAGTACCCTCTCTCTTTTGGTTAGGGGAGAAGGGGAGAGGTTAGAGGGTGGAGGATAGGTTAGGGAGTGCCCTCTCTTTTTGGTTAGGGGAGAAGGGGATAGGTTAGGTAGGGGATGGAGGATAGGTTAGGGAGTGTCCTCTTTTCCAGGGAAACTTTGGCCTCCCCCCCCCCCTCCTCCGTGTTCGGGGGCTAGGTGAGAGGATAGGGGATGGGGATGGGATTGCCCCCTTTCCAGGTGAGCCTTGACCTACCCCTCTCCCCCCCCCCCACCCCCATCTCCCTCTGTCCCTTGGCCTCTTCCTTACCTTGCAACTTTCGCAGGTGAGCAGCCCATAATGGTAGCCGGAGACCTTGTCCCCGCAGACGGGGCAGAGTTCGTCCAGGTCCTCGTCGTAGGAATAGTCCATGCCCGCCTCCGAGGAGCCTCCCTTCCTAAGGGAAGAAGGAGGAGAAGGAGAAGGAAGGAAGGAAGGAAAAAGGGAATGGAGGAGGAGAGGAAGGGATCCAAGGACAGAGAGGTCTGGGTCTCTGCAGCCCTCTGATCGCGCTCTGGGAAAGAGAGGTGCGGACGCGAAGGCTCCTCTTGTGGCGCTGCAAAGAAGAGGGGACCTCTAAAAGGAGGAGGAGGAGGACACTGGGAAGAGGAGTGGAGGATCCATCATTCCCTCTCCGGAGGGAAAGCCGCGCCCCTAGGGCTCCAAAAGAGCCCCTTCCCTCCAATGGGGTGCTCCTCCTCCTCCTCCTCCTCCTCCCCCCACCCCCATCCCAAATATAAAGAGAAATTAAGAGACAGCTCTCTTTGGGGGGGAAGGTCTTGGGTTCCAGTTCCGCTCCTCTCGGAGTCTGGCCGCGACGGGGCGGACGGGCAGCCCAAAGAAAACCAGAAATGGGGACTGAATCGGGTTTAAAATGGAGTCAGGAGTGGCTAGATTAGGAACCGGCGGGGGAGGGGGGCATTTGGGGGTTGGAAGGGGTCTCCTCGGGTGCAAGAAGCTCCCAACAGGACTTTCTTTCGCACCCAGAGCCTTTCAAGGTATCCAAATTAGGGATCTTGTTGTTGTTGTTGTTGTTGTGTGCCTTCGAGTGGGGCAGGTTTCTTCAGAGAGGGGGTTTGTTCGCCTTCCTCTGAGGCTGAGAGAGTGTGACTCGCCCAAGGTCAGCCAGTGGCTTTGCATGGCCGAGCCGGGATTTGAACCCTGGTCTCCAGAATCGCTCAAACCACTAAATAAACTACGCTGGGATGCGACTGCACCGAGGGAAATGAAATAATAGGCTTAAAAACAGCACCACTACTACTACTACTAATAATAATAATAATAATAATAATAAACTAGGCTGGGATAGGAAAATGAAGGAATCACCTTAAAAACAGCATCACGAATAATAATGATAATAACAATCATGATAATGGTGATGGTGGTGACAATGCTAATGATAATAATGATGATGATGATAATAATAAACTGTGCTGGGATAGGAAAACGAAAGAATAATCTTAATAATAGCATCATCAATAATAATTATGATGATGATAATGATGATAATAATAATAATAATAATAATATTCAAAGATATAGCCACGTTAGTCTGTAGAATCAGTCTGGAGAGAGAGATCTTGGAGCACCTTTCAGATTCAATGAAAGAAAGAAGTTGGCAGCATCAGCTTTCCTAGACTAAAATCTACTTCCTCAGATGCATATTTGAATTTGAATTGACCTTCTCACATACCAATGGAGCATATATATATATATATATATATGTCCCTGGTTTCCACTCCACGAAATGCATCTGAGGAAGTAGGCTGAAGTCTCCATCTTCTTTCTTTCAGTGCGTCTCAAAGGTCTCAAAAGATCTCTCTAAGTAATAATAAGAGTATTTACACAGGATGATAGGAGATAGGACACAAGGCTTTCCTCGCACCTCAGTCACTCCTGATCCTGAATGGATTTGACCATCCATCCACACGTGCAGAGTGGGGGAAACAGGTCTCACTCCGGTTTACTTTCCTCCTTTTCTCCCTCCTTCTTGAGAAATGAAGGTGTGGGAAAAGGAAGCAATTCCCATTCCTCGATCTACATTTTTAGGCATAAGACTGGGGTAAGGGGACGCAGAGACTCCCGTTCACACGTGCGCGCCCTGACACGCGTCTGTCTCTTTGGAAACTTTCCAGGGCGGGTCGGTTGCACCACATTTGGACAAGAGGAAGAGAAAAATAAAAAGCCTCGTTTGCTTTTCTTTTCTTTTTTTGGACAGCAAATCCAGCCAGAACCTATTATTTTCTTGAAGAACAACATCAGCAACAACAATAATAGACATCGCTACTTTTTGGTCCCTTGGAAGGGAAAAAATATTTTAAAGATGGATGGGTTTTTGGGGAGAGCCCCAGCTTTCCAGGATTGCCATCCCTTAAAAGGATTCCCAACAAAACAAAAGGAAAGAGATGGAGGGACTATTTATTGCAAAGTCAGGAGAAGGAGGAGAGACCAAGGTATCATAATAATAATAATAATAATAATAATGCAATACTCCTTCCCTAGGTGGGTGCTTTGGAAATAAATAACAATCCTAAATATAATATAATATAATATAATATAATATAATATAACATAATAGCAGTTCTCCCTTCCTAGGTACTTTAGAAAGAACTAACAGTCCTAATAATAATAATAATAGAATAGAATAGAATAGAATAGAATAATATAAACGCAATACTCCCTTCCTAGGTGCTTTGGAAAGAAATAATCCTAAATATAATATAATAGCAATTCTCCCTTCCTAGATGCTTTGGAAAGAACTAACAATCCTAATAATAATAATATAATATAATATAATATAAATGCAATACTCCCTTCCTAGGTGCTTTGGAAAAAAATAACAATCCATAATATAATATAATAGCAATTGTCCCTTCCTAGATGCTTTGGAAAGAACTAACAATCCTAATAATAATAATATAATATAATATAAATGCAATACTCCCTTCCTAGGTGCTTTGGAAAAAAATAACAATCCATAATATAATATAATATAATAGCAATTGTCCCTTCCTAGATGCTTTGGAAAGAAATAATCCCAACAACTTCCATAATAATAATAATAATAATAATAATAGCAATTCTCTTTTTCCAGACACTTTGGAAAGAAATAACGATCCTAATTATAATATAATATAATAGCAATTCTCCTTTCCAGGACTCTTTGGTTAGAAATAACTCTTTGGAAAGTTTCACACTGCTTTAACTGCCAAGAGTCCAATCTTGGGATTTGTAGTTTGGTGAGGCACCAGAGCTCTCTTAACAGACCCAGGCTGCCCTCACCAAACTACAAATCCTGCAAACTAAGGAAGGGGGTGGCCAACTTGTGGACTTCCAGTTGTTGGATTGCAACTCCCAGCATCCCTAGGAACATCTGGAAGACCAAAAACTTGTCACCCCCTGAACATATTAATTTTTTTCTTTTGAGTTTCCTTGAGTTCCCTTCTGGGAGCATACAAATAAAATAAATAAATCGATGCATAAATAAACTGTGAAGGTAAACTGTTGCAGGTTTCTAGGAGTTTACAAATACAGGAAATACATGTATTTAGTTTGTATTCAGCCATTTCTCCAAATAGAGGCAGCTTTTTTCTTTTTAGAGGGGAAAGGTATAGAGCCAGCTGGTGTTGTGGTTTGGGGTTGGGAGGTCACACTCTCTCAGCTTCAGAGGAAAGCAAAGGTAAACTTTAATTTGAAGAAATTCTGCCCAGAAAAAAGCCTTAGGAAACGACTTGAAAGGCACAACAACAAGGCTTTTTAAAAAGTAACAGTTTCCAAGTTCTCTTGTTCTTCATATCCAGCTCTGAGGCTACTAAAGAAAAGTTTTATTTATATGGAAAGTATGTATAATATGGAAGGAATTACATGTGGGGTCCATATATGCATACACAGATAGGGATACATATGAAGGTACTCAAATATAATTATAAATATTTAGTTTATAGGGTTTTTATAAAGCAGCTGCAACTATATAGCAATTAGAAATCCTACATAGGAATTATATCCCTATATACTTATAGGTTGGCCATGGAAACCCACTGAGTGACCTTGGGCAAGTCACACTCTCTCAGCCTCAGAGGAAGGCAATGGCAAACCTCTTTCTGAACAAATCTTGCCAAGAAAGTCCCATGATAGGGTGGCCATAAATCAAGAATGGCTTGAAGGTGCACAACAACACACACTTATGGGTCACATAATGTATGCAAAGTAACAATAACACCCCAAATCCACAAAACAGGGAAACAAAATGCACAAAATACAGGTTGCAAGCTTCCTTAGTATGATTTTTAACACCTTTTGCCTGGTGAAGAAGAAGCCAGTGGAGCTTCGAAAGCTTGCAATGTGTATTTTGTGCATTTTGGTTGCAACTATATAGGAATTAGGAATCCTACATAGGACTTATATCTACCGTAATTACTATTTATTTACCTATTTTCTTATACGTCACATAATGTATGCAAACTACAATAACATGCCAAATCCATGAAATATGGGACCAAGCTTGCAACCTGTATTTTGTGCAAGCCAAATGCACAAAATACAGGTTGCAAGCTGGATTCCCCAGTATGATTTTTAAACACCTTTTGCCTGGTGAAGAAGAAGAAGCTAGTGGAAATGCTTGCAAGATATATTCCGTGCATTTTGGTGGCTCCATATTTTGTGGGTTTGGGATGTTATTGTACTTGGCTATAAGGGCCAAGATGGCTCCCTCTGGGTGGGTCTCATACTATATATGCATATATGTAAGGGTTAAATTCCTATGGCAGTGTGTATAGAGACTATGTAGTGGAAGGCTGTAGAAATAATGCTTCATTTTTACCTCAGGATTTTGCATCCATTTTGGGCCCTGAGGGGAGTTTCTGAGGGTAGTTAGAAAAAGGCGGGAAAACTCCCTGTGAATCCTGAGGATGAAAATGGCGCCTCTTTGAGGGAAATTAGAGTTGAGACTGAGTTAGGGGCCTCCTTGTGAGGAATGAGGAAGAAAACCACAAAAAAGGGGACCCACATACACAACTCAAACACACACAGACAGAGCAGCTTTTGTGTGCCTTCATCCTCCCCTCAAGAGGAGCATATTTTTCTGCCATCTTTTTCCCCTCTGAGGGGAAAATAATGGCCGCCTCAGAAAAGCAGCCACCTCAGCCATGGAGCCGCCAGTGAGGCTAAAAGTGGATAAAATATGTGGTATGATATTGTTGTTGTTGTTTTCCCATACAGGATAATGGATTATTAGGGAATTAAAAAGCTGGTTTTTGGCTTCCGTTCCCTTTCTTCCACATCCGCACTGCGCATTTAGAGCATTTTTGTCCTGACTCTTAAGCACTAAAGGCTGCTCAGGGTGAGCAAATGTCTTCATCTCAAAGGAGGATGAATTGTAGGACATGTGAGGAAAAACATGGAGGACATGACCAAACAAAAGCTAAAAACCCCCTCAACCCTGACTCATATAAATTCATGCTTCAAAATGAAGGACGTTTTGACATTATTCCTGGACATAAATGTAGGACATGTCCTGGGAAAGGAGGACATCTGGTCACCCTGGGGCTGCTGTCCCCTGGGATTTGTAGTTGGAAGTATTTAGGATTCTTTGGGAGGATAGATCATTTGAGCACTATGAATCCCACTATGGCCATTTTTGTCCCCCAAATGGAAGTTTTATTGTGTTATTTTTTGCCTTGGGCTCCATCTTGCCTTGGATTGTACACTCTGTGTGCGTATGCACACACTTGTGCACATGCATGTATGCATTTTTGCACTTGTTCTCACAGGGATGAGAATAATGTGACCCTTCAGATGCTCTTGAACTGCAACTCCCAGCAGTCCTCACCATTGGCAATGCCAGCTTGAGGTTGCAGTCCCACAGAACTGGTTATTTCCACCCCATGTGAAATTATTCACAATGACATAGATCCAAAACACATTGCAGAAATAATCCAGTTTGAGACCGCTTTAACTGCCCCTGGCTCAGTGCTAGGGAATCCTGGGAAATGTAGTTTATTGGGGCACCAGAGCTCTCTGACAGAGAAGGCTAAATGTCTCACAGTTCCCATTATTCCCTAGCATTGAGGCAGGGCAGTTAAAGCGGTCTCAAACTGGATTATTTCTGCAGTGTGTTTTGGACCTTAGATGCATAGAAATCTAGCCTCTCAGGGGAAAAAGCTTGGCTGGCTTCTTCTTTGCCAGAAGCTAGGTTTTTTTACATGCAAGGAGAAGTGTGTCTATTCAAACTCACTGGAAAGAACTGAAATATGTACACATTTAAAAATAAACAAATCAATGCTGTGTTTTGCTCCTTGCTGGAAGGAAACCTCCAAAGAGAACTATCCTTTTGGCCGTCATCTACATTGCTAAGAATAGCAAGGGAGTCATTTTGGCTGCTGTGCTTTGCAGAGGAGGAGGAGGAAAATGGCTGCCCTGGTTATATCCTGCAATGCCTGAGCAAGAATGGAGTCCATGCAAGCCACAGGATGGATACCAGCTTCCCTTCCCTCACCGACTCATGCAGAGTGATGGGTCTTTTAATACCAGAGAGCAGAAGTTGGCCCTCATAAAGCACCACAGGGCAACAGTGCCTCTGAACATGGACAATGTGCCAGGACTAGTTCACCCACTACTAAGATATTATTGAAGGAAAGGGACCCAGCCTGAGCAGATGAGACCGATTCAGAAAATGGAGGAGAAATTATTTAGTTGTCGTCACTCTTTCCAAGGACTTAAAACTCACAGAAGATACCCTTTTTGACTACTGGTCCCAGAATCACCTTCCACTATCACACCTGCTGGGGGTTGTAGTCCAAAACACTAACCAAAACACTATGTAGGGTAGACAATCTGTGTCCCTCTAAATGTTGAACTGTGGACTGCAGCTCCCATGATCCCTCAACGATTTGATGGGAACTACAAGCTCTGAAAGGCCACCTCAGCTGACATAAAAAGGGTTTGGAGGAAATCCAGATACATTTTGTAGATGGCACCAAACTAGAAGGGAAAGTGAATGCCTCAGAAGGCAGGAACAAAATGAAAAATAACCTTGAAAGAGTGGAAAACTGGTCAGAAGGAAAGAATAAGTGGAATTTAACAGGGAGAAAAAATTCAGAATGCTGCATTTAAACCCTCATCCCTTCTGGCCCAATGCAAATCTACAGGACAGAGGGATGCATGGCTTGGAGAAAGGACCCCAGGAGATTGTAGTTAAAAATAAGCTGAACAGCAATGTGGTGAGGCAGCAAAAATAGCAAACACAATTGTAGGCCGCATTGGAACAACTCCATAGTCGTCCAAATACTTGGACTTGATTCCTGGCTAGATAGAATTCACTCTGGGGTGCTGCATCTCTATTTAAGTGCTGGATATGAAGAAGGATATACACAAACTAGAATGAAATTCAGAAGGAGGAGGAGATGGAGATGGTCCTTGTTATGGAAAGCTAGTCCTGTGAGGAAAACTTGAAGGAATTGGGTATGTTTAATCAGGAGGAGACATGACTAGGGCAAAGGATGCAATAGCTGAGCACTCTTCATATCTCTTCACAAGGGGCATATTTCGGGTGAATACTAAGGGAAATATCTTCACAATAGGACCAGATGGACAATGGGGCCAAAGAATTTGAGGAGGGAGGTGCAAAGGTCTTCAAGCAGAGCCTGGGTAGCCATCACTCAGACCTGTTCTAGGTTGGGTTTTCTGTCCTGAACCGAGGGTTGGACTAGGTAGCCTTATAGGACCCTTTTAGCTCCATGACTCTAGAAAAGTATGCATCTATTCCATTATCTCATTTTGGGAAAAGTTAAGGGTACATGTCTCTTTGGAAATTCGTTTTAATTTTGGAACAATGGGAAGGCAACAAAAAGTTCAAAAAGTAACCTTCTTGCATCCTGACCTGGCTGAGGGGATTTCTAGTTACTTTGGAATAAGGAAAAATACAACTCCTGCATGGTCAATTTTTCTCTTTCCTTAAAAAATTTTGAAGGAGCAGCGGGTGTTGGCAAGGGAGAAACAATTTAGGAAAAAAAGCTGAGGGAAACTCAAATATATAAGGAGAGAGTATTGGTGCTTGTCTGTCTTCTTATGGTGACCCCATGAATTTTACAGAGTTTTCTTAGGGAAGCAATGTGATTTTGCCAGCTCCTTCCTTAGACCCCAGAATTAATTTACTCATCCCAAGTTAGTAGAAAGCCATTTCCTACCATCTCTGAATGGGGAGAGACTTTGTTTTTAAAAATTTGTATTCCCCTGCTCCAGGTTTCTTTTCGCTTATGGAAACCCAGACCTGGGAATAAACAACTCTATTAGAAATGTAAATAATAGTTGCAAATTTTCTCACTCTTAGTGAGAAAGAGTTTTTGGATCCATTGAGAAAACTGTCAACTACCACAAGAGTTTTCACATTTTGAAACTTATTCTGTGAAAAAATTGTTTCCACGAGAAAGAACTTCTCATGTTTTTTTAAAAAAAAGCAGTGCATTTTGCACATAATGCAATAGGTTTTGGACAAAAATGCTATTCCTTTCTCCACTTCAAAGCAAGTCTTTTTAAACAAACTAAACAAGTTTGAAAAACTAATTTTTCACAAAAAGTCCCAAAATGCCAATAATAATAATAATAAAGAAATCTTTTTTAAACTGTTGTAATTTCACCCAGCAGAGGAAATAAATTAATTATTTGCTCTTGCATGCAAGAATTAAATAAGCATTTTTTACATCCTTAGACTCCAGTTTATGTTCCAGGGAGGTGGAAGTCTTTTTCTTCCATATACAAGCTGCAGAACTGATCTATAGGCCTCAGAAATCTCAGACTGAGCCCATAATTTCAATGGACACTGATTTGCAGAAACTATCCTAGCATCCTACAAGGAAGTACAGGTCCCTCCACATTTGCTGGGTTTAGGGGCTCAGGAGCCCTGTGAAAATGGAAAAACCACCAAATAAGAAACCACAAAGTTTTTCAACCCGAGATAACGCCTCTCTAGGAATCTCTGGTGCATCTCTATGGTCAATGTCTGTGAGAATTTGACCATGGAATCTTGCTGGAGGACCTACAAATGCCTAGAGAAGTGTTCTCTCTAGGAATCTCTCCAACGTGAATCTATGGTCAATTTCCAGAAGAGTCACATTGGAGGAGTTTTAGAGATTCCTAGAGATAACATGAAATCTGTAAATAATCAAAGCTGCAAATGTAGAGTGCCAACTTCACAAATGACTACCCTTTGAGGAAGGGGGATTCTGGGGCCAAGAAAGACAGGAGGGTGGGATGGGAAAGCAAACAGATAGGCAAGCAACTTGGCCCCCTTTATCTGCATCGTAGGCCTTGTAATATGTCACTGAGCAGTCGTGAAGGCAAATGCCCAAAAGTGGACAGGAAGGAGATGCAAAACAAACCTAGGAGCTGCCATACAAGTTCCTCTGTCTTGTTCGCCGTGTAGCAGAGCTTAGCAATTCTAAGAAACCATTGCATGGCTAAGGCAGAGACAGTGCCCCACATTCCCAGCCTCCCTCACCCCAAGAATGAAGCTAAAGAGCCCACTGAAAGTGGATAAAAAACACAATTATTGCAACGACCTTGACAGCGCCAGCCACTTACATCCTTCACTTACTTGGGAAATGCCTCTTCCCTCTCGCTCTCTGCCTCTCTGTCCACAGAGCTGGAGAAAACTCCAGACTTCTCCCACAGTGCTTCCAGAGGAGTTAGAAGCAGCCAAATCCTTGGACCTGGATTTTAATCCAGATGGACCAACATGGGGAAACAAATATTTTCCTCTTCAACCTCCTTCCTTCCTTCCTTCCTTGTGGGGGTCTCTTTGTCAGATTCCTTCTCCCACAGAGGGTTCAAACAGGTACCCCTGTTTCGAGATGTGCAGTTTGTGCCAAGCTCTTCAGCTGCTCACTGCCTCCAAATGGTGGTCAAGATGGAATAGTTGCCTCATTGGTTTTTCCCGTAGTCACGTGACGCCGTTATAACCAAAAGAGAGAGAGAGAGAAAGGAAAGGAAAGGAAAGGAGAGAAAAATTATGATACAACATAATGTTCATAAACCAGCTGCATTTGAATGTGGCAGCTGAGAAGATAAAGTGAGACCTTTGCCATAGATAAAGCAAGCGGAGAAGGAAACCTGTGAATGGATGAGTGGGGAGAGGAGGCCTTTGCATGGCCAGAAAAGATGCTCATTAAAAAATAAGGGAGGAAGAGGAACCAGGTTTGATTTATGACCTGGCTGCACTGGGTTTTAACAAGGTCTCCCCCAACTTAGAAGGACACTCTGCCCAGCCATGTGTGGTTGAGGGAGCTGGTCTCAGCCTGGTTAAATCTGGATTTGTCAAACCAGAACAGATGTCCTGTGTAGATGCTACAGTTCCATTCTGACAATAGCTACTGCTTTTTTTCATGGCTGTGGAGAGGGATGGGTTGGTGTGTCCAGGGTTATGGTTGTCCTTTGTTTTACCTTCGGGCACAGGAGGTGTCATTTGAGTCCCCAAAACTCATAGTTTGTCCACACAAAACAGGATGCTAGTCTGCTTCTGGGCACAATTAAAAGTGTGGGTTATAATAAAGCCTTATAAAGCTGGTTATAAAGCCTTATCAAGTGTTGGCTATCAAGCCTCATAAACGATTAAAAGTATGGTCTATAAAGCCTTATTTGACTTGGGTCCAGGATGTCCAATAGACTATATTTCTATATGAGCCTGCCCAGACCCTGAGATTCTCAGGAGAGACTGTTTCAGTCCCATCACCTTCACATTTATGGATGATGGGAACAGCAGTTGGATGAGTAGTCTGGTCAATCCCTTTGAGTTTATGGGGTTTTGTGGGGTTTTGTGGATTTTTGTGGGTTTTTCAGGCTGTGAGGCCATGTTCTAAAATAATTTCTTCCTGACGTTTCGCCTGCATCTGTGTGAAGATCTGAAGATGCTAGCCACAGATGCAGGGAAATGTCAGGCAGAAATTCTTCTAGAACATGGCTTCACAGCCTGAAAAACCCACACACACACAAAAAAAAAACAACAACATGGATGCTGGCCATTAAAGCCTTCAACTTCACATTTATGGGTTTACTCTAATTGAGACTAACAGTAGGATTTAGCATGGGTTTTCACAAACAAAACAGGTCACCACCAAGAGGTGTTTATCTTTTTAAATGTTGACTTCTTGTTGTTGGGGTATATCTTTGTCCCAGCCAGTGTAATTGCTGAAAAAAAGAAATTCCTATGTCATATTTTCGTGGACCAGGATGCAGAAGTGACTAACTGGTTAGGGGTAGGTTGGCACCATTCAAGGTTACATAGGAATTCTTACTGGAGTAATGAAATATTCCATACTAGCAGAAGGAGACATTATATCCTCACCCTCAGTACACTGGAATTTCCATTGGGGTCCAGCAAAACACAATATATTAGTTTTCTAAAACTATCTAAATGTTTGAAGTTTAGTGTTTCTAAAAATAACTTTCTATTTTCTGATTGATTTTTCAGGGGCAGTTAGGACATGGTGAACTTGCCACCTGCGAAGAATCTAGTGAAGACTCCAGAAGGCCACGGTAAGCCCACTAAAAAGTATAGAAGTGAACCATGGTGTGTGTCACAAGGGTCGTGTAACATAACCCATAAATGTGCACATGGAGATTCATGCTGTGCTGTCCCGATGAAGGGATCTCACCCCAAAAGTGATAATATTAGAAATCAGTGGTCTCTCCACATTCGCTGGGTTTAGGGGTGAAGGACCCCTGTGAATGTGGAAAAACCACAAAAAAGCCACTATTCTTTTTACCTAAGAGAACACCTCTCTAGGAATCTCCAGGTCCTCCAGTGCAACTCTATGGTCAACATCTGTCAGAAGTTGATCCTAGAATCATGCTGGAGGCCCTACAAATGCCTAGAGAAGTGTTTTCTCTAGGAACTTGTAGCTTCTCCAGCACAACTCTATGGTCAACCTCCAGCAGAATTGCGCTGGAGGACTTAGAGATTCCAAGAGAGAACACATTTATCAAATCCGCAAAAGTAAAAGCCACAAATGTGGAGTTAAACCAATCATCGAATACAATTAAGCTAATCATCGTGTTAAAACAGGTTTTAACTTTTAAAAGCTCAAAACAGTTTGTAGCGTAGCTCTTCAAGGGACCATCTGTATGTTTATGAACTTGTTTGGATGCTAATTTCTTCTAAGGAGGACCTCTTTAAGCATAGCCTCACCAACAGAGACACCTCGACAGGTACGTCTATGTGTATGTGATTTTGAGTGACCTGTGGACTTTGACAAGGAATACCAAGTTCCTCCCTCTGAAATGTAACTTACAGTACCAAAAAAGTAACCTACAGACTAGACACAACTTTCTCCTGTATTGCTTCTACTTTGTGAATCAGTGTGTAATTTGAAGCTGCCAATGGCTCTCCTTTTTAGCTTCTGGGCTTTTCAATTTTTTTAAAAAGTTCCAATATTTTTAATGATTTTGTAGTTCAGTATTATTTTTAGCGATATTTGTTAGCCCCTTTGAGTGCTGCTCCCCCACTTTTTTAGTAGAAAGGTGGGCTTAAAATGTGACAAGTGGTGAAATAAATTAATTCTTTGTGGTAAGGAAAAAGAATGAAGGCAGCATTTGTCAAGAAAAGGAAAGGCAGGGTTATGAGTGGAAGATGTTGTGTGAAGCTGCTATAAAATTCACTGAATGAACCAGGGCAATGGTGAGATAAAAGCCTCTTCTGGCACCACTTGGAGAGTTTTGAGGAGATGGGAAGGGTGGCTCCTGGAGCTTCTGAAGAACACAAAGCTAGTTTGGCTTCTGTGCTTGAGACTGTATGTGTTGGCACTCTCTTGGGTAGTACCTCTGCAAACCATGTTGACAATTAAAGGATGGGACTAGAGATGTATTTGTTCTTGTGTGCAAGAACCATACTTCCAAAAAAATTCCTACTACGGTACATTTTGAGAGCTCTTCACATTTTAAAATGCTTTTTCACATTTGGGGACTGTTCTAGAAACAAAGTGAGTTGTGCAAAAGAAATTTTGTTTGTGGCCAATACCCCCACATTTTTGTAGAATGCACTGTTTCATGCACAAAAATGTATGCGTGTGGGGATGTGTATGTATGTGTATGCATGTGCAAAAACCAAGTTAGTTTTTTAAGCAAAAAATCCCACCCATAAACACTCAAAAATAAATAACTCTTTCAGCAGTGAACTGTTTTCTTGGTGCGGTGTCTCAGTGTATTGAGACACAGTTTCTCATCAAGGATGAGAAAACTTTCAAGTATTCTTTACATCCAGATGATACTGATGTGAAAACCCCTGTGAAGATTTAGAAAGAGGATAAATAATTGAACGTGGAATGTGCCTGTCTGTCTGTCGTAGGCTTTCATTCAGCATTGACTTCTGGTGGGCTGGGCTGGAGCTGAGACATCACAGATTCAACTGTACTCTTCCCTCCTCCTTCATGATCAATCTGTCACTTTATTTGTAAATCACTTTTTCCTCAAAACTGGGATTCAAGGCAGTTTACAAACATTTATTTATTTATTGCTTTGCTTCTCTAGGCTGGCTAGGCTGCAGGATGGCTCTAGGTAGGTGAGTGGAGAATGCACCAACACATTTCTTGCATCCATCCTAGTCAGAAGTGGAGACAGAGAGCCACACATATAGAGACACCCCGGCCACCAAGGCCTCTCTCGTGCTCGCTTGCCTGCGCCCAGTTGAAAGGAGCAGAGAAAAGGAGAGAGCTGGTTTCCTGCTGCATCTTAGGCAGTTATCAGCTAAATGCCAGATGTTTGGAGCTGGTGCCAATATCATGAGAAATAAATCTCAGGCAGGTTCAAGGCCTTGGCCAGGCCGGGCATGGGCTGTCTCAGCTGCTCAGCAGAGAGAGCACAAGAGTGAGGAAAGGCTCCTGGGCAAAGTGGCTACTTCCTCGGAGGGTCTGTGTGCTAGCTGCCTGCTATTTTGGGCCACAAAGGGGCTTCAGGGGGCAACGACATCTCTGCTGGCCTTGGGTGCCGTTTCCCCTCTTCCCAAGGACTTGGCTCGCTCTGCGGATGTTGAAAAAGTCCCCTTCTGCCAACCAGGGCTAGAGTCAAGTCATGGCTTGTATGGTGTGTGTGTGTTCACTTTTGGAAAGGGGACATAATAATAGGTCCAGAGGGGGTGGGGGTGGATTTGACCCTACCTGGGAACCCCCTTTTCCCAGCACAAAGAGAGGGATATTTTTGAGCTTCCTTGGTGTGTTGAGAGGATGGTTCTCTGCCCGTGCTCAGAGTTGGGAGGGCAACTTGTAGGAGATGCACAAATGTCAGGAAAATATCCCCCCCCCCTCCACTTTAATATAATAGGGCAATTCCAAGTATCTGATAGGGAGCATTAGCAGGGATAGTCAAGGTCTGTGGAGCTGTATGGTCTTCCTGATTCTACTTCTCTTGAGTTTATATTCAGTAGGAGTTGTCAGGGGCAACTTGTTTTTGCACTGGCTTTGTAGAAAGGGACAACTTGAGTCCCACTCCTGTTGCATTTTGCTGTAAATTGTACCTCATTTGACCTCCAACAAGGGCTGGATAAAGGCACTCTGCATATACTTAGAGAAGGGAGAAGCAACCCAGCACATTCCAGATGTTTTGGATGATTACTCCCACCATCCTCAGCAGTGGCTACATTTGCCAAGGCAAATAGGAATATTAGTCCAAAACATCTCATTGTGTGGATGAGGCTGTGAATGTCCAGTGTGCTCTGAACAAAAGCTAAACTAGAAGGCTCCCAGAAACCTCAGGGGTGGTGGTGGTATTGCAAGCTGGCAGTATTCCACTCCACACAGCCTTGATATTTCAGAAAGCCCAAGAGGGAGAGAGATAAGGCCCTATCTTCATCTTCTCTGTTTTTATCACCAGCAGGGGTCGAGCCTCTTGCCTCCGCCACGTTCCTGGAACGTGGCCTGCGGCAGGTGTGGCCCACCCGATGGTTTGCAAGCTTTTCTCCTTCCTCGGCTTGCCAAATCCTGGGTCCCTGACTCTGGGGGACCTTCTGGCGATAACGCCCCAGGAAGAGGGGGAGCAGCATGCGCTCTCCAGATGCCGCAGCCTTGGGCCAGGCGCATGCGCACAGTGGGTAAGGGTGGGAGAAGGACTAATTGGATCCATCTGCAAATAGCAACCATCCTGCTGGTCTAGGTGGTCTCTTTGCTTCACCTTATTCTTTGCCACATAGCTATGCCTCAGTCAGTGGGATAAGGCCAGCAAACACTCCACCATCACCACGTTTCATTCTAAGAAATTTTGGAGGGAGTAGCAGCATCCAATAAGAGAAATAGCAAAAAAGAAATCACCAGGAACAGATGATATCCCAATTGAACTCCTGCAATCCACATTGACAGAGTCAACTCTAGTGCTAACCAACATATGTCAACAGATATGGAAAACAAAATGATAGCCAACAGATTGGAAGCAATCGATATACATCCCCATCCACAAAAAGGGAGACACAAGAGACTGCAGCAACTATAGGACCATAGCATGATCTCCAACACAAGCAAAATCATGCTCAAAATTCTGCAACACAGACTCCAACTATACATGAAAAGAGAGATCCCAGAGGTCCAAGCAGGGTTCAGGAAAGAAAGAGGCACGAGGGATCACATGGCAAATATACGATGGCTAATGGAGCGCACCAGGAAATTCCAAAAGAAAAGCAGCATGTGCTTTATAGACTATACCAAAGCCTTTGACTGCATAGATCATGAAAGGCTATGGAAGGCCCTTAAAGGCATGATGGGAATGCCAACACATCCAATATTCCTGATGAGGAATCTGAACTCAGGACAAGAGTCTACTCTCAGAACAGAACAAAGAGAAACAGAATGCCTTCCAATTGGGAAAGGAGTCAGAGAAGGCTGCATCCTTTCACCTGATCTGTTCAACTTGTATGCAGAACATATTATAAGAAAAGGAGGCTTGGACATAGAAGGAGGAGGAGTGAAAATAGGAGGAAGGAATATCAACCACCTAAGATATGCAGATGACACCATAGTACTAGCAGAAAACCTCACAGACCTCGAACACCTCCAAAGGAAGATCCAAGAAGAAAGTGCAAAGGCAGGCTTAATGTTGAACATGAAGAAAACAAAAATAATGACCACGGAGAACTTACACAAATTCAAACTAGACAATGAGGAAATAGACATAGTAAAAGAGTTCCCATACCTGGGATCAAACATTGATAGAAATGAGGACTGCAGTCAGGAAATCAGGAGAAGACTAAGAATGGGGAGGGTGGCTATGAAAGAACTAGAAAAGATCCTAAAATGCAAAGATATACAACTAAACACAAAAGTGAGCATCGTGCAAGCCATTGTATTCCCTATTATTCCCATGGATGGATGTGAGAGCTGGACAGTTAAGAAAGAGAATAGGAAGAAAACCAATGCATTTGAGAGAATGTGGGGCTGGAGAAGAGTGCTGAGGACCCCATGGACAACCAAAAGGACCAACAAATGGGTCCTTGAATAGATCCATCCTGAAATCTCCCTAGAAGCCAAGATGACAAAATTTAAGCTGGCGTACTTTGGGCACATCATGAGAAGACATGAATCGTTGGAAAAAACAATAATGCTACGAAAGGTAGAAGGAAGTAGGAAGAGAGGAAGGCCACATGCCAGATGGATGGACTCTATGAAGGAGGTCATGGGTATGAAGGGCTTGTAGGAATTAAGCAGAGCAGTGGAGGACAAAGGGTCTTCTTGGAGAGGTCTCATCCATAGGGTCACCATGAATCGAGATCGACTTGAGGGCAGTTAACAACAACAACAGAAAGCAGCATCCAGGTGTTATGGACTTACCTGTAATTGAGAGCAAATCCACAAAGTCATTTACATAGGGAAGGTACAATAGTAGTGATGTCACCTGTAGCGTTCACTTACAGCAGAGGCAGGAATTGTATGATTGTCTGGATGTTGTTTGCCTATAATTCTTAGCATGCCTCACCATAGGCTATGCTGGATAGAGGCTGCTGGGAATTAGAATCCAGCCATATCTGGCCAAATCCCAGCCCTTAGACTGTGAGGTGAGTTTTCCCCCTGTCCTTGGCATTTCCAATGGGTTGTGCAACATTCTTCTTACTGGGCGGGCTTTTGATATCACAGCTCACAGGACTCCCCACATAATCCTGAAACTGTAGTTCCTAGTTCCACTTTTTGTCTGGTTTCTTTGTTCTAACAATTAAATTGGGTTTGAAAACTCAATGCATTTGAGAACTGGAGACCACAGCTCCCAGAATGCCACTTGAAAGTAACATAGCCTAGATCTTGATAGGGATTAGTGTCAAGAACCAGTGGCTGATTCTGGCTCAAAGTTGCCCTATTGAGTTCTATTGGGTAAGGGCCCAAGTTAAGCAGGATAATACGTTTTTTGCATTTCAGAGGTCTAGCTCTCCAAGTTAAGGATTTTAAAGGTAAAGGCCTCTCCTGGCCTGAGATCCTAAATGCCTCTTGCTGGAATATGATCATGTTTTTATTTCCTTTCCACGAGTGTGAAATAACTGCTTTAGCTAACAGAAAGAGACCTTACTAGCCCAGCAGGGAGGGTTTGTTTTTTGTGTGTGTGTGGCGGCAGGTGTGACTTCGAACAATCAGATTCCCTGCCATTTCGCTAGGGCAGGGGTAGAAACCAGTAGCCTTTCACATGTTTTGGATGGCAGTGCCCATAGTCCCTTCACCATTGGCCATACTAGGCAAAGCTGATTGAAGTTGCTGGCCAAAAACATTTGGAAAGCCGCAGTAATCCCCTGTCTAGATGTGGGGAAAAGAAGTTACTATCACTGGGTAATTGGAATTAAGTTTCATTGTTTTCTAATCTAGGCAGAAGCCCGTGAAACCAGCCTGATTTTAAAAGCTGCTCCACAAATAAATTTTGTCCTTCCCTCAATTTCAAAGCTTGGAAAAGTTACTTTCTGGGGGATCCAGTTCAAATTAAGCTAGTTAGCAGACATGTTATGTTATTTGGGAAGTTGCTGTCAGCTCCCCACTGCCCCCCCCCCAAAGATTATGTTTCTCAAACTCAGTTTGTAATACTGTTGCATCCCTTTTTTGTTGTTGTTGTGAGAATACTCCTGGGGTGTTAGACAAAGCCTAGTTTTACCATTATGGTTTGGAACTGCCCAGATGGGAAGGAAAGCCTAAAAAGAAATAGGACACAGGTATGAAGATGTCTGGCCAGGTGGCAACATTGACTGAGGCAGAGAAGGTACAGCAGTCTGTGTGTATGTATATATGTATACGTACATGGAACAGTCTCCTCCAGCTTGCCCCTTTCTTTCACTCTCTGTGAAGGTCAAAAGATGACAGAACAGCCTGACAAATGCCTCAAGCGGAGTCCTTGGGGCCCATAATGGATGTTCCAGGCAATGTTGACACTTGGTGATCCACCAAAATATCAGGTTAACGAGGCTGACGCTGGTGACAGCCGTGATTTGTCCCTCGTCCCTCCTCCTCCTCCTGAGGCTTGGGAATGGCAGGGCAGTCAGGCGGCCTTCAGCTGTAAAGCATCTTCATGCCAGGGCCCCTGAGTCTCCCCTCGAGATGAAGCCCATGACGAAAAGCTCTAATGAGTGGCTGAAGCAGGGAATGAAGACAATGCAGTGTGTGCTCTCACTGCTGGGCTGCCTTCTCCAGCCTTTTCCAGCCACACCAAAGGACTAGAGGGCTTGAAGGATGTGATTTGAGCCCTGCCTGGGATGGCACTAAGGTTGCCTTGCCTGAATGGGAAAAGGGAGTTTGCCGTGCTCAGAGGATGCCTTGACAGTGGAGACTGTGTGTGTGAAATTACACTTTTGCCACAACCCTCCTCCCCAAACCCCTTAATTTCTCCCTCTTGAGCTTTTTGCATGAGGGCTGCTGGTGGCTGGTGCTTGGACTAAGGACTCTTGTCCCTTAGGGCAGCCTTCCCTGAACTAACACATTCCAGGAGTGATGTACTGCAGCTCCCATCATCCGTAGTCAGCATACCCAACACTGTATTGGCTGGCTGGTGGACAGGTGATGGGGTTTTTAGTCCAACTCACTTGGAGGACACCAGGTTTGGACTCACATTTGATTTCAAACACCCCAAAAAAGAAAAGTGTAGCTGAAGAAATGGGTAGCTTTGTATAAGCCAGAGGTGGACAAAGTATGGTCCTCAAAGTCTCCTTTTGCAGCACTCAACACACTCACCCCTATTCCCAGTCTACCTTTGTTACGGCAAAAAGAAAGATGGTGGGATGAACTGCTTCTCCTGGAACCAGAAGTGGACTTCCAAACACATCTGAACGTATTTTTGAAACGGGCAGAAAAATAGCCTCCAGAGCTGCTTAAGTGGTCAACCCCTCAGCATCAGCCTTCTCCGCAACCAGACAAAACTTCCCATTCACCATCTTGGTTGGAAACAATAGATGTTGAAACCTAGAACATCTGGAGAACATCAGGTTGGGGAAAGCGACAACGTGCAGGACATAACAGACTCTGAAACTCATCTCTCACTTGGTTTGATGGCATTCAGATCCACAGGTGGATCCCTACCCCAATTCCACAATTGGGAACCATAGAAAGGAGAATGAACAGTTCCCCTCTTGGGGACAGGGCAGACCTGGCTCAGAGGACAAGGCAGACAGCACAAATTAATGGTACCTTAGGGGGTCATGAACAGGGGGCCAGCCACACACACACTGCTTGGAGATACGAAGAAAAAGAGGCACAGGATCTCCATGGCAATGGCTTTGATGGGGACCTTGTTGTCAAGGGAAACCATCTCTGAAAGACCAGCCAGTTGTGGGCCAGATGTAGCTTTTTCAATGGAGTCCTGGTTTCATAGAGAAGTCAAGAACAGGCCCTAGTGTCTGAAAACATTTCTGGAACTCAGGCAGTGGTGACGAAAGGTCAAATAGCATTCCTCCCCATCTCTTTCAACTTCTGATCCTGTCTCCATAGCATGAGATGCTTCAATCACTTTTGGCTGGGTTTCCTATTCTAGGAGATTGGATCCAGACCACATAAAACCAGATACCCCAAATGGCCTGCTACAAAGAATTTGGCTATCAACCTACCATTAGGCGAATGACACACAGACTACCTTTCTGCACATCCAAGCTAGCCCACTGCCTTAGTTGGTGAAGGTCACTAGACTAGCTGGCTTTTATATGTGTGTGTGTGTGTGTGTGTGTGTGTGTGTGTGTGTGTATATATAATGGACACATTGCATCACCTTTTTTGATCCCAGGCAGCAGAATTGTCTTGACGTCATCCTATTGCATCACCTATGTTCAGGCAAAACAAATGGACAGATAGGTGAATTCCCTACAGTTCTCGCAACCTATGGCCTATTCCCTTGAGTTTTGGTGTGGCTTATGTGGGTGGTTCTGGATGAACATGGCTGTATGTGCCAAGTTTGTTGTGAACTGGAAAGGGTGATGCCAGATGAATTCTCCTGCTGATCCTGAAACATGTCTGGCCAAGAATGCGGTAAATGGACTCGCTCTGGGCTCAGCCTCCATAATGGCCAGAAAGGGAGCAGCAAGCTGCCTTGGCCAACCACCACACATCTCCTCAGGATGGGTTCTGTGAAAGAGAAGTTAGAAATCTCATCCCCACCCACTCCTTCAAACCCTTCTCCACCAAAAGGGAGGGCAGGCAAAATGGATTCCTTCTGTGTGATGGAAGGGTGGGTGATGGGCTTTTGAACCCTAACCAGATGAAGACCAATTTCATTTCTGTGAACTTTGGTATGCAAGCCATCCTGGCTACCTCATAAGCTGCAAGAACCTTGATAGAAGGTATGGAGTAGAGGCTCAGGAGCCCATGGTGAGCTGGGAGCAGCTGCTCACTTCGGCAATGCTGTTGCCATCTTTGTGAGGCTGGCGGGCATGCATGCGTCCAACACAATGCCTTTGTGACAGCATTGCTTGCTCCCAGCTGAGTGAATAGGCCCCCGGAGCAGGCGCTTGGGGTGTATAGAAATCTAAGTGTACAAAACCCCTCCTTGCCGCTCTCTTCTGACACGAGAGATCTTTAATTGATTCCTTGTTTCCCTCCACACTGTACTGGTCAAGGCTGCTTTTTATTTTGGTCTGCTTTGCCTGTTGGATTCCCCTCTTCCTCCCTCCCTCTTTTCTTTCTTGCTATGAAGCAGCTATTACAAAGCATGAAAAACATTCTTTGGGGGCTCAAAAGAAACCAATCTTTTCATGCCTCCAAGCAAAAAGGGATTGTAGCCTATTTTATCTGGCCCGAGTCTCTCCCTCCCAATGCCTTCGCTGGATGGACAGGAAATATGGACCTTCCTGGGGTAAATGTGGATGCCCGCCTTGCATTTGCCCTGTTCTGTCCTGTCATATATGGAAAACAGGAAAGGAAAGGACCCCCAGTGAGAAGGTTTCAAGAATGAACAAAGAGATAAAGAGAAAGCAGAACTTGAATGTGCAAGAACCATTCACATTTATTCAAATATCTAACACTTGGCTAAACATGCGTTTAACACTTATTGGTCACATTTCCACAGGTAGTCAAGTCACAGAGCAGAGCTTGGGAGCTGAGCTGGTTGGACAGGCCCAGGAGGGAGGTGTCCAGCCTGCTGCGTGGCTGGGATGACATTCATTTGGTTAGACATACATTTGGCAGACGCCTGTGCCGCGCAGCTTTGCCCCATGTGCTCCAGCTCCAAGCAGGTTAAAAACATAACAGCTAAACATTCACTATTTGCTATGTTGCAGTGACACCCTGCTTCCCTGATTTATGACAAGGGATTGTGGGGAAAACGTATTCTGATCAGCACCATCAAAGGTTTCCCATCCCTTCTCCCTAACAACTTCCTCCCCACCTCCAAATGGCTGCAGGGGGCAACAGCAAGATAAACAAGGCTGGGAAACAGTGTGGGATGGCGGCTGTTGTGTGCTGGGCTTGCTTTAACGTATGGGTGTGTGTGTGTCAGCCAGGAGATGAGTAGGTAAAATGTGGCCCTCCAGATGCCGCAGGGTTGCAAATCCCATCAGCCCAGCTTATCATCCTATAGGCCACTGGTCAGCCAGGGGGTGAAGAAATCCCTATCTCTGCAGGCAGTGAGGTGGGGCACTCCAGTAAGACAGACCTACTCAATACCTATTTTGCTTCAGTTTTCTCCCCCAAAGAGAACTGTGTAGCCCCATGCATTTGCACAGACCTTGATAAGGGACCCAGCTTGCAAATCAAAATTGATTCCTAAGATACAATGGCACCCCCACCCAGCCCTGTGTTTGTGTGCCTAGGAGTATGTGTGATTTCTGAGTGCATGTACACAAACGCATCCCTGGACAGTTTGCAATGGTCTGTGGATGGGGGGGAATCAGTTCTGGCAAAGCCACTGGTTGCACTATCGGGCATCTCATGAGCCCAAAGAACTCCTGGGACAGCAAAAAGGAGCCATGAGTCTCCAAAAACACTGCTAACCACACACATCCCACAGCCAAGCTTGTTTTCCTCACCCCTTAGTTTCTGTTTCCAATCAGAAACTTGTTAAAGAGGGAAGCATTTTGGGGTGGGGTGGGAGGAAGGGAAGAAAAGAAAAATGCTTTTGTTTTTTCACACAATCCCTTTGAGATGATAAACAGGATGTCACACAAGAGGTAGTTTTGTTATGGAAATTGAGTCAATAATGTTATCAACAACTAGTACAAGTTCATACATAGGAAAAAAAAGTCTCAATCACAAAGGCGGCTCAGTTGAGGTCAAGTTGGGGGGGGAAGCTTCTCATCCAACCCACTTTGGGACATTTGAGCCCTTTTGGGTACCCACACCATGGAGTCAGGGGACAAGGGAAGGCTCTAAACAGGCCAGAGAGGAAGTGTCCTCAACTGGGCAGCAACAGCGATGATGGGAGGGCATTTCTCTGGATTCGATTTTAAATACATATCCCTGAGCATCCGTGGGCAGCCTGAGGGGCTTGCACGGAGAACCCAGGAAATGCCGACAGTAGCCACTGCTGCCGCCCGTCACTGGGCCACCACCACCTTGGACTGATCTATTGCCACCAAAAATACAGCTTTAAAAGGACCCCAACCATACTTGCTATTCTCCCACCCCCCCTCCCTTCCCTCCCTCCTGCCTCCCAGGGCATTCCTGATTGAGATAGAGGAAACAATGCCACCATCCCTTGGTCTCCTCTGCAAACCCCACAAACCCCCAGTTATGTTGCTGAGTTGGATGGTGGCAAAAAGAGGGTGAGAAAGGAGAGGCTAATGGTTCCTCTCCTACCCCTCGAAAAAATATTTTGGCTGTGTTTTTCTTTGTGTTTTGTTTTGGAAATAAAATATTTAGAAGATTTTTTTAAAAAAAACAACAAACAAACAGAAGTTCAAGTTTATAAACAGCAACAGAACAGAACAAAACAAAAGGTTGGTTTGAAGGACTGAATTGAATGGCCAAAGGGAAATCCGATCTTGAAAATCTTTCTAAATTTAACAGCTTCTCTGTGTGAGCCTAACTGGAGAAATGGGCTGGTGTGATTCTTGCTTCTACTAGGATGGACAGTTGGATTAGCAAGGTGTGTGTGTGTGTGGGTGTGCATAGGGGACTAATCTCTTTCAAAACTAGGAATAGAAATTTGTAAAGAATCATGCTCTTAACAAAAACAATCCTCTGCTGTTGGGGAACCTTGCTATGTCACAGCTGGGCTGCTGAAAGCCAGAGGCTCAAAGTAGCCCAAGAGATAGAGAGAGAAAAGCCAAAGATAATGGATGCCATCTCCATCTCCCTGGCATCAAATTATTCCACAGCCCCTTTTTGCAAAATGTCTGCTGAGCAAAGAAAGAGAATTCCAACCTTTGTAGGGTGTCCTTCAAACCAAATTCACAAATCCATCTAGTGGGGTGACCTATGGTCTCTACACCTCTAGCTACGTTCCTATTTTCTTCACATAATACCTGAGTCCACAACGCATTACATTCACTTTACCCTGTTTCAAAAAAACCCAAACAACCCCAAATCGTCGGCAGACTTGGTTGCAGGAGGCATTAATGGCAGCCCAACGAGTTACCTTCTGGCTTACAACACTAGCCTCTTGACTTGTGCCTGGATTCAGCTTGGCTTCTCTGCTCCTATGCAGAAAAAAGAGACTTTTTTGGGTGACCGGAGGGGAGTTGTTAACACAGAACAGAGAAAAATGGACTTACAGCCTCCTCCTTGCACTTTATTAAAAGCCACGAGAGGCTGAAGAGCTGCAATGCGACGCATTCCTCCCCCCTAAATCAAGTCACTTGAAATATATTTTGTTCAGGGGGAGAAAACAGCTTCTGAAAATCCCACAATCTATTAGTTTCAAAACTGACCCTTCTTAGCCAACAAGGGGGGAGGCCAATTCTTCAGTCTGTGCAATGTCTTACCCTCCCCACCTAAACATTTGCAAGCCGGAAGGTAACGTAATCATGGGAAGTATGGTGGACAGCTTTTTCCAAAAGTAATAACAACGACAATAAAAAATAATATAACACCAATTTCGAGCAGGCAGCACTTTTCTAGTTTTGCAACACAAAACGAACAGACAGAAAAGACAAACAGAAGAGCAGGTGGAGGAGAAGGTTTCGATCTCCGGCTGCCCTTTGAGGTATATATCGTGTTCAAAGCAGAAGGAGGAGGACTTCCTGAGAGAAAGAGGGTGAGAAGGGGATGGGAGACCCACAGTATTCAGACCAACAGGAAAAACAAAAAGACTGGAACACCAGTTTTGGGGGATGACAGGGAGGGGAAGGGAATTCACAAAGCCACAGAAAGCTGGCCAGCCCCAGCTGCATGTGGCCATTACCCGTTTCACTTTGCTGGAATCAGCAGCAACAACACTGTTTGGGGGAGGACGGGGGGTGGGGTGGGGAGAAGAGGTTAGCAAAGCAAGACCAGAGGAAAAGTAGCAGGAAGGGAGAACCCTCCCACTCCCACCCCAGCAGCAAACACAACAGGCCAGAGAGTCCTTGTGTTTGGCCAGGAAGAGGCATGAATTGGGTGAATGCTGTGGCTGGTCTTTCCTCTGGTTTCTACAGCATCTGTAGGGTGGGGTGGGGTGGGGTTTTGCTCTTGGGTCAAGCACATCCACTTCGGACCTCCAAAACTGACCCACCAGCTGGGCCTCTCCCCTAGAAAAGGTGCCAAGTGTGTCTAGATGCAAAAAGGGGGGCAAGGACAGAGCAGACACAACTACTAGGTGGTGGTGGTCAGAGACAGTTGTGGCAGCACTTGAAGCATCTCTTTCAATCTCTCTACCTTTGCAAAATCAAAAAAAGGGAAAGCAGTACTGTGGTGGAACCAAGCCTATGAGAAACGGGACCAAGCCCCACTGAGTAGGAACAGCACCAGGCATCTCCTTCAGGACAGGGAAGGGGGCATAATCTGCCCCTGTTTTACATCAAGGCTGCATCTGCGGCTGCCCAGCTCAGTCTCTCTTCCCCAGAAAAGAGGTCATAGCTGGAAGGGAGCAGGAAACATCTAAGACCACTGAGAGTATGGGGCTGCCAGTCTAGCCTCTCACATGCCACATTCTCTTCCTCACAGTCCATTAACACAACTGAAGGAGAGCTACCAACAGGGTCCTGAGTACTGAAAGGGACTTCAGACACCACAGTGCCTGATCTGAGTCTCTGCATGGATGTGTGGATATGGAAAAGGGAAGGATAATGTCTTGAGAGAGAAAGGCCTTCCAGTTTGAGAGGAGCTGGCTGCCACACTGCCCATCCACCTGCCTGAACTCCTGGGTTGTTTGGCATCTCGGGGGGGGGGGGGGGGGGGGAGGGAAATGAACCTGGCTGATTTCCTGAGAAAGATGAACCATTTCGGGTGAGCATGACCCGCAGAAAACTGCAAACAGCACTTTTCTCTGCTTGAGGTAGTCTTAGTTGTCGGCCCCAGCCCCCCTCCCCACCCCCACCCCACCCCAAACCCTCAGTACAAAAGGCCTAACCCTAAAAACACTGTAACAAACATTTTCACATTTTTGTAAACTGCAAGAGGGGCCACACTCGGACAGAATGCCATGCATGGGGGGCAGGGGAGGAGGGTGGGGGGTTGAAGATCATACATTCAACTCTGTCGTGAAATAAATATTATAGGAAATGAGTTTTTTTAAAAAAACACAAAACCCACAAAACACAAAAACCAGGATTCCTGCTACAATGGCAAGGCTACCCACTGCCCTGCCAAACAGCCATTTCCCATCTTCAGCCTCGATTGCAGGGATCCTCGTTTTCATCTTCCTCACTCTTTACTCACGCCACCCTTGCAGGAGTGCAGCACGGCCTTAAAGAGGAGTGGCAGCTGCTCCAGAGGGACGCTCACCATTTTCCCTGTTGAGAGGAAGGGAGAGGTTAACCCAAACCCCAAATGAGGGGTTGACCCACATCTCACAGTACAGGGCACCTCTAGCCCCGTTCCACCCCGTTCATGCCTGAGTTTGGAAATCCCTAAGCTAGGATAGCCCCTGGGGGTTAAAACTTCAAAAAGGACCTTCTCTTAGCAATTCGATACTGTTTTCTGAGAGGCATTTTGGGATTTTCTTAGTCTCTCACCCTCCAGAACTTCTGGATGAGGCAAGTGAAAACTTGCTGCTCTGGGCATGAAACAATTTCGCTTGTAGGAAGAAATATTTTGCACAAGGGCTTCAACACCATGGAAGGCAATGAGGCAACTGGATGTCCAGGATGGAAGGCCTTGTCTCTTGCTTCTGGAGGTTTCAGGGCTTTCAGAAGACACTGAAACAGGAGACACAATCTACCTATGATGGGGAAAGGCCTGAGAAGCAAGTTTTAAGCTTTGCTCTTGATTCCTCCCCCCCCCCCCCCCGCCCCGGGCCGTCCTGTCTGGAAAGGAAAGCACACGAGCTACTCTGGATTCTGGGATGCACATCCCATCAACCTCCATGAAATCCTGCCATCCTCCATGAAATCCTGACAACTTGGCTAAACACTTGGGGAAGAGGTAGAGAAGTCACTTCTCTTGTTCCAATCTGGCCACTCCACTGCTGGCTTCCCACTAAGGCCTTGCAAGAGATCATCAGAAACTCACCTGCAATATATCGGATCTCCGGCAGGCACATCATCAGATCTGGGAACCGGGTCGGCTGATGGGGATACTTGAACTCCATGAAATCCTGGCAGACGTACCAATAGCGTTTGTTCAACTGCTCCAGTTGGGAAGTATTTGTCAGGCCTCGAATATCTGAAAGGAAAATAAATTGCCACTTGAGTAGGACCAAGACAGGGCAGGAACAACCATTTCTACTTAACTCCCAGTCCTGCCACTTGACAAATGATTCTAGTGGTAAGATGGAAGAATGAAATATATGCCATGCCTTGGGATTTACAGGTTATAGCCTGGGTTTCCTGTTTAGAATCTCATTCTCACAGAGCTCCTGGGAAAGAAAGGGAAGAGCTGCATCTCCACCATCGCCTTGAGTACCTTGCTGAGCCCAGGAAGATCATCATTCCTAGAAGAGTCCTGTAGTAATCTCCAGTCCCCAGGGGGGAAGGTCTTCAGGCAACAAGAGGAGAAGGTGGAGAGATTAGAAAAGGCACCCCAAAAGAGCTGCCTGCAGCCCAGTCGATCAGACTTAAAATATTTGCCAGCTCCACACAGAGGCATAAGGTGAGCCTGACTTCCTTGGCTTGGCATTATCACAGAGGGCAGGTGAAAAAGAGGAGGCACCAGCTGTTTAGAAGGAAGGGCCTTTCTCCCTTGCTTCACCCCAGCCCACCCTGACAGCCTTTTCTGGGCTCTTCTTTCAGCTACATCAGGATCTGAACCCAATTCTGCTACCAGGGAAACAAGCAACGTGGGTTTGTCTGACGTCCATTCTAGCCTTGAGGTCAACACTAAAGAGGCTGTCATCAGAGAAAGACAGAGCATCAGCACAGACAGACAGAGAGAGAGAGATGAAGAGAAGAAAAAAGATGAGAGAAAGAGGCAGAGAGGTGCAGAAAAAGAGAAAGAGATGGGGAGAGACAGATGAGGAGAAGAGAAGGGAAGGGAAGCAGAGGGAGAGGCAGAAGAGAAAGATGTAGAGGCAGAGAAAAAGAGAGCAGAAAGAGACAAATCAAACCAGGAAGGGGATCAGAAATGAGTGTCTCTCAACCAAACCACCCCCTCATTCTCCTTACCTTGATTGAGGAAGTTAATGGCTTTCATGCAGGCATACTCTTCCTTGCTGATTTTCAGTTGGCTGAACTTGCGGTACAGGTAGATAAGCCGCTCCATCACCTCCATCCCTTCTTCACTAAACCTGTCAGGAGAAGGAAGGAAGGAAGGAAGGAGGGGACCATTTTGTGTCAGAGAAGACTTCAAAGAGCTTCAGATCCTCCTGCCACACTTGGCCCATTTTGGAGGAAACCAGCTTGGGGATCAGGGGAAGGGAAGCTAACCATTGCTGAACAGGTGGATTAACACTCTGGATCCCAACTCGTTTCCTAAAAGTAAGATTCTAAGCCTTGCCTGAAATTCTGGGGAGCAGGGGAGGCAGAGTTAGACATGTCCCCAAGCTGTTGGGACACCTAAACCCATCTCTGTGGCTGGATAAATCCAGGTCTCATGCCATCCCCCCCCCCCCCCCCCCAATCAGGCTTGCTATTCTCAAAGCCTTCTTACTCAGCAGTCAACCTCATGAAGGAAGGCAGCGTTTCCTTGATGCTAGCACACACAAAAGGAGATCTTCCCATGCAAAACCACAAGTGCCCCGGCCCAGTCCCTCCTTCCAGCACATTCCTGAGCAGCTTGCAAAAACTGTACTGAGAGAGAAATCAAGACAAGTTGTCAGGGAAGCAATTTTGGAGATGACAAAAGCTTCTGGTGAGAGGGTACTTCCCTTCTCTCGCAGAACGTCTGTAGACCTAAGGCTGCACTCTAGGGCTGCTCACAAGCACTAAGCCCCACTGCCATTCCTCAGAAGTACCCACACTTCTCCCAAACACTTGGCACATCCTGAAAACCAGGCTAGTTCTCTTCTGCTGCGCTATAGACACACTGTGATGGAAAGGGAGTCACATGAAACCCCTCTGGACTGGCAAGGGGTCACACACTGAGTTTCCTTTGTGTTGTACCACCACTTCTGAGAATGGCTGTGTGCTTCTTCCCCTACAGCTGGTCTGCGGCTGGTGTAACTCTAGTCTTAACTACAATCCTGATAAGAGGCTGATTAGATGAAAAAAGATGTCATAAATTTGATGCCAAATTGCAAAGATGCTGCTGGAAAAAAGAAAGGGGAGGAAGGGGGAGAGGAGATGAGGACCGGCCAGACTTGATTTACAGAGAGGGTAGGAGTTTCAAGGCAGAAAAAACCCTTCACAGGTCAAGGATTCAGGAGACTGTTACTGTGAGGAGGAAAGGGGGGCAGATCTGTGGGGGGGGGGGGAAGAGAGTTCATGTACACTTGGTACAGCAGGGATAGGCAACTAGGTAGGTCCAGTTTTTGCCCCTCTGTCCCCTCCTGGCCCTTCCAGTCATCATTTTCAGCCAGTTTACAGGCAAAAGCACAGGCTGGGCATGGATCAAACTGCCATGTTGGAGTGAGGCTTTCAAGCAAATTTTGTACTCTGCAGGCAAAAATTAGTCCCCATCACCATTTTTTTTTAAATTAGAGGGAAGGGGTCTGACAGTTAGGAAGTTTTGGGGGCCACAAATATGGAGTTGTGGCCAATACGTGACCTGCAGGCCACACCTCTCCCCACTCCCAAGCTCTACTGAAACATAGGAGTTGGAGCACACAGGAAACTCAGTAAGTAAGAGGGGGCAAATTCCTTCATGTGGAAATTCCTTCGCATGGAAAGCCACAGTCCTGATTTTGGTCTAAATTTACCCCTTTGGGAGAATGCGAGTGCCCCCAAATGAGGAAAAGCAATCCACCACCAGCACCCCAATGCTTTGGACAGGTTTTGCTTTTGAGCAAAACTGAGTTGGGAGTCCAGGTGATTAAGAGAGGATAGATATGTGTGTAAGAGAGACACTCCCCCCCCATCTGCCCTGAGCTGTTATCTAAACAAGGCAGCCTGGCATTTAGAAACATGTCCCTCCCCATCACTTCTGATTCATGAGTAGCAGGGTCACTGGGAGAATCAGTTTGCCAGCACAGTCTTGGAAGGTGTCAGGCAGATCACCCATTCATTCAATTTATGCCACAGAAAACAGTCCTCTGACCCAGGTTCGAAACACCCAGAGATGGCAGGCAGGCGCCCCCTTGCTGTGCATTACTGTCACTACACTTCCACAGCACAGCTGGGCAGAAGGCAAAACTTGCCATCTGGAGTTGATATTTGGTCCTACCTCCAAAGGACCAGCTGAGCTGTCTCAGAAAAGGATCCAGCTTCCTTTTTCAAGGTTGACACCGCTTCAGAGATTACAGGTTTCCAAAGCACTCTGAACACTTGTCACATGTGTATATGCACCTCAGTGCCAGAGACCTCAGAAAAGTTGCTAGTTTGGATGCGAATTTTTAGAAACCTCCAACCACCACCATTCTGGAAGCTCTCACCCAAGCAAGCAACTTTTCCAAACTCTATTCAGTACTAAAGTGGGAAGAAGGCCCTTGTATGTTTCTCTCTGATTAAAGAAGAGAAGCTGGGAGCCCCACAAAGAACCCCGTTCAAGTCAAAGTCTAAAGACAGAAGCTACTCATGGCAGAAGTATCTTATTTCCCCCTCACTGAACACAGATGAGAGGTCACACTATGGCTCTTCCCCACTGGTTCAGCCCCAAACCATTCTTCTGTTCTGATTATCACATAGAGGTAGGAGACAAAAGGTGCTCAGAGAGTCTGTCTTTTCTTAAAGACGGGGACAAGCCATTTTTACAGTGACATCACTTGGCCAAGGTGATGCAGGTCTGGCTGGGGGAAACCTCAATTCATCTCACCCACAATGCACTACTCTGGCCCGCTCCTCCCTCTGTACCTCTGGAGCTCATCGTCGGAGGGGGAGTACTTGGAGGTTACGTCAGCCAGATCCCCAAAAATCTGCTTGCTGTAAACGGTGAGAGAGGACAGCAGGATCAGCTCCTGCCAAGTGGAGCTCAGGAGGCAGGTGTAGTCCTTGATGGAGAGTTCACAAAAGAAGGGCAGCTTCTTGATCCAGGCAATCTGGCGGAAGAGCAGCTCATCTGCCAGCCGACAGAGCAGTGCGAAGAGCTCACCCTGAGTCACTTTGTACCTGCGGGACAATTGTAAAAAGGAAACCACAGTACTTCAGGATAGGAAGGAACCATCAAGAATCATTTAGCTCACCCCCCTTGCTAGTATAGGAGAGGAGCCACGACAGAAGAAAAGGGACATTTGATCACTTCCTTCCTCCTACTTTCCTGTACAACAGTATTCTGGAGAGGCATGTCAAGCTGGGAGAGATGGTGTGACTACCCCAAGTCACCCAGGAAATTTCACAGCTCATGTAGGATTAGATCTCCCAAGTCCCAGTCCACCACTCTTAAATGCTATACACATCAATTTTAGAGTAAGGCCCCATTATTTTAACCTTGCTATACGTCACCTTGGGTCACTTGCCAAGAGAAAAGTGACATACAAATAACATAAAAATAAAGAAGTAAAGAAAAATAAAACCAAAACACACACCATAAACTTGTCATAACTTAGGGCAGGGCTAGGAAATGTGTGGTCTTTCAGATGTTGTGAGACACCAACTGTGAGCATTCCCCACCACTGGCTATGCTGACTAGGGGTTACTGGAGTCTGCATGAACCGCACCCAATCTGTTGGGACTTAGTAGGTCTTAATCTAGCCCTTCTGAACAGGGGACTGTGGAGACCATGGGGCAAGAGCTCACCCATCTTCAATCAGCATAGGGGTGCCCAGGGGTTCAAGGTCCTCCGCAGACACCAGCTGGCTGATGAGGAGGCCGTGGGACTGTGGGTCGTGGCTTCGGGGCTGGGAGGGCACGATGGCTGTGTGAGCTGGGCAGCTCAGAAGGTGCGGAAGGTACTGGTAGGGTGCGGGCACCGGTGTTCCCATATACTGATCCCTGAGTGCGGTGAATCCATTCAGCTCCACAGACCTACTGGAGGCAAAGTGGGAAGAAATGAAAAGGGCATTGAGAGAGAAGCAAAAGGGAAGCAAGCAGGCTTTTAGCCCCTGCCTGAAACACTCCCGGGCCCTCAGCAGTCTTTTTCCCTACTGCGAGTCCCACCTTGAGGACGGGGTTGAGACTGGGGAGGGCTGGTTGCTCTCAGACACCCCATTCCCGGGAGAGCTGTTGTCACTGTCCCCGTTGTTGCTCCAGGAGATGTTGGCCTCCCCCTCAAACTCCTGTCCAGACATGATCCGCTCGATCTCTTCCTCGGAGATCTGCCAGGGAGAAAAGCAAAGAGAATGATAGGAGAGCAGATACAGAAGGTGGCTTCTACCCTCCTACAGAAGCAAGGCAGTAGAGGGGATCTGGTCCTTCCCATTGCAAGAAGGTCAAATGGTCCACACAATTGGCTTCATTTGTCTGCTACTACTCCCCAGGGTACAAATGGCCTTGGGGTAATGGGTGCCTTGGGTCCTACTCTGGAAAGAAGGTAGCATATAAATTAAATAAATAAATACTGGACAAAATGGAGGAACTGATGGCTTGCTGTGCCTTTCCTGAGCTGGGCTGCAATCTTTGGGCCCTAGGTTCCCACTTTAAGAACAGACGGGGCCACCTTAGGCTGAGTCAGCCTACTATTGGTGTCTTGGTTTCAGGCAAGGGGGTCTTTTTCCCAGTCCCACCCAGAGATGCCAAGGTGTGATGCCAGGGAGTGAACCAGGGACAGCCTGTGTAGAAAGCAGGGCCTTGACCACAGAGCTGACAGATTGTGAGTGAATGGGGAACTTCTTTCGGTCTGAAGACCGAATTCCATTTCAGACCAGTTCTTGGGAGCTGCATTCCAGTGGCAGTTTATTTTATCTTAACCCTCTTGCTCCCAGTAGTTAAAACACAAGAGAGGCAATTAAACCTTTTTGAATGGGACTAGGGGAGTACAAAAACCGAGAAACCACCAGATAATAGCATCAAGGGCTAGACTGTGATCCTAGGTGAGCCAGGTTCAGACTCACAGCCTGAGGTTCCCCACACCTGTGTGTGTGTGGACTTAGGATGCATTGACAGCTGGGCTTTCAAAGATCTATTTTGCTAATCTTCCTGTCAGTTCCTGGCAATCTGTCAGTTCTGATGGGTGTTCCTCTCTTTTTAAAGCTTATTTATGGATGATCTTGCTTCCATTGTTTTTATGCTAGTTTAACTGCCATGTGGACTCTAATGGATAATAAACACATACACAAAAAAGTAGAATAGGAGTTAAACATAGACTGGGAGCCTGAGTCTCAAGCTGGCTGCCTGACTTCCAACATCAGGAAGAAATGACAGACTGCATTTCTTGGGATCTTTATTACTAGCACATTAAGGCACAGGAAAATTATGACTCCGCTTGCAGGGAAGGAGGACCAGAGCACCTTTCAAAAGGCACACTCTGCATTTTTTTTTCTTACCAAAATAATGTCATCCCCCCCAAACACAAATGCCATCCCACAAGAGATGTTGGGCTTTGCTGCTATCTCAAAGCAAAATGCCAAAGGCGTGCTCCCCACCTCGCCCTGTTCCCCCCCTTCCCTGAGTTGCCATCTGGAAAGTGGCCATCATTTCTCACTTCTGTGGCAGAGAGCGATTGGGCGGAATTAGCATGCCTTTTACAAGACCTCTCCAGACAAGCCAGAGCATCAATCAGCCAGACATTTACTGGGTGTCCTGCTTGAGACAACTTCAGAAATTGCGCTGTGATCACGGGGAAGATTTACAGAGAGCTTGGCAGGGACTGAAGGGATTATGTTGACTTAGACAAGGGCAGAAGGGTTGCCACTGGGCCAGAGAGATTGCCAGCTAACATCCCCCAAAGGCAAGGGGAAATGGTCCAGATGGCTGCAACATCGCACTGTCCCCAAGGTGGGTCCAACTGAACTCCTCTGATTGTTCTGACAGGAAAATAAAACAGCTTCCTTTAATAGGAAAATACCTTATACTGAGTCTAGACCATCTAGACCAGGATTGCTTACACTGATTGGCAACAGCTCTCCAGGGCTTTAAGTGTGTCAAAAATCTGCTGTCTGCCATACTTATCAATTAACAGCGACTGAACCTGGGACTGAGTACAAGAAAAGCAGAGGCTCTGCCACTGAGGTATGGCACTGACTCAGACCAGTGGTCCATCCTAGCATGTCTGCACTGGCTGGCAGCAATCTTTAGATGGGAGTCCTTCTAGTTCTATGTGGAAATGCAGGGGATTGCGCCTAAGATATTTTGTATGCAAACCAGAGGCTCTGCCACTGAACTACAGCCTGACCCCCCCTTTCTCCAAGGCACTCCAAGGTACAACAGCCAAGATGGAAAGGGCAACAAAAGCTGGCCATACCCCACATCTGCCACATCCATCCATTTGCAATAGATGGCAGAACAGAAAACAGGAAAAATATCCCTGCATTCCTTTCAACGCATTCCAGCCTTCTCAAATTCCTTGGAAAGCAAAGGGCATGAAGCCTTTCATCTCTTGTTTATGGCCACCCTGCCTTAAATCATGGCTCTCTAGGAACGCCACTAGCTTCCACACATAGGGATGGCTGAGTGGTGAAATGTAAGCTAGAGGCAGCTGGGCTCAGTTGCCTGAAAGGGCAGCTCACCTGGACTGGTCCAATGCTCTTGTTCCTGCCTCCGGGCATACCGTCTTCGCGGATTGCTGTGTTTGGGGTGGGGTAGGGAAATGGGATGGGAAGACACACAATAAAAAAAATTCAGATGGTCAGAAATTTGATACTGCTCTTACAAGGGAGTCATTGGCAGACATCACAACATCCCAAGGCTGAGTCTCACTATTAAACTGGGCACTGTGTGAAGAAAGCCTTCTTTTTCTCTGTCCTGAATCCAATCCAACCCTAAGGCAAACTTATCATGGTGTGTTCTTGGCAAGAATTGTTCAGAGGAGGTTTACCATGGCCTTCATCTGAGGCTGAGAGCTTGTATTCCTGGACTATGGTTGGATACCACCAGTCTCCCTCTTGTGGCCACACTCAGGCGCTGCGGGCACCATTCCCTAAACCTAAAGCTACAGCCTCAGGTGAAGAGTATGATGCCCCCACTCTTCAAACCTGCGTCTCTAAATCAGCTAATTTATTTTTTAAAAACCCAACATCTCACCAAACCAGAAGAAAAAGAATGACTTTAGCGAGTACTAAAGATTCCAAAAAGTCAGAAAATATAGAGCTGCATCAACACAGCTCTAAGCAAAAAAATCTAAGCAATCTTTTACTACCGCTTTTTTTTCAGAAGATGGTGAGATGCAGAGAAGAACTAACATGTTATTCCAGAGCCTGGGGCCACACTTAACTAGTAGCCAGAACAGAAATAGGAGGGGGGGGGGGAAGGAAGTTGCCACGAAAATTTTCACAAGGTCCCTGGCTAAACAAAATTCAGCGTTTGGGTCTCTGAGAAGATAAAAAGGGAGAAAAGGACTTTAATAGTTCTGAAGTTATCTGGTTTCCATTTATTTCATATATTAGTGCAACCTGTAATGCAAGTGGACCTCCATATACACAGAATCTGTGGAATGATGTACTCAGTGGCTGGCGTGCAGACATGAAGAAAGGAACGAACCCGAAAATTGAGCTGTTTCTAGCATTTGGGATCCCAGCCTGAGTTTCTCAACAGTGTCCAGGAGAGGGCGATCTCTCCCAATCTCTCAGACAAATGCATGCTCTTTCCACACATATGCTATTCCTCTTAAGAAGAAACAGTGCCCCCAAATTACTCCAATTCCTACAGCTGCCAAGGAATCTGGGGTGCCATCTAACAAAGGATGCCCCTTTCTCTCCATCCTAAATCCCCCCCCCCCCCCCAGTTAAGCAGCTGAAACAATGGAGACGATCTTCCCCCTCCTTCCTCACCACCATTTTATTCCTTTGTTTTCAGATTTCCGACCCCACAAATGCTGCTTCCCTACAGCTCTGGAGGGCGCCGATACCAAGTAAATCAAAACAGAACGTTTCACTTGAACCTTAACTTCTGCACAACAGATTGGTCTGAGGCAGTAACCAAATATTACACAAATTTCTAAGAAATCTTTGAATTCATGCAGAAGAGTGGGAATCCTACAGCCCAGTTCCGTCTCTCAGGGCCTTTTCTGTATACCTCAAACCTAGCCCTAAGCTCTCCAGAGCTTCCTCCCCATTTTGCCTCAAAATACTCTTCTGCATCTTTGTTCTCTCCTGGGGGGGGGGGGGGGGGGAAGAGATGATCAAGGATTTCTAATCAAATCCTAATTTGTTTTGTTTTTGAGGGGAACTGGATGGAGTAGCCCACAGTGAGTCCCAGGTAGTGAATACTGGGCCCTACACTTCCAAAGCTTGCCCACTCCTGAATTAAAAGGCGTTGAACACTGCAGCTGAATCATCTCCCTTTGCTTCGCAGTTCAAATCCTGTGGGATCTGCCCAGGAACCCAGTTCTAGGTCTAGTGGCTTCCTGGATCTTCCAGCCAGGTCGATACAGGTCAGGTTGATATGACCCTCCCTCCCACCACACCCTGCCCTGAGCAGCAAAGGCACCGGGCCTTGCAAGGGTACCTTTCCGGTTCATCCCCATCTGGAGGCATTTGAGCAGCCGGCAGTACTGGCACCTGTTGCGCTGCTTGCGGGACATGACACAGTTCTTGTCGCGGCTGCATCGATAGACCCGCTTGTTGCAAATGCTCCGTTTGAAGAAGCCCTTGCAGCCCTCGCACGAGATGATGCCGTAGTGCAGGCCAGTTGCTCTGTCGCCGCAGATCAGGCAGGTGCGCTGGTCCACTCGGTCATCTGCAAGAGGAAGGACACCAAGGTGAGGCTCATAATGGGCAGCAGAGACAGACCAATTGACTCAACTAGCCTGAGTGGGTCAATTCTGAGAACAAGACAGTTTGATATAGATGCCCATGGAAAGGACTGGGAAAAACAGAACCTGAAGGGCAGGGCTTCCCAGAGTTTGGAAAAGTTACTCTTTTGGACTTCAACTTGCTGAAATCCAGTGCCATTACTAAAAATGAAAGGCGCACACACACATACCCATACTACAGCAGCAATAAAACTGGCTGGGAAAGAATGGGATTTTGCCATAGCAGCAAAACAGCAGCTATCTTATTGAGCATGTATGTGTGAACAGTAAAACAAAGAGAAAAGAAGATGAGCCTGCTTCACCAGGTATACCCAAGTTAGAAAAGCATACAGCTATATGTCTGGCCACCAAAACAGAAAGTGGAGGCTGATGAAAGAAAAAATCATCCCTGGATGGATTTTAGGAAAAAATCTTCCAAGTGGTCTCTAGGAGGTTTAAAATGATTTTTTTAAAAAATTCTACGTGCAACGTCTGCTGAAGCATGTTGAACATCTATTTGTGTATGTGTGTGTGTGTGTGTGTGTGGTATGGGTCCTTTCCCTATTCTTTTCATCTTATTTCTGTTCCTGATACCAGAACAAGCAAATATTTCCATCCCCGCCCCCCGCCCCCCAAGAAAACTGTCAGCAGCTGTGGGGCATTTCAAGACCTCCATCATCCACAGCAAGAGACAGAATCTGGCTGAGGCCTAGTTCTGCTGGGATGCAGAGAGGGGGCATGTGGCAGTTGTCAAGAGATGGGAGACATCACACCAAAAGACATACACCTTTCCGATGAAGCAACCGCCTTTGCCAAATCAGGCCTCATTAGCCCAGATCTGCAGCCAACTGTAAATGAAGGACAGACGCTGACTGTGTACACTCAAAAATGAAATCCAATGTGCTCCATCTTTGGTTGAAGATTATTTCAGCTATCTTTTGCTGCCAAGAAATCATTGCTACCTTAAAAAAAAAAAACAACCCTAAGTGACAACATAGTGCAGCCTTTGGCAACAAACCTCCAGTTTGCTCCCTTGCCTTCTTTATTCTGGAGACATCCCAGCAGAGTCACTGGGAAGTCCAGTGGGAAAGGCAACCACCCTCTGCTTCCTGCCCCTGCATCCACTCCGCGGAGCTCCAAAAAATGGACAGCTCTTTCCCCACAAACAGGTGCAAACCAAATCTAATTCTCAAATAGCACTTTCCTCAATGCAATTAAAGCAAACAGCATTACAGAGAACAGCAATGACAAACAAGTTTTTCATGACCAGATGGGGACAGAAAAGGGTACTGCAAAATGGTGCAGCTTGCTGCCACGGGAGCCAATCCTGGCCTCTGTGTCAGGCTCATCGTTGGCTTTCTGGGCCAAGATCAGGGCCAGAAGTCATTTCTACTTCCAACTTCTGGGTTCTCTGTTTCTGAGTTTCTCTGTGAGCTTTTGAAAGGGGTTGGTTGTTTTCAGCTACCATCCAGAGCAAAGCCTAACTCTTCCTATTCTGTTTGTTCCAAAATGTCTTTTTTTAATTTGTCTGGGGTGTGGGGGCCGCAAAATAGGCATCTGGGCTTCACGATGTCCATGGGCTGCACTCTCCCCATCCTTTATGTAGATGTGTCACAACTAACCCCAGTCAAATGGGAATGGAAACATTGCAAGGGCTGTGGTCAACAAGGGGCAGGTGTTTTCAGTCTACCTGTTGGCATGGATGGTAAAAACACAGAGGCTACAGAAAAGGCCTGGATTCTGTAGGGACCAGGTGGTTCCCTTATATACCCTAACAGATTCCCCACAAATACACACAGACCCTCATATGCAGCATTTTGACAAAGAGCAGCTCCTAAACAGACTTTGCAGTCATGAGCTGCATACTCTCATCTCGGTCTTTAGTTACCTGATGATCACAGAAAAGGGGTGATTAGGGGTCCTCCCTGGGTGGGATTCGACTCCTTTGCAATGTCCTCCCCTCTTGCTCCCCCCAATCCCAATCAAAGCCATAAATCCAGAACTGACTTGCATTTGAGGACAAGGGGAGGAGAGCAAGCTCAGTTTGGCCAGACATCTGTCCCACAGCTAAAACCCACAGAAGGAGGGACCCTTTGCAAGTGTGAAAGGAAGGCAGAATGCAGGAGGAGAGGCCTTCTCAGCTCAGCACAGGGTAGGTTTTTAAACCCAATTTAGAAACTTTGGAAATTTAGATATTCCAAACTGAGTAGTGCTTCATCTGTGAAAGAGGCTTTAAACCAAGTTTGCTTATAAAATGCACAAAGATACCCATGCTGGTCAAGGAGAAATACCAGACTCACAGCTAAAGAGTAACTTTATTAGGACCGAGCGTTTCCAAATTGTGACAGCTTCTGAGTTCTGCAGGATGTTTCATCACACAAGCTATGAGTCCAGCCAAAAGCCATCGAATGGGGCACCTCAACAGATCCACCAGGCCGAGGCCGAGGGAGACCCAGAAAGCCGATTACCAGCCTGGAAAACTACAGCAGCGGCCTCTTGGCTGTGGCCAAAGGCTGCTCCAACCCCAAATGGCCCCTGGACAATCCACAGAGGCTGGGGTCTGCAGCTCCTGACCTCTGTGGGTTTTCACACTCATTCATGCCTATTCTTTGCAAAATGGCCACAGGCAGAGGTAGCCATGACCTTTCTGTTTGCCGCTGGACCTTTTCATGGGATGCAAAATGGAGGGGGTGGGTGGGAGAAGAGGCCCTGAAACAGCTCCTTCAACTTGAAGTTTGCATCAGGTCCCAAAAAGTGCCAATTTTCAGACCAGAGATGATGGTGGAAGTCCTGCTCTCCAGTGCCCAGGTTTTGAAGGAGGTTTTGAATTGGGGAGGAAGGTAGGCCATAAGACTCTGCCAGGCCTTGAGAGAAACAACCACAAGCAAGAGACTAGGAGACAGTCTTGCTCCACTCAGCCATGGGACACTTGGATGGCTTTGGTCAGCCCCAAAATTTGGAAATTGGGCCACTTACCAAAGCTGCTATGGGAAAAGTAGGAGCCCAAAAGATTCCAGCTTAAATCTACTTGCAAGTCCCAAACAACAGCAGTGCCACCAAACCAAATAAATATAGACCTGGAAATATAGACCAAGCTTTCATTCAAAAAGAAAAGGAAAGGAGAAAAGAAATCAAAGATTCTGTATAAGGCATGGGAATCATCAAATGCACAGTTACAACAAATGTTGCTGGACTACAACTCCCAGCACTCTTTCCCAATGGCTATGCTGGCCAGGGCAGCTCTTCCAGGAGTTGCTGAAATGCAACTCCTAGCATTCTTTACAAACTGGGGATGCTGGCTAGGAGATGCGGTTGCTCAACATCTGAAGGGCTATGTGTTTTTCACTCATGTTATTCACCAATGTTTCTCAATGTAGTGGTCATCGGACTGATGTCAAGTTTGTGAGCCATTGGCTAATGGTCCATGAGAGTTTCCAGGAAAGAAGGAAATAATTGTAGCCAATGGGCACGAATATGGTACTGGTGCCTGGAACACTGGAAAAAATCATTTGCTCCCGAAAACTGCCAGTCCATGGTGCACACAGGTCAGCTAAGATGGGGTGTGTTTGTGTTTGCCTCTTTCTGGAATTTAGCTGGGAGGAGAAGACCTCTCCCCACAATGGCCAGTGCATTGATCTCAATGACCCAGCCCCCATTGAGAGGAGGAAGGCTGGGAGGGGGAGAGAGAGGGGCTTCCTGCTTGGTGAGGGAGGAGGCTGAAAAGCCAGATTGCCTTCTGGGGCCAGCCCCTTCCCCATGCGGACCTGTAGAAAGTTAACCCTCTGTGAACTAAAACATGGCTGCATGGGCCCAAGCTGGGAGGCTGGAAACAGGGGAGGAGTGGTCTCTCTTCCCATACTTTTGCAACTGGCTTTGTCATTACCGGAACCCAGAGATGACCAACACAGGCTCTGTTGCGTTGTTGTAAAAGAGAAGACACCCCCACACACACACCCTTCAAAAAGCAAAGCCTTCTCTGTCCAAGGCAATGAAGGATGTTTCTGTAGCTTTCTGAATCCACACTGCCTCTGAGTGGTAGGAGCCTGGGCCTGTTGTTTTGCAACCAAAGGTCTTGAAAACACACTTCAGAGCTGTTGCGCTCTAGCTTCAACCTTTGATCATTCCCGGTCTTTCCAAAATCCTCTTTCCAGAGCTCACAGGCAAGTGAGCAATAATGTGGTTGGGGGGAGACCACCACCCTTGCCTCTCAGCAGGAACTGGAGAAAACACTCGAGTGAGCGAGCCCAGCATTTTCTCTCTCTTTCCATCAAGAGCTCTTTCACAAAGTCCCTCCCGGGGCGGCATCAGCCTAGAGAAGAGAATGGAGGGTTCGCTTTTCAGCCCCTTCCTTTTGGCTCCACTTGCTCAGGTCCCCAGTAGGCTTCCAGCTTTGCCCTTCCTGGAGGAGACGCTGGGCAAAGTTTGGCTGATGAAGAGACCCACTTGAAAAACATCCTTTCCTGTCCCCTTCCAGGCCTCCTTTATTTAAGTGAGTTCAGATGCAAAGCTAAAGAAGAAAGCGATTCACAGGAGAGGAAGGGCCTTTAAGGGAAGGCCAATGTGTATGTTTCACATTTGTGACAGGGATGAGAAGAAGAAAGCAGGGAGGGGGAGAGGTCGAAGAAGCCACAAGGCAAGCCGGAAGAAGCCCCCTCCTCTCCAGGCCAAGCACAAACAAAAGCAATTAATGCCGCAGCCCCTTCCTCCTCCTCCCCATTCAGGGTCCTTAACCAAGGAGGGAAAACTACAGGCAGAGAACAATTGGGGAGGGATCCTCTTGTTTTTCCAAGCTTGGGCTGTAAACTCTGCCAGGAGGTCTCGCCCATAAACCTTCAAACCATCACTTATCGAGAATATTAAGCAAAGCTTTTGTCCCCCCCCCCCAAACCCTCCATCAGTCAAAAGTAGAAGATGAATTTGCAAAAGCATTCACATGCTCAGAACCACCACCAAGCACTCCAACAAAAAACAGTTTTTAAAATAACCAGTGTTTGCAAAAGCAACCATCTGACCCTTTCAAGCACTAAGTCAAAGGAAGGAGTCCCCCTCCAGTCATGACCCCCAACCATTTGCTCTCTTCTCTCAGCCAAGTCTTTACCTTCCCATGCCTCCATTTCATGTGCAGCAGCCACTGCATTGCCTCGGGGGCTTCAAAGCAGCCATGAAGAGAATGGGGGTGGTGGTAGTGAAGCAAAGGCGTAGTAGTCCCGGTATGGCTCGCTGCCCCACGGCCGGTGGGACGATGGTAGCCCCGCTCTGCTCCGTCCGGGTCTCACAGGTCAGTTTACAGGCTGGTCACGTGATGCAAAAGTTCAAGCCTTAAGGTCACAACTTGCAGGGGGACTCCTCTAAGAGGAGGAGGGGGAGCAGAGGGTGAACAACAACATGGAGCAGTGACCGACCCGCACTGGCCATGCGCCACATCTTGAGCATCAGTGTAAGCTGAAGCTGCTGGGCCAGGAGGAGGATCAGACCAGGCAGCTCCCAAATCTATTTGTTGGCCACAGGTCTAGTGCCTGCCTTAGTGCACTAGACTACAACTCCCAGAGTCAACCAGGTAATGTAGGTAGCTGGGAGTTTCTGAGAGTTGTAGTCCAGTATGCCTGAAGTGTCCCAAGAAGGCTGGTACAGTGCATGTGCAAGCACCTTCATGCCACATGCAAGAGCCCTGGTCCCTCTGACCTCAAGGCATCTTTCCGTGAAAGAAAATCCCCACCCCAGGACACAAGCAAGTTGCTGCCGATATAAATCCCCCAGAAGGTTTCAAACTTTTCTAGGCCTCTCAGGCCCCGAAGCTGCTACCAATCTACCCAAAGAGAAGGCCTGGCACTACTTGGATGCTGTGGCATCACTTTGCTCTCACATTTCCCCAGGAGGGCAGCCTAAATTCAGCTTGAAACCCACACACACCCTCACTTTCCAAGCAAACTCTCCTGCGTCAAGGGGGCTCCCGAAGTGGAGGAAGACCGGTCCCACAAAGCCCAAAGGCCTGGGCAAAGGGGGCTACCCTCCACCCCAGTCCAGTTACCTTCCATAAAGGTGGCCTCTGGCTTTGTCCGGCCCTCTTCAAGAGAGCAGCCACCCAGCACTGGGCCAGGCCATCTGGTCAGGCATGGCCACAAGGCGGGCGGCTCTCTTGCCTCTCTCTGGCTCCTGACCTCCGTGCTGAGGAGGATCAGAGTCGGATGCCAAAACCTCCCGGCCACTGAGGCTAAGCCAATGGCACTGCCGGCCAGAGGCGACCCACAAAAGGGGGTGGGCTGGAGGCCCCCCTTAGATCAGGGGTTAGCCTCCTCTCCCTCCCTTTCCGCCTCCTCGGCTAAGCCAAAACATGGCACATCCCCAAGCATTTGCCATTCCCCCCACTGCCAGAGCCTTGTGAAAGCAAGGGGGGGAGGATCGTATGTAGTGATTTATCTGGAGAGGGACACCCTCTTGCCATTGGATGGCAAATATTTGCTGAGGAGACCAATGGGGGGGCGGCTGCAGGTCTTGCTGTAGTAAGTAAGCTGCCTAGGCAGGAGCAAAGATGATTAAGATGGAGGGGGCACACACAGAAGGAGGTTTCCCCCATGCTGGAAGGGCTGCCTAGCTGGATTAAGGGGCCTCGGAGGAAGGCTATATTTCAGAGGAAGGAACTGGCAAAACCACCTCTGAAAACCCGGTGAAATTCACAAGGTCCTCATAAGTCTACATATGAAGGCACAAATATACACAGCACTCCTCCTTCCCCAAGGAAGCCTGCGAGAAAAGACGAGATGCGTCCCCAAAAGCATCAGAGGCAAAAAGAAAAGGCAGGTCTGCAACTCCCCTCTCTTTTTAAAAAGGTAGCCACCTGAGGAGAAGTGTTTGCCCATCTTTGTTTCAGGCCTTCCAAAACAAAGGCCCAGGTTTTGAGGAATGGCTAAGTGAAGGCAGTTTGTGGTGGCTGGCACAGAAAATGGATGCCTTACTGGTCAGCAAAACCCCCAAACTAATGGATATCTGGTGAGAGGGCTGCAGAAATGAAGCTCTTGCTGTAGCTTTTGGGTCTACAAGTATCAGGATCTCCCACCCAACAAGGAGGCCATGCTGGCTAGGGGATTTTGGGAGCTGTGATCCAAAAAAATAAAATTAAAAAAAATCTCTTTCCCAAAGCCTGGTACGTTTAGCTCAGGCTGTGAATCTCCAGGAAGAAAACAGGTGTCTGCTCCAGTTCTCTCTCAAGGAACACGAGGGCATAAAAGCTCATTCTGTGGCAGCCATCGTGAGGAACAAGGCAGGAGTAAGATAGGAGAACTGAGGTTGCAGGATACCCTGGAAACCACCCAGTGCTGGATAGAAAGTTGTCCATCCTCAATGCCTCCAGCAAAAGAGAGCCCATCACACTCCTGAGGCTGTCTCACTACCAGCCAATCTGCACCATTAAAGCATCTTTCCTAGTGTTTAGCTGACACTGGACTTCTCCAGTTTCCAGCCCTGCCTTCAGTAGCAACAGAGAACCAATCTGCACCATCGTCCACGTGACAGCCTGTGGCGCTTTCCAATGGCAAAAGCAGGAGGCCCTTGGGATCTGGAGGATCTGGCCCACCATCCTCCCCTGGGGAAAAGCCTGAGCCAAGATGAGACGGGCTGTGTGTTGGCTCAAGGCTGGAAAGGTGTGGCTCTAGATCACCAATTCCCAGCAGCCCTCCAGGCTGGCCCACAGTAAGATACAATGGGAGCAAGCATTGAGATCGGAAAGGCCAGCCCTGCGGTGATGGACGCTTCATCCACTGTCTCAGCCCCTGGAAGGAATGACCACACTGTCGGACAATCCAGACTCACCACCCCAAGCTTAGGCTGAGCTATAGGGATTTTTCCATATCCCCAAAAGAAGTCTCCAAAAGTGAGAGAGCAGTCCAAGCACATTCATACTCCCATCCTCCTGCCTTTCAATCTTGCCCTTTCCTTTTTGGAATTTCCTCCCCAGCAGGTTTTTCTAGTGCTGCAAGAGACGCGAGGGCCATCCTTTAACATTCCTCCTTCAAAACATCAATTTAAAAGCATAAATATAGAACTGTTTTCTTTAAAAGGCAGCTGGATATAACAATACTGGTTAAAAATATTAATACAAAGGCAATATGTTCCAAACCTCCAGTGGGAGGGAGTTCCACGGTCTCAGAGTAGCCACCAAGAACACCAAAAAAGATCCCCAGAGGATTTTAAAACTTGGGCAGGATCATATGGGGAGCCTTTTAGATAGTTTGGTGTTCAGAATCAATAGACTGAAAAGTTTGGTTTTATTGTGATGGGGGTGCTTAGTGTTGGAGGAGGAATTTGCCATGGTTCAAATGGACAAGAGAATCGTTTGTTCTGTGTCACAGAAAAGTGTCTTGTAACAGATTTTAAAAATGCAACTATCTAAAGCAGGGGTAGGCAACCTGCGGCCCGGGGGCCGGATGCGGCCCCATGAGGCCTTTGAACCGGCCCCAGGCCGGTCCTGCCCCCCCGCCATGATGATATTGATTATTGTTGTTATTACTTGTTCTTGGGGTTTTCTTGGCAAAATCTCCACAGGGGTTTTGCCATCGTGGCTTTTCTGGGGCTGAGAGAGTGTGCATGCATATTTTTAAATTTTATTTTATTTTATTTTTATTATTTTTATTATTTTATTATTTTGCTTCGGCCCGCCAATTGTCTGAGGGACAGCAACCCGGCCCCGAGCTCAAAAAGGTTGCCTACCCCTGATCTAAAGCTACTGTGGGGAAATGGAAAAAAAGCCTCTTTCTATAAACTCTAATTGCAGCTGGCTACATTTTGGGGCCCATGAATGTAACCAAATGCAACTGTAACAAAATACTTCCTAAGACTAACTTCCCAAGCTCTCTGGTCAGATCTGATGGGCTCCTGCTCATTTTCTGGTCTCTCTAAGAGAATTTAGGCTGTGATTGTGCGGGGAAAGACTTTTCCTTTTCAACCTACACTTTAAAAGCAAAATGCAAAACAAGAGAAACTAGGTATGCAGGCACCATCAGATGGGACCACCTTCCCTTCCACCGTTGGGTCTCTCTAGTCTAAAAAATGCTCTGCAAGGCTGCATAAAAACAGCAAAGAAGCAATCCGGTTTTACTGCAAGGCAGGAGTTCTTCAAAGGCAATCCTGCCTGAAGGCCTAATCCAAGCTAATGATGAGGGGCTTCCAGGAAGGGGGGGGGGGTCCTGGGAGCTCTGACAAATGATGGCTTCTGGGGGTGGGAAGGGTTGAGGGGGGAGACCAATTGCCTGAAAAGCCCCTTCTCCCCTTCTCCCCTCCTCCTGGCCAGGAGCTACAGGCAGCTTCTCAATCAAGAGGTTTAACCCACACACTGAACACCTCCTGATGGGGGTATTTTACTTTTGGACTGCAGCTCCCAGAATCCCCAGCCAGCATGACTGGGAGTCAGAGTATGGGGGGGAAAATAGACATTTTTCAAATTCTGATCTATTCTAAATTTATTTCCTGCCATTTTGTGTGCACAGCAAAGACATCCCAACCCACCGCCGAAGCTTGGTTTTTTGCTGCTCCAATGATTGGGTATGAACCAACAGATTCAAGCTGCAAGAAAAGAAATTCCACCTGAACATCCATCTTACCTGATGGTAAGAGATGGTAAGAGATGGTAAGATGGTAAGAGATGTTTGATGGTGGACTAGACTGCCGGGGGGGGGGGGGGGGTGATGGATGTCTATTGGAAGCCTTTAAACAAATATTGGGATGGAGTGCTTTAGCTGTGTATTCCTGTCTGGCCAGAGGTAGGACTAGAATGCCCTTCCAACTCTATGGTTCTAAATTCACGCCACAGCATAATTCAGAGACAAAAAAAGAAAATATAAAGACAGGAGGTGCAATAATTTGCGTACTAAGAAAAGATTGGATATAATTATTTTTGAATGGAAATAACACACTACTGAATGTTTCTTTTCTTTCAAAACTAGACACGTCTCTCCTGACCCTGTGCATCACCACCCATCATTGTACATAAGGCTGTTAAGTTACATACTAAGGAAGAAATAGGCATTGTTTATGCTCTGCTTTCCAACTCAAAGATTATAATGCAGAATGTTTTCTTCCAACTACGTACAGCCCAAGAGAACTAGATCAGGACTACACAATGGGGTGTGGGTGTGTGACTGAGAATACAAAGATTTTGTGAAATGGAAATAAGCTTAGCAGTGAGTTTATTTGTTAGTCTGTCCCTCTGAGCAGTGGGGTTTCTCAATGTCTGAGAATAACCAAAACTTCATATCCTGTATTTAGCTCACTTAACACGATTTCTCCCAGTACAACTATGAATAAACACGTACACAGTATGGAAAATATTCCAAGGAAAAAATCAGAAAATGTCCCACCCCACCTCTAGGTAGGAAAGACCCAAGTTGACTGTAGTCCTGACTCCACTTTCCAAAAGGGAGTAGTGTTGCTAGCTGAACGCTAGAGAGCAGCAACAAGCAGCTCAGGAGCAACCTGAAAAAATTGGCAGAAGGTACAAAACAGTTATCTCCCCCCCCCGGCCCCCCCATCAGGTAAGGGAGCCAATTAATGCGGGCAGGTAATGTCTTTTGCACACAGGCAATGAATGCAGAGCCAAACAAGGAAAGCAGAGATGCCTGGGAGGGCTGAGGGCAAGAATCCTTTTTGCCAATCACTCACACAGTCCTCCCATCCTGCCATAGACGGCATCTTCCCAGCAGTTCTTCCCTCTTTTCACAGACCACGTGTTTTTAAAAACAAAAAGGGAAGAGGCATGCAGTGGCCATGTGGATAGCCATAGAAGTGCAACATGACATGAGCAGTCACAATGCACTAGAAAATCGTAAAGCACTTACCACTTGGAATACATTCATCGGAGCTGTTGCAATGTGTGCTCCTTTATGACGTGCTTTTCAAAAGTGGTCTTTCAAGTATTGCTAAAATGTTTTCTGGCTAAAGTTGGTTTGAAAAATTCAAAAGAAGAGTACAGAAGCATGCAACACTATAATACACTCTCTCTCTCTCTCACACACACACACACACACTCCATTTTAGGGGATTCATATGACAAGAAAGATTTCTTATTGCTAAAATTAGAGCAATATTTTAGCAATTATTTATGGGGCTACAACACCAGAATACAAAAATAAGCATTGTAGCATTTATTTAAAAACTGAGATGCCATTAAAAAAACATGGTGTTAATAGTTTTCAGTCTCACTGTGAACCGTCTTGAGTCCCAGTTTTGGGAGAAAGACAAAATATAAATCAACAGGAATCGATCAATACATACTTATCAGAAGCACTGTTTTCATACATACTGCATTAGTAACTATGAGCGGGTGCCAAATGGCCTCATTCTGAAACTGAACTAAGTAGTGACTGTAACTCTACAGCCAATGAAGCTGGTAGTGCCCCGATGACCCCAGAGGAAGAGAGCTAAACTCTTTTGGAAGCCAAAGAGTGGACAGCCATCGCAGATCTTGCCCAGCTCACTGAATGTGCCACAATTAGTGTCAACAGTTTTTAGCAACTGAAACAAATGAGGTAAAGGAAGGACATAGTGTCCTTAAAGAGAGAGATCTAGTCCTCCTGGCATCAGGTCTAAGCCAGTGGTTCTCCAACTTTGCCCCTTGAGTTTTTTGGACTTCAGTTCCCAGAGCTTCTAGCCAAGTTTGGCCAATAGTCAGGTATTCTGGGAGGTGAAGTCCAAATCATCTGGACTGGAGAATAAAAGATTGAAAACTGCTGGCTTAAGTGATCCTCCTTTGTGGCTGCATCTCCCAGTACCATTGACAGCATCCCCATTTCTAAAGAAGGAGGCTCCCTTTGTGCCTGTTGCAAACAACCCTTTGGCCCAGTGACACTTTGTCACTGGAGGAGAGGAAACCCCAAATAAGTCCAAAATTATTTGGGAAGAGAAGCCTCTGGGTTTTTGAAGGACTGCTCCTCAAATGTTCTTCCTCTGGGTCATCAAATTACGTTACATCAACCCACCGTTTCAGAGAGAGAGAGCGCCTACGTCGGTCATCTCCAGCCTGTTTTCTCAGCACCCTCGGGTTTTTTTGCTCCAGATCTGTCACTTTGCATTAGCACCTTTTCTACTGGCTGCCTACAGAAATAACAGCCTCTGATGTGTCGGCACAATCCATTTGTCCTGCTCTAATTACTTTTTGACACAGCCTCCCTCTCGCTGCAGTCTTGCCTCTCCTGACCTCATCATATGTTGCGGCTCTCTCCACTTGACTTTTACATGCCGATACATGTACACGCATAAAACACACATTTCCCGAAGGGCAGACATCCTTGCTTTATTCTCCATCATGTCCTTGGCAGGTACCGTGCCCATTTCACAGACAGAAAACTGAGGTCAGTTCACACAAAATGTTTGCAAAGTGATTTTTCAAAGCTTGATTACTCATTATTATGAAATTCGTGAAAATACGTTAGAAAGGAACAACACTGATATGCTATGCTAGATTTCCTGCTTTGAGAACCTAATAAGGAAAACATGAAGGGCAGGGGACAAAATGAGTAGGAAGGAAGGAAATCTCAAATGGCACTGAAGGCTGCTATTCCAACACAGAAATGCAAAACAGGCATGCTGAACAAGGCAAACTGCATGAAAGGCTATTGCTGCATTATCCTTTGTGGCAGAGGGAAGCCAGGCTTTGGTAGCCATGTTAAATTGTCTGGAGAACACAAAGCCAATACAAGAGCCAGAATAGAGAAGAGTATCTTGGTTTCTGCGCCAGCTGTAATTCTGGGGTGCCTTGGATTGCTGTCCTTGCTAAACCATGCCCAGCTATGCCTGTATCACAGCCAACTGCACCCCTAGACCTAAACTAAGCCAAGAAAACATCCACTTCATACTGGGCAGGTGTAACGCCCCCAAGCCCTGCCCCTAAAAACCGGGCAGGGTCACGGCTGTGCACATCTGTTTTCCATAAAGAGTCCTGGAATGCAACGGGCGCCTGGGATTAGCCTGAGGGAATCTTTTGAGACAAGAGGGACTCTGGACAAATACAGAGACCCATTTGGAGAGAAAGCCAAGAAGAAAAACAAGAGGCAGGTCTTGCTTCTAACTCCTTCTCATCATCAGGGATGGTGTGATGTTCCTAGATATTTTGGGAAGGTGCTAATCCCTTTCACGAATTGTAGCTAACATTCAGGTTCCTTTTGAGCTTTGCATGAGACTCGCACATTCAAACACATCTTGAAGAAGCAGGGTACAGGTGAGAGAACTGAAGGGAAGAATTGGTGGTGGTGGTGGTGGTGGGGGTCTTCTATGATACTCGTCTGTCCCCCAGTCTTTTCTCATCCCATTTATCCATTTCACTCAGGATGCAGGTAATTATATGATGCCAGAGAACAATGTACTGGTGACGCTTGTGTTGTGCATCAAACCATCACCTCCTAAAACCTTAGATCCACTCAGCTTCAGTCAGGCAAGACATCTGCAGGTGTGGGGAAAACCATCTCCCTCTTCCACCCACCCTTTTGTGCCATTAAACCACCCTTCTTTAATTCCTGGGTCATGAAGCAAACTGGGGACAGGGGAGAGAGCTCTGCTAAGCCTCCACAGATAGATAAAAATCGCTCTCTTGGACTACATTGCCCCGAATCTCCAGCCAGCATGCACAGGAATTCTGGGAAATGTAGTTCAAGTTGTTTCCCCCTCAGGCTCTGGAAGCATCTGAACCAACGTTTCTGAGGATCTTTGTCCAGACCGTGACATGGGGGTGAAGTGGAAGGGCCATTACTCATGAGTTCCAGAACTGAAATTTTTTGAAATTACAGTCTTGGCTAGAGACACCAAGGCCCACTTTCTCTTCAAGATTTCCATCACCACCACCGGCTTTAAACCTCTCAACCCTTTTCCCAGGAGTGGGACTCAAGGTATCTTACAAAATTAAAACAAATAAAATATAAATAAAAATAACCAAAAGGTGATTGTGGAAATGAAATTAAAACTGTGAACAACAATGGTGGGTATTGTGTGGCTCTCCAGATGCTGCTGAGCTGGAACCCTCTTATTGTAATGTAAGCCAGTTTAGGGAGGGGATGAATGAATGAAATGAAATGAAAAACTCTCAGCTCCATGAATACATACCCAGCTTTGCTGGGAGTTGCAGTACAATAGCATCTGGAGGGCCACATATTTCCCATCTCTAAACTAGAACATTAAAAATAGTTCCAATTATCTGTTTAAAAAATGTATGCAATAAAGCAGCATTGTGCACTATTACAATTGATTTCAGCATTGGCCAGGGGATGGATTGGATGATTCTTAGGGTTCCTCTCAACTCTAGGATTCTATGATTTTCAAAGGTATCTCTCTCTTTGGTATTTGAGAGACCCATTTGTTCGTTTGGTGTGCACAACTGCCAAGCACAGGGTTCCTCACAATGGCAAGGCCACAGGATACCCAGTGGCAGCCTTAACGTGGCGTCCTGCTGAGATCCAAGAATAGTGCTGCTTTAAGAGGCTGTTGATGTTGGGATCACAAGAGAAAGAGAGAGAGAGAGAGAGAGAAAAATTAGGCCACAGCTGTGGAGTTCTGAAGGCTACAACATAGACTCAATATGTCACAGAGCATTACATCAGAAGGAAGGATGGTGACAGCCAGGCACGGACCTCTCCATCCTTCACCTGCATTCCATCACTGCTTCCCAGTCCCATTGTTCATGCAACATAAAAACAAAAGTTAAAATATATACATATATTCATAAACCAGCACTAGGCTCACACTTGCTCAGTGGAGAAAGAAAGAAGGCAAACTGGGCAGTATTTGATGCAACACACACAAACCCCGCATCACCTTCTTCATGTCTTCCATTCTGAATGCACCAAAATCTGATACTTGGGTGATGATAGCAGAGAAAAATCTCTCGGTAGAAGGAGCCTGGATTTGGAACTTTCTGGGCTACAGGGTGTTTGGATCATGAACAAAGTAATGCAATTGAAAACCATTTAAAACATGGCAATGAGAATAAAAGTATAGCACCTGTCCTGCTTAGACAATAAGCTTTGAGAAATAAGATAGCTAAGTGGAGCTCCCATAGCCTTGACCACAATTACAGGGGGAGAGCATCAAAACAGCTGTTTTTGCTGTATGGTGTCCCTGTGAAAATGCAAGCCCATCCTCTGGCCTATGAACCAAATTTTCTTGCTTTCTCTTGGTCTTAACACTTTGGGCAAGCCATGCTAATTGCTATTCTCCCTCCAGCCTTGGGATCCAAGGATTTTGTATTCCGCTGCACTTTCCCTTTAAGTCACATTTGCTCGAGCTTGGCTGGTTCAGCAGGCGTGCTTCAACTCAGTGACCCACTTTCAGGTTGCGCTGCTGCCCAAGACACGCATCTTTTTGCTGCATCTCTTCTACTTCTAAAGGGGGGGGGGGGGGCGACAAGGATGCACCCAGGCCTGTGTACATGCACACGGACACACACTGGAGGCCGGGACACAAAGCTCGGGACCTTGTGCGTCGGAAACGCTGAAGTGCAACCAAATGATGCACGCGACAGACCTTGAGTGTGCGTAGGTTCTGATCCCTAGGTCCAAATCTTAGCTCATCCTAATTTGACAGATTTCTCCCCTTGTTGTCCTTTGTTTTAACAAAGACAGAGCTGCATCAGCAATCCCCATCCCACCCCAAAATGTTCAGACATGTCACAACTGCCTACAAAGAGAGAAGAAAGCAGAGGGATGCAAGGACGCATCCTTCCGACAAAGCCACTGCTCTGTCCATTGAGTCTTCCAGGGAACCTGCTAATTCTGACTGGAGCAACATGGCTTAAAACTGGGGATGGGAAACTATGGGAAGGAGAGGGGGAATTTTTGCTCCTGTTGATCACATCCCTGCCACCCCAAATGTGGCACGACATCACTGCTGGCTACCATTTCCCACTAATTTGGGCCAGTTGCACTATTTTGAGGGATTCCTGGAGTATTGGGAGGCTTCTGTGTGGGCGAATTACACCCACCATGTTTGCAGGTGGTTTGGGATTATTTGTGGGAAGCTATTTAGGACAAAAGGACTGCCCCAAAATCAGTCCACTGACTGCAGCAATCTGCCACATATATGAAATTATACTCGACTTTGCCTATTCCATCCTGTCTTGAGAGACTGTCAAGATGGATTGCTGATTCCATACTTTTGCAGATAGGTTGGGGATGCCTTCCCAAAGAGGCTTTGCTCCGGTAGGGCAGTGAATGTGCAGGGACACCCAAGCAGTGCCCATTATCAGGTACCCTATTGCCAGAAAGGAATCATGTTAAGAACAGGATTACCCTTGCTGTGATCAGACAAAATTAACATAGCATGTAGGACTGCTGGTAATCCAGCGGCCAGGATCCCTGCTGAGACACACCCTTTGCATTCTGTAAATGAAAGCGACTTTCACCCACAAAAGAAGAAAGCCACAACTGGCAAAGCTGTACGGTGACCTACTTTCCCAGTGGCCCAGAAAGCTGGGAAATAAATCCAGAGCCCCAGCATTCGGAGAATAAAACGAGAGCAGCCCCAACTGTCACAGGGGATTAAAAACTGCAGCACAGCTTGTGGCTCTGAGCGACAGGCTGAGATCCCAGAGCACAGCTGGGGCATCTGGACCAATCCTTCCCTCCAAATGCTGAGAGAGAGGGGCATTGAAAATGGAGCTGGAAACAGCCGCATCAGCCCAGCCCACTCATTGTCTCGGGCCTTTTTTCATGGTTTTGGAATAAACTAGTGTGGCAGTGGCAAGCAGACATTGTTTCACTTGCACTCGCATGTACTGAAATTTGTATCGCATTTCACAAGGGTATTTTGTTTTCCGTCGATTAGGCCTTCCTTTTGTTCTTTATTGTTAGTTTAAAGCACTGGAGACCATAAGATGTTCTCTTCCTTCATGAAACCAATCCTATCCTGCTTTTCCAATTCGTAACCAAGTTATGAGAGGCACATCGGTTAAAGAATAATCCAAGATCTCCTGCCATCTTCTCTTGACACAAATTCTGGAGACCCTAGCTTTGGGAGAGGAGCCATTATCACAGGTAAAGATGTGACGTGTGCCAGTAGTGCACTTGCCACTAGTACTGAGAAAGGGAAGGGGTGTATGGAGAGGTCTCTGCTTTGCTTCGAAAGAGAATCATCACTCTTGGGATCTACCAGTTGAAGCAACTGACCATTTCTGAATGATTTTTTTCTTCTGGTCTGGGAGCCATGCTAACATGAGGTGAGCCTCAGAGTGCAAGAGGAGATGCAAGAAAGAGAGATATCAGAAACCCCATCCTCTTGTTTATGCTCTCAGGACATCCGCAGGTGGACTGTTTAATTTACCAACAGACAGAAGCATGGAGAGCCAGCTTAGTCATGATGGACTGGTGCCAGACTGAAAGCACGCAAAGCGATTGCCACACCTTGTCCAAAATTTTTCTGAAGCAGAGGGAAATTGGACTGGTCTCTGGCGGAGAGAAAAATGCTGGGCTAGATATTTCTTAGATTATCTGGGAGAGGTGGGTGTGTAAGAAGCAGCCTTCTTGTGGGAGCTCAGCTAGTCTGGAACTGATCTAACTGGCTGGGACACTGGTTGGGAACCCCACAGATGCTGCCTTAAAGATTTACAATAGAGGAAAGATGGAAAGTATGATTATATTTTTTTAAAAAGGAACTAAAACCCAGAATGGAAATTCCTCTGTGTGCTGAGCAAATGCGTTAGAACTGTTTTCTGGTGGGAAAACGCTGGCTCCCTTACAACATTTTGCTGGGAAATCCCACTGCCATCACCCAAATGAACAAGAGGATTTGGAAATACCCTTTCGCCAATCGGTTCGTATTCTTATCTAATAGCTGCCAACTAGAGGTTATACTTGCCAAGGTCATGCTGCTGATAGCCTTTTTAAATAAAATGCTACTGGAGTTCTGTTTTGGCCATTAGAATTTTGCTTCAGTTATGGTGCGCTGCATAGCACTTGGTGGACAGAAGTTTTCTTTGGTAGAAGTTTTGGCAAATAAAATAAATGCTGGAGCAGTCCCCGTAACTTGCATACAGGGAGGAAAAAAATCCTTAAACCTTCCACAGTAACCACTGTTCCCTTCATGCCAGGAATGCCTCCATATAGGATTTTGGAAACAGGTGTCTCTGCTCAGACAGACCAAGGCCTGAGCAAACAAAAACAGAGGATCATGCTCCGTGCCTCCTCTCTCTCCGGTGAAGAAAAGGAGACACCCAAACAGTCCAGTGAGCCTGAATTACAGCCTTTGAACACTCTGGGGCTTCACATTTCAGCACTCCGGCTCTGGCCCAATCAGAAGGCAATCCCTTGCACGGGCCTCGGCTCAGCAAATCGCCTGCGTCCCAGCTTCGCACATGACGGGATTTGCTTCTGTCCATCATCTGGGTCATATATAGTTCAATTCAAGTGGAGCAGACAGGGCTGGGAGGAAATCTGGAGGAGTTCAATTGCCTGTCTAGCCTGCCTGCCTTACAAGCCATCCTCCACCGTACAAGGGGACAAACTTACAGGCGCCTTTCTCAAGCAGAGCTGAACGACACTGAAATCTTCTCCAGGTGCTATTTTTGTACTTTTTAATTCCACGCCGCGCTGCGGGAAAGGATCGCTCTGGCTTTCACTTCTTCGTCGTCGTCTTCCCCTCTCGTTCTGCACCAGCTGCAACTTTTGAGGAACAAAATAATCCAACAACATTCCCTCCGCCCCAAAAATAAGTCTGTCGGATTGCACTTCTGGACGCCTCCATTTTCTATTCCTAGGTAAGAATTTTAATCCTTTCTCGAACCACAATTTGAATGGGACTGGCTTAGAGAGAGCGGCAGGCATCTGCTCTGCGCATGGAAACACCACCAGTACATTTTTCCTCTGGACTCATTTCTGCACGTGCTCCTTTGTTCTCACAACAGAAGCTTTTTGTACACATCGCCTAGTATAACACAGCTGGAGGGAGTCCCAGAGGCAGGAGAGGTCTGACAAATCCTCCAAAGAGTCATCTCAGCTTTGGCGAATAATTTTTCCCCCTTCTGATCAAGAAAAAGGGGGAATTCTGCTTCTTCCCCCCCCTCTAGTTTTTTTTTGGAGGGGGGTGTAGGGAGCTCACTTAAAGAATTCTACACCATTTGAAGTTTCTTTTTAGTTCTGCAAAAATCTTTGGATTCGATGTAGCCAAACGCTTGTACAGCCTGAAGGGGAAACAGACCGGGAGAAACCGAGCCAGACATGGACAAAGGCAGGAGCCTTCACCAGACAAGCCCAGGTCGCTCTGGAGGCCAGCCCTGGACGAGACAGGTCAGCCAGCTGCTGTGGGGAGGGGGGCACGGCTGGCGGGCAAGGCAAGGCAAGGCAAGGCAAGGCAAGGCAAGGCAAGGGGGAGAACGGGTGGGCGAGGTGCTCATGCGTGCAGCCATGGCTGGCGTTGGAAAAGGCCAGCCATTTTCCCCCAGTGGCGCTGCTTTGTGCGATCTGAAGGAATGTGCCACCCCAACAGCACTCTGGAAGCCCCCCCCCCCACTATACACACACACACACACATATACATAAAATCAAGGTAATTGGAAAGGACTGGGAGGTAAAGGGAGGCAGAAGCTTTGTGGGCTGCAAATTGTGTTGACTGACAGGAAGTGCCCCCAAGCTGTCTCTCCCCCAATCTCCCCCTCTAGTCCAGTCGCGCCTGCTTTTGTCTAACTCTCATAATCCACTGCACAGCCACTGACAAAGCTGCCTGAGTTTTTTAAGACAGAAGAAAGCATAAAAGGGGCTCCCTTGTCAGCCTTACCTGGGAAAGAGGGAGAGGAGGCAGGCAGCAAAAGGCAGGATGCCAGGCTTCCCAAAGGAGATTTGAAAAGGGACAGAATGGGTTACCTCTTTGCACCAAGGAGTGTCATGGGGTGTCTGCCAGGAAGGGTGGAGTATTTGTTGCCAGAACAGCCTAAAGGCAGAGCACCCCCCTCCCCAGCCAGGCTCTTTGGTGTCTGACTGGGGCTTGATCTTCCTTTGTGCGAGGATTAATGTCTTCTGTCTGATCTATGCTGTTACAGTAGATAGAACTCAACACATGGTGCTTTAATGGCTGTTGGTGCCTTCCCATTACAACCATCATCAATACATTAAAAACACAAAGGGGGGGGGGAAGACACATAATTACTAGGAAATATATTTATTATGTTTGCTCTGCGAACTGTGCCTGTTGCTCTTAAGACTATGAAACTTTGGAATTAAGACTTACCTTTGGAGCACAGCCATCCAGATGGAAGGTAGCACACTTTGAGGCTCTCCCCAAACACCCAAGTTTGTTTTGCTCTTCTTTGAAAGAGAAAAGCTTTACTTTAATAACACAAAGAAGAAAAAAACAGCATTTTTGGCAAAGGTGTACCTTGAAGCACCCAACCCTTCAACTAGTCAGCAGTCCTGGGCATCGCAACACAAATGCATAAACTGTCACCAACTGTTGTTCCTTTATGCCTACCCATTCATCCTAACTCTATGTGTAAAGAAATAACACTTTCCTGCCTTCATTGGCCTGGTCATTCTTGTCTTCTTCCTGTCCCTCTGCCTTCATAGTTTAAGCTTTCCACACCCCATTTTATGCTGAATTTGCACCACTGCATCCCATTGCCACAGTTCCCAAGCAAAAATCTATGCTGGGCTGCTCCCCATGCCCATGGTTGTCTCCTTCAGGATCCTATCTCCAGTTCTCCTTTGCCTTGTTTCTTCTTCCTCCCAGCATCCTACCTCCAATTTATTGGGATGTGCGTCAATGATGCTGCGCAAACCCAGTTGCCTTTCTGGAAACAAGTTCAGAAAACAAAACACAAAAGTTTGCTTGAAAGAGGAAGAAGTGGCCTGTGGAAGGAGAGGGGAGATTGGTCCAGGGATATTAAGAGGGCAAGGGCTTAAAAAAACAAAAACAAAAAGCTGGAGAGGATGCCCTCTCCATTGTGCCTTGCAGCCTTCTGAGTCAAGCCGAGAGGTTATCGGCACGCGCGGCCATTTCGAGATCGGCCATTCATATCTCCCGGCCACCTGGATTTGAATAGAAACCAGACAGCGATTCTTTTTGCATCAGCCACTAGTCGACCCACCGGACAATAGAGATTTGTTAGCTCTCTGGCACAAGCTGCGGACCACAAAGCAGATGGCAGCGTGACTCGCAAAAAGGGGGCTTGGGATTGGCAAACAGGAAACTAGAGCTTCAAAAGTAGTAGCTTTGCTCCACTCAACTGTGCCACCAGGACAACTAAGACGTGCTCCTCCTGCTAGCTAAAGTCCAGGAGGGTCAAGCCCTTTATTGGCACCCTTCCTATGACTGGAAAGGCCTGTTGCCAACCACAGCCGCTTCTCCATGTGGCCTGAGGTTCACACGGTGGGAAAGAAATTCTTTGCCATTTAAAAGCCATGGCCATGGGGGGAAACACTCATGCATCGCATAGCACAGCATCTGGCATGGGGTGGGAACGGATGCTGGGTTGTTGTTTTTTAAAGAGCTGTACTAGTCTAGAGACCACCTCTTTGTGTAGCAATAATGTGTTAGAGGACTTTTCAGTACACTTCAGACCCCTATCAGCCAGCAGGAAATTTAAGCGTGTTATTTTACATTTCTCAGGGCAAAGCTTAAAAAGTTACATTTGTAAAGTAACTTGTGCCTGCCACTCATATTATAGAGCTTGACAAACAACCTATTACCATTACAAAAGTAACTTTTCATGTCACTTGTTGTACTATTCCTTACTTTTCTATTAAGTATTGCTGCTCTTTACAGGACAGCAAAAGGGAGGATTGAGGCCGCGGTGTGAGATTGCCACTAGGCAGTGTGAGGAAGATGCACTGGCTAGTCCACATACATCAAGTCCACGTTGTCCCCAATGGCGGTGCATGCATGCGGCCACAACACCATTAGGTTCCATTGCCCCCAATGGTGGCGCGACCATGTGCACACACCGCCACAGGACAAGAGTCACTGTCCCTAATGGTGGCACAGCTGCATGTGCACACCACCAACATGGGCTAGAGCATCCGTGGATTTTACTATCCACAGTGTGTGGGGAGGTCTGGAATGGATCCACCATGGATACTGAGGGCCAACTGCACAGGCAACAATGAAATATTTACTAGAGTTCTTAGAGCTGAAAGTTAATATTGGGCCAACAAGGCTGAGCAAGTGAAAAGTGAAGCCCAGATCCCAAAGCATTTTGTTTGCCAGCAGCTGCTGGAACAAGCCAAACTCCACATGACGTCCCCCAAATAGAAGACGGGCTGTTATTGTTCTGCTCATCCAAGGCTATGCCCAGGGAGGATTAGTCCAGGCAATGCCAGGAGGAAGAGCAGCTTGGAATAGCAACCCAGCCATCCTGACATTCCCCACGGAGCCTCTCGCCACTAACAGCTGTGTAGGACCTCAGAGAGAAGATACAGAACGGAAGGCAGATGCATGGCACATCAGTCATAAGCAGCTGCTCCTCATATGTTAACTGAACCAGAGCATCTTTGATGACACTGGAAAACCTCATAAAGGGACATCCTGAAATTGCTTCATGTGCAGGAAAAAGAAAGAACAGCCAGCTAAATACTACCATCAGCCACAGTCCTTCTCCAAATGTTTGCCCTGTCTGGTGTCAGTCAAATTCACTGGTCCTTCAGAACCTCTACAATGCCACACTTGGTCCGGAGGGGAGTTAGCACAGAAGCATCACCTTGGGTAATGATGGCTCCAGGGAGCCTCTCTTGATAGGAAGGATGCTGGTACAAGCAGCTGCAGTCTGACACCCCATGGCACATGCCTAATCTCTGAGGCAAAAGCAAGGACATGGAACACAGCAGGTAGAAGCAGTAGCTGTATCCACAGCAGCATCTCAGATGTGGTCATCCTTTGCCTACAACCAGGGCCAGGATGCCCCATAAAAGCCAAAAACCTTGCCTGATGGACCAACACAGGTGCTTCAGTTTCTGACTGCCATTTTCTTTGCAACACATCTCCAACCAAACTCCACAAATGCTTTTTAACAATTCCCCCAAGTGTTATGGAAGGGTGTGTGTGTGCTCATGCACGCACACACACATGCTTTTGCAATGTAGAATGGGTTGTTTCAGCTGTTGCTACTGCCTGTGTTGAAAAGCAAATTGCTGGCAAGGCTCCAACATTCACATACCCCATTTGTAGCCTTTCCCTGGACAGGAACCGGAGCACTTGTTAGAAGGCAGTGGGGCTCCCTGTTGCTGTCTGGGGGAGCGACCTAGACTGGCAGCTTTTGGGGAAAAACAGTCCATCATGCAGTAAGATCTGTGCTGTATTTGCAGTGCAGAGCTCAACAATGATGTTCGTAAAACCTGAAGCCTATTTTCCTTTTGCTACACGCATGTATTCAGAGACCAGAAACATCTCATCCTCACAGCTGCGGTAGATTCTGGCAGAGACTCCTGTTGTACAGATTCAGCTTCCCTTTCTGCTCACTGAATATCAAGGTCAATTAGGATGATGCCTGGCTAGAACCCTGTCAAGTAGATTAGGCAGCTCCAGCAAATGCTTGGACCACGCAGAGGTCATCTGTCACTCTGACCTCGATTATCTACAAAATGTGTTCCATTGGTTTGACTGAAAATGTAAAATGGGGCCCTACCTTTGCTTTTCCTTCAGAAGACTAGCTCTTCATGCAATTAAGGTGGCTGAGATCATTGGTAATTGCTAGGGTAATTTCTAAAATCATAATCTGAAAAATGCAAGCGTTATAATCTAGAACAGGGGTGGGCAAAGTGAGGCCCTAGGGCTGCACACAGCCATCAAGGCTGTTTTTGCAGCCCTTAGTACCTGTCCCCCCATTTCTGCCTTAATGGCTCATGACATGTAAGGCAAAAACTGGCTGATCGTGCAACTAGAGGCAAAGGACTCTGTGGATGTGAGCAGTCACCAGAACTAGGTTGTGTGTAAACCTAAGTATCTTGTTTCTCAGAGTCAGAATACAACTTGTGGCTTTCACAAACTACAAAGATAATAAATCCATCAGCTAAAGCTATTGTAAACTACACAATAAGCCAACCTGCTCTTTTTCATTGTTTCTCTTGTCTCCCCTGCTCTAGAAGACACAGGGATACAAACACCCTGTCCTTGAGCACAAAGTTGATTTTTAATTATCTTTGAAGCCTAACTGATGACTTAATGATTCACAATATTTTTATCTACAGGTACTGATGTGCAGCAGAAGTGCCCACCACTCACAGTTTCTGATGCTCCGAATCAGTCCTGAAAAGTTCACCCTACCTTTTGCATCTGGGATGTTTGCAATTGCAGATCAGCCTTTGGAAGGCTGGATTGTCTACAAGCGTCTTAGAACAAACTCAATAGCAGGAAGAAGATGGGCTGAGAAAAGCAAAGTGGATGGATGGACTTGCCTCTAGCCAGTGCTTCTGGAAATCCTTCACCCAGCTATCCATCTCACCCCTTTCCTCATTTCTTCAATTTTCTGGCCAGTGGAAATGGTACCACAGATGCCTATGAAAAGAGACTTACCTGGCAATCTCTGGCCAGTACCCACCAACGAGGAGAGCAGCACTAGACGAAATCCTACATAGCAAAATCGTCATTTGTTAAGAGGTTAGTTCCTTTGGCAAAGGATGTGGGGTGGTAAGGATGAGCCAGGGAAGGGAAAAAGTGTGTCTGTAGGACAGTAATACCTAACCAAAGCTTCCTCCTTAGCTAGACAACATAGGTGGGCAACTGCACCAGAGCAAGGGCAAATCCCCCCACCCCCATCATGCCTCTGTGCACTGATGCATTCCCAGAAGTTGTGGCAGGCAAATTAGCCCAAACTGTCACAATCTGATGTATTTTGGCAGTTGTTTGGGGAGGAGGAAAAATAAAACGGGGTATCTGGAAGATTTGGGGATGTTCTGGGAGTTTTGGGCTTCACACTGTCTATTCCTGGTTGACAAGGTAAGTGAACTACCCATGGCCTAAGGCTCCTTTCCCTGCCATTTAAGTTATTGTTGCTTACCAATGATAAGGATCCAATGGTGGACTTCCACTGGATTCCACTGTTTCTACCTGATTTGGCAGCTCACTTCCCCCCTTGTAGCCCCCTGACAACCTCCTGAGGAGGGGAAGGGAAACTCATTTGGACAGGTTTTTGAAGTACACAGGGTGATATACAAGAGAAGGTAATGAAATTCTGAGTCTGCTGGCTGTAGATAGCTAAATATATCACTGGACCTAGGTCAATTAGTTAAATTCCTTCTGTGGATACCCCTTCCTCTCTGCCCTCTCTCACAGATCTCTCTAAAATGCTCCCCAGCTCCCATTTCTGTGGAATTTATACTTCAAATAAGGCTCTCCTTTGTCCCTTCTTCCAGCAATATCTGATAAAACCGTGCAACTGTAACACTGCACTTAAAGAAGGGGAAAATATTCTTAATTGCAGGGGCTGGCGAGGAAATTAAAACCGATACATATTGGCAGCTGCCCATGCTTATGCATTATTGTGTTCAGTGAGAAGCCTGCACAGAGCTGGCACGTAGCCTGCCTAAAAGGATCCATCAAAAGCAACCAGGAAACTTGCCTATTCACCAAGGAGCAGGAACGTGATGGCAGGAGAGTTCATCCTACCTTCAGAGATGCTTATGTGGTCTACCCTAAAAAGTGTTGCTGGCTTTTTGAAAGAATAAAAAACAAGAATTAGCTACATAGTGGAGAAGGAAGGCTGTCACCAGACCTATTGTAGATGTCAGTGAAAATTCCATCTTCCTCTGGGTTCATTGGCCACGGCCCTGGAGAGATGAGCACAACTTGGCTAAGGTAGGAAACAGTTGCTTAGTGGACACTACAACTGGCAGGATGTGGCCAAGCATGCTGTTTGGACCCATTTTCATGTGACAGAAACAAACTTCACCAACTCAAGTTCTAACAGCAGGTGGGAGCATGGAGAAGGTGAGAGACCTTGAAAGATTAAGAGGTTATGGTGCGACTGGCCCTTCTCTTTGTTTGTCCTCTTGGAAAAAAGGAAAAACATTGGATTGCAATGCTGTTGACATGAATGGGACAGGCAGAAGCAGCAGTATTTGCGTGTTTGGACATCATGAAGGAGAGAACAAACTCCAAGGTCTCAATGGCAGATCAAGAGAAGGAGAAAGAGGACCCAAACTAGTGACCGATTGTACAGTCAAGGAGCTTAGATTGACTCTGCATTGCTTTGCTTTTCAACTGCAATTTCAAAGATGCATATTTAATGGGAAAGGAGAGGTAGGTCTCCTGTTAAGTTCCTGGAACACAGATGTACCATGGATGCACAGAATGCTTGGAAGGATCTCTGAAGTATGCAGCACCTGTTTCTTCATAATGGCAGGGACGCTCTGCCCTGACTGCAGGTAGCTACCATTAGCAGCATCCCACTCTGGGGATCTGTGCCAAGAACTTTTACATTTTTTAAAAACTACTAATTTGTTGTGCCGCACTCCAGTACCGAATGACAAGCTGTCAACAGTGATCTGCACCTAAGTTTCTTCATGAACCAACCAACCAAGTCCCACCTACCTTCAAGTAAGTGGTTTTTTCTTGTTTCCTACAGGAGGTAACAAAAGAAGAATGGAAGAGAGGCAGCTCTGGCCAACCTCCATACAATTAGCAATTAAAAAATCTGTCATGTGGTGAAGGTGGGAAAAGGGATTTGCATTTTTTCTGGGGAAACGGAGGCCAATAGCAGCCTGCACTCATCTCCTAGTCTCTGCTGGTACAGAAGAGCACAGTTTTGTTTTCTTTAAATGAGATTATATTGTAACCCAGAGACCAGTAAAGTGTGACCCTCCAGATATTACTGGAGTGCCACTCCCATCATCCTTCACTGTTTGTGGCTAGCGCTGATGCAATAATATTGCAAATCTCATGGGAAGAGTCCACTTTTCTCAAATACAGGCACATAGAGGAAGATATCACTAGCTAGCAGAACTGCCTCTCTAAGATTGCAGGTAGGATTCTAGTGACCTGTAGCATGCTAAAATAGAATGTACGCTTTTTGCTACCATAAATGTACTTGTTAAAACAATAATGATTACGTTAGTTTAACTTGTGTTTGCCCTGGGCTGGCTATAATACATATGGGTTGAGATGCAAGCGACATGTCCACCGCTGGCTGAGAGGGACACAAATAACATGTGGCATAAAGAGCAGCGGTCAGGCAAAAGCCCACAGGATAGCTTCAGAGAACATTCAACGCTGTCGGTGAGTTTGAAATCAAGAGTAAACCATCGACCGTTGACTGTACCTTGAGGTTTATCACCAACATGTGGAACAACTTTCAAGCTCTCGTGCTTGAGAAGATTAAGTGGTTTGTGGTGCACTAATCACAGAATATTTCTGATATATTGATAACGTCAGACACGGGTGCATTCTCTCCCATCCCTTGATCACTCTACAATCTGCAAACCCAAGAAAATCAAATACAAAACTTTGGCTTGACAAAGAGTTTCCTCACATATTTCGAGAATCAACTATGTCTAGAATTCTGCGCAAAATTCACACATGCTTGTTTTGTGCAGAAAACAGCATTTTATGTACAGGATGTGCTATTACTACACAGGATTATTATTTCCTGAACTGAAAAAGCTGTTTTCTGCACAGAAGGTTTAACTGGGGAGTTACTGTGCACAATATTTGCACATCTTCTGTGCAGGATAGGATATTTCTATTCAGAAATACCTTGTTGAACCAAAGGGGGAGGGAATCTCATTAATCCTCTATATTCAGATATTGGCAAGCATCCCACAGCATCCCTCCAGATCTGTCAAAAACATCAAGAGTACACCAAGCTGGAGAAAGCATTTTTGACAGAAGTCAGATGAGTGGTGGAAGTTGATGGAGCTGGAAACATAAGAGGAACATCCGCTCAGATAACGGCTGCAATCAACATTCATTGCTGTCGGTGGGTTTCAGGTTCAGGCAGCTCTCTGACCAATGAATGCAAACTGCAGACCAGATAACCACAAAGGCGAAGAGGATGGAGCACACTGTCACAATTCTAGTCCACTGTATTTGTGGAGGAAAAGATGCTTCTCCTCCAAGGTAAGCCACATCTGAGATACTCATGTTACATTTGAGGGCAGGGCCCTCAACGTAAGCAGAGACTCTACAACAGGGGTAGGCAACCTTTTTGAGACGTGGGCCGGGTTGCTGCCCCTCAGACAATTGGGGGGGGGGCCGAAGCACCAAAAATAAATAAATAAAAATAAATTTAAAAATATATATGCATGCACACTCTCTCAGCCCCAGAAAAGCCATGGCAAAACCCCTGTGGATATTTTGCCAAGAAAACCCCAAGAACAAGTAATAACAACAATAATCAATATCATCATGGCGGGGGGTGGCGGTGGTGGCAGGACCGGCCTGGGGCCGGTCCAAAGGCCTCGGGGGGCCGCATCCAGCCCCCGGGCCTTAGGTTGCCTACCCCTGCTCTACAATGACCACTGGCTGGGAGATTCTGGGAGTGGCAGTCCAAAAAGGGGTCTTTTCCAAGATGAGGCTCAGACATTAACGTATTCTACCACCCACCCATTTCTCTGCTGCTACACCTATTCTAACACCAGAGAGATCTTCCCTCATGGAAAGCAATGGTCCTTCTGTGAACTGCCCAATTCCAGGTCACCAATGCTACTGTTATGTTTTCACCTCTAACTTTATTATTACAAAGTCTTAAAAAGGTCAAAGGCAAAACACAGCAAAAAAAACAAAAAAAACCAAGGGAGGGGCTCGCACAGTCTTAGGCTAACTTCATGTCACAAAATAATCCATACAGGAGACATCTTCCTTGCTAAGCCTCTGTCAAGAGCAGGCCCTATTTATAAAATGAGATAGAAAGGTACAACAACAGGGCAGGTAAAAACATCAGCCATGAGTTTTATCAGAGCAGCTCTGCAAGATCATACCCCCGTAATGTCAGGAAGCTTACAAAGCCAGGAGCAGCTCTCCCTCTTCTGCTCCCTCTGCCACCGTTACTCCCAAACAATACTCCATACTTGGTCCCCTTCCTATGCATCTCACGTTTCTACTTGGCTTTGCATGGAGAGCAAGAAATTAACAGGCAAGGAAGTCATTTAACCCAGTGCAGTTATAAACCCCATCACAGACCAAAAGAGTAATGGACCAAGGATGGGGCTAGATAGCAACCAACGTCCTTAACTATACTCTGGTTGGGATGATGGGAGTTGTACTCCAGACCCTCTGGAGGGTGCTAAGTTGGGACTAGCCTGTTTTGGAGGTGAGCGATAATGAGTACATGTGAAAGCCAGAGTCTTTTCCAAGCTAACTGTGCACCCATCTTGTCATTAACAACAACAAGGGCCTGAAGATAATCCCCAAAGCTGTCAGGATGGACAAAGCTGGAGGAATCAGTGCAATCCCTTAAACTCTCTCAGTGTTTGGAGCTGGAGATTTCCACGGCCACCTGCCGCCTAGTGGATAGCTACCATCAAGTCATTAAATAAACAAGTCTGTCACCACTAGATGGAGACCAGAGGAGTTCCCTGCTACGTCGATGCAGAATTTCAGGAACGGATTAATTGGGAGGGGAGGCAGCCAAACCTGGGGGTAACCAGGGCCTTGGGGATTTCTCAAGGCACTTTTCTTTCCAGGCAGCACTACTGAAGAAGCTGTGTCTCATTTCAACAGAGCTCTCAAAGCACAGACATGGACAGGAAGACTTCCTCGCCAGTTTCTCCCAGGTGAGAAGAAAAAGTGGTACTTACTGCCAGCGTTCAAGGGAAGCACGGAAGGGGAGTTCATCTGTTCGACATCCGTAGCTAGGAAGAGAAGGAAGGGAGAATCTGAGACACTCTTCAGGAATAAATAATTTAGTTTTTCTGTGCAACAGCGTTGGGAAAGCCACTTACCTCCCTTGCTCACATCAGCTTAAGTCGACAAAAGTTTATCCTACCAACTTCTTTTTCTCAGTATCAAAGGCGCTACAAGATCCCTTTGCATACTTAAAAGGCCAAATTACCACATCACTTCAAGCCAGGAATCCTAGTAATGATGCAAAGGTGCTGGAAGCTCTTGTTTTGTTTCTTCTGTTCATCTGAACAGCAATACAAACTAGAATTCGATAACCTTTTCACTGTGTCCAAACTACAACTTAGAAAGCTGCTTTTTTGGACTACAGGGCCCAGACAACATGGCCACGTACTTCCTCTACCAATAGTAAATGTTATACCAAGAGATGAGCTGCCCAGTATGGGCAGCAGTGTTATACCAAAAGATGACCACTGGACACAGTGATGCCCCTTAGGGGCTGGGACAAAGCAAAGAGGAAATGACACCTCTGACTACCTGCTACTTCCCACTGAAGAATCTCACTATGTAGCTCTATCTCCATCCTGAAATGGCTGCAGCTATCAAACCACAGCAGGCCACTGGCAGCATTTCCAGCCCTCCATTCCTGGTCCAAAGAGCAAACTTAGGATTCTTAGTTGTTTCAGTTACCCTGTAGAGGAGGTGGGTAAACTCTCATGGGCTAGCCCTCCCTAAACAGAAGCCGTCAGACGTCTTCCTTTTTTTTTTTTTTTTTTGCAAAACCTCTTTTTGTAAGGCTTAGGAGCTGAACAAGGCCTGCGGGAGGTTATAAAGTATAAGTAGAGTGACAATTCTCTCCTCCTTTCTCTCTCTTTTTTTGCAAGAAAATCTGCATGGAAGGGTCCAGGAGGCACTATGACTCTCATCCCTGCCCTACAGACCAGAGCAGGCAATGACAAAAAATGACTCAACCAGCAGGCAAAGCTGGGAAGCAGCTCTGGATTCAGCACATTTGCAGATTCCCTTCCCATCAACTAAACCTTTGAGACATGGGCTTCTGAGGGTTCACCTAGCTTTGCCTCTTATAAAGCAGGCATGTTTTTAAGGTTTATGACGCCCTCTGGCCCCAATTCGCCAGTTGCCTGCTTGTGGTACAGGGAAATCCGAGGATCAATGGTACAATCCCAGTATTTAAATCAGCACAAGGTCAATTCAGGGGGCTTTTCAAAGGTGCCGCAGCAATACTTCTCAACAGATGCTCCTCCAGGGGTTACCTGCTGCTGCTTAAAAGAAAGAAAGAAAAAGAGCCAGCTGCCTGACGATTTTGCCAGATGGTAAGCCAAGCCTTTGCCAAAAGGCCACCCACAACTCAAGAGGAAAAGTCATTTGGAAAAATGTCATCTGGAAGAGGCACGCACACACACACACCTGTAGGCTTTTAGAACAATTTAGCCAGAACCTGTTCTAAGTAAAGGAGATCAGAAATGGGCAACTACGTGGGAGCTAGGATCAATTTCTCCTGAGATCTCCAAAAGGCAAGCCAAGACACCTGCTCCCTCCATGGCCCTCACAAAATGGCAGCAGGAAGTGGTGCCACATTGTAAGAAGTGGTGCAGCTAAAAGAAGACTATGTGGGGATTGTACAAGATTCTGTGGTGCTTGTGGGGGTGGGAGTATAGTCATATGTTTTAATGTATTTAGGGGGCTTCTATGTGGTTTTGGAGCAAAAATAGCCAGAAAATCATGGCAGATTTTTTTTAAAATGGGGGTTTGGTGGAGGCTCTGAGGGCCACAAAAGTGAGGTCCAGAGTCTAAATGTAGCGCATGGGATGCAATTTGCTCACATCCAATTTACATGGAGGAATATGGAATTGAATGTAGACAGTCATGCAAGACTCCCAGGTGGAATTTGTAAAAATTCTTTTTTAAGACTACAATTCCTAGAATCTCCCAGCCAGCATGGCTACTTACTTCAAAGGCTATGGGATCCCAGAAAAGTGACATATCCAGACTCTGAAGAGGAGCTGAACTAGCTCTGGGAAGTGATGCTCAGCTCTTGAAAGAGTGGCTGTAAAAACACCAAAAACCATGTTCCATTCATTCTCTGTGTCTCTCAGCAGCAGCAGAACCATCTTCCTTGAACATAGGGACCTCATTCTTACCCCTTTAAAAAACAAAACCCAGCCCACGGCAGGCAAACTGAACTGGGCTGGATTCAGAGGTCCCTACGTTCTGTAGTGCCAAATCCACAAGCTCTGCTTAATGCTAGCTCTCCCTCCAAGACCTCAGGTGCAGAGTGAGAGGGGGGCTAAGTGAGAGAAGTACTTAAGTGTCTCCAAAATTTTAGGGAAACTAGCCTGCAGTAAAAAAGGAATGAAGAACAAAAGTCTGCTTGACTCTGAAGACCAGCTGTTGCCAGTCCAGCTTTGTGCCCTTTGCCCTTTCCTCTGGCCAATAAGTGAACAGCGGCAATTGTTGTCTTGCATTATGTACTGTTTACAAGGCCTGAGTGGCATGAAAGGAATTAATAATTTAGCTCAGCCGAGCTGATGACCTTTATTGGGGTGCCTCCTCTTGGCTGCTGCAAAGCCACGGGGTAGCTTTAAAGAGTTTCCTACTTTACAGCCTAATTGGGTACCATAACATAAATCAATTATTTCTCCTGTTTTAAGGAACAATGCTACCTATTCTTCTCAGGACTCCAGCTCCAACTCCCCTTGGGTCACGCCTGGCCTCTTGGTTCTTTCGAGTTTTACAGCTGTATAGTAAACACGGGAGGAGAAGAAAAGTTTTGGCCAGCACTGCAGGATCGGGGCTATTGGGGAGCACTGCAGAGGAGGGAAAGGTTGCCCTGGCTTGAACTTCTTCTGACCCCTTGACCGCCCTTGTCCTGGCTTATGCTAATGGAAGGGGGGGCATGCAGGGAGAAGTGGAGGTCCTTCCCCACAGAAATGAACTTAGCCTGAACCTGTGTCAGAGGCAGTTGACTTTGAAGGCTCCCACTGGGGGTTACTCTTCCGCCACCCCATAGGTACAAAACCATGTGGGCAGTTCACTGACTTCCTCAGCCAACAGTGGGAATCCCACATGCATCTTACCATGGAACTGAAAACAAGGCAGTCCGTCCCACCTGGCAATATCTTCCCCTATGAACCTGCCTGAACTCTAAGCATTTCAGAGGAGGCACTTCTATCACTCTCTCCATCTACACAAGCACTGTTTGGTGGGACAGGGCCTTCTCTGTGGCTGCTTCTACGCTCTGGAATTCCCTTCCTAGGGATGCTGGGCTGGGTCTCTTACTTGCTATCCTTTCATCATCAGGTGATGGCCTTTCTATTCCAGCAGGCATTTGGGAACAGACTGCTTTATAGAATGGACTTTCTCTAGTGTTTTTAAGCTATGCTTTTAAATTAATGTTCAATGCAATTATAATCCAATAGACAGTTTAATATTATTTTAAATTTTTAAAATATGTTTTAGCAATATGTGGTTTCACTGGTATCTCTTTTGCAAGTTGTCTTGAGTCCCACTGTAGTGAGCTGGGCCTCTACCACCAGACAGATGGGTTTTGGAGTATTTCCTAACATCATTGCCAAATGCTGACAACTGTCAGCATTACAACTGTGGTGTAAAAGTGTTAAATTGTAAATTGTTGTAATCAACTTCCACTGGCCTTGCTTTTCCCCAGCCCAAGGTGATGGGGACCGTGACTGTTGGCAGAGGGAAAGTCTGGTTAGAATTTGTTTGGGGGCCCAATTCTACCAATGTCTGTGAAGAGATGCTGGGCCCTATCAGCGAAAAGGCTGGGATGCTTCTCTGCTGTGTACCATCCGCTGCATCATTTACCATCAATAAAGCTTCTCCAAAAGCAGTAACATGTCAGTTTTCAGCACCAAAAGAACACATGGAAAGTAACTACACATAGTTCTGTTATGAGACCCTCATTCTTAGAGAAAAGGTAGGATATAGATAGATTGATTGGCAAAGGGAGATGTCCCCAGAAGCTAAAGCAGTCCAGATATTACTCTAGTGGCATTTACTCTTCCATCAGATATTCAACATGCTCCATCTATTGTTAGTTTCAGATCTGCCTATAAAACATACCTACCTATGCAGGTCTTCCTCGTTTGGTCCACGGTCACATCTACATCATGGGCCTCATAAAGAGTATGTGTTAATCTGTGAATTGTGTCTTTGTGTACTGTGTATATTTTGTTTTACTTGTGTACATTACTTTGATTTTTGTTAATCTAAGGTATACTTGCAAACAAACAAATGCAAATTAAAAATATATATAGTGTTAGCAAGAAAAAATAAGGTGCAACACCGAACAGTGTTACATGCCGCAAGGATAAACTGATCCACCCCATGCTGGTGTCCACTGGATATGCTTGACTACAACTCCCATCATCCCCATCACCCAGTATGGCCAATGGTCACACTGGTTGAGGGAACACATTCAGTGGGTGCCAGCTTGGGTGGGTGAACATAAGATTATTCAAAATGTACAAAGAGCTTGCCCTGTGACGGAGAAAACTCTAATTCCCAAACTGAGAAAAAATTGAGGGGGGGTTATTTTGACACTTACCAGAAGGTGGCTCATTTTCGGATGAAGATTCTCGGCAGAACCCTGAAAAACAAAGAGAGACATCCTTACTGGATACTTTCAACAAAGAACGCTTCCCAATGGAGGAGAATGCTCCTTTCCAGAGATACCTCTCTCACATCATGCTGATGGAAAAATTAACTGAGAAAGACATTGAAACAGTAAGGACTACAACAGATAACCTCTAAAGGCAGCACCCTTTATTCTATGCCACATGGTACAAGTTTATTAGTTGTGCAAAGAAAAATGCCAAGAGTTGTCAAAACACCTGGCTGGTGCCAGTTTGTACAAGGTTTGCCAGTCTGAGCCACAGTTGATCCACACCATCTGCTTGCGACAACCAAAGGTTCTTTCTCTGATGACTAACTTTAAGAAGAATAAAGAGGGTGGTGGCAAAATAAGGGCCAAGCATTTTCTCAAATATGTTGTTTCCACACTGAAAAGCCAAAAATTTGGAGAGGAAACAATTCCACTGGGAAAGCCAATAGATCAATCCCCAGTTAAATCCAGCCAGTCATTAATGCCTCTCCAGTGTTATCTCCATTGCCCAAGACCTGAGTTTAAGAAAGCAACAACAGTTTAAGAATGCAATCAACAACAGCGATGCCTCATCTTGAACTCTGCACCACTCTCAGGTTTCAAGGCAGAAAGGCAACTAGCTAATCAGGCACCCAAAACAATCCCCAGAAAGATATCCCCTTCTTTTTCAAGCGGTTACACAAACTTGACAAGCAGGGCGGTGTGAAAGGATAGTAACAGAACAGAAGCTGGCAAGATTTGGAAGGAATTCCATTTCAAACTAGTTCAGACTGCTTAGGGTAGGCGCCGGCAAAGCCTACTGCAACTCACAACAGCCCCTAACCAGCATCCCTAGTGGTAAGGACTGCTGGGAGATGCAACCCAACAATATCTGGAGGGCTGCAATTATCGTAGAAGGGGAGATATTCTGTCTCACCTGAGCTCACATGACACTGGAAGAGGCCATTCCTGTTTCCATGCCCCGCTGGACTCCTGTTTCAAATGCTGAACAGCACACCTGTAAACCTGACCAAACAGTCAGAACAGCTCAAATCCTAAAGCTGGGTTTTCGATCTCTCTGTAATCTCTGGAGAAGGCCCTCAGAGGAGATGTGGATGGCAGCTTCTCTTATCCTGGCATCAGAAGAAACTATCATTACTAGTGCCACTGCTGTAACTGGTGTTTTTAAACACTTGTTTTGGTAGTTGCTGATTTTTAAATCTACTGCTGTTCTTTCCAACATTCTGGTGGGTGCTGCCTTTAAAAAAGAGCTACACTTCAGAGACTGGGCATCAATATTTGAAACACAAAATACAGTAAACTGCTTTCCCCTACAAAACATGGCTGTTACTTTCAGTCCCCCGTTGCTCCAGCTGCCACCCTCACACAGAGGCAGAGCCATCGTTGGCGAGGAGGACCGAGTGCACCATTGAAAAGTGACCCGTAGGTCAGGCCGAAGGCTCAGTGGGCGGCTGAAGGAGATGGAGGGAAGGTGAAGACAGATACCCTCTCATTATCACTAAGTACCTGCAGAGCTGGGGACAAGAAAGGCAAGGCTAGTGGGGGATGAATCCAGAGGGATTCTGAACCTGAAAAGCTTGAATGGGTTCACACTGCCCAAGGCGGTGGGAAGGAGATTCATCCTGAACAATCCTCCCCACAGGACCTCCATTCCAAGCTAATCTCTTCCTCCCCCCCCCCCCCGCCAAAAAAAACCTGGTCCCACCACTCCAAGGCTGGCCTACGTGTCATCCTGAAGGACAATGATTTTGTAAGACTTACAATAAGCCGCAGCCGCAACCACAACCACCACGGGCCAAGATCACAGTGGGGGGAGCTGTAGGTCACTGACATTCCTGCACAGCCTCAGGATTCTTGTGCAAACATTCACTTTGCACATTGGGAGTTACACAACTGAAAACTGAGTGCCAGCCCCATGGCTTGTGAGGCACGTTCGCCTCAGAGCTTTGGGGGTGGGGTGGGGATACAGTGGAGGACTACAACTCCCAGAAACCCCCATGCAGCATGGCCAACAGGGATTCTGGGAGCTGAACTCCCCAAAATGGTAAAAGCATTTTTCTCACCCTTGGCTCTTGTTTGTGTCCCTTCTTGCTAGAGCAAGCAGCCTGGCCCTGCTTTGCACCAGCTTCATAGCCTCCTCACAAAGGCCTGTGGAAATATCCTTGGACAACCCCACAGGACTGATGTTTTTGCCCTCTGTTTTCAACACAACTGTAGTGATTACTCTGGCTTTATAATTTTACTAGCCAACCCACTTGCCAAATGACAATTCTGTTTTGCCAAATGACCATCTGGCTTTCAAACTCACCCAACAACTAGAACAAAAGTAGAAATCCAACAACTGTGGTGCTAAAATTGCTACTGGCAGAGCAATCCTCCACCTGATGCCAGAGCCTTCTGTGCTTCTCGGCAAGCTCCCCTCATATGCAACGTACTTTCATCTGTTTCTCAGGAGTAAGACAATGTCATCCCATGCATCTGCAAAAAAGTGAAGGGGCCTTCGCCCTCCCTCCCAGGTGGCCCAGGTTCCGCTTGACCAACAGCATGGGGCTTGACTCTCTGTCATCTGAGTAGCAGGCCAACTGTCCACTGCTTCCCCTCAACACACTGGTCAGAATTTGTGTCCATGCATCAAACCCTCTTCTGCCCCAATGAACAAAGGCTGTCGAAGAACAAGGCACAATGAGGCCACCCCATCCCAGATGGAAAAAGAGAGGCTGACCTGATAACCACAAAGGAGTCAGACCAACAGCGAAAGGGAGCCTGGTGGCTCTAATGAGGAGAGACTCCAAAGAATAAAAACAGGTTTCAATTACCAGAGAAAACAAGCACACTTCTGTCTTGCAACCTGAAGACAAGAGACCCCTGTGCTCCAAGCTGACCAACTGGATGTTTTTCTAAAGATGCGGTCCTTGGACCTGAGAGCGACTCCGCAAACCTTCTGCCAAAAGCCTCTCCATAAAAACCAGCTGCCAGCCGGATGTCCATCCTACAGCCAAAGGGCCTATCTGCTGAGAAGTGGGGGAGTGGGAAGCCCCCCCAACCCCATCTGCAGCCCCTGCTCATTTCAACCCCCATATGGACAGCAGAAACAACCTTAATGGCACAAGGAAGACGAGAACATCACACCAGCAGCCTTGAGTAGAGCTTTGGAAAGGTTCCTTTGTTGGGCTACTGGGATTCAAAGAGTGGTAGTCCAAAGAGAGAATTTCTTCAATTTGGCAAGTTCATGAAAGTCACTTCCCTGACAAGCTGCTAATAAAGTAGGATCGGGAGTCATGCAGCCCTCCACATGTCATGGGACTACCAGCATAGTCAATGGCAAGGAATGCTCATGTTCTGTGCCCACCATGGGAATGAATGTGGACTACTAGTTTCTTAGCAGGCGCATGAGAAAACTATAGTTTTTTGTGGGTTTTTCAGGCTGTGTGGCCATGTTCTAGAAGAGTTTCTTTCTGATGTTTCTGAAAGCCTATGACTTTGCATGAGAAGACTGTTTTCTCTCCTCTTCAACCAGTCTACCCTCTCCTACCTATGTTGAGTTGTGAAATACAAGGCTGGTCTGCCATCGTGGAGGCACTACTTGGAAGACAACCACCTCTGCATGTACCTCAAGGAGATGGTTTCCTTCTGCTCTCACCTGCTCAACCCTCCTGTTCCCACTAGGCTAACTTTCCACAGAACCTGCTTTGCTGGTTTTAAGTGACAGGTCTGTTAACAAGTTTCAGTGGCCAAACTGAGATTTCACACTCGGCCACAGAGGGAACTCTTTGGTATCTCCTCAAAGGGGGAACTGAAGGGGAAGGGTAAAGCATATGCTTTGTATTCAGAAGGCTACAGGATTGATTCCTGACATCTTCTGATCAGGTTGGGACAAACATTGAGCTAAATGGACCAGAGATCTGACACAGCAGAAGGCTGCTTCCTACGCTGGCAATGAAGAATGCAATGCATTTCTCCAACCTGCTTCAGTGCATCTCTGGGAAGCCATCAGAATTGCATGCAAATAGTCCAAAAACATACATTTAAGCCCTGGACCTGTTCCCAGCACCAGCATCTTCTGACATAAACTCAGCTCCAGAGATACCTGTGGTCTCAGTGGAGTCATATCTCTCTGGACACTCTTAGCAGAGTCGTGGTCAGATTCTTCCCTGTAAAGATATAGCCCAGATATCTGATTTGGGACTACACCCCCACCCCCAAGGCCACCAGGCCAAGTTTTGGCTAATGCAACAGGAATGTCCAGCTTTTCTTCAGTGAACAAAAGCAGTATATTTACATTGATTTGATTCAAGGTCAGTCCAAGGCTCCTCTTTAGTACTATTTACTGAAGGTTTGGGCTCTGCTCTTCACACTCATTAGCCAAGCCCTGACTCAACAATTGTTGCACTACCACTGAGCATCTGCACAAAGGAAGACACACAGATGCTCTCCAAACAGGAGGCAGGGAGAGAGGCAAATGTCTTCATACAACCAACATCCAGGACATTCCCTCTAGATAATATCCTCCTAATGAAAGCCCTCTTCATTTGCTCACTCCCCACAAGGACTAACTAAGTAGCTTTGTCTTCCATGCTCTCTCTCAGCAACCCCCCTTCGCTAGAGGTAAGCTCAAGAAACGGAAGGCCAGAAAGACACAGAAAGGAAGACCGAGCATAACTACAGTATGGGAAATGTTCTTCCTGCTACGTGCCAGGAGAAACGTCAGAGGTATAAAGCCTCAGCCAGGAGTTCGTTTTGCTTCCCAAGCTCTTTCACATTAGGTATGTTTTGCATTTCCAGATAGACCGAGAGCCATGAAATCGTCTGCCACTGAATTAAGCTCCCTTCTGGCTGTTTGAGACCCAAATTCCAAACATATTACAAAGCAGATGGAAGCCCCGTGGCCACCAGTTTCAAGAACAGAACAACAGGCTGCAGATTGACTGGAGAAATTCTCCCAACTGCTGGGGCATCCTAGCCAATGCCTTGGTTCAACACAGGCTCCGGGCAGTAAATACCTCTGTGTCACGTCCGTAGCTTTTATTATGTTTGCAAATGAGGCCAGTGATAAGACCCTTGCCTGTTCAGGCTTGCAACATACAAGGGAAGGGGGTACGTGTCAAGAAGGTTTTCTCAATACTTCCTCCCTTGGTCAATATCATCCACAGCCCAAAAAAAGAAAGAAAAAAAGAAAGAAAAAGAGTCCCCTTCTGTGTCCCGTGAACATAGTCCCTTGAACCTATGACTCAAAGCACCATGATACCACCATTACCCTCATTGGGCTTGGCAGTTTGCAACAATAGCTGGCCTTGCTCCTTTGCAACAGGGATGCACACAGAAAGCAACACAAATCTGCAAGTTGATATAAGTCAAGCAAGTTTTTAACTCCCCCACTGCTGACCAGCAGCAAAAGGAGTTGCAGGTTGTGCTGAAAGAAGATTAGGCATGGATTTGCATTTGAAGGGATGTGTGCTCAGTCCTGTTAGAAACACTAAGCAGGGTATGTGTTCAGAGGCACCCTGTTCCTTCATTTCAAGCTTGTGCATCTGTCCAGTGAGCCATGATTTTCCACTTGGCTCTGGCCAGTAGACTTTAGGTTCAAGTAAAAAAGCCAGAGGTTTTTACTTCTTCTTCTTTTTTACTACAGCACCCATAATCCCTGGTCATGCTGGCTAGGGGTATTCGAGGAGCGGTAATTCCAGGCTGTGCATTTAGCAAGCAAAAGTTGGACAGTTGAGGACATTGCAGAAATTGGTGGCAGCAGATGCATAGGAAAACAAATCATCTAAACAGCTTCCCATAAGAACTGCCCTTACCAGGGCGCTTTTAATTACAGAAATATTATACCTGATCACAGCTCCAACAAGGCTATGGAACTGTCATCCTATCCCAAGCCCAGTTCAAGCCTCCTGAAGGGAGAAAGAAAAGACACCTGAAAGCCATCTGCAGTCTCCCCTTGAGATGGCTTGGTCCCAAGGCTTTGCCATTCAAACCCTGGAGGGGTTACTCACTTTAAATAAAATAGAATGAAAACACTACAACCCATGGCGACCACAGCAATTACACCCCTTGTTCTTGCAGGTTGCTCCAAGGGAATAGCACTGAAACTGCTTACTCTACAAGGGATGAAGCAATGAGGACGTAGAGACACCCCAGAGGAGCAGGAATAAAAATACTGGACACAGAATGCTGCAAACAGCTTTCTTGCCAATTGTTTAATCTTTCCCCTAGACTAGGTCAGGAGGAAAGAAGGTAATTTGATAGCAATGGATGAAATCACTGACACAAGCTATAAGGCATGTAGAAGTGAAATTTGTCATTCCTTTTTCTTACGGGCAATAAAGTCAAACTTCGGGAGTCCCACCTACAGATTCTCAATCAAAGTTCCCAAAGCAACACTATTGTCATCCCTGCGTCTCTCTCTTCCTCTGTGCCCCAGCTGAGAATCAAAAGGCTACTTTAATTCAACTCAAAGCAAAGAATTCACTTCAGCTCAGCCGCAGCCATCTCTGGGAACCCCTGAGCACGCCTTCTGTGTAAACAGCTCTTAATTAAAAGTTGCAACTACCCGCCTAAAGGGATTTATCTGGATCATCAGTTGATCAACAGGCTCAGTTCTGCTGCTCCCCCTTAACCCAAGTACAGCACTTTTAAATGAAGTTTCTTGCTCACTGATTAGAAGAAACAAACAGTGCTTACAGAACAGACCCCACATTTTCCCATCTTGTTTTTCTGAACAGAGTACTTTGGGAAAATTCCAGTCCCATTAGTTGTTTTACAGGATCAGGCACACCGACTTTTCCTTCGTAAAACTACAGAGAGGCATTCTGGCATTTCATGGACAAGAGTTCATTAATACAACATTAACACATCTTTTAGGGCAAGAGGAAACCAAATTCAACTCAAGAGCTTTCTTTTTCATGTCCTGTGCCATTTCGCGAACTTGTTCCTTTTTTTAAAATCTGCTTTTTCAACAGCTGAGACAAAAAGGGTGGAATGTAAAAAAACTGAAAAGTTCATCTTTATTTCAGAGATCACACCAGAACTACTAAAACAAAGGTTTCGTCTCAGAAAAGCATACAAGATGAACATATTTCTATAAATGTTGTTCCGATGCTGCTTGTTTGTGTATCTCTCTATATGCCATAAAAAGTGAATTTTATGAGACTTCTTTCAGGTAGCAAAAGGAGTTTTGAAGCCACAGAACAGCTTCTGTACCCTATATATGCTCAGCCTAAACTTTGATTAAAAGATTTAGTTTCCCCATCACCAGTGCTCCCCGTTGCGATCTCTAAAGGTGCACAACACAAGGCAAGGGAGATAAGAGCCCCATACTCCATATATCCTCTAGGGATTTCATATACTGGTGGTGATATGCTAAATTACACCATACCCACAGCAACATGGATCTTATAACCATGGACACAAAGCTTGACAGTTTAATTGTTCTCTCCCTCCCTGAAGCCCATGGGACCAAAATTCCTTGCGCCAGAAGGCCAAGGGCTGGTGTAAAATTGTGCCATCAACCCTGATGTGGCTGCACCTGATACAGGTTATTCCCAAGTGTACCCCTTTCACGTGGTGCCTTATCACAAAATAACTCCACCTGTTTTAGCCGCAAACCATTCCACCATGCTTCTGTTATAGCGACAGCAGGAGTCTGCCTCAAGCCATACAGCCTAGAGATGGAGACTACATGGCCCACCAAATGCAGACATGCAACTGCCAGCATCCCTCACCGCTAGCTAGGCTAGTGAAGACTGAAGGCACCCATAGGTGTTCAGGTGTTTACTGACAACAGAGATTTGGTTGCAAGTTCTAGCAACAGAAACATTCTTAGAACTGTAGTCTTACCCTGCTACTACAAGCCATCTGGACAACTGTTTGTAAAAAGAAAAGAAAAATCACACATCCCACAGAATGACAAAATAACTGTTTTAAAATCTGCAGTGAATGAATCAAATAAATGTGAACTAAATTGGTTCAATGTACTTAAAACAGAAGAAGGCCTCCTCCTCGAGTCCTCACCAGTTACTCAGTCACAAGACAGGAATCTGTGCCGACTGCCACGTTCCTTATGGGCCTTTTAATCCGACATAGAGCCTAAAACAGGAGATTATATATAGATAAGATAGCCAACTATTTTGTTATATAACTGATCCAAGTGCAGGCCTCCCCTCTCCCTTTTTGGAAAGGCATTCCTTAAGGCGCCAGCATTCAGTTTAGATCACAGAACCATTGTCTTATCAGCCCCAGAGGGAACTCATACAAGGGCAAAACGCAAAGGAAAGGGAAGATCAGGCAATGCCTCTTTTTCAGGACTGCAATTCTTTAACTTGTAAGATAAGGAAGTAAACAGAATGGAGGTAAGCTTGGACCTTAGCAGAGACAGTGCTAACTAGTCACCACTGAGCCATGAAAAATCACTGGATGAGCCTCACTCAGTCAGTCGCTTGTCCCCCTCAGCTTGACCTACCTGACACAGCTGGAGTTGTTATTTGGATATGGTTAAGGGAAGAAGAGAGAAGCAAAGACAGGACATAAATGTAACTAACAAATATACAGATACAAACAATAATCCATCAGCAATACCTTTATTGGCCAACCAAAATGCACAATACACTTGTTGCAAGCTTTTGAAGCTCCATGGCCTTCTTCATCAGGCAAGATGTTACAAACCAAACAGGAGAAAAATTATTGGAGATGTTAGTCAGATGCCTACATGTTGTTTAAGTCTTTAGTTAAGATGGTATATGTCGGGGAGGATATCTTTTGCAGGCAGGCAGGCTCCTCCTCCTTCTGGCCCTGTGGCTATAGGGAGATTTGCAAAGTCCAGGAAATTTAAAATCCATTTGCATATCAACAGGGACCCCTCTTTTGCAATCCAATATGTCTCCATTCCAGTGAGGCCACAGGCCTCTTTGTGACAGAGAACAATGGATTCCTCAAGAAGTCTCCATGTTTTGGCATCAAGAATATTTTGGTGGATGTAGAGGTACTACAAACTGCTGTTGCCTTCCTGAAGGCACAAGATCTCCTCTGATTTTGGAAGCTAAGCAGGGTCAGACCTGGTCACTACTTGTATGAGGGACTGGCAAGGGATGCTGTCGGCTATATTTCAGAGGAAAGCAATGAGTATTCCTTGCCTAAGAAGCCTGGTAATACTCATGGGGCCGCTATAAGTAGACAGGTGATTTGAAGATGTATATGCACCCACACAATTAAGTTTCCTGCCAGCCTTACACACACATTCATGGGATCTGGCAAATACAGAAACAGCCATTAATAACTTCATCAGAGAGGTAATATATATTCAAGAGAACATGCACACAAAATAATATTTTGTGTGATCAAGAAGAGATTATTAGCAAGATGACCAATGAGAAAGGACAGGTCATCTTATTTAGTACACCTCTAATGAATGTTTACTGGGAACAGCTACAGGAGCAGGCTAAAGTCCAAACTCTGGGCTACCATGCTGGCTTTTGAGGACAAAAACTGCTCCCACCTTGGTCCAGCAGGCAGGAGCCTCATGCTGTTGCATCTCTGCCTATATGGAAAACCAGTATCTTCTCTTCTGCTGGAAGGATTTTTAGAAAGACTGAAGGTGTCTCAACCCCCCTGCAAATATTTCACAATTAGAAGCAAGTTAAAGAAATAAGCAGTGCAGCATCTCCAGATGCCCTCTTTCACTCCACCATCTTGAGAAAACTGGACTGAGAAGAGGCACAGAAAACTGATGTCAGAAAACAGAGGTAGTTTACACGTGCTCCACTTTCTTTCACAAAGGTCCTTGATGGGCCATTTTGGCAGCTTTAGGACTCCACTGAAAGCCCTCATTCTGACCATAATTGCACAAGATGGGAACTACTTTTAAGCTTCAAACTCAACAACGAGGCACTTTAAAAGTTATTTTAAATACCAATGTTTCTCCTTAAAACAAACCTAAGGCAGTGTATACAACAATGCAAGCATATAAACTAACATCAGCATTTCAAATACAGAACAGAGACAAACACAACCAGGGTTCAGTTCAGCTGTAAAACAATCATGAGAAGCAACCAATTTAAGATTTAGTCCTGGGCTTGCTCTGAAATCACTTTAAGCACTTCTGTAGCCAGATTAAGGCTACAATCCTAACACATGCTTTTGAGGCTCCAAGCCCCACTGAATACCACTGAGCTGACTTCTTAGCAAAGATGCACACAATTGTGTTGCAAACACAATTAAAAGCCAGTTGGGGGGGGGGGGGACAAAGACACAAACAACCTCTGCACAACTTTTCAAAGCAGCCCAGTAAGTCTCTTGAAGCATAAAAATGAGGACGGGAGGGGGAAAAGTAAATTTAGCAGCATAGAAAATCTAATTGGTTTTTATTTTTGCATGGATATAAACTCACTTCTTTGGATGCTTTTGGAAACCTTGGCACAATTAGCTCAAGAGTCTTAGCACCACTGGAAGACAAACATTCTTGCCAGCAACTATTAGATCACTTATTCACCCCAAATGTAGATTTTGTGAAGCCCCGGTTTCGTTAGCAAATAACCATTAATGTTTTGGACTTGGAAGAAGAGAGATTGAAGCACAAGCCCATATCCTCTAAAACTGCCATCTCTTTTTCAGCCCAACTTTGCAACAGGAGAGAAAGAGCAAAATTTGCAACTGGCCAGGAGACCAGGAGGAAAACGGTGAAGAACAGCAGGTGAAGGTTAATGTTTGTTGTTGCCTTAACTTTGCGCCTGATTTTGGGTACCTAAAGGTGGGGGTAGGGGAGCAAAAACAATATGGATCAAACTGTACAGCATTACAACGCAGTGACAGGGACAGAGAATGGACTTCAGGATTTTAAAGAAAGGCGGCCTCCACTGTGTTGCAAAATAAGCAGCAAGAGGTTTAAAACAAGGAGGGGAGAAAAGAAAAGAAAAAGAGAGGAAGAGGAGGAGAAAAAAGGTGGCCAGGGGGGTAGTGATGGTGGTTTTGTGTGAGTGGGTGTCTTTTTCTTTTTTAGTGTGTGTGTGTGTGGGGGGAGGATATTTGTTCCTTTCCGTTTCCCTGCCAAGTTTCCCATAACAATATAAACCTCCTTGCATTTGTATGGGGTTGCTTTTTTATTGATCCCGCCTGCCTTTCAAGAGGAAGAATCCCGGGTGTTATAAAATATTCAAAACGCCATTGAGGCTGCGAGATTGATCACTGACCAGGCCAGCAGAGAGGAAGTGGCCGGAGGAGGAAGGCGCCCTTCAAAGGGTCGGAGGGAGGGAGGGAGAAAAAGGAGGAGTGGGGTAGGGGAGCCCCATTTACAGTGGAGTCACACACACACACACACAAACACACTCTGCATAATTGATAAGAGGGGAAAGCAGCAGCAGGCGGGGGGGGGGGGGGGAAAGCAAGGGGGAGAGCCAAGCCCAGAATTTGGGAGGGTGGGAGAAATATAGCACAGCGGTTGAGGGGGGAGCTAAGAGGGTGGAAAATCCCTCCAAGTGGAAGGGAGAGATTCCAGGCAATATGGGGGAAAAAGAGATTCTAACTAATGCTTGGGGGTGGGTGGGTAGGTGGGGGGGAAGAGGGCACAGCAGGCAATATTTGGGTGGGAGTGCTGGAGAAATTATCTACTGAGAATACCAGGGACAGCCCCAGAAGGCAAACAAATGGGTCCTTGGACAGATCAAGTCTGAACTCTCTCTTTCTCTGGAAGCCAAGATGGCTAAACTGGGGCTGTGGTACTTTGGCCACATTCTGAGGAAATGAATCCTGAGAAAAGACAATGATGCTAAGAAAGATCGTCAATGAGAAAGGCAGAATAAAAGGGAATACAAGAAAGGAGGGCAGTAGAAAAAGAGGAAGATCACTGTGCCAGATGGTTAGACTTGATGAGGAAGGATATGGGCTTGGAGTCCCTGAGCAGAGAAGTTGAGGTCTTGGAGATGTCTCATCCACGGGGTCGCCACGAGTCAAAACCGTGCAGTTAACAATGCATTTAACAACAACAACGGGGAGGGCTTTGAATGTTGGATGAGGACTCTGGGAGGACAGAGTTCAGATCCCCACATGAGCATAGAAATCCACTCTCTCAGCCTCGGGAGGAAGGCAAACCCCCTTTTGAACAAACCTTGCCAAGAAAATAGGTTCGCCTTATGGTGGGCATAAGTCGAGTTGAAAGCACAGCAGCAACATGAGGGAAGAAAGAGAGATTCCAGTCAATACAGCAAGGTTAGGATCATCCAAGCCTTTATATTCCCCATCACCATTTACAGATGCTAGAGCTGGGATAGTGAGGAAAGCGGATAGGAGGAAAATCAACTCATTTGAGAAGTGGTGCTGGAGAAGAGTACGGAGGATACTGTGGATGGCCAAAAAGAGAAGACAGAGCTCACCAGAAAAGACAATAATGCTCGGAAAAATGGAGGAAGGCACACACCAGATGGATGGACTCAGTCAGGGAGGTCACAGGCCTGAATTTGCAGGACCTAAGAAGAGCAAGAGAGGGAGAGCGGGTCTTGGAGATGCCTCATCCACAGGGTTGTCATGAGTCGGGGTTGACTAGAAGGTAGTTAACATCAACAACAACACAAGAAATAAATAATAAATGGGAGCAGGAAGGAAGTAGAGGAGGAAGGAAGGAAGAAATCTATCCTGGGCATTTGAGATTGGGCAGAAATAAATGAATGGAACAAAAGATTTGGAGCAAAAATGAAGGAAGGAAAGGGGAAGAAAGGAGAAGAAACAAATAAAGAGGGAGAAATCTACCTTGGGCATTTGAGATAGACAGAAACAAACACACGATTTGGGATAGAAAAGGAAGGAGAGGAAAGGAGAACCAGCCAATAAAGGGGGAGGGAGATGGAAGGAAGAAATTTGCCTTGAGCATCTGAGATTAGGCAGAAGAAAAGGAAGGAAATCAAGAAAGGGGTAGAAGGCAGGAAAAGGGCAAGAAGATGGAGGAAGAAATCTACCTTGGGCATTGGAGATTAGGCAGAAAGAAGCAAGCGATTGGGGGCAGAAAAGCAGGAGGGAAAGGAGAAAAGGAGGAAGAGAGAAGGGGCTGTTTTAACACACAACACACAATATTTCAGGAAAGTAGGGGGGGAGACCCCACTTAATATTGGGGAGGGTGGGGGCTTTAAATCGACAATGTGAAGAAAGAAGGGGGGAAGTGGAGTCTCCCTCTCTCTCTCCCTTTCCCTGCCTCCCTCTGCCCCCCCATTTCTCTTAATATTAATATTTTCTTAGCATGACTAACACACTTAACATCTCCCTCCCCTCCTCACAGTTGTTGCTTTCTCTCACCCCATTTCCCTGAGCCCCCCCCAACCCCAATAAGGACCCCCAGAAAATGAGGGAGGAGGAACAAAAGCCAGGAAAAGGGGGAAGGAGAAGGGAGAAGAGGTCTACCTTGGGCATCTGAGATTAAGGATGGGAAGGGGGGAGAGAGAGAGAATAAGAAAGGAAAGGGGGAAGGAGAAGGAGAAGGAGAAGGAGAGAAGAAGCCCACCTTGGGCATTGGGGATTAGGCAGAAAGGAGCAACCGATTTGGGGCAGAAAAGATGGAAGGAATTGGGGGGGGGGGGAGGAAAAGAAGCAAGTAAAGGGGAAAGGAGGAGGAAGATGTCGACCTTGGGGGATCTGAGATTGGACAGAAAAGAAGGAAGGATGGGGGAAAGAAGAAGGAAAGAAAGAAAGAGGATGAAATCTACCTTGAGAGTATCTGAGATTGGACAGGGAAGAGGGAAGGAAGGAAGGAAGGGGGGCAGCATAGCAGGAGAGACTCCCCCAGCCCCCCAAATACCCCACGAGTCCCCCACCTTCCTCCCCTCCCGGCCCGCAGTGAGTATGAAGGGACTGAGGGGGGCCTCGGACGTACCGTTGTGAGGGGGCGGCGGTGGGGGCGGAGGCGGGGGCGGTGGCGGAGGCAGGGGCGTTGGGGGCGCCCTCCGTCCCGATCCCCCATCTCCTCCTCCTCCTCCTCCTCCTCCGGGCGGAGGCTCCGGCTCGAGCTCCATGGCGGTCAAGAGGGCGTCGAAGGCGGCGGCGGCGGCGGAGGAGGCAGCAGCAGGAGGAGGAGGAGCGGCGGCGGCCCAGCCAGGTGCCCCCTGCGCCCGCCGCCCCGAGCGCCCATCGCCGCCGCCGCCACTCTCCTCTCCCGCTTCCCTCTTTCCCTCGCTCTCTCCCTTCCGCCGCTTGCCTCGTCGTTTTCTTCTTAGTCTGCCTCAAGATAAGGGAAGATCTCCGCCGCGCGTCCGAACCGCACGCCCGCCGCCGACTGACTGATTGAGGTGACCGGCCGGCCGGCTCACACGCCCCTCTCGCGACCGACGCCCCTCTGCGCGTGCGCGGGAGCCTCAAACTCCTCCTCTTTTCCCTACCCTCACCCAAGGCACGCCGGGGAACGTAGTCCGCGGGGAGAACTTAACACACGCCCCCTCCACTATGCGCGTGCGCGAGAGGCTCAAACTCCTCCTCCTTTTCCTCAGAAACAACTTTCCCTTGCCCAAAGCAAGCCGGGAAAGGTAGGCCTAGGAGTAAGGAGAAAACCCCAACCGCCTCTGGACGAAACCAAAACCCTCCCAAATTAATTCACCCCTTCTCCTCCTCAAGAGCCTCTTTAATTGGGCTTCTCCTCCTCACAGAGAGGCCTCAGCCTGAATTTTCCTCTTCGCTTTCCTTTCGTTACTTTTTCTAATTCCACCATTTTCTCTTTCCTCCCCCCCCCAAGCATAATGGTCTGGTCCGAATGAGAAAAAGGGCTGGAAGTGGGCGGGGCTTGAGGTCCCCCGCGGCGCTCAGCCCCGCCCCTCTCAATGAATATTAATCGCTGGCCGCTTTATTAGTATTAATATTCTCTTGCAACTTAGGCTCTTGAATGGAGTTTTATAAAAAAAAAAAAAGGGGGTCCACTGGAAATAAATGGCAGTTTCACCCCGATTTCTATGTGCTGTGAGCTCCCACCTTATGGAAAGCCTTGGGATTTGTAGTTTTCCAAAGGTCCTTGGCCGAAGAGTGCTGCTGGGTGCCTCACTAAACTAGAAATCCCAGGGTTTTGTAGGAGGGCAGTTTAAAGTGGTGTCAAATTGCATTATTTCTACAATGTAGATGCACCCTAGATGAGGTACATAAATAGAATATTTAAAATAACAGTATATACATATAAATATATACGTATATATACACATATATATATATATGTATATATACATATATGTGTGTGTGTATATATATATATATATATATATATACACATATATACACATACATACACATATGTATTACATATATATATATGTATATATACATATATACAAACATGTATTATATATTTATATATGTATAATATATATATATATATATATATACACATACATATATGTAATATATATATATATATATACATACATATATGTAATATATATATATATATACACATATACATATTATTATTATATGTATATAAGACAAAAAGGGTAAATATCTTGTTGCAAATTAAGGCGACTTAATGTCAGGAGTACATTGGAAGTGTGAAGAGAAAATAATATTTTTGTTTTCTCATATTTGTGGAATATAATACGAAATGACTTATAAATTAAGAATTTTATATATGTAATGAAAAATCTCATACGATTTCAGTAAGCTTTGTACATTGGTCTACTCTAATATATATATATATATATACAGTATACACACACCCAGATTCACCTTAGGGTCGCCATAAGTCCAAAAAGGTTAAAAACACACAGCAAACAAACACCGTATATACATACATACATATATACATATATACATATATATATATATATATATATGTTTGTGTATATATATATATATATATATATACACACACACACACAGACACACTTATATTCCATGGAAAAAGAAAGAAAGGGAAGGATTCTCTCAACTCTCGTACCATCATCAATTCTCATATTCTGACTTCTACCTAATATCCTGACTTTTTTTTCTCAAAGTACTTGCTTTTTTCTGCCATCTTTTAATTTATTGCAAAATTCTATTACAGGAAACCATTCTTCCTCTATTTTCCCCTGAATCTTTTTGGTTGAGCCAAGCCATGAATCTGTCCATCTCTTTCATTTCAAACCATTTTAAGAGCCAGTCCTCGATCGCTGGCAAATCTTGGTGGTTGTTTTTCCATACTTGTGCTACCATTACTCTAGCAGCTGAGACCATATATATATATATATATATATATATATATATATATAATAAAATTATCCACTCTTTCCTTTCTATGGGGCGGGCAGGATATCTTGTTTGACATATTTAATAGATAAATTAAATATGTCCAACAAATTTGATTTTCAAAATGGCCTATATCGTGATATGTACTTTCTTCCAAAAATTTTATAATTTTGGACATCTCCGCCATAGATGGTACCCTGATCCCACATTTATTTTACACTGGGTTTTTTGCAAAATTTGTTCAGAGGAGGTTTGCCATTATTATTATTATTATTATTATTATTATTATTTATTTATATCCTGCCCTTTCCCCAAAACTGGGACTCAGAGTGGCTTACAAGATTAAAAACAGTAAAATTAAAAACAGAGAAGAGTGTTCCATTACAGGGGTAGGCAACCTTTCCCCTTTAAGGACCGAAGGACTTCAGCTCCCAGAAGCCTCAGCCATGTTGGCCAATAGTCCCAGGTTGGCCAATAGCTCCTGGGATTCTGGGAGTTGAAGTCCCTTGGCCCTTAAAGGGAAAAGGTTGCCTACCCCTGCATTAAAACATAGGTAAATTATTACCGTATATTAAAACAGGTTGCATATTATGGCCTTCCCCTGCGGAGGCTGAGAGAGTGTGACTCACCCAAGGTCACCCAGTGGGTTTCAAACATGACCGACCGAGCCGGGATTCGAACCCTGGTCATAGTACAGAGTCATAGTACAACACCCAAAACCATTATGCCTCGCCAAACTACAGATCCCAGGATCCCACAGGACAAGAGTCCTGTATCAACGAACATTTAGGTTTTATTGACAGGTTTATCCGTCAAAGAAAATAAGACTGAGGGCCTGGTTTCCCCCTACTCCAGCAAGGAATCAATAAGTTACAATAAGGGTGCCAGGTCTGGAGGAAGCTGGGATTTGGGAAAGGTTAACTTTTGCTCTGCATTTCAGGAATAGGGAGAGATGCTCTTCTTGCAACAAATCCCACAAAAAAACCAAATTAAAAGAGGGAAAGAGATGAACAGGAGATGGCAGCCTTGGACCCTTCTTCCTAGTCTGTCCTTCCCTGAAACCCTGAAAAAAGGGTTTAGGAAAAGAAACCTTCCAGATGTTCCAACCTGGAGCTCTTATTGCTAGTTATTCAGGGACATTTGGGCTTCCTTTTAGGATGCATAGTTGACCCATCGATAGTGGTTTGAGCATTGGATTGTGACTCTGGAGTTTGTTGTTGTTGTGGAGACGTACGAAAACAAATGGCGATACTTGCCCATAGGGAAGCAGTGGGGAAGACTTGCCCATTGGGAAACATAGGGCAAGTATTCTGTGTTTCCCTATGGACAAGTGCTCTCCTATGTTTCCCATGGGGAAGTAGTCCCCAGTGTTTCCCTATGGCCAATGTTTTCCTATGGTCAAGTATTCATACCCTATGTTTCCTTATGGTCAAGTACAGTATTCTCCTCTATTTCCCTATGGACAAGGATTCCCCAATCTTTCTCTATAGGTAAGTAGTCCCCTATGTTTCCCTATAGGGAAGTATTTTCCAATGTTTCCCTATAGGTAAGTAGTCCCCAATGTTTCCCTATAGGTAAATAGTCCCCTATGTTTCCCTATGGGAAAGTATTGTCCAATGTTTCCCTATAGGTAAGCAGTCCCCTATGTTTCCCTATGGGGAAGTATTTTCCAATGTTTCCCTATAGGTAAGTAGTCCCCAATGTTTCCCTATGGGAAAGTATTGTCCAAAGTTTCCCTATAGGTAAGTAGTCCCCTATGTTTCCCTATAGGTACGTAGTCCCCTATGTTTCCCTATGGGGAAGTATTTTCCAATGTTTCCCTATGGACAAGGATTCTCCAATGTTTCCCTATAGGTAAGCAGTCCCCTATGTTTCCCTATGGAGAAGTATTGTCCAATGTTTCCCTATGGGCAAGTGCTGTCATTTGTTTTAGGACGTCTCGGTGTTGTGTGCCTTCAAGTCATTTCCAACGTATGGTAACCCTAAGAAAAACTTATCATGGGCTTTTCTTGGCAAGATTTGTTCAGAGGAGGTTTGCCATGGCCTTCCCCTGAGGCTGAGAGAGTGGGACTTGCCCAAGGTCACCCAGTGGGTTTCATGGCCAAGCTGGGAATCGAGCCCTGGTCTCCAGAGTTGTAGTCCAACACTCAAACCACTATGCCATGCTGGCTCTTGTGACCAGGGTTCAAATCCCCACTCGGCCATGCAAAACTACTGGGTGACCTTGGGCAAGTCACACACTCTCAGCCCAGGCTGCAACAAATGAGTAAAATACAGATAGAGAAATACAGCACAGTTCTGAGATATATTGCAGAAGCGTACACATGACTGAGTGTACACTCCGCATTTGCACCCGCGTCGGCTGCATCCTGGCCAAGCCGAAAGCCCTGCCAGCCCCACAGAAAAAAGGAAAGGGGAGGCGTTGGGCCCTCCAGAGACCTATGCATGCCAACCCAGGCGCCAGCGCTATAATTCCTCCCAAGCCACTCAGCTGTTTACACACCCATGTATGGACTAATTCAATGCACAGATGTTCGGTTGCTCCAGATGTGGGCCAAAGCATTGGAGGCGCATCATGCTCCGTGGGGCCTGTCTTTTCGTTGCCCCACTTTGTTCCAGATGCCTTTCTCTTCTCCCCATTGGGAGCCAGTGGCAAGGTTGGCAAGGGCTGTGGCTACGCATCATGCCACCCTCCAGGCTCCCCCTCGGAGCAGGTGGGCGCTTCCGCACCGGTTGCCAAATACCGATCCCACCGACCGCTCCCCTGCTCCCGGACCACAGCCTTGGCAAGGCATTTTTTAACTCGCTCAGCAGGTCGGCACAAAGGATCTCCACCAGAAGAGATGCCAGGCAAGAGTCAGGCATTTCTGGGGCTTTATTGGCGTGTCCCTTCAAGTCGTTTCCTATCCTGGATTTTTCTTGGCCAGATTTGTTCAGAGGAGGGTTGCTGTTGCTTTCCCCTGAGGTGGCTGAGAGAGTGTGACTTGCCCAAGGTCACCCAATGGCTTTCCACGGCTGAGCTGGCATTCAAACCCTGTTCTCCAGAGAGTCATATAGTAGTCCAATGCTCAAACCACTACACCACACTGACTGGCCCTACGCAGTGGTTCCCAAACTTTGGTCTTCCAGATGTTTTGAACTCCAGCTCTTAGAATGCCTAACTCTTTTGGCCAAGCTGTTTAGGGCTTCTGGGAGATGGAGTCACACCCCCCCAAAAAAAAGCAACAACAAAGTTTGGGAACCCCTGGGACTCCAACGCTTGAACCACTACACTCACAAGTCTTCCCTGCAAGACTCAACCCCCCCCCCCCCAGTCTGCATTGAGGCTGGGGATTCTGGGCTTTGCAGTCCCCTTGCAAAGACCCATCCCAAGAGGGAGGGACCCCCGCTCTGGCCAAGGAGGAGGGAGGTCAGAGAGGCAGAAAGCCCTCCTTCCCGAAGCTAAGCCAAGCCAAGCCAAGCCAAGCCTCCTCCTCCTCCTCCTCGCCTTCCTTCTCTCTTGTCCAGCTGGCCGGCTTCGGACGGCTCAGAGCCTGGCAGCAGGAGCCCGACCAGGACGGAGGAGGCTTCCCTGGCAGAGCCCCCTTTCCTCCTCCTGCCATCCCCATGGACCCAGCCTGGCAGCCCCCTCGGGGCTCGACCCTCCTGGGCTGGCTCTGCCTTGCCCTCCTGGCCCTTCTCCTCCCAGGGGATGCTGCCAAGGTAGGTAGGCGACGGGCAGCCTCAAGGTGACTTCCCCTGAGGCTGAGAGAGTGTGGCCTTTGCGGTTGTGTGGGGGGCACATCGTTTGGGAGTTCTGGAGAGAGACCCCGTCCCAGGGTTCTCTTGGCAAGTTTGGTTCAGAGGGTCTTTGGCTTTGCCTTCCCCTGAGGCTGAGAGAGCGTGGCATTTGTGGCCATGTGCCTTCAAGTCGTTTCCAACATAGGGTGACCCTAAGCCAAACTTGGCATGGGCTTTCCTTGGCAAGATTTGTTCAGAGGAGGATTGCAATTGCCATCCTCTGAGGCTGAGAGAGTGGGACTTGTCCAAGTGGGTTGCCATGGCTGAGATGGGATTTGAACCCAGTTCTCCAGAGTCCTAGTCCAACTCTCAAACCACTTGTGGTTGTTGTTGTTGTTGTTGTGGTTGTTGTTGTGTGCCTCTGGGACACACTGGGAGCTGTACGTTTCCCCAGCTTTGTATGAGAGTTCCTCTGGAGGGAGGGAAAAGTCAAGATCTCTGCACTTTCCAGTGGCTGAAATGGAGGAAAGCAGATTGTGAACTCTCTTTTGTGAATCTTTAGATCGCTTTTTCACAATGACCAGCTGTATGCTGAACCTTCCTATTCCTCCTTTCGTGGAACTTGAACTACGGGTCCCACCATCCCCTCCCTGCCAGTTGACTGGGGCTAATGGGTGCTGCAGTCCACTATGTCACAAGGGTTTCTGGTTGGAAAAGGCTGGCCTTTTCGTGTTTAAGGCTCAACCTTGGCATTTTAAGATGAAGAGCGGGTGGTCTCTGAGCTTGTGCAGAGAGCAACTCCTTCGACATGGAAGTAAGTCCAGTCCCACCACGGATATATTTGTCTGGATATTCTTCGCCTTGCATCTGCAATTCAGGAGAGCTGTTGCTCTTGGTGTTTTGTGTGGTACAAGACACAGTACAGGATTCGAGCAAATATGAGCCCGAGTGTTGTGGACTTCTTCATGTTTTTACATGCAGTTGGTGACAAAATGTGCAGCTGGGAAGGGGGTTAGATGTGCAGTTGGGGTGGGGGGAAAGTGGACAGAAATACGACCCATGTTCCTGCGCATTTGCTTGTTCAGAAGTTAAACAGCACACAATGTCTCCATGTTTTTGTTTCCAGTGTGAGGTTTCTGACAAAGCATTCCTGCAGCTGGGGAAAAAGAAATCTGCCTTAATAAAACCCGGGTCGATATCCACAGGCCAGAGAGGATGGCATGGCTGCCCATCCATGTGTTTGGGTGGCAGTAATGGGAAGGGGTGCCTTCCAATGTCGCAGCGCAGTCTGGCCTTGGCCTTGCTCCTGGTCACTTTGCATGGTTCGCTCCAAACTCTTTCTCAGTCGGATGGCTTTCTGGGGATAGATAAAGTCTTGATTTTCACCAAGACGCTGCCAAAGACGATCAAGAAAGATAGGGCCTTCGCCCACGCATGGCCGCCGTGTGGGGACGCCTTGCATCGGGGCAAGGGAAGCACCCTTCCTTCAGCCCCAAACCTCTGGGTGCCATTTCCAGCAAAGAACAGGTGTGGCTGGCTGGGGGTTCATCTTTGTGCGTTTGTGTGTGTGTGGGCTTGCAATACACACACAAAGACTCCATTCTTGCAGGGAGGGCTAGTTGGTTGTCAGGACTTAAGGAGAGTGTGGGAAAGTGACAACTCTCTGAATGCTAGGATCTGCTATTCTACGCTCTGCCCTTGGGTGCTATGAGCCAGAAATATGGTCACATTTTTTAAAGTTGTTGAGCATGGTACTGTTGCATTTTGGCCGCTGTTATTTGTGGGATTTCCAGCCTGGTGTGCTAAACTGGCATGGGATGAGGTTCACTTTCATTTATTTAAGGGGTGGGCACCCATTTGCTGCTCTGCCTCAGGCAGCAACATATCTTGGGCTGGCCCCATTGGTTGTTCATATCAGAGCAGAAACTTTGATCTGGCCAGATGTTTCGGCCTACAGCTCCCATGTTGTCAAGAGTAAGGGATTGTGGGAGTTGTAGCTCAAAATATCTACAGGGCAGTAATTTTGTGCCTCTGATATATAGAGTAGGAACCTTGCTTGGTCTTCTGCTTTCGAGAGGGGGAGCATATCCCATTCACCCACAACCCACATTTGTTGTAGTTGTTGTTCTTGCGTGCCTTAAAGTCATTTCTGACTTATGTCGACTCTAAGGCAAAGCTATCATAGGGTTTTCTTGGCAAGTTTCTTCAGAGGGAGCTTGTCATGGGCATCCAGTGAGGCTGAGAGAGTGTGACTTGTCCAAGGTCATACTTCCCAAGGAATGGGAAGCCTGGTGGAAGAGCTAAGACTGCAGCAGATGGAAGTCCCCAATTGCATTTGCAGTGATGCCCGTGCCAATTGCATTGCAGGGAAGCTGCAGCCCCTGTTACAAATCTGGGATGGGATCCAGGGATGCAGCTTTGGGGGCAAAATGCATTAATGTCCACTTGAGGTTGGACAACACTGCCATCTTCTCTGTCAGGGCAAGGAACTGGGACCAGGGCAAGTGGCATCAAGAGTCGGATGTTTTCTGAAAGCCACCATGCAAATGCCAGCGGTCCTCGATGGTGGCACTTGGGTGTCAAATCATCCTGGCAGGGAATTAAAATCCCTACTGTGCTTAAAGAGAAAGAGACTGGTGGAAGAGAGGAGACCAGCTTTCTTTCTTTCTTTCTTTCTTTCTTTCTTTCTTTCTTTCTTTCTTTTTCTCTCCTGGCACTGGTTATGCCAGTTTCATGGCACGTCTGTTTGCAACAAAGGTTTCCGGTGGAGGATGAAGGAAGGACACAGCAGGAACATGGCTGCGGGCTGTGTCTTGGGAAAGATGTTGGGGCCAGACTCAGGGCTGGGAAATGAGGACCAGCCCAGGAATGAGTGGCGTGAGTATTGTTGTAGTAGAGGATTTGTAGCACAAAATGGCCCTTGGATCAGGCCCTTGTGTGTGGCCCTGGCCTCCAGTCTGGTGCATTAGCTGAAAAATTGGGTCTATCCATCATCTCAAGTCTTCCATAATAACCCACAATGTCATTCTGGTACATTACAGGAAAGTAAAATGGCAGCTAAGCAGCGCTGACCATCACTGCTTGTAGCAATTGCGCAAAACATGACATTAAAATAAAACAGAGTTCGGGCAATAGCAGGAGGCACTTGATCCACATATCTTCCAACGTTTCAAAGGTGAAAACTAGGACATGTATAGCCAGACCACATCAAGTCAAGATGGCAAAAGTTATGAATGAGGAAGAACAGACAAGCTATGCAAGTTGAGGACAAAGGGGGAAAGTAGGAGAGAAACTGGGACATTTTAAAAACAGCTGAAAAGTGGGATGACAGAGGATTGACTGGGACCATGCCTGCTAAACATTTGGAAGGTATGAATCCATCCCTAAAGTTGCCCAAAGATGCCTGGAGCCAGCTTGCAAAGTGCCATGGTGGGAATCATATGACTCTCAGACCTTTTGGAATTGTAGTTCCTCTCATCCTTCATCCTTGACTAGGATTGCTGGGAGTTGCAACCCAGCCCCATCTGGGAAAGCCTACCAGTGTCTGCCCTTGAACTTCATTCAGAAAGGATGGGAAATCTCTTTCAGCCGGGGTGGGTGGGCAGATTATATTTCAGAGAAGTTTTGGGGGGGTGCCAGTGGGAACCAAACAGAAAAAGGGGAGGAAACAGAAATGGCATTTCTCCTTCTGCCATAAGTAAGGCTTAGGAGAAGCATTTCAACCTTGCAGCGTGGAATATGTGGAAAATACGTGTGCAAAAGTTGGGAATCGGACCAAGGGTTGTGTCATGGAGAAGGAGGTGTGGCTGTCTGGGAAATGCCAGAGGGCCAGATTCGGTCCCCAGGGCTTCAGGGTCCACTCCCTTGAAGGCCAGGAAACTGGAGACATGTCTTTCTCCTTGGGCACTTTGCTTTGCCCTGAGGAGCATCTCTCTTGGCACAGTCCCAGCTTGGCTTGCATTGACTGGAGCAAGAGGGCATCACGCTCAGTCCAGCCACATCTATCTGCAGAATGGCTGCGTTCAACGTTTCCTCCATCCCGGCCCCCCAAACAAGTTGTTGATCTTAACTTTCCCGGATGACCTGAAAAGCAAATCTGTGGGAAGTTGGGCTCTCAGCTGTTTTCTTTGTCTGGAAGTGGCCTAAGCAAATCTGCTGTGCAAACTCTCTGGGCAAAGGCTAGGCTGGGAAAGTTGGTCTAGGGGTCTTCCGGGCCCTTTTTGCTCCAGCGCAGATTGTGATTTCTGCATGTTTCCGGAGGGCTTGGATCTGCAACTTTGCCCATCCATTCTGGCACCGAGTCAATGGATGAGAATTAGATCAAGAGGCACCGGTTTCTGTTCTCCCAGGGATGTGGCTACGGAGGGGAGGCAAAATGAAAGCATTGCCCACCAAATACGAATCCTGCACCCAACGAAATGTTCCTTCAGTCTCCAAATTTCTAAGCCTTTGAGAGAGGTGGTTCCTCTCTGCTTTAAAACTGCCAGAGGGATGAGTTTGGAGGGCCACAAAGCAGCCTTGCATGCCACCTTTTCCCCCCTGGCTTTTCCTTTTTTCCAAAGTGGCTTAAGGCCGGCCAGCCATCATGTTTTAGCTTGTGCCTGTCATCAGCTCCAATACCTAGGAGAGGCAATGTCAGGCCAGGACAAGCAGAATTCTCCCATCCACCATAAGATCCTGGAAGCTGCAATTTCAGTAAGAGTAACTTCATCCAAATATTTGACTTCAATAAATAAATGCACTTCCTACAACTCCCAGGAAGCTTCCCCAGCCAGTGGAGCCACTGAACGGGGGATTCTGGGAGCTGTAGTCTAAAGGAAAACTCCATTTTACCAACCTTCCCCCCCCCCCCCGCCCACCATAGTTTTGCCTTGTTGTTGTTCTGTGCCTTCAAGTCGTTTCTGACTTATGGCGACCCACGTGGTGTAGTGGTTTGAGACACTGGAGACCAGGGTTCGAATCCTGGCTCAGGCATTTAGACCCACCACTGGGTGACCCTGAGCAAGTCACACTCTCTCAGCCTCAGAGGAAGGCAACAGCAAAAACCCCTCTGAATAAATCTTGCCAAGATGGTAACCTCAGGGCTAAGGGATCTGTTAATATTTCTGACAGACTATACAGTGCCCAGAGATCTTCATGTTAATTAATAGGCAATTTAGACAGGTTATAAATAAAATAATAATTTACCCTCATACACCAGAAATCCTTAGCTGGCCAGATTAATCCCTTTATCTCAGCATTTAAGATGTCAGATAGAGGCCAATATTTTCCTGATTTGACTTAAATTTGAAGTCAGGGTTCCTTAACTCTGCCTCCTTTATTATTCTTTATTTGTCTTGCCTTTATTGCCTCTTCTGTTTAATTTCTGCCCCATTCCCTCTTTTATTCTTTATATAGCAAGTACATTTCTATACCATTTATATCATTACTTTCATTTATGGGCTTGAACCTTGGATTTCTTTATTTCTGTCACAATGCTGTGGAGAACCTAAAAATCCTGAGGTAAAAGTTGCCTGAAAAATGATATAAAATGTATAAATCGGTGTGTTGTGAAAGCTAGGCCTTACTACAGTGATAAAAATTACCTCAGAGAGGTGAAAAGTTTCCCTCAGACTGAGGCCAAGTTACTTTCTATAAATGAGGCCTACTCTTAAGGCAAACTAATGAGGTTTTCTTAGGAAGATATGTCCAGAGAAGGTTAAAATGCTGGACAGAGGCCAATATTTTCCTGATGTGACATAAATTTGAAGCCAGGTTTCCTTGACTCTGCCTCCCTTCCTTGTTATTTTTCTCTTGTCTTGCCTTTTGTCACCACTTTGGCTTTCTTTGTGCCCCATTCCCATTTTTTATTCTTTATATCACTGTTTATATTTCATTTGTGGGCTTGAACCTTGGGTTTCTTTATTTCTGTCACATTGCTGTGGAGAAAGTAAAAATCCTGAGGTAAAAGTTGTCTGAAACGTGATATAAAATGTATAAATTGATGTGTTGTGAAAGCTAGGCCTCTTCAATGATAAAAATCACCTCAGAGAGGTGAAAAGTTTCCCTCAGACTGAGGCGAAGTTACTTTGTATAAATGAGGCCTACTCTTGACAGTGAAGCCTTCACACTTTTATAAAGGAACTGTTGCCAAAGAAACTACCACATCCCAGCACTCCTCAATGTATTGGACTACAACCCCCACCATCCCCATCCAGCATGGCCAATGGTCATAGTGGCTGGGGATGGTGGGAATCATTATCCGCCATATTAGACTGCCAGGAGGCTGTTTTGTTAGTTCAGAGTCAAACACTTGTCGGAATTTATATGGCTGAGGGGGATTCAAATGGGACAACTCTTCATTGGCCGTTTATCAAAATGCCGCTGGCCCTTATTGGCTCATAGCCATTGACCAATGATTGGCTGATTTTGGGGGACTTGTAGGTCATTGGCCAAAGGAGTGTATAAAAGGGACCCCCCCAAACCTGCCAGAGGTCATTTGGAGCTGAGCTGCCCAGAGGTGAAGAAGAAGAAGAGCTGAAATCACTGAAGGCTGAAGATAGGAAGAGCTCCAGAAGGCAGAAGGAAAGCTGGAATCCCTGAAGGCAAAAGATGGGAAGAGCTCATCCAGAAGAAGGCCCTGGGAAGAAGGCAGAAGGAAAGCTGAAATCACTGAAGATGGGAAGATCCAGAAAAAAGAAAATGGGAAGAAAGTAGAAGGAAAGCTGGAATCCCTGAAGGCAGAAGATAGGAAGAGCTCCAGAAGGAAGAAGATGGAAAGAAGGCAGAGGAAAGCTGGAATCCCTGAAGGCAAAAGATGGGAAGAGCTTCAGAAGGCAGAAGATGGGAAGAATATAGAATCATAGAGTTGGAAGAGACCACAAGGGCCATCTAGTCCAACCCCCTGCCATGCAGGAACTCCCAATCAAAGCATCCCTGACAGATGGGAAAGCAGAAGGAAAGCTGGAATCCCTGAAGGCAGAAGATGGGAAGAGTTCATCCAGAAGGAAGCCCTGGGAGGCAGCTGGAAGAAAACCTAAATGGCTGAAGGCAGAAAAAGATGAACTGGCTGAAGGGCAGATGCTGGGAAGGAGGCAGAAAGAAGAAAAGGTGAGATCATTGCAGGTACTTAAAAAAAGAGCTGAAAACTAGTACAAAAGGTGCTGAAATCCGTGTGTCTTCTTCCTTGAGAGTCTTGTGATTTTTTGTATGGGATCAAATATTGGGTGGTATCTTATTTAGGGGATAATGGTCATACATTGATTGATAGCTGTGGGTCCTTTGGGAGCAAGTGGCTGCTGGGGGGCAAATAATAGATCTCCAACCCGGTCTCCTGTGTCTTTCTTGGGTCTTGTCAGTAATATGGGACTAAATATTGGATGGTATATTATTGAAGGAACAGTGTTCATATGTTATTACCATCTTTCATACTTGGGTCACTACACAACTGATGATGTGTGTTTTCTCTAGTGTTACAAAGTGTGGTCTGGGTTTCAGTCTCTCCCAAAGCCTGGAAACTTTTAGGTGGGTATTTTTGGGCAAGTTTGCCCTCAAGGGAAAGGTAAATCTCTGAGCAAATCTTGCCAAACCTATTCAATAAGCAAGTGTACATGTGAAAGCACATAACACTAATGCTAGCATCTCTTACAAGGTTCTAATACTTGGGTTTAAAGAGAGATTCCAAGCCAAACCTACGCACAACATGGAAAGTGTCCTGAAGCAATGAATGCTACTCAAAATGGTGGCCTAGGGACCAGGGTTGGGCCTTGAGGCCTCACTTGGTTGTTGGTTCGTGGAGGGTTTCCAGGAAAGAAACACAATGCCAACCAAAAGGCACAAATAGGGCACACTAATAAGGGAGAAGAGGTCCTCCACGTCACATACCTTAAGGACTGGATTAAAAGGTTTTCTTAAGAATTTCCTAGTGCCAATGGGACATATGTAAGTGATGGGTTCACAAAATGAACTTGACAGTGCCTGAAGAGTATCTGTTAGTTTGGTCGGACATTATAAAACTTTTGCCACATTTGAGGTCATGGTTTTAAAAAACCACTTTCTACAAGGTTTGCCTCTCCATTCTCATACAGCTCTATGGAAAATATAATAGGCTCCACATGACTATGGAAACTGCACATTTATTTGGGATGCTTTAAGTAAGCCAAATAGAGGCCTAATAGGTTATAATTGGTCTCCTTCTGTGAGCCATCTTTTGGAAGTCTGGGTTTCGGTCTCTTTCCAAGGCCTGGATGATTTGGGGCAAGCGAAGCTCAGGGGAAGGCGATGGTAAATCTCAATAAATCTCCCCAAGCCTGTTCCATAAACCAGAGTTCATGTAAAAACACATAACAATATTGCCATATATATATATATATATATTACAAGGCTCTAATGTTTATGTTTAAAGAGGTATTCCAGGCCTAAGATACACTCGAGTGCTGTAACCCTGAAAGTGGGCTAAAGCAATGGATGCTACTCAAAATGGTGGTCTGGGGACTAGTGATATGAGCCATGGCTCTTGGTTCTCGGAGAGTTTCCGGGAAAGAAAAACACTATCACAACCAAAGTGCACAAATTTGGTCTTGGTTCTTGGCACACCCTAAAGGGGGAAAGTGCCGTTTTTCTATATCACACACATGGCTTAAGAAGCAGTGTATTAAAGGGATTTCTTAAGAATCTTCTAATGTCAGAGGTACATAAGTTCACAAAATGAATTTGAAATGGCCCAAAGGGTATATCTATCTGGACATAAAACTGTTTTGCTCCATTTGGTGTCATGCCACGGTTCTAAAACTCCCATTTTCCTCCTCATCTGGTGGAAGCAAACAAAATGACTAATTTTCTACAAGGGTATCACTCCATTCTCATACACCAGTATGGGGAAATGTAATAGTCCCAACATGATTATAGCAAAACTGCACATTTATTAGGCATTGTTTAAGCCTAATAGAAGTCTAATAATAGGTTATATAGAATTGATTTCCTTCCATGAGCCACCTTTTGGATCCCACTCTGGGAAAAGGTGGCCTATAAAATGGTTGTTTTTGGATCCTGTAGAGATCAGCCAAATGTGTAGTTTTCATTAACATGTGCACAGTTGTGGTAATGGCTTCTTCTCAATGAATGAATCTGATAAAAATGTCAGAACCTTGACAATGCATCACACAAAAGCCACCTTAGCCTATCATCCACTGCCCTGAGTGGGCAACCAGGAAATGATGGCAATAGGAAGCCATGGGCTCTAGGCCAGATCTAGGTCCATTGCAAGAAATCTTGCCAAGAAAACCCCGTGATAGGGTTGCCCTAAGTCAGAAAAGACTTGAAGCCACACAAGTAACAACAACAACAACAACATTGACTGGGTAACTCTTGAGTGAGGCACACTCTCTCAGCCTCAGAGAATGGCAATGGTGAACTCCCTACTCCTGAATAAACTTTGCCAAGATCGCTGTGGTCTCTGCCCTCCTTCCATCCCTCTTTCCACTTGTGTCATGTCCCTCGTAGGGACTGTTTTGTTTTTTATTACTCAGGAAGCCTTTTCCAAACCCTGCTTTCTGCCATTTTCTCTTTAGGGCTCCAAATGCAGGCCTCAGGATTCCAATTTCAGTTGGAAATCTGGTTGTATGTGAAAGAGAGAGAGTTGGAGGCAGGATGCAATTCTTCCCAAACTGAGCAGCCAGCCGCCTCTCCAGGCCGGCCGGTTTTTGTCTCTGAAGGGGGTGCCAGCGTGGGGGCAACATCCTGCCACCTGGTGCTTTGTGCCAAATGTCGCTCCCAAATCTGTTGGCTTGATTAAGACTTCCCTCGGTCCAGATTGCAAGCCCAGCCCAGACAGTTCCTGTTTAAGGAAGCCGTTTCCAAAACACTCCGTGACTTTTGTTTGTCTATATTTGGGGACGGAAGCAAAAACCGATGTGCAATATGGGTCCTGAGATTGTCACAGGGACTGGACTCTTACCTCGCTCTGCCCTACAGATCTTAGAAGATCCCAGAATCCTGCCCTTCCCATTCATTGGAATCCAGTTGAACCTAACCTCCCTCACCCTATGTGAGGTGCCCTGTGTTTCTCAGAGGCACCCCAATCTTCTTGAGCATCTGCTGTATACATTAAATGGAGGAAGGATTTGGGAAATCGGGGATGGGGGAATCACTGCAAAATGAAGCAGTCTGGAGGTATATCTGTGGATGCGATAGGAAGACCCCTCTCTTTCCTTTGCCTCCCTTTGGATAGTGGCCATGCCAGATCAGGATTTCCAGCTTCCATTTACACTCCACATTGCCCTCCTGAGCCTTGTTGAACAAGCCTCCCTTTGATCTAAAGCCTTGTTTTCCTGTTTGCTCAGGTGAACAAACTTCCAAGCTGACACTAGCTGATGGATTTAGGCTCATCCAATTTGGCCAGGGGCCTCCCGCTTTCTGTGCGACTCTCTTTGCTTACTTTGAAGACTCAGAACAAAGCAAGTTTCTCTCGAGTTTGCTGTTTCCATTTAGACTAGCACATCTGAACCTCAAAGCATCACAATCTGGTGTCATCCATGTGTTATCCTACCGCTCACAATCGGCTGGATTCATGCACAGGCTAAGGAAAGGACAACTTTAGGGACACAGGCTATGAGGAGACCTGAAAATACAAAAGAAGCAAAATGATTGTGCATGAATAAGAACATTCCTGTTCCATTTGGAAACCTCACACCACTGACCAGTAGAGATTCAAGGCAGGATTTCCCCAGAATTTGTGTTATTACCTCTTGGGGAGGGATGTACTAAGTGGAAAATGTCAGGGAGCTGGGAGGAGCGCATGGAGCCATGGGGCAGAAAATCCCAGCACTGTTGCATGCCAGCCATCCTATCTGCTTTCAAACCCTCCTTGCAGGTGTTCGGAGACACCGACCAGGTGCGCATGACGTCCGAAGGCTCAGATTGCCGTTGCAAGTGCATTCTGCGTCCCCTCAGCAAGGATGCCTGTAGCCGCCTCAAGGAGGGCAGTGTCCGGGTGGAGGACTTCTACACGGTGGAGACGGTCAGCTCAGGGGCCGACTGCCGCTGTTCCTGCACTGCCCCACCAGCCTCCCTTAACCCCTGCGAGAACGAGTGGAAAATGGAGAAGCTGAAGAAACAGGCGCCCGAACTCCTCAAGGTAACAGAACGCCTTTTAGGTGATGATGGAGGAAGGGTGAAATGTGATGGCACTATACACCTTGGCCACATCTTTGGCGGGTCTCAGGGAGTGTATTTTGTTTTTGTTTTGTTTTTAATTTACAATAAAACATCAAATACATCAATACAAACGCATATAACATTTATACATACCAACAAAAACCAGAAAGAGAAACAGAACATTTAATAACTTCCTGAGTCCAGTCTAGGTTAGTTCAGAATATCATAACTACGTATCTTTTTCACTTTTGAAACCCATCTCTTATATTCAAATTATAAATACTCTAAGCCTTCTTCTCCTTATCTTATTAAAGTGAAAATACAATGCAGTATTTCATCTACATTCTTATACATCTCTTTTATCTTTCTTATATCCTTCAAGTTTTACTTCCAAAAACCAAAAGCCTTGTTTTATAATTATATATTATGATTTGATGATCATTTTTTCATATTCACTTTCCTTCAAAAAAAGATATTAAAGGGTCCTCACGGAGTGTATTTTGAAAGCAAAAGACCCCAAGGTTCAAGTCCTAGGATTTCCAAAGAAGAATTCTGCCCCAAATCCTCAAGCCTTTTCAATCCAGCTGCCTTTTAGAAAGAAAGTTTTCAAAGGATGGACTTTTGAGAGGGTGCCGTATTATTGCTTTAAAGGGAATTGTGTTGTTGTTGTTTAGTTTGCTTTTCCTCTTTTTAAATGTATATATTTGAATCAGAAGTGTGCTAAAAGATCAAGCATTAATCAATATCAAGGCAGCGGTTGTCATTGAGTCTCCTCCCAGGCTCATAATGAAGGCTGTCTGCAATTTCTTCTGTGTGGGAGGAAGCTACACTGGACACACGGACCACATTCCTGAGTAGAAATTGTGCGTGTAAGAAGAGTCTTCATATTTAAGGATGTTTCCGTCATAATGGATGTGGATTGTAACTTGCCTTCCCCCTGCAAGCAGGCAAAAATAGCAACCCGTTTGCCGGTGTTGAAGGCCCTCCATACCTTAAGAACCACTCTGAGGTCCCTGTTTGGCTCTACCAATTCTTGGTACGAAGCCAGCACCCATTTACACCTAAATGAATAAGACAAGTGTTTTCCACCTTTGCCTTAAAAATAATCTCCCCAACATTCCTAAATACAGGAGGGCTCTAAAACATGGATGTGAATGTTGTTTGGATACTTTTTGGGGTGGCGAGGGCCAGCACTGAGTAAGTAGCTTTGTGCTCTTCTTTGATTCATGGGCCTGGTCTGAACGGAAGCTGATGGAAAACTGAAAAGAGAAAGGAACAAACAGGTGGGAGGAATATGCTGCTCAAGTCTCTGTAGATTAACTCAGAGCCCATGGCTGGTTCTTGTTCTTGCACTCCCCATGCTGTCCACCCTGAAGTTGCAGTCCATGGTTGACCTGCTCGAAGGAACCCTCTACAGTATGGACATGATGAAAGTCCATTCGTACATCAACAAGGTGGTGGCACAAATGAACACCCTCGAAGAGGTAAGCCGGAGAGCAAGGGTGCAGATTTTTGGGGGTTAGGAGGAATCCAAAAGGTTGGAGCTGATGTTTCCTCAGCTCACTCAAAAATTAGAAAAGTTCCTGGAAGGATTCTGGGAGTTGTAGTCCTCCACTACCCACCCACAATCCCAAACTCTGCTCCTGGCACAGCTTAGTCAAGGATGTCTTTGTCTCAATGGGAAATGCAAAAGGCAGCAATAAGTGATTCCTTGGGGCATTGGATTGCACCTTCCCATACCTCCCTTCCCATAAAGTCGGAGAAGTTCCTTAAGGATTGTGTAGTCCAACTCCCTGCCATGCAGGAATCCACCGCTGAAGCACCCCTATTCTTTAGCTGGAATTAATCAAAGCTTGGAAATGTTCCTTTTGAGGGGGAGACTACAATTTCCATATTTCCTTAGCTTTTTCAAGCTTTGTCCAGGACTTCCTGAGATCCTGGGACCTCCAAGTACTTAAAAAATAACATTTCCAAGTTTGGAGAATAGCACTGAGCCTGCTGGCACCAGTTGTCCTGGGCAGCTGGGCAGCAGCTGGGGAGGCGCAGAGGAGTTTCATGTTTCCCCCAACCTCCCCTCCTTTTCCTCCTTGGTCTTGCCATAGACCATCAAGACAAACCTGAGCCGTGAGAATGACTTCATGAAAGAGAGCGTCCTGCACCTAAGCAACCAGATGAAGCGTTATGAGAACTATTCGGACATCATGATGGGCATTAAGAAAGAGCTGTCCAGCCTGGGTTACCAGCTTCTGCAGAAAGATGCTGCTGCAGCCCCAGAACATAAAGCCCAGGTTAGTCATGTCTCCCCACCATCTGCCCCATCCTTGCCAACCACCAGGATTGGAAGCTTCATGCATCGTGTTATTCCTGTGAATTAATTCTAAAAAAATGTCTCCAAAGCTGCATCCATGCTTTGGGGGGGAAATTGTCTGTGGGACAAAACAAGACCCTATTGCTTCCTTGGCTCCATTAGGGGGCATTTTGTTGAAGAAAAATTGACATATTTTGCTTTTGAGGGTGGAGAGATAAGAGAGGTAGCCCCCTTGCTGATCTGATTAGCCGCCTAATCTCCAACAGTTGACTATCCTTAGGGTTAGGGAGCCCAGTAGTGAAGAACAAAGTGTATCTTGTTTTTTTCTTCCTCCTCCTCCTGAATCTCCCAATATTTCTGATATCATCCATATTCTGTGTTTTACTTGGGTAACTGGGTAAAAATGGGCGCAATCAAGCTATTAAATCTTATTGATTTTGTAAGCTTAAAAAGGACTTTGTGCATGAAGTTTTTTGCACTGTTGCGCTTAGCATTTCATTTATTTGTTACTGATCCATTTTATTAGTTAGTTAATTTCAGTGCCACCTTTCTCAGAATGGGTCACAGAGGTGCAGAAAGGCAGGTGACTATTTTGGAAAGTGAACCACAACTCCCAACCACTTTAATTCGACCTTGGACAGATGGCAAACCTGCCATTGGCATTGACCAGCCTGTGCCACACAATGTACATTCCTTGTTGCTTTGGCACAGTTGTGCTAACAGCTGCTCCTCTTTCTCCTCCTTGTTGCCCTTTTGGCCAGCTGCTCACTCCTCTAAAGTGCAAAGAATTCAAGACGCCAAGCCATGATGGCCTGGGACACATCTCTCATTTTTTGAAAGCCTGAGATGTAGATATGGGTCAGACAGCTTCCTTGGCTGGTGTGATCTTTTGCTGAAATTCCCTTCCGAGTAAGATGAGATCAGTAACTCCTTTGGTCTGACAAAGTGGGTTATCTCCGTTGCCTCCTTTATGGTGCACTGCCCATGCCACATCTGCTGGCAACTATTGTTCCTTCGTCTCCTAAAGTCATTCATTTTCCTCTTAGGACACGTCTGGTGCAAAAGGCAAGAATGGAACTGGGAAATATTCCGGCCCTCGGAAGAGCCTGGGGGACAAACCCACCCCGAGGACCTCCAAGGAGAAGCATCCCAAAGTAGAGAAGCAGAGGAAGGAGAGCAGCAAAAGCCGGACGGGTGCAACACAGCCAACTGCCAAGCCCAGATCTTCGGGTCACCAGCAAGCAGTGATCCGGGGGATCACTTACTACAAAGCTGGGCATCGGGAAGAAGCGGAGGAGCTGGTGAGCAACCGGGGTGAGTAGTAAAAAGAGGGGCTTGGATGGAGTGGGACTGTGAAGCCATCTGGAGGACTTGGAAAGTCAGCAAAGGTATTTGGGCACACAGGGCAGAAAATGCTACAAGCATTTCTCTTCATGCCTAGGAGTATCAATACAAAACCCCCAAAAATAAATCAATGACATAACCATTTGTAACACTCTAAATCTGCTGCTGGAAACACCGCCACCCTAAAGGTAGGGACAGCTCTGTGATTGTTCTTTGCAGAGACTTCTATGAAGGGAGCTACAAATGTGGAACAGCAAGAGGAGGGCAAAGCTTCTGTGTCTGCCCATCCAGCCGAGGGGGTCCAACCAAGGGCAGGAGAAAAACCCATAACAACTTCCCATCCCAGTACTACCAGTACGACCACCCAACCACCTAGCACCACTTCATCTCCCAGGACTAGCACCCGAGGTCCCCCGGGCACTGGTCTGCCCATTGGAGAGCGTGATGGCGTTACCGAGGGACCTGCAACCCCCAACCATGGTAGGTACAAAGGCAATGATGGCTGGGGATTGTGGGTGTGGCAATCTAAAAAAGAAATGGATTTTTCCAAGCTCTGGCTCAAAGTCAGTTTGGAGAAATCCAAGGGGTGATTGGCAAATTTTAGACCTTGTTAAAATTATCAACACCAAGTTTAGAATTCATAATGCTGATCAGTAAAACAGCAAAATTCATCCAAGCCAAAGATGGGAATTATGTGGTCTCCCAAAGAAGATGGGGATTCTGTGGCTCCCCAAATGTTGCCAAACATCATTGTTTGCCCTCCAAGCTGGGGAGGGCAGAGGAAATGTTTTGACTTCCCAGGGCAAGGCTCAAGCTGGTCTGTCTCTCCTTTGGCTTTTCAGTGAGCGAAGCAGAGTGTGAGGGGACTCTGGAAGCAGTTGAAGCCCCTGAGAAGCAGCACAGCTACGGGCGCAACGAGGGGGCCTGGATGAAGGACCCTGCTGCCAAGGATGATCGCATCTATGTCACCAACTACTACTATGGAAACAGCCTGGTGGAGTTCAGAAACTTGGACAATTTCAAACAAGGTGAGGAGGGGAGGGGCAACTCAAAGGAGCAAGAGCTTCCTGGATGGCGGGTGGGGCTTCAAAAAGGTCTGAGGTCAAGAGTGCTCCTATGTTTTGTCTCAGGGCGTTGGAGCAACCTGTACAAGCTGCCCTACAACTGGATCGGGACTGGTCACGTGGTGTTCCAGGGTGCTTTCTACTACAACCGGGCCTTCACCAAGAACATCATCAAGTATGACTTGCGACAGCGCTTTGTGGCAGCCTGGTCCATGCTGCACGACGTGGTGTATGAGGACACCACACCATGGAAGTGGCGAGGCCACTCAGACATTGACTTTGCTGTGGATGAGAGCGGCTTGTGGGTGATCTACCCGGCGGTGGACTATGACTATACCCAGCAGGAAGTCATTGTAGTGAGCAGGCTGGATCCTGGAGATCTTTCAGTTCGCAGGGAGACCACCTGGAAAACGGGGCTGAAACGCAACTCTTACGGGAACTGCTTCATCATCTGTGGGATCCTCTATGCTGTGGATGAGTACAACACCAAGGAAGGCCAAGTGACCTACGCCTACGATACCCACACAGACACTGAGGCCAACCCCAAGCTCCCTTTCGTCAATGAGTTTGCCTTCACTACACAGATTGACTATAACCCAAAGGAGAAGGTCCTCTATGCTTGGGACAATGGCCACCAGGTCACCTACAGACTACGCTTCGTGTCTTGAGTGTTCAGCCCTCCAGAATGGGTCATGTGCGGGTATTACAGCCTTCTCCCCACACAGTCTTGGATGAAGGACCATCCTTGGTCCTTGGATGGACTAAACCAAGATCAGTCCATGGAGTGTAGAGCTGTGCATGGCTCAGCTGCTGTCATCTATCAAAATAGCTTCCCAGAGAATGGGTCACCATGTCTGAGAGCTTCCAAGGTGTTGGCGAAGGGGAAAAACAGGAGGAAGGGGAGCATCTCACACAAGCTTTTTGTTAGCCTCCCACCTTAAAGTGTTGTTCTTTCAAAATATTCTAGTAGAGTGTGTATATATGTATACAGATATATGTGTGTGTCTAAAAGTAAGTTGTGCTAGACCATGAGTAAACCAAAAATCCACAGTTGAGTCATGACTTCATTAGGACCAAACAAGATTGAACAAAACAGTGCAAGCTTTTGAGTTCCTCAGATAGCTCTTCATCAGGTTAGGGCTTTCTTTTTGTTATCACCAAGTCAGATGAAGAATCCTGGCCAACTTGAACACTTGCACACTTCGGTTGGGTTTTGGTTGGTCCTAAATGAAAGTATGATCCAACTATGGATTTTGTTTTCATTGAAGTGTGTTACTTCCACTATTTAATGAGTTAGGATATAGACAAGAGCTGTCAAAATGGCAAATTAATTCCGCTGAAATCAGGTAGCAAGGGACACCTGCAGAAATTATTTCTTCTATACTACTATTAGTTTCACTCTGGCAACCCTAATTATTTGGAAGAGTTGTGTGCCTCAGATGATAGACGCTGGGAAATGGTAGCAAGGTATGGAAGAGAGAGTTTTGTACAAAGCTTGGCAAAGTTCCTTTTTCGGACTCTGAAAAAAAGGAACTTTGCCAGATTCTCATTGTGAACCATGAGGCCTCCCTTGCACTCTTTAAGCTAGATTTCCATAGTGGCAGAAGGCACAAACCCCAGAATTGAAGAAAAATTCACCTATCAACCCAGTTGCCTTTTCTGCATGGAACAGAAAGAAAGGAACTCCCAGAATTTATTTGTGTTAGGTACCTCTTTCTTCCGAGGGAGCGCACCTCTCTTCACCTCTCCCCTTTTTCTTCCAGGGAATAAAATGAAAGCTGGACTTTGGCACTGAGACAATGTTGGGTTGTTCAAATGTATGGGAATTTGGCATTGCTCACCGTTTAATACTGAGACTGGGCTTAAAGCTAAATGATACCCAACGGAGAGAAAGCGGGGGAGGCAGCCAACGGGTTTGGTATTAGACAGCTGGATCGACTGCTGGGGAGAGGAATCATTGTTAGAAGTGGACTTGCAGGTGGTCAGATTTATTAGATATAATATGTATCTCGTGTTCCTGCACCTACTTTCCCCCAAAGTGCTCTCACATGTTCGGTCAAGCTCACATTTTCCATGTGTTGAATATTGGGTTTGTTCATAATGGCATCCTGGTGCTGTTATGTGCCTTCGAGTTGTTTCTGATTAATGGTGACCCTAAGTCAAATCTATCATGAGGTTAAATTTCAGAAAGGGTTTGCCATTACTTTTCTTTAAGGCTGAGAGATTGTGACTTGCCTAGGGTGGGTTTTTGTGGCCAAGCAGGGAATCGAACCCTGTTCTCTCAGAGGTCTGGTCCAAATGGCAGCCTGGAGTAACTTAAGGTATTGAGGTGGGCAACTTTTTTTTTCTCCTTCAAGAAGCTTTGGACCTCTTATCCCAGAATCCCCAGCCAGCATGGCCAGTATTAAGGTATCATGGGAGTTGTAGTCTAAAAAATTTGATGAGCTGAGGCTGCTCATGCCAAGGTATGGTTGTGTTAGTATTCATAAATGGGGAGAAAAAGAGGGGTATCCTTTTGTTGTGGGTTTCTGATACTCTTGCTTCATATTTTCAAACTTAGAGCCATAAGGACTAGAAACTTTGAAATGCAGGCATTTTCAGGATTCTGCTTCTCTGCTGTGTCCTTGCATACACATAAATCTTGGATAAGGGACAATCCTATTAGGTTAAGGATTTCCTCCAATTTCAAACTTATCTGCTCTCCACCCATTGCATATGCCAAAGGGAAGCTAGAAAGGAGGGAGAACAGGCAGGTTTTTGCATGATATTACTAATATTTTCACTTCTGCGTGTCTGAAAATTAATTAAAATTTTTAAACAAAACTATTTGCTGTACTGTGCTTTTTCCCTCTGATGTAAATATTTCCGTCCTATCTGTTTTGACTATGCTATTATTTCTAGGAACTTAAAAACAATGTTTGGCTTTAAAAACTCAGGATAATGGGGGTCCTTTTTTAAAATCACCACAGATCAATATGAAGTAAATCCCACACCATGAGTAATGAATGCAATCCTCAATCAGAAACCACATACGTACAATTCTCTTGCATTTTTTTAGTTTATGTCATTCGGAGCTAAAGTCCCTTTCTTCATTACCCAATCCCGCCATGGTTCAATGCTATGAAATCCTGGGATTTATAGTTTTGTGCGATATTTAGCTGCCTCTGTCAGAGTGTTCTGATGCCACAGCAAACTGCACATCCCAGGATTGCATAAGATGGGAGCTGTGAGTGTTAAAGCGGTGGTCAAGCTGCCTTATTTCTGCAGTTGCAGGCCTAGCCTCGGATTCTGCTCCCGGCACATCTTTGGCTGCAACAGATGCACAAAGGGCAAAAGTCTCTTGCTCAGGATGAGCTCATTCCTTCCAAGGAGGCTCTTCAGTCGTCTCTCAGACCAGTCCCCTGACCACTTAACACACCACAAAAAGTTGGAGGGGAAAAAGATTTGGCCTCTGCCCCCTGGCACAGCAGCCCTTTTGTTGTCTCGGCCACAGATGGTGCCAGGGGTGTGTGCTGGCCCTCCCAGAGACGCCTTTGTGCATGGCACACAATTGGCCCCTTCTCATGGGACAAACCCTTGTAAGAGAACGGCCTCCGTCCAGCCTCAGAGGTCTGGTGGACTCAGGAATGTGGCTGCTCTCCTCCACCTACGTACGTGCCAGCAATGATGCTTGGCTCCTAGGCAGAGCTCCGCCATAGCAGTGGCACCGAGATCAGAAGGGAAGAAGGGAGAAGGAGGTAGCAAAAGGATATTCAGGAAAGAAGGGCCAGTGTTGTCTAGTGTTAGTGCAAGGGTGGTTAAGTGTTGCCCTCCAGGAATTTGGGGTGTATGTGTGCGTTACAAATCCCATCAGGTAGAGTAGAGAGGTAGAGTTGCCAGTTGCGTATGCAGAGGGGCAGGACAAAAATATATACTACTATTGTTGTTGTTGCAACTCCCGTCAGGTACACTAGATAGATAGAATTGCCAGTGGCAACTCCCGTCAGGTAGAGAGGTACAGTTGCCAACTGCAATTCCCATCAGGTGGAGTGGATAGATAGAATTGCCAGTTGCAACTCCCATCAGGTAGAGAAGTAGAGTTGCCAGTTGTGTATGCAGAGGGGTGGGACAAAAATATATACTATTATTATTATTATTGTTGTTGTTGCTGTTGCAACTCCCGTCAGGTACACTAGATAGATAGAATTGCCAGTTACAACTCCCATCAGGTAGAGAGGTAGAGTTGCCAGTTGCAACTCCCGGGGGGTTGCAGACTGCCAGAAATAGTGCAAATTGAGTCCACTTTTAGGGTTAGGGTTAGGGTTAGGGAATCATGGGAACTGTAGTTTATTGTGGCACCAGAACTCTCTGACAGAGAAGGCTCAATGTCTCAGAAAAAAAACAATTCCCATGATTCCCTAGCACTAACCCTAAAAGTGGACTCAATTTGCACTATTTCTGGCAGTCTGCAACCCCCCTCCCATCTGGTAGACTAGATAGGTAGAATTGCCAGTTGCAACTCCCATCAGGTAGAGAAGTAGAGTTGCCAATTGCAATTCCCAACAGGTAGAGTGAATAGATAGAATTGCCAGTTGCAACTCCCATCAGGTAGAGCAGATAGAGTTGTCAGTTGCAACTCCCATCAGGTAGAGTAGAGAGGCAGAGCTCCCACTTTAGGATTGTCCCAAACTCAGGCTTGTAGTATGTAGTGGTAAGACAACAACAAGAAGAAGGAAACGAAATAGATCCTGCAAGACTGACATCTGCCCACTCCTGCTTTAGAGCATGGCTTTCTTGGTCCAAGAAGTGGTGACCCACGACCTGCACAGATGCCAGACTTTTCCGAAGGCAACAAATGCCCGGTTGAACCAGCTGTCCCCACTCTGTATGGTGCCTTGACCTTCCCGTCTGGCCACCGCAAAGGCCAGTGGGCGGAGGGCATTTGGCACCCAGGACACCATCCTTGTTTCTCTTGGCTGGTTTGGGGTCAGTCAAACATGCCCCAGCAAATCTCTTTCTGCTCTCTTTCCTCAGACAGTAGGCGTCAGCCTCCCCAGCAGCCTCCATTGCTGCTTTGTTTCTGAACAGCCATGCCAAGGGTTTTCGGATAAACTGAACTATTGAAGTTTAAGGACAAATGGTTATCAAAATAAGGGCTTGGTTATTGCCCTCACATTTTCATTATCAGAAAGGTGAGGTGCTGTGATAAGATTCCAGGGCATGGGGATGTGAGGCCGCCATTTTGTTGGAAGCACCTGAGGCAGCCATTTTGTTGGAAGCACCTGAGGCAGCCATTTTATTGAAAGCACCTGAAGCAGCCATTGCGTTGAAAATACCTGAAGCAGCCATTTTGTTGAAAGCACTTGAAGCAGCCATTTTGTTGATGGTACACATTTTGTTAAAGTTAAGCAAAGGAAGCATGGCCTCCTCCGTTTAGTAGCTGGATAACAAACCACCTGGGAGCCCAGTACAAACTGCTTAAACTCCATGAGGGAAGAGGGAATAAATGTTGTAAATAACATAACGTTCTTGTCAGCTGCTGTCAAGTCAGCTTTGGCTTATGGCAACCCTATGAATGAGAAACTTAAGACACGCTATTATGAACAACCATGCCAAGGTCTTGCAGACTCAGATAATTTAATATTTTTAATGTATTCCCTCAGTCAGGGCCTGAACAGACTGCCAGAAATAATCCTGCTTGAGACCACCTTAACTGTCCTGGCTCAATGCTAGGGAATAATGGGAACTGTAGTTTTTTTCTGAGACATTAAGCCTTCTCTGTCAGAGAGCTCTGGTGCCATAATAAACGACAGTTCCCATGATTCCTTAGCACTGAGTCAGGAAAGTTAAAGTGGTCTCAAACTGGATTATTTCTGGCAGTCTGTTAAGGCCCTCAATTTGAAGAGAGTTAGTTGTTGAAATGTAAATCTTAACTTACAACTTAACTGTTAAACCCATTAATAGAATCAAAGCTGAGGGAAAGTAAGGAAATATTTGACAAATGGAGATGATTAAATGCTGGAAATTCAGGGCCCGGAAACTTAATTTCGAGCTTCCTTCAATGGATGATGTTAGCCTTTGGCTGAAGAGTGGGGTATAAATACTTCATAATAATAATGATGATGATGATGATGATGATGATGATGATGATAGGGCCGCCACATTTCTGGCCTCTGTGTTGGGTCTGGCTGTTCATGGAAGACATTTTGTGCCCCTGGTTAGCAAAGAGGCCATTTTCTGTCAAAACCAAAAAGCTCCAGGCCATCAGGCTTCACACACTGAAGTGCACATGGGATGGTTGCGCTTACCCTCCAACACTGTTTTATATTTAATATTTTATATTAAATAAGTAAATAACATAGCTGCTACATCCCATTATATGAGCAAAAGCTGACTGAACTTGCAATGGAATTTTTTTTCCTTTGGTATTGCCAAGGGAATTTGGTACTGCCCATTTCCATCTATGGATGTGAGAGCTGGACAGTGAAGATAGCAGATAGAAAGAAAATCAATTATTTGCAATGTGGTGCTGGAGAAGAGTAGTTAGGATACCATGGAAGGCCAAAAAGACAAACAAATGGGTCCTAGAACAGAAGTTGAGGCTATCGTACTTTACCCAAATCATGAGAACACATGAATCGTTGGAAAAGATAATAATGCTAGGAAAGGTAGAGGGTAGTAGAAAGAAAGGAAGACCACACAGTAGATGGATAGACTCTATTAGGGAGGTCATGGGTATCAATTCACAGGATTTAAGCAGAGCAGAGGAGGATAGGGAGTCGGTCTTGGAAATGTCTCATCCATAGGGTTGTCATGAGTCAGGATCAACTCAAAGGCGGTTAACAACATAACATTGCCAAGGGAACAGCCTCTTCCGTCAAATATGAACGTCGTCTAGTTAGGGAGTACAGGTCTGGTCACACAGTGCACAGTCCTTTCCTTCAGCACCTCCCAGCATCTGTCACCTTGAAGCGACCGCCTCGCTTTGGCCATCACTGGCCAGCCCTAGGGGTGATGAAAGAGCAAGAAAGTTGCATCCGTTTAGTGTGGCACGATTGTGTGTTTATATCATTTCAACACAACACAGTTGACAATAGTGGGAAATATGTTGCCAGTGACCTGTGGCTTTCATGTCCTCCTCCTGTGGCCACCTCAAACCTCCTAGTAATGCTGAGCTATGGCTCCTTCCTTCCGCTTTGAACATGGGAGCTCTGCTCTTGAAAGGCAGGCAATGGGAAAAAGAGAGAGGAAAGCAGCAACCACGAGGAAGACAGTTTGTCTTTGCTTACATGGTTGACCCTTCCCTGAAGTGTTTGTTATGCTAGCCAAAGGGAACGAGGGATGCCCTCTCCCAGCCCTCTAGAAACATGAGGCAGTCGGCTTCCACCAAGCATCCATTTTGGCTGACCTCCCTCTTCATTTGGGATGGGACTCCTCTTTTTCTTTTCAGGGGGAAACTCCGGCTAGGCCCACATAATGCCCTGCGGGAAACCAAAATGTTCGTCTTTGTAATTCTTTAATGGCAGTGAAAGACTAAAACTGCAAATTACCAACCGTGTGGTTAGAAAGAAAACAAGATTTTCTGTGCCAACATGATCCCAAAGGGTCTGTAAAAGGCATAAAATATTTGTGGGAGTAAAACAATAAAAGAGATTATGTGGTGTGGGATGGTGGGGGGGGGGCGCAGTCTTGGAAAACAAGCTTTTTGTTTCTCACCCAGGAACAAAAATTATCCAGAAACAGGTCTTGGGTCACTGTGAGAACCTGAGCATGTACAGAATGTCGCTTGCAGGGAAGCACACGTCCACACTTGAGAAATTGTACCAATAAATGTATTGTTTTCTATGAAAGAGTTAAAGGGGGAATAATGGAGGCCAAAGGGATGAAATGTGCATGGATCAAATGATGGAGGAGCTGCTTTGAAAAAGTGGATGAGGAGTACATCTGAACACTCACATTGTTTTGAGTCCAAAGCAGGGAAGGGCCCTTGAAACCAAACTCCAACAGTTAAAATTCCTTTTCAAAACAGGCACCAGCACATCTGTTCACAGCAGCCAGCAAAAGGCAGATGGTAAAATGGAGGCACCACAATGATGGGTTAGCCACGGCACAGTTGTCTTAGCACCTGGATGTCTGTAAACATGAAGGCACAAAGTGGAAAGGATGAACCTTTGCCCAAGCTGAGAACGAACAAATGAAAGAAAAGTTAAAGAATACATGGATGAATGCAGCATTTGGAGGAAACCAAGAGTTCGCCAAGAGGGAGAAGTAAGTGACTACCATAGGTACGTTTTTAATAATGTCTTAAAGTGAGAACAAGGGGAGGATAGTAAAATATTGAAAGATAGTGTGTGATCTCTTTATAGGTCCACAACAGCCCTGTGAGGAGGTCGAGATTCAAGCAGCCCTTCTCTTTAGGCTCAGGAAAAAGCAAATTGATGCAGACTCTCCTAGTCTGCATCAATTATTTTTGCCATCTTGACCACACTCTGATGCCGCTTGGCCAGATGTGTCCCAGTTTTCATCTGTGAAATGCTGGAAGGTATCACACACTGGGCTTCTCCTCGTCACATTGAGTTGACCCAATCAACCCCCACACCTCAACCAACAGCCAGAAGAGCAAAAAAGTGCTAACAAAGCAGCAGCACAAAGCTGCCTTTGTCCCTTGCTAGGGTCATTGTATCTTGCCCTATGGTCATCCAGGACCCCCACCAGCTTTGGCTTTTGTGCCAGGCCTAAAGTCATCCCAAGGACCTTTTGTGCAGGAAGGAATTACAGCCACCCAGTACAGCTGATGAATATATTTCTTTGGAAAAGCAGCTTGCCAATACTTCCCTGCTGACTTGGCCTGCTTGGCGCTGTATGCATGTATCTGAGGAAGTAGACTGAAGTCTAGGAAAGCTCATGCTGCCAACTTCTTTATTTCAGTTAGTCTCAAAGGTGCTACAAGATCTCTCTACATAATGCTCGGCACTGTGTTACGAAGGAGTATTGCGAGTGGGAACCACACCTGATATCAGACATTAGCCTTGTCAATGCAGGGCCTTGAATTAGGCACACCTTGGACAGTTCCAGCACTACTCCGGACTCTCTTACTCTGGGGGACAGGTATGTACTCTAATTTTTCATTTTATTTTATTTTTCTGGTTCTTTGCAAACCATGGTCTGGCAATTAACTGTACTTTAGGATGGTTTGGTTTAGGGACAGAATCAGGAGGCTCAGGCAAAAGCAAACTGCTGCAGCCTCTCCTAGCTTGTGCATTTCTTCTCATTAATGACTTGGTCCATCTTGACCACATTCTGATTTTGCTTGGTCACATACAGTTTTTAATCTGTGAAACGCTTGAGAGTATGCATCCCCAGCAATTGCAGTTTTCTGGGGCTGATCAGGTTGCAATCCAAGAGTTATGGCATGACCTGTTTACATTTCTCTTTCAAGCCATATGTGAGAATGAACCTCTCCATTGTACCCATCATCCTGGAAAAGCTCTGAAGTGGCCTCCCATGGCTCACCCCATCCTTGCCTTATAAGAATGCACAACTATTTTCAGCATACACATGCACAATGCACCCCCTCATGCCCAGTTGGAGATTAATTGTCTCTTTTTATTGAAAGAAAGTGTTTTGTTCTTGATTCTAATTCACACAAACAGAAATCCCCCAGGATTCTAGGAACCTGAGCCAAGGTTAGTGACAAAAACAAAGCAAGGCAGCAGTTTTTATGTTATGCAATTATTCAGAATACTTTTCATACTATTCTCATATACTCCAGCAAACTCATGAAAAGAGTAAAACAACATGTAGCATGCAACAAACATAGAATCATGTAGTCATAGGGAAAAGACACACATACACACGCTGAGATGCACACAGAGAGAAACCATAAAGAGCAGTCTGAAACAGGGTTAAGTCTTATTTTAAAAGCTCAGAACATCATCATTATCATCGTTGACCTCACCATACTCATCATCATTCTTGTTAATTACATTTGTATTCCACCTTCTCTCAAATGAGATCAAGGTACAAACACTGTTCTTTTCTGCGCCGCTTTAACCTCACAACAATCCTGAAAAGTAGGACATCAAGATTAAAGGAATGAATCACTCTTTGTGACACTGTACCATAAGCCTTTTACTCTGGAGCAACATCAGAATAATATGCATTGTGTCCACATGCCCATCTGGATTTCCTGTGGCTGTCCTCTTCCAGAATCTCATGTTGTTGTGTGCCGTCAACATGTTTCCGACTTAAAGAAACCCTATTACAGGGCTTCTTGGCAAGATTTCTTCAGAAGGGGTTTGTCTTTGCCTTCCTCTGAGAAAGTGTGACTTGCCCAAGGGTGCCCATTGTGTTTCCTTGGCCAAGCAGGGATTCAAACCCTGTACTCCAGAGCCATAGTCCAGCGCTGAAGCCATTACACCATGCTTTACTAGTGTAGAAAGATCTCGTATTTTGACTTGCCCACTGAGTAGTTCAGCCTTCCCTTATCCAGCCCCTACCAGATGTGCCATATTACAATTCCCATCACACTTAGCCAGCATGTCTGTACTGGATGAGGTTGATGGGAGCTACTGTCCAACACATCTGGGGGTGCCTGGTAGAAGACGGCTGTAGTTTCCTTTCAAGTGGCTCCAGTTTTTTGGACTTGGTTCCTGTGCATGGCAATGAAGCCATTATAGATGTGCAATGTTTTCCATGCACAAATGGGACACAGCTGGACCTTCTTTCTTCCTGTCCCTCCATCTCTTGTGTGCAGACAGTGAGCTCACCCTCGTGGGTCACCCTGGGAGCCTGTTGGCCTTTGAAGCAGAATGGGATCCATTGTGCATGTCCATCTCCCTACACAGCCCTAGCATGACTGTTCAAGAATGGTTTGCATGTTTGCTGGCTGCATTGTTGGTTGCCTAGGACATGTGTGGCAAAGAGAAGCCCCTGTTTGCTTTGTGATAGCTCCAGACCCACTTCACACATCCATGTTGCCATGCCCAACTGGTAGATGTAGCTATAGTGAGGCAAATGGCTGCATGCAGTGTGCAAAGGGAACACACACTTTTAAATGTACAGTGGAGTGGACTTCAAATGGAGCCCCTCAGAGTGTGGGGAGTGACCATGTCATCATGTAGTCATTCTGGTGCATACACACCTTTTGCAAACACAAAATGCAGGCGGCCTGCAGCTTGCTCCGATGAAGTCATCTCCAGTGCTCCAGATGCAAGAGCTGACCCACAGCTATCAGGCCACAAGCAGTGGGAAGGAGCTTCCTCCCCAGTGAGGCATTCCCTGACCCACAACCTCACCTCTTGTTGATCCACATATATTCAAGATGGGACCTTGGCAGCTGAAGTCCCTGCTTGTGTTTCTTGTGATCTTTCCAGCGCTATTCGGATGTAACATACTTCATCTCTTGCATGAAGCAGGGAGGAAGACTTGACGGCTATTTGCTTTGAGGACCTGAAACTTATCCAGGCCTCCCTCTCTTTCTACACTGAGGCATGCATGACATGCCTTATACTGGGATTCCCTGGGGTGACTCAAGAATGCAAGGTTGGGGGGCTCTCATCCATTGGATTGCTCTGACTGGACCTCTGTTCTTGTTTTCATGTTAGTGTCCCATTAGGAAGAAAATAATAGGAATGTTTCTCCTTCTCTCACAATATTAGGACCAAATGAGGGTCACCTAATGAAACTGGGCAACAGGAGATTCAAGACAGATGAAAGGACAGGCTTCCGCACCCAGTACACTGTCACTACCACATGATCTAGAGATGGCTGCCTTTACAGGGTGTGTGTATGAACAATGTCATGTATTTATCAATGCTGCTAGTCATGATGACTATAAACCACCTCTATCAGAATATTCTCAACACTACTTCTTTGGAAACACCTGGGAAGGCGTAATGGAAGGTGTGTGTCTTCTTTGAGGTACCCAACTGGATGCCCATATCTTGACACAGATCTTCACACAGAGCCATTACTCAACTTTTTTGACACCAAGGGCTTCAGTGCATGGATCAGTTCAGTATCCTCACATTCATCTTCCTTGCATTTACCTGCTCTTCAGACAGAATGAAATATGGGCAATCTCTGAAGGGGAGTAATTGGGAACAAAGACTGGCTTGTCAGTGACTTCTACTGCAGTGATGCAGAAGGTGTCCATTGCTCCATTATACCTCAATCCAAGTTTGAGATTCTTCTGCAGAAGGGGGGGGAGTGATAATTCCCAGAATCCCACACTGCTTGTGGAGGAGGGGGGAGTCTGGAATTTGTCATCCAAAAGCCAATCTTTTCCAAACTCCAACCTCATTCTACCCCAACCCTGTACTTAAGGAAGAGTTCATTGTCATCCCCCTGGGATGCAAGAGAGCCTGCCACTTCCACTGAAAAGTGGGCTGACTCAGACCTTGGGTGACCAACAATGGCTCCAGATAATGGCAGTGTGGAATGAGTGGTGTCTGAGGATAGACAGACATGTTCCCCAGAGGACAGGCTGGCAGGGTCAGGGCAATGCAAGAAGAAATGACCACCATTTACAAATCCCTCTATAGATTCCACATAGGAGGGACCGAAGATTTAGGAATGTCAGGGAAGGAGGACACAAAATGGACAGGTTTGCCATTCCCTAGATTCAGCTGGGCGAACTCCTGCAAATGGACCCACAAGCTGGTTGGCATCTAGCTTTTACCCCTATTTTTGCCCCTCTGAGGTATTAAAATATGGGAATGTGGCTCCTTTGTGTAGAGACGGCCTTGCAGGAGGGCTATCTTCTTGCAAGAGCAAAACATCAGAGCAGGTGTTGCCTTGGGCTCTGTGCCCAGAATGCCCCAGCAGGATCCGCAGCCTGTGCCAAGTTACCACTCCTCTGGTTGGAACGGTATTCTCTGCATGACCCCATCCTTACCCTCCATAGGCTTCAGAGGTAGACCCCCAGCCTTCCTTCAGTGAAGGGGGCTTTCCCCCTCCCTCTATGGCACAAGCAGTAGCATGGGTCCCCTTCCCTTTCTACTTTCTAAACTTCTTCCCTGCTGCAGTTAGAGAACGTCTTTGCTATGATTCAAGGCATTGCCACCCCAAATAATTCTGCCCCCCAATTAAATGTTCCTTCAGTCCCTCATTTGCAGCACTGCAATTTGCACCATTGTTCTAGAACTCTTCTCTTTTCTGTTTTTGCAATCTTTTGGTCCCTTCGCTTTGGATGTCTGATCAACAAAAGATTTTCCATCTGTAGTCCACTCCCTGTGGCATATGTACTGAGTACATGGCCATCCAAATGTTGTTGATATTCCCTCATTGTTGGCCACACTGGCCATGGATGATGGGTGCTGTAGTCTGATGACATCTGCCTAGTCTTCCTCTATGGCTTGCAGGTCTTTTGTCAGTCTGTTTACAAAAGCAATTGGCAAGCAAGAGCAGGTCTGATTCCAGGGGATTATGGGCTGGTTAAGTTGCCTCATTCTCCTTTTTGCATTTACTTAGGGATGGGCAAACCTGAGCCCAAGGGATGGTGAAAAGAGCAGGACGAGATTTTAGCAGCTGTGTTTGGAATATTTTGCAGCTTGCCCCATACTTGGGAATGGATAAAGCAGGCCAAGAAGAGCCTAGAAAATGGTCTCTTGTCACTTGATTCAAAATTGGTCCAAGGAATGGGTTTTTTTTTTTGGCGCATCTGCAAGGATTTGAACCCAAAAGTGTTAAAGCGTCAGAACATCTTTTGATGTTAGAAGAAGAGATTCTTCCACTGCTGTGCACACAGCCTCCCCTGGTCTCCTTCGTATATTTCCAGCTGCAGCAGGCCCCTTCCTTTGATGGCACCCAGCATGTGGATTTGTAGCAATGAATTCTGGGTCAGCACAGATAGGGCAAGTCTTAGGAGTGATGGACAAACCAGGCTCTCTCTTTTTTGCACCAGAGTTACACCTTAGTAGCAAAGCCCCTCATCCCCATGAAGAAGGGCCCCATTTTAATTCATGGTACCTCTTGGTAAGGTTGAGAGCGACCCTAGAAAGATGCCGCCAGTCACTGCTGACAACAGGGACTCAGGATAAGGCATCTTCCCTAAACTCCCATTCTCAAAGATAACTTTTCCAGGCTTTGCAGATCCACATCTGGAAGAGAGGAGGTATCTCTGCCCTTAAGATTTCTGCGTTGCCAAGTTCAGGGGGTGTTGTTTGGAGGAGTGGGGGGGACACACATCAAAGGCAGTATTCCCCCAACGAAAGAATGCTCCAGTTGGACTTGTGAAAATCCCCACCAAGCAAAACAGATGAAGGGGTGCAGAGAAAGCAAGCGGGGAGAAGAGAGAAGGAATCCAGCCCCTACTCCCTAGGCAATGGAGGCTGGCTGGCTGGCATCCCAGGGCTAAGGATGTGGTCTCTGAGTCAAGCTGCTTTGGATAATGTCCATAGCTCTCAAATGACCGGAACTGTCAGGAGTATTTGTGTCTTTGAAGAAGGCATGCAGAAGGAGAAAGTGGAGGAGAAGACACGGACGGACGGAGGTATTTGTAATGCAAATGAGCATTCTGGACATCATTGGTTTTATTAAAGCAAGGAGGTGTTTTTGGTTTTGTAAAGCCTTCTATTATGCAGGGGATTCTTGCATTTAATCCGAACTCAGAACCGTTCTCTTTTGGACCACATGGCTACTGGCCATGTTGGCTGGAGATTCCTTGTGTTGCATTTCAAAATTAAATTATGCTAAGCTCTAGATTTCATGTCAACATTCTCTACAGTTTCTCATTCATTGGGACTCATCATTAGTACATTTGTGGCTTTGGCTTTTGCGGCTTTGATTATTTGCACATTTGATTAATATGTTCGCTTTAGAAATTTCTAGGCTCTTCCAGAAGTTGACTGTAGAGTCACACTTTAGGACCTAGAGACACTCCTAGGGAAAACACTTCTCTAGCCATTTGTAGGTCCTCCAATGCAATTACAGTTGTCCTCCCCTTCAGGCGGTCCCACTCTTCACGGGAAGGATATAATGGCGGCATGTGCCACAGGCACGCATGCCATTATTTTTAATGGGGCTTGAATATTTGCAAGCTGCCATTTTCATGGCGGATGGGTCCAGAATGGATCCCCCAAAATTGGGAGGCGCTACTGTATATGGTCAACCTCTGCCAGATGTTGGTCATAGAGCTGCACTGGAGGACCTAGATATTCCTAGAAAGGTGTTCTCCCAAGTTTAAAAAAGTTGGGGGAGGGTTATTAGTGTTTTTTCCCACTTTCACAGGGGTCCTGTGTCTCTAAACCCAGCTAATGCGGAGGGCCCACTGTAATTGCACTTGCACAGTTTTCCTCATTTTTGTTGGCTATGCAAGAGCCACAACTTTATTGGCAAACAGATGACTGTTTGTAGTTTTTTGTGGGTTTTTCGGGCTGTGTGGCCATGTTCTAGAAGAGTTTCTTTCTGACGTTTCGCCAGCGTCTGTGGCTGGCATCTTCAGAGAAAGGATGGCTGTTTGCATCTTCAACAATGTGCTTGTTCCAAGGCCTTGGTGGGGTAGTAGAAGAATTGTCAACTCCCAGGAAAAGGTGGTGTCGGGGCACATTTGGAGACATTTCTGCAAAGCAGCCTTCTTCTTCTTGGTTGACAGAGTGAGGCAGATATTCAGGCAGCAAATGGTGGGTGGCAGCCATGAGTCGGAGGAGAGAGCTGTATGCCAAGCCTAGTTGTGGCCCCTGAAGCAGCCATTTACCTTCGGTCAAGGGTGCTCTTCCATCCCTGGTGCTGAAGTAAGGTTCATTTGCCAGCCCAGTCTGCTTTGGTGCATCTTGTTCTTTGCCTCAGGCAGCAAAATATCTTGGACTGGCGCTGCCTGCTGCCCAGTGGCATGTGCTCTTCCTCCCTTCCTCGTGACCAATGTCCAAACCAAGAGAAGAAAGGCTGGCGTCCTGGCCCTCCAAACTCCCACTCCCCCTCGAGCCAGAGGATTGCAGATGAAACCTCGGCTTTGTTTGGCCGCTTCCAGAAAAAGGTTTGCAAGGGAGACTCCACTTCTTTTACCCCTGAAGGGAGAAATTTGACTTTGGGTTCATGGGAAAGCTTATCCCTTCGGGACTTGGCAAATGCAGAAATGCTGGAGCCTGGGGTTGTGTGGCTCTCACGTCTCATGTAAGCCCAAGATAAGTGTCTCTGCGTGGGAAATGCTTTCACCCTGAGCTTTCCAGATCTGACCAGTGACACCAAGATTGACTGTTGCCTATGAATACCTTCCCACATTGCAGAGGTGAAAACCTGGACAGGTGTGGCCAAGCAACATCACAGCGTGGTCCAGATGGCAAAGGTTATTAAAGAGGAGGAACACGCAAGCTAGAAGAGGCTGCAGCAGTTTGCTTTTGCCTGAGTCGACTGGAAAAAAAACAACAACAGGGAGGACAAAGTGGATGGAAGAAAGAAACTGGAACATTTTAAAAGCAGATGAAGGAGTCGGATGACAGAGGATCAATTGGGAATGTCCTACTTGCTAAATTGGGACAATTGGAGGGTATGGTAGTGCTGGCCCAGGGTTTAGGAGGTTTCTCTTTAGATTACATATCTCGATTTCAGACCATTTGGTGAAACCTGTGATGTTTGACCTGTTTGCTTTAGCCCAAAACTGTGGCTTCACAGACCCCTTCCTATGGTGATCTCAATGGGGAAATGGGGTGTCTTTTTATACGTGGGAAGTGTTAGCTATGTATATTGGGGAAAGGTTTTAGAGTCCCTCTCAGCCAGGGACATAAAGGCAAATTAAACCTCCAAGAGTGGTCTTGGGCACCATCTTGTCTGTCAGACAGGACTGCCAAATCTCAGGGCTTGAACCCTTTTCTCCAGTCCTCAGAGCAAGAGAGAGGAATCTTAGGATGAGAGCACAGTCTTGAAAACCGTGTGTATATCTGTTTTCTTCATTTGTTAGCCTTCTTGTTTGAGTGTAATTTGAAGGTGTATTCTGCGCACCTATGGATGACGCTTCATGCATCATTTTACTAAGTACACAAGACCCACCAAGGATCGTCCCTCGGTCTCAGGTGTGGGTTGTGAAATCTCAGGGCCTGCGATAAATCTTGACCTGGCAACATTATTATCAGGGCAGAGATTGGGGGAAGTCCAAATGGCACCTGGTGGTCTGTATTGATAGGATTGCAAGGGCAATGCCCTTCCGCTTCTAATGATAGCTATGCCCTTCTCCCAGCTTTGTGAGACTACTGTCCTAGTCTGGCAAGGACAGTCCCAATTAACCTTCCCACTTTTCCAGCTGCTCCTAAAATGTCCCAGCTTCTCTCTTCTCCTCCCACCTTGGTCCTCAACTTACTTCAATTGTTGCAAAGTGCAAAAAGGGTTTACATACAGTTAACTCAATGGGAGGAAAGGAAGGGGTAGAATCTTGCTCTTCCCTGTAAACTCAGTCAAAGGCAAACCGCTGCACCATCCCCCAGCTTTTTCAACTTTTCCATAGGTTTTAATTTATGAAATGTTGGAAGGTATACAGTTCTCGAGCACGCTGATCCAGGTGGGTTCCTGAGCTCAGGTGTCAGCCCCTGTTTCTTATCAGCATCCTTTGATGCTCCGGCTTGTAGGAACCATGGGAAGCAGGCAAGGCTTGGCTCTCAGCCTGCCAACATCTGTTTCTGATTGTGTCTCTTTCCCTGTGGCTGCTGGCAACTGTTTATTTATGGAAGCGGCATTTCCCCTGGGAAATGGGGTCTAATACCATGAAACATCTTCAGTTACAGAGGGGAAAATAAACAAGTCTGCTCTTGCCAGGCTTTCTCTGGGTTGGTCTTGGGGTAGAGAGGCTGGCCATCAGCCTCTCTGGGTTGAAAGGACTGGGATATATACAACGCTCCTAGGAAGCAGAGGAGACTTGTTTTGATTCAGCTTGGCAACCCTCTGCAGCCTTGGGCATCGATGGAGGTTAATCTGAGGCCCAGAGGGCAACTTGGCCAGCCTTTGGGAACACTGAGTCTTTTCTGAGCGCGGACACTGTGCCCTACAGAGTAGACGTGGGCTAATTTAGATGCAAAAATGCCTTGCAAACAAGTCACAGTGTGCCCCGAGGAGGGATGTGTGTGAAATGACCCTCTCAGGGGTCAGCCACAAATGACCTCTTACCATTTGACTGGCTTTGCACAGTGGAGAAGCTGTTTCACTTTGCTCCTGTTACTATGACAGAATTGACTCTCCTTCAGGCTCCATTCACACTGCAAAAATAATCCAGGATGAATCCACAATGCACTCAATGCACTTTTTTTGGGGAGCTGGCAAAGAAAACCGCACTTAACCTGGGATATTCAATACGGTTTCCCCCCCAAGTTTTCCTAAAAGATCCACATTGATCCACATCATTGGCAGTGTGAATACGCTTCCAAATTGATTTGGATCACTCTGTATCATTAAAGGAAGGGAGGTGGCTCCATTTTAACCTGAAACAATGGCATGTGTGAATAACACAAGGATTAAAATGTCTTGAAGAGATTCGCGAACCCAAAACGTAATGGGAACAACAAACCCATCAGCACAGCAATCTGCAAACAACATGAGTGTGAATGTCCTCTCAGAGGAAAAGCCCCGGCTTCATATCACCTGCTTTGTATGTAGAAAGTCCCAGCCTTGCATCTCCATTTGGAAATGGGAAAGAATCCTGCCTTGAAACCCAGGAGAGACAGATCCAGTTATTACCGACCAGAAATGGTGGGAACTCTTGTGGGACTGCAACTCCCAGCTTTTTGCACCAGGGCCTTCATTTCTCCAGTTTTATCCTGAAACATGTTGGTGTTTCAGTAGGGAAAACCAGCCCTGCCAATTCCCAAATGGAAGAGGGAAAGGAGAAAACATCCCACCCTGACAGATGGAGAAATCCATCACTTGGAGCCCTATGGAGGTCTTTGACTACAGCGCACACTGGCTTCGAAATCAGCGGGAGGGCGAACTTTAAAAGAGAATGGTTGTGGAGACAGAGGGTGTTGGTGTTGTGTACCTTCCAGTTGTTTCCAACTGATGGCAATCTGCACCCACTGCACCACAAAGTACCACAAGTCATCTCATTGCACCACATCGCAGTGCAACTTGGATAGGTGTTAACTGCAACCAATGTCCTAGCTCAGCTTTCCTACACAATTCCCATCATCCACATGTAGTACAACCAATGACCAGGCATGATGAGAACTCTCAAGAAAAAAGGGCACCAGGTTCAGGAACTCTAATCCAAAATCCCTGCCAACATCTGGCGGGTGCAATGTGGACCATTGTTTTTAAATTATCCTTAAACCAGCCATGCCCTTTCACTGCCATCTGGTGGAAAAGCCAGACGAGGATTATGGGACAACTCTTTCCAATTCCTGGCATCCTGGGTAAGCAGAAAGATACCTAGCAAACAGGACACAGTTGCTTTAAATGTCAAACTTATTTATTTCAAAAACTGTTTTGGCATCTTTCAGGGGGAAAACTCTCGTAGGGTAGATTAAATCAAATAACATATTTTAAATATACAGCAAATATTACATTCAAAACACAGTAATACCATCCTGGATTGAACTTGAATTAATGAGGTAATGCCTAACAGTTGAAAGCTAATTTTCAGTGAATGGTATGGAACTTATTGATTTGTCTCCACTGAAGTAAATGGATGGTTTGTGAGAACATCTAGTGGTAAGGATGGGAAGGAATTTGAAATTCCCGATTTTGGTCCATGATGTCTGGTCAGGCCAATTTCCTGGCCATCTCAGCAGTCAATCCAGGTTCTTGGTACGGACAAGAACTTTGTTTCAGGTTCTTTGCTACAGCTGCAGCTTCAATGCTGTCCTGACAAACTTTTAGGCAATCCTGAGGAAGAGAGAGTTGGGCGAAATGGACCAGTGATCTGGCTCAGTCTTGGAAAACAGCATTAATTCAAAACAGTTTAAAAGCACTTTAAAATGCCAGCCGGATGTCGGGACAGCTCTGCAGTTGACCTAAACCCCATCTCCCGTTTCCCAACTCCAAATCCTATTGTACGGTGTGTCTAACTCACCACTTCGGTGCCAATGATGCCAGCCAACAATTCTGTGATCGCATCACCGGAAAAAAGGTCCGGCGGGGTGGAGAAGCCAAGGGCTGCCACTGCGATGCTGCCCACAGCGATCAGGGACGGTGGGTATAGGATGAATGTGCAATCTGCCAATGCCGAGGAAGAGAGAGAAAATAAAACAAGAGTCCAAAGAGAAGTTAACATGCTTGCATGAAATAAAATCGGGATGAGAAAAGGTTGGTCTTTCAGAGCTTGGGAAAGTAATCTCTTTTGGACTGCAACTCCCAGAATCCCCCAGCAGACTCCTGCCACAACTATTCTGAAATGAGTTCAATAATGTTAAAGCCCACCCCACCCTTTTCTAGTGGAAACCACCTTTTGCGACATGAACCATACCTGTGGCACACAGTGCAATGAACATCTGTGCGTGTTTCTTGACTGTGTCCGCCTTCTGCGGGGAAAATGGAAGCTGCTGGAGAATATAATCCAGAAAGTCATTTGGGATCACCGACAGCAGGTCCCATTTGAGGCTCCTTAGGACTAAGCATTCCCATTCCTGAATTGGGGCAGTGGGGAGAGAATGCAGCTTATACTTCAGGTTACCAACTGTAGGTGCATTCCTTTACCTCTTTAACCAAATTAGCATCGAAAGAAGAACAATAGGTTTCTACACCACAAAAATAAAGTTAGTTCAACATCTTTCAGCAAAGTTTTTATTCAAAACCACCAAACAAGGGTGCAATGGAGAAGCGAGGGCCACATCACACTCCCGGAAGGGCCAGATTTGGCTTCGGAGCTGAGGTTCCCTACCTCAGGGGAAAACAGCGGTGAAAAGAGCTTACCCGAACTTGCCACGGTGTGACGGAGTTGTCGGTGTAAATGCAGAGTTTCTCCACCGTCAAAGGCACCGTCTCTCGCAGTTTGGAGGCCAGGAGCATACAGACCGTCCCCAGAAGCTGCAGCCAGTTTTTGGGTGTGGGAACACAGGAGAGGTAGCGGTCCACATAGTTCATGGCCAAGGGGAAAACCTCCTCTTCACATTTCTGCTCCTCGCACACCTACAAAAACCCACATAGGAGAGCATGTTTAGAAAGAAAGAAAGCTCTTGAAGTGCCATGCGCTTAAAAGGCGAAGGAAGACACAGAAGCTCAATGAAGGATTGAAATCCAAGCTGTTTCCTTTGCAAACCTGTGTAAGAAACTGAACCATATTGATCAAATGCAGGGCAGGTGGGGTGAAGCAGCTGCCTCGGACGGCAAATATTAACGTGTAACAAAAGGACAGCAAATAGTGGTTTATTAATTTCTTTGTCCTTGTGTGCCTTCAAGTTGTTTCTGACTTATAGCAATCCTAAGGGAGATCGATCGTGGGTGGGATTTTCTTGGCGAGATTTCCTCAGAGGTTTGCCATTGTCTTCCCTTGAAGCCGAGAGTATGTGACTTGCCCAAGGTCACCCAGTGGGTTTCCATGGCCAAGCAGGGAATTGAACCATGGTCTCGGATTATAGTCCAACACTCAAACCCCTATCCCACGATGGCTCTTACTTACTGTAAAAATAGGAAGAAGTGCCTAGCGGCTTTTCTGTTTTCCACTGCCTGGGACAAACTGGCTTGTTTTGGATAAATATGTATGGATACCAGTTGCTACTCCACCTCAGGCAGCAAAATGTTTGGGGTCTGGTAAAACTGAGGTAGTTCCCTAATTTTTTTTGGGGGGGGGGAGAGAGGGAGGGATATTGTAGAAAAACTAAAAATTGACTCAAGCAAATGTTATGACCAGGTTGTGCAGAGACCTCCAGGAGAACCTGTTCTTAGCCGCCATGCTCAGGTCTTGCAAACTTTAAGGCAGCTGAAGCCTACGTCTTCCTCCATTGAATAACTCCACCGTAATGCAGAGAGAAAACCAAATCTGCAAGAATGAGCAGCAGCCTACATAGGGGAAGCCATGATGGGCAAGGAGAACAGGTGTTGCCACTTCAGAGCCATCCCACACACCTGGTTGCATTGCCTGGGAATGATGCTTAGGGAGAGAAGAGTAAGGATTAGCAATGGAGGGATGGTTCAATCTGAAGGGTGAAAACTGAAGCTGCATTATAGCTGGTAAGAACATTATGCACAATTCTGCCCTTTATTCTCCAAGGAGCCTATGGGCCCTTGGTATCCGCTGGGGTTTGGTTCCAGGACCTCCCCATGGATACCAAAAGCCATGGATCCTCAAGTCCCATTAAAGACAATGGGGTAGTAAAATGGAATCCCTTATATAAAGTGGTCAAAATCCAGGTTTGCTTATTGGGAGTTAGATATTTTAAATGGATATTTTCAAGCCGGGGATACTTAGATCCGTGGATACGGAGTGCTGACTGTATACATCTAAAATAGGAGTACATTCTTTATTTTTAAATTGGGTGTTATTTTGGTCCTTTTATTATCGACTGCTTCAGTTTATTTGCTGTCCTTTTTTAAACAGGGCTTTTTGTTTCACTGTTTAACCACCTTGGCTTGTATGCCAACAGGTGGAAAACACTCTAATGACTGTTAGTATTGTTTGTTTGTTTAACATTTATATTATTTTGCATTTTACATAATAGCCTTTGCAGAATGTATTACAATTATGCTGGCTATAAGTTGTTTACTATCCTTATAACTACAGGAAAAATAACATGTATTTAGTATATAAACATAGCATATCCATACTATCTAACAGTCATTAAAATAACATTTATATTGTTTTGCATTTTACATAATAATCTTTGTAGAATGTATTACAATTTTTCTGGCTATAACCTGTTCACTATCCTTATAATTACAGGAAAAATAACATATGTTTAGTTTAGTGATATATATTTAGTATATAAACATAGCATAACCATACTGTATAACAATCATTAGAATAATATTTATATTATTTTGCATAATAATTTTACATAATAGCCTTTGCAGAATGTATTACAATTTTGCTGGCTATAACCTGTTCACTATCCTTATAATTACATGAAAAATAACATCTATTTAGTATAGAGATATACAGTATTTTTAGTATATAAACATAGCATATCCATACTATATAACAGTCATTAGAATAACATTTATATTATTTTATATTTTTACATAATAGCCTTTGCACATGTATTACAATTATTCTAGCTATACCCTTTTCACTATCCTTATAATTACATGAAAATAATAACCATTTAGTTTAGAGATATATATTTAGTATATAAACATGGCATATCCATACTGTATAACAGTCATTAGAATAACATTTATATTATTTCATATTTTGCATAATATCCTTTGCACAATGTATTACTCTGGCTATAACTGTTTCACTGTCCTTATAATTGCATGGATGTCCAAGTCCCATTAACTACAACGGAGAGTAAAATGGTCTCCCTTATATAAAATGGCCAAATCACGGTTTGCTATTTAGAATTTATATAAAGATATTTCCAAGCCATGGGTTATATAAAGATATTTTCAACTATCCATTGTATTTAATGGGACTTGAACCTCCATGGATCTTGGGATCCACTGGAACCAAATCCTAGTGAATACCAAGGGCCCACTGTAGTATAGAAATGCTATGTTTATATAGTAAATGTAGATCTCTATACTAAATAAATGTTATTTTTCATGCTTGAATCCCTGGAGAAAAAAAATCCGTGGATACAGAGACCCGACTGTATATTAGTCTATGCAACTTTTACTAAATCTAATCTATGCAACTTTTGCTAAGGGTAAATATTTGCATATCTATTCTTTTATTTATATATATATATATATATATATATATATATTTACTATACAAACATAGCATTTCTATACTACAGTGGGCCCTTGGTATCTGCTGGGATTTGGTTTGTTAATCCATGCCACTTTTACTAAGGGCAAATATTTGCGTATCTGTTTCTTGTTGTTATGCCTTTGAGATTATCATTGGGCTGCGCAACGGGGAAACCTTAAATTTGGACATGTTTAGAAATCAGTCCCAGCAGGGAGTTGGTTTCCAAGTTTGAGGGTACCAAGCGAGGCATCACCGACCTCCAGCATCCAGAAAGCCAACTTTTCCCGCATCCAGGGCTGGATCTCCGCTTGAAAGCCGTGGAAGTAGGAGGCCTGGGGCACGTAGCGGCCTTCTTCGCTCAGAAGGTTGCGCAGGACGCGCGGGTCGCGCAGCAAGGCCGGGTCCCTCTGGGCACGCAGCACCGGCGCAGGTGTCCAGAGGATTGCCTTCTCTTCTTCTTCCAGTTGGGTTTCATCACCTGTTTTCAGGTGAGAGGAGGCTTGGAAGAGCATCACTGGAAGAAGAAAGAGAAGGAGGAGGAGAAGATGGAAGATCTGGAGACCTCAAAATCCAGAAGGCCCCTGAGTCAAAGAATGGGTCTGGAAATTACTAGATACGATGACTGCTAGACTCAAAAGACAAAAATGTGCACAAAGTAGAAGAAGACGGCTGTACTGTGAGAGAGAAAATTTAAATTTACAGAGATGTTAATAGTATGAATTAAGATCAAAACGAATTAAGCTTGATGGTTTAACGCAGAGACAAACTGGAAAAATATTGCACTTGTATTGAAGACAATAAGGTCTAAGTGATAAAAGTGTATGCAAACTGGGAAGTCAAAACTGTCAATCTGTAGATTTGAAGATCATGGTATATGTCTGTTTTGAATGCTGCCATTTTGTATATTATATGTAGTAAAAATAAACTTAAAAAAAAAGTCCGGAAGGCCCCCGTAGAGAGAAGTTTGCGAGCCAAAGCTTGGCATGTGCCTCAGGTTGCCCCCATCTTGGAAACCCAAGCGTGTCCACATTTAGGATTTCCCCCCTAAGGTGCAGCCCAAAATTGATAATACCAAGAAATAAATATGCAAATATTTACCATTACTAAAACTGCATAGATTTGTAGTACTCATATGGCATAGAGTAAATATGTCAGGGATGCTTTGATTGGGAGTTCCTGCATGGCAGGGGGGTTGGACTGGATGGCCCTTGTGGTCTCTTCCAACTCTATGATTCTATGATTCTATTAAATATATAGCTCTACCCTTTTTGCACGAGGAGGTCAACATCTTGCCCCAAGAGCAGGGTGACCCAACATCCTCCTTTTGCAGGACATGTCCTACATTTCAACCCTCTGTCCAGGAGGAACTCCAAAATGTCCTCCATTCGAGGTGACCAGACCTATGACAGGTCCTACATTTCAACCTTCTGTCCAGAAGGAGTTCCAAAATGTCCTCTTACAGTCAGCCCTCCGTATTCATGGATTCTTTATCAATGGCTTGAAAACATTTTAAAAAACTATATTAATTTCAGAAAGCAAACCTTGATTTTGCCATCTTATACAACGGACTCCATTTTATTATCCATTATATTTAATGAGATTTGAGCATCCACAGATTTTGGTGTCCATGGGGGGGTCCTGGACCCAAACTCCAGCGGATATGAAGGGTCCACAGTAAATAATAATAATAATAGATTGTATATAATGGGACTTGAGCATTCATGGATTTTGGTATCCTGGGGGGGTCCTTGACCCAAAGCCAAATGGATACCAAGGACTCACTGTATTTTGAGCAAGAAGCATGAATTTATTTATATGAGTGTTCTTGGGACTGTCCTCCATTTTTATGGAAGGCCCTACATATTACGGTACCTTGTCCTCCTTTGTGGTTAGGACATCTGGTCATCCTGCCTAAGAGGGATATTGTTGTTGTAGACTCATAGCTGTTTGGGTGGTGGGGAATGATGGGAGGTGCAGTGTAGTGTTGAGGAGTTTTTGTTGGTTCAAAGCATTCAAACAGAGGGATCATTGCCTGGCTTAAGAATGCACAGAAGTGCATATCTCTTAGGGAAAGAAGCGGAAATGAAAATGTAGGAGGGGAGCTGGGGAGTGGCATCATTAGGGTTGGCATTTGCCATGGCCTTCCCTTGAGGCTGAGAGAGTGTGACTTGCCCAAGTTGTATTGCTGGCCCTTGAGGTCTCTTCCAGTTCTAGGATTGTTTGCCTTCAAGTTGTTTCTGAGTTATGGTGAGCCTAAAGCAAAGCTATCATGGGGTTTTCTTGGCCATATTTGTTCAGAGGAGGTTTGCCATGGCCTTCTCCTGAGGTTGAGAGAGTGTGACTTGCCCAATGTGTCTTGAGGTCTCTTCCAATTCTAGGATTGTGTGCCTTCAAGTTGTTTCTGAGTTATGGCAACCCTAAAGCTAATCTATCACGGAGTTTTCTTGGCCATATTTGTTCAGAGGAGGTTTGTCATGGCCTTCTGAGGTTGAGAGAGTGTGACTTGCCCAAGGTGTCTTGAGGTCTCTTCCAATTCTAGGATTGTGTGCATTGACCATCCTCTGAGGCTGAGAGAGTGTAACTCAACCAAGGTCACCCAGTGGGGTTTTACATGGCCATGTCAGGATTCGAACCCTGGTCTCCAGAGTCACACAGTCCAAAGCTCAAGCCACTACACCAGGCTGGCTAATCAAAAATGCACAAAATACACACAAATCTGGCTTCTTCATCAGGCAAAGGTGTTTTTAAAAATCACACTGAAGAAGCTTGAAGCATGTATTTTGTGTATTATTTTTGTGTATTTTATTTATTTTGTGTATATTTTTGTGAATGCTCATAAAGGTATTCCCTCAAGGAGTGATGTCCAAACTTTGGCCTTTCAGACTTTTTTGGACTCCCAGAAGCCCAAGCCACCTTGGCCAACGGCCAAGAATTATGGGAGCTGAAGTCCAAAATTATCTGGAGGACCAAAAGTTTGGGAATAGAGTTTAGGCCCTATTCCGAGGCCAGAGCCGCCATTTTGGGTAAGGGAACTGGGGAATGGCAGTTCCAAGCTCCCAAATCCAAAATGGCGGCTCCGGCGTTGGTTCCCTCCCTCCGCCTCTCTGTGATGACGTGGCCCGGAATCGGCGAGGCCCTTGTTGCTATGGCAACGGCGAGGCCTAGTCGAGGGTCCCTCACTTTTGAAGCGTTTTCGTGCCATGTTTGGGGACTCGGCAGCCTGCGGGGTCGAAGTGGAATCGGTCTGGAGGAGGAACCAGGGGGTCCGTTGCCAGGAGGTGAGGTCTGGGTGGGCTTTCCTGGGGGATTCTGGGAGTTGTAGTCCCAAAGGTAAAATTCCCCAAAGAACCAGGCGGTTGTTGTTATCCTTAATTTATATAACGCCAGCCATATACTTGACAGACAGATCCAAAAGAAAACATAACTATTAAATAATATACAAATTACTAAAATACAATATTAAAATAGTTAAACCCCCTCCCCACACATACAGAGAGACATGATGCAAAATAAAACTAAATAGGCAGTATAGATAATCGAATATACTAAAACATTGTTTCCCAAACTTTCCTTCTCCAGATGTTTTGGACTTCAGCTCCCAGAATTCCTTATTGTTGGCCAAATTGCTAGGGTTTCTGGGAACTGTAGTTGAAAGCACTTGGAGGACCAAAGTTTGAGGAACACAGTACTAAAGGTACAAGGTCTGAAACACACTGTGAAAATAATCCAGTTTTGTGACCTTTTAACTGCCCTGGCTTAGTACTGGGGAATCCTGGGAATTGTAGTTTGTTGTGGCACCAGAATTTTATCTGACAGAGAAGGTGAACTGTCTCACAAAACTATAGTTCCCAGAATTCCTTAGCACAGAGCCAGGGCAATTCAAGTGGGGTCAACCTGGATTACTTCTGCAGTGTGGATGGAGCCTGAATCTTGCTTGACTAAATGGAGGCGGTTATGGTGAACCTGCTGCATGTAGAGAGTTCTGAATCTGCTTTCTCAACACTTTCTCAAATATTTAAAATACATATTACTGTTCTGCTGTAAAATACCAGTCTGGAAGTTTGGGGGGCTGTTTTTGGCAGTCTGTGCAGTCTCCAGAGGGTCATGGGGCAGAAAACTTCCACCCACATGCTAGGTAAAGGCACATTAGTTGAATGGCTTCCTGGAATTCTATAAATTCCAGAATCTGAGCTGAATCTTGTTTGATTAAATTGAGGAGGCTACGATGAACCTGCTGCATGTAGTGAGTTCTGAATCTGCACTGAATGTCTCAGACGGGACATCTTCTAGAACAACGTCCTCCCTCTTGTTTGAACTGACAAACCCTGTTTTTTCTTTCTTTTCGTCAACAGAGGAGCACTCAAACTGGGGCGATCTCCACAGCAGAAGCTGTAACCCAGTCCCATCGCTGCCGGGATGCGGGTATCCAGACAGACATAGGCACCGATCAGGCTCAACTGCCGGGTCTTCCTTCCTCAGGGCTGGTGGATTATACTGGTCTGCGCTCCTTCCTGCAGCGGGTGGAAGAGGTGGTTATCAGGGAACTTGACAAAAACTGGAAGAGCCATGCCTTTGATGGCTTTGAGGTGAACTGGGCAGATCAGAACGAAACGGTAAGACATTGGCACTTGTGGCAGCCTTAATCTTTCCAATTCCTCGCACCTCACTTTCTGCTTTTTATATTATGTTCATTAATGTTCAGTGATAGAGCCGGAGTGGGGTATGGTTTGAATGTGGGGTTATGACTCTGGGAGACCAGGCCTTGAATTCCCATTCAGCCACTGAAACCCACTGAATGATGACCTTGAGAAAGTCACACACTCTCTCAGCCAAAGAGGAAGGCAATGGCAAACCTCCTCTGAATAAATCTTGGTAAGGGAAGACTATGATAACGTTGCCCTAAGTTGGAGTCAACTTGAAGACACATAGCAACAACAAATGTTCAATGAGTAAATATCCAAGAGTGAGAGTAAAAGACTTACCTTTCCCTGCCAATTTCTGGGGTCTCTCTCTATTGAGGACTCATTCCCACTTACAAATAAATCAATTTGTGATCTGAATCGATGGATCGGTTCAATAGCGGAGTGTGGTTCACACTATATTTGCCCCAATCGCATTTTCTTGTAAAAATAACCCACTTGTTGTTCACATTGACTAATGAATCGATATGGACCCTCTTCAGCTGGCCAGCAAATTTAAAGGGCAAATTTAAATCAATTCTGATCCACATCCCATTCACACTTGCGCTGAATCAATTTATTGCAAAATATGCGGAAGAAATAGTGTCAAAAAGGCACATGTTAAATGGGTCTAGTGCAGGGGGGCTCACCAAACTGCTTCAGTGATTCAGCTCAAGTGTGAACCAGGGTCATTTAAACCACTTCAAAGTGGTTAGCGAACCGGTTTATAACATAGTGGGAATGAGGCCTAAGAAAAATAGGTTCTGGAGAGGAGACCACCCTTTTGTTGCTGTGCTGAGTCCCAAACAGGGATCCTTCCATTTTTGAACTGACTCTACTGATGACTTGGAAATCCAAGGGAATCACATACCTCTGGACACTGTTTGAGAGTATGTTGGTGCCTTTTGCTTTCCAGTGACCTTAAGTCATATATTTTCCTCCTTCCTGTCAACTGCAGCTGCTAGTTCTCTACATCTCTCCTCCTCTCTGTAGCATAACCTCAGTGCTTTTCTGTCTTGCAGGTCACTTGCTTGCACAGTTTATCATACCCTGAAGCTCAAGAACGTAAACTGCAGGTGACCAGTGTGTCCTGGAACGCCACTGGGGCAGTCATCGCTTGCTCGTATGGCAGGTGAGTTGGCCAAAACCAGAAGACTAGGAATATCCCCTTTTCTGCTTCTGAACAGGCTGTAGTTTATTTTGCTAAAGCTTTTAGTCCAAAGTAGTTCTCACATTAAAAAAATATGTAAACAGTAAAAATAATAAAAGAGCAATCAACAAAAATAGTGCATCTAAAATCATATTATTTTGACCTTGAAAGAGCTGCCAGTTACTTTCCAGGCCCAATTCAAGATTTTAATAGTTTTAAGCCCTAAATGGCTTGGGGTCTGGCAATCTGTGGAGCCACCTATCTTGTTTTGAACCTCTTTGGTTGTTAAATTCTTTAACATAAAACCTCTTGAGGGTACATCAGCCTAATCTGTCCCTCCAGACAACGTGAAGATAAAACTGACAATGTCAGTATGTTAAAGTGGATAGCCTAAGCATGCTAACTCATAAATCATAGTCAGGGCATACTGAATATATTCTCTACGTGAGACATCTGCCTGATTTCCCTTTGTCATTCTAGACTGGATGATGGAGACTGGAGTGCAGAAAAATCTTACATCTGCACTTGGAATCTTGACCGAAGAGCTCTGAACCCCAAACATCCAGATCTAGTGGTGGAGATCCCTAGTGCCGTAATGTGTTTGGCTTTCCACCCTCTGCAGCCTTCCCTTATAGCAGGTAACTATAGTTCGTTCAACATTTCTCTTCTTTGTATTTTGAACCCTTTCAGTAGCATAGGTGCCTTTACCTGGAGCAGCCATAGTAGTTGGTGTAAGCAGAAGTCACACAGCAAGTGTCAAAGTTTCCTCTGTGATGGTGTGGCCCACGTGCCAGGTTGGGGAGGCTACCACTTTTGTATGACAGTATCTGTCAGACATGCTGTGTATAAAATGATAGATAAGAACTGAGCATAGCTTTAAGTACATGAGGACTTTGTCATTTTATCAGGGGTCCTCTGTCCCTTCCAGGAGGCCTGTTCAATGGTGAGGTGCTGGTGTGGGACACCAGCAGACTGGAAGATCCTCTGCTTTGGAGGACAGGGATGACTGATGACACTCACACAGATCCAGTTTATCAGGTACGAGAGGAAGTTGCCATCTTGACAAAGTTGTGCTTTGCAAAATTAGTTGTCTTAAACAAGTTTCCCTTGCCAGTGGATGGGGGAACCTTTCTCTGGCTGGAAGAGGATAGAAAGCATCCCTCCCTTTTTTTTTTATCCATAAGGCTTATGCTGGATGGCTGGAATTCACAATTGCAATTATGATTGTGCAGCCTAATGTTACATATTCATAATCGATTCTTATTCATAGTCTGAATATCTGAGGATTAAAACTAGCCTGTTTCCCGACAGACTCTGTCTTCTCATTTACTTTGGCATGGCATGTGTTGGTTTGAACTGATAACTGAATTGACCAGTTTACTGGCTTCATAACAAGCTCCTGTGTAGTGTTGCCTGGCATTTCTGTGATACCTCATGAGTCTATAGTAGGGCCGGGATACCTGCAGTTCTCCTAATGATGTAGAATTTCAGTTCCAATCAGTCCTTCTCAGCCTGGGCAATAGCGATGGATGATGGGACTTCATCATCTGGAAAGCTACAGGCTCTCTAACCTTGGAAGGGATATATTGTGATGCTTGTTCTGTTTCTAAACAGCTCAATTTTGTCCACTTCTCTTTTCTGCATCAGGTTGGCTGGTTGCAAGACTCAAAGCATGGCCACACCTTCCGCATTCTGAGTGTCTCCACAGATGGGAAGATCTTGGTGTGGCAGGAGGACAGAGATGGCCTTCTCAAGCCCATAGATGGCTTTGCTTTTGTATTGCAGCAGATCCCCAGGAGCACAAAACTGAAGAAGGTGGGCTTGAATATGAAGTATTATGATCTCCCTTGAGCTGGAGGGCAGAGTTTTTATCAGTCTTGGTTTAGATAAGTCCCAGGTGCAAAACCTCAGGTTTAGAGGCCAAATTCAGTACTTCTTGTGCTTACCAGATGGCCATGTCTCCCTTCCCCACAACACCATCAAAAGGTAGTTTCAGAATGTTTGTAAGATTCCCCTATTCTAAAGTTGAAACACATTTCTTAAGGTTTCGTTAGTGGCAGTAAGAGCTTTCAGCTAATTGCCACTATTTTTGTCCTCTATGCCTCTGACCCCCACCCACGACTAGAATTTCCCCCCTCAAACATTTCTGAAACTGATTCACCCTTGGGTTGAGAGGTTCCCCACATTTAAACTTGCTAGTATTCAGTGAGTACAGGGAAGTATGTATACCAGTTGTAAGATGAAGGATTACATTCCCAAGGAGTGCATAACTAACTCAGGATACATCAATGCACTGGAGAAATTGTGCCTGTTAGGTTCTGGTGGCATTTTCCATATGAAACTGCTTTATGTTAAGCAGTTGAACCATGGGCTTCAATCTGTCTGATTTGGAAGACAGGGAATTCCCCCCCCCCCCTCCAAATGTCCCAGGGACCATTTGTGCCTATCAGCAACAAATCCTCCCTCCCCCCAGAAACTCACCAGATTCCATTTTGAATAGCGCCACTGGTCCCCTTGACCTGACAGTGGTTCGGCTAAGATCTCAACAGAGATTATTCCCCATTCTAATAACTGGTGATCAGTTCTATGATCCTCTGAAATGTTGAGGAGCCAGTGAATCTGCCTACTTGCACCTCGGTTGTGCACATCTTTAATATACAAATATAAGTAATTCTTAGACTGGTCTTTTGCAGAAGCTTCTTTCTTTTTTTCCTTATCAGTGCACCATTTTTTGTGTGTTCTGGAGAAAATGTAATGTAACTTAATAAATGAGTGATTCTTGGTAAATCTTCTAGTATCAGCAATGTCTTTTATGGGGAAGGGGCAGACTCTGAATCCCACTATGGCTTTCATTCCCTTTCTTCCTCCCCCAGCAAGCAAGAGGAGACACAGCTGTGGGTGTGACCTCCCTCTCCTTCTCCCACTTTGAGCCCAGCATCTTTGTCGTTGGCACAGAAGGAGGCTACCTGCTGAAGTGCTCCACTGCAGTGGAGGCTGTCGCCCTCCTACAGAAAGGCAGTTCCATCCCACTCAAGGCACCTGCACAGTTTGTCTTCTCCCTGCACGGAGGACCCATCTACTGTGTGAGCTGCTCACCTTTCCACAGGTGAGTAGTGAACATGACCTCATTTTAACACATTATTAATTTGGAATGCAAGTTGAGGAAATGGTCCATTTCCCCTCATCTACCAAGTAGATATCTCAAACAGTCACATTCTGGACATTTACTTCCACTTTACAGCTCTTTCTTTTAGAAGTGTAGGTGGAGGGCAATATCTTAGAAATTCTGTAATTTGTGCTCCCCACTGAATACCATTGAGTAGGTTACAATTGTCTTTCTGCCGAATTGGTGTATGTCACAGGACAACTGTGCGTTTAAGCTCTTATACAGAAGTTAAAAAGGGATTGTTGCTGCAAGCAAGGGATTACTGTCTTGTTTGAACACCACTGTGAGTTAAAAACACATCTCTGCAAACTGCCACTTAAATAGTTTGAGGTTTTCGATCCTAATTCTGGACATTTGCTTATTTCTAGGAATCTCTTTTTGAGTGGTGGGACGGCTGGGCATGTTCATTTGCACTCCATGCTACAAGCTCAGCCTCTTGTTTCCCTTCAATTGTCCAAGAAATATATTTTCAGTGTCAAGTGGTCTCCAGTGCGGCCCTTGGTTTTTGCAGCTGCTTCTGGTGAAGGTAAGTACAGTTGGTTCTTTAATGGGGTTTGCACATTTGGTTCTTTAATGGGGTTTTGCACATTCAGAAAAACTTAAACCCTGGAAGAGTCTATTTTATTTCAAATAACTGAGTTCTAAAAGGCTGGTATTTAACTTTTATAGTCTACCCTTATGCTCTAATTTTAAAACTACTAAAATGGCCAGCACTTAAATGCAGATAATTGTAAAAGTAAACTGTTGAGAGCCTGAGGGACCTGGTTATAGCCTTTTGCGTAGTTCGTCACATACTAGATTCCAGTGTTATCTGTGTATGTGCTGTTAATGGAAGAGGATCAAGTTAACAAGTTGATGCTTTGTTTTCAAGGGGAACTGCACCTGTTTGATTTTGGGAAGAGCTCTCAGAAGCCATCTATTTCCATCATGCAGACTTCTGACCAGACCCCCGTCTACTGCTTAGAGTTCAACCACAGGCAAGCCCAGCTGCTGGCTGCCGGAGATGGCAGTGGGGTGGTGAAAATATGGCAGCTAAGTTCAGATTTCACAGAAGAGGGACCACGGGAAATGAACCATCTTGACCAACTAGCAAATGAGGTAACAGATTAATATGGACAGTAAATAAAAGTCTTGGTGTTACCTCAGTTGTCTATAACTATCTGTATCCACAAGTTCTTTTTTTCCCTAAGGCTAGACGAGGCTGTTCAATGCTAGCTGAGATTTGATGGACAGCTGGAATTGGTTTTGTTTGGACCAGTAACTTTTATTGATGCACACTGTAGCATTTCTTTATTATTGTTTCAGGTACTAAGGATAGAATTTTAAGCTAAACAGATTTAAGGTTACATCTGAAAGGCAACACTATTTTTTAGCACAACGATGGACACATGCAGAGAGCTAAGAGGCAGAAGACAAGTGAGCGCATTCTCAGGATCCTGTACTGCTATAGTGCTAGCGATCAATTCACAAAGAGTGAGCGTGTAAATTCAATGTAATCGTAGGCGGAGGGGAGTTCTCTCCCTTTGCTGTCCATGTACGGCTTCATGTGAGAGATGCAGTAGTCTGCCTGTTCCCGGGTTAGATTCTGGATGAAAAGAAGAGACAGATATGCAGACAGATATGCAGTGAGAGAGGAAGTCTCTGTAGTCAGAATGGCAGGTGGGAGTGTAACACTTATTGGCTCTTACCTGGTACAGTTCCTCCTTGGTCACGTAGGGCTTGCCCTCAGAACTGAGAGCACGGAAAGCGCTTTCTATTTCCTCACTGGATTTCACATTCTCCGTCTCCCTGCTGATCATGAAAGCCATATATTCTTGCAGTGAGACATGTCCATCCCTGTTAGATGAAAAAGCATAGCAAACAGTTAATAAGTGAGTACAAAACAACTTAATGATGCTGCAGGGAAAGGTATGGCCTATTTGGATGGCCTATATGGCCTATAAAACTTGCTGGTGAATAAACACAAATAGGAGTCATGAAGAGCTTGGCCAATTTAAGGAGGGCAAAACCTGAATATTGTCTAAGTTATGAAATCAAGATGGTCCTTTCTAAAGCAAGGATGCCATCTGGCACATACCTGTTAGGATCAACAGTATCAAGGATAGCCTCAAACTCTGGGTCTGGCTCTCCTTCTTCCACCATAGGCAAATCATAACCAAGGGAGCGCAAGCAGGACTTAAACTCCTGGTGATTCAGACGGCCAGATTTATCCTTGTCAAAGTGTCTGGAATTAAAAGACAACAAACCATTAAAACAAAAATACCCAGACAGATGGGGAGTCCAGAAAGTACAGTTTAAGTATTTTACAAATTTACAGTACAGTTTGGTAACATAGATACACTCGCTAACTAGAGAACAGAAGTTGCCATGACCCTCTGGCTCCCTCTAAGTCACGGTCCTTGGGTTGTTCAACCATTTTGTATGTGAAAAGTGAACATCCCTCCATTAAAGAACATATCAACTTACTTAAACATCATGCTGAATTCCTTGAGGGCTTCTTCAGTGACTCCAGTTGTGTTTCTGGAAGGAAGAAAAACACATTTAGTGAGACAGTTTGGCTAAGTCCGATTATGCCTGTGGTAAAGGAGGACTATTAGATACGGTTCATTTACACACCTCCTCCCATTTGTGGAAACGTTTGGCAGAAGACCAAGCTAAGTGTAAACTAGCTCATAGCCCATCTTGATAATTATCAGAAATTGTTCTGTAGCCTGTAAGTCCTGTGACCTGGCTCAACTTTTGGACTGAAATGCTACCAAACAGAAGGCTGCTGTTGTTTTTTTTTAAAAAAGGGGAGAAAGATTTAGAAAAATCTGGGGCTTCTGCTCTGCATTGCCAAATTCCCATCTGAAGGAAGCCAAAAGACCTTACCTGGCTTGTATTTGCTGCTCAAGGTTATGTTGCATTCTCATCCCAAGTTGGTCAAGCTGGTCCCACTGCTGTGCCAGCCCCACAGTGCTGTGCTCTGTGTACTTGTTGTCCAGGATCAGCGCTTCCTCCATGGCTGCTCCGAGATCCTCTATCTTCTTTAACTGGCTCCTCATTGCCCGGATTTCCTGGTGCTTGCGCTGTTGGAAACAAGGGAAACATCACAGAGAGCACACAAGTCAGCTGAGGCTGGCTGAAAGAAGATGCATGTACCCAAGACACTGTCCTCTTATTCTGGGTGACACCATAAGAAATAGCTGCCCCATCCCCCTCATTCCACAGCTGTTATGACTAATAGGTATGAATTGCCCAACCAGGGAAGTAATGTAGTACACTGAGGAAGCTCAGGTAGTAGACAACAGCATAGACTACCATATGACAATAACTGTGCTCAAGATGATCCTACCTATGTCCCTTGTGCTTTCACCTTTTAAGATCTACACTCATCAAATGAATCCTCCCCAACCACTCTCTACAAATTTAACTGGAGAAAGAAATTGACCTACTTTAGTTGCTTCCAGTTGTGACTCCAGGGTTCCTGATTCCTCCACCATACAGGACCTGAACAGAGAGTTAGAATGAGGGAAGGATCTCAACAACCAGAAGCAAAACCAGATGGGGCTCGAAATTAACAAAATTATTTGTCAGTGCAATGTTGCTTGTTTTCCATCAGAGACAGGAGAAAGGGAAAAGGATTGCCAGTTCAACTACTTGTGTCCCTAGACTCTGTTTGCCTGGTTTCATGCAAAACTTAATCATTTTATTATACATTAATACACCTCACACCCCCGTCATAATATTTATCCCTGGGTGGTTTACACTGGCAGTTTATGAAAGTAAATTTGTCACTGGATTATATACTGGACAAAACTGTTAACAGTAACCTATAAAGTCAATCCTGAAGCTACAGAAGACAAGTCACAGCCAACTCAGGATGCAAAAGACTTTCCCTAAAATCAGCCCAAACCTTTCCTGATTTTGTTTTTGGCCAGTTTTTGGGTGGAAAGGCTTGGACAATTCAACCCAGTGGGCTGCATCAGAAACGTTAATTTCAAGCCCCATTCCGCAAGCCATTAAAGAAAAGGAAAAGGAAACCAAAAACACTTCATGCCAAATCCAAAGCGCTCACTTCTCAATGGACTGAGTGAGACCCCCCCAATGCCCGACTGTGCCCGACACACACAAACCACAAGTGATTTGCTGGAGATGAGCTTGGTTTGCTAATGAGCGACAGGAGCTCTAGCAAGGCTTCGCACAGAGAATGCACGTGGGAAACCTTCACAAAACTACTGGCTCAGTTTCAACACCACCAAAGGAGTCATGCGGATGATCAAGGCCTCAGGATACAAGGGCATCTGGTCAGAGATCCCCTCGAAGAGGGGGATCCTAGACAGGCCCAATCCCCCTCTGGTACATCATCACGGCAAAGGGTTCGTGAGGCTCGGGACATAATTTAAAGGATCAGTCGTACGGTTGTGTATTGTTTTAAAAGAATAACCAATACATGGCTTGTTTTTAACTTTGGCTCTCAGACAAGAACAAAACAAAAGTTGGGGAGACTTTGGAAGCCCAGATGAAATCCAGGCTAGCCAAATAAAGTCACTCTACATTTCCTCCCAAGTTAATGGTAAGGCAGCAGTTTTAAAGGAATTTTGTATTTAGAGCCTCTGTCCTGAAAACATTATGGTGCAAGATCACAATGGACAATTCCGTGTACAAACAGCAAGTTTTGGCTACTGTGCAGGTGAGTTGCACTTTCTTGGTGCCCCCGTGAAAAGTCAGCATCCTCTCTCAAGTCCCTCACCCCAATTGCATCCTGCGCCTCGAAACCAAAAGAGAGAGGCAAACTTCCAAACTAGCTTTGGCAAGGGAAAAAGAAAACCCACTCTGTACGGATTGCAATACACCAGATTTTGTGGGCGAGTCTCACTCCCAGAGGGTTAAGGCTCACGGTCAATGCGGGTTTAAAGAGATCAAAAAGCAGGGCCCAGGATACTTTGGGCCAGGAAACAGTTATGCTAACTGAATGAAGGAAAAGAAAGAAACCGATTCCCCTCCCAGCCCAAAGCATCTCACAGCAGTGACAGTTAGTCAAAAGGAAAGCGAGCCTTTGGAATTAGAGAGTGCGCAATTGTTTTTTTATATATAAAAAAACAAAAACACAGTGAGAGAAGAAAAATAAGAAGAAAAACCTTCCAGACAGATCATCCCCAACTTCATACTGATAGACACGAATGACACGACGGTATGCTATGCTATTCAAAGAAAAGAAACCAAGTGAAATTCCAAATGGGGGAAAAAGGAGAGCACACACACATGCACACACTCAACACGCACACACAAATGGAGTACAACTCCCAACCAGCACCAGCCTACAGACAGCAGCAGGTTTGCACACAACAACAGGATTGAATGCCAGCCTCTGTGGCAAGGGCAGCAGCGACAGTGCCATTGCCTACCTTGTCTGCAATTAGATACACAACACAGACAAGTAGTAGCAGCAGCAGCAGCAGCCCTACAAGGCAGATGGGGTGCTGGGCGGCAACTCTTGCAGACTGCACACCCGGGACCAAACACAGCCAAGCTGCCTTATGGCAAGAGACAGAGACCTGCTCTCCCTCCGTTTGGGGTCTCTGAACTTCCTTTTCACTCCATCAAGGCATATAGGGCAGTAGTCAGAGATGACAGCTGGGAAAGGCAAATTTTAGGGCGTTGATTTGTTCACGCATTCCACCAAGGTCATGAAAGACTTACATTCATCGGCCGGATGCTTTTAAACTGGGAAATATCCACCAGCAGCTAGCACACCCACCATGAAAAGTGAATTCCGAATAGAACCACCATCACCACCACAGAGGCAGCAAGAAGTCATCTGAAGCAGCTGAGTTTAGGATTATTTGTCAGTCTACTCCACTTTGGCCTATTCGGGATGAACACTGGCACTCCTGGGTCTCTACTGGTTTGCAATGTCAGTTCCTTCAAGAGGCATGAACTGAGATGGGTGCTTTCTGCAGACGAAGTGTGCTCTCTAACTTAGAACTAAGGTCCCGCCTCAGTGGCTAGGCAACAGCTTTGTTGGCTTCACATAAAAATCAAACAGTCATATCCGGTTTCCAGAGGTAATATTCCTCCTAGTGTCTTGGCTTTGGGGGTTCTGCCTACTCAGGCTCTTCAGCTCTCTTTTGATGCCTCCCTGCCCTGCCTTCAAGCTGTAGTGGGTCCCAAATCAGAAGAGAGACTCTGACCTGAGTTTCCGGTTCTGTTGAGACAGGCTATGTTTTGAGCCCGCTGAGAATCAAAGCAGGAAACTGGAGTGTGAGCTCAAAATTCAGTGGCAAAGGCCAAACTGTTGTAGCAGTTCAGAAAGTATGTGGACAATCGAAAGGGAATGCTGGCCGACAGAGCAGGACATAACTCTCTTTCTCTCCCAGACTGGGTGAGAAAAATCAAGGAACTTTTGCATTCAAAGCCACAGAGCCTAAACTTCTTTTCCCACTCAGTGGCAAAGAAGAGAAACTGTAGCTTCACAGTGGCAGAGAATCCCCCCCCCCCCCCCCATTTGTCAACAAATGCACCATTCACATTGCACAGGTCAGCATAACTGGCACACAACAAAGTCAGAAAACAAGGCAAACATGGCTAAATAGCAGAATCTAAAAAGGGGACAGGACTGGTTATGGCAGAACATTCACTACCCCAAAGAGTGAAAGCAGTCTCTAGGTTTTTCTGAAGCAAAGCTTTCATTTGCAGACAGCATCTGAGTGAGTGTTAAATCAGAAAGATGGAGCAGGATGGATAACCTCAGTTTATTACCAACTTTGTGACTATACGGCCTTCAAGTGGGAATGATGGGAAATACAGTCCAACCCATGTGAAGGACCCAGCATGGGGAAGGCTGAACTACAGAAAGCAAGGTAGATGCTTTATCTGCTACGCTTTATTTATTGGAACCAATGTGCTATTACAGATCTCCTTGGTTGAAGGAGTAGCCAGTCAACAGCACAAAACTTTATGTTTTGGTGGGGGACATAGCCGAATTCTCCGTTCTTAGTGAGGAAAATTGGCTTTGTTTCTCTTTCCCTGCCCCATGTTCTATTTCCTGTGTGTAACAGGAGATGGAACGATAACCTCATGCAGGACCCCAGCGCAGAAGCCCAAAGCAGACGGCTTCTGCTAGCACAGTTCTTTCAAGCAAAGTAATGGCAGCAAGAAGCAGACAATAGAAAAAGAAGAGTTTCTGTAAACTGTAATATTGTACTAACCCATCAAGCAGGTAGGTCCTGAAGTACAGGGTGATCCAAATGCCAGGCCACAGGAGAAAATGGTGTGTTGGACAAAGAAAGGAAGGAGAGGGAGAAGAAAAGAACAAAAGGGATATTATGTCAGCAAAGGCAGCCCCGTTTGACATTTATGTGTTTGAGAATGTCTTCCTTGGCTGTGTTTCTGAACAGGGCTTTACTCTGCAACCCTCCCACCCCTGCTGCCTCTTTAGTGTCCCAACTACCATCAAACCCCAAATTTTTCAAAAATTTGAACTTTAAGAGAACATGCTTTCTCCAGAAGAGTCTTGAGTATGACCTACATTTAGGAAATTCTGGAAAAGAAGAAATCTAAGCACCAAACAACCCCAAAAATCCCTTTTCTCAAGAAAAAGTACAGATAACCCTCTTCCTGAGCCCTCTGAAAGAAAATGAGTCCATTTCCCCAAGAATCAGAGAGAGAGAGAGAGCAAAACTGAAGGAAAGACAGCAGCACCTGGTCTCTTGAATCCACTGGTGGAAAGCATTCGCATGTTGAGCAAACTCCTGGCGTAATTTGTCATTCTCCTCTTGTCTGCGCTGCTCTTTCTGCAGTTCTAACTCGCGTTCCTAAAAAGAAGGGGAAGAAGAAGAATTATTTTGCAAGTTAAGGGGGGGGAGGAAATCATGGCCGAGAAGCTGTGACACAACAGAGCGTAATAGTCCCACGGGAGGAACTATGCCACATCTCTCCACTCTTTAGCTGCTGGAGCACCACCACTGCCATCTCACATGTGATGGGAGCTCCTTGAATGAAAAAGAATGGAAGAACCAGAAAGCAGTAAGAAAAACCATGAGGCACAAGTTACCTTGATTATTTTCTGCAGATTTCGCCAGGTCTCCTCAAGAGCCTCCATCGTGAACCAGGTGTATGGGTTGGAGGCAACCCGGAAACTCTTGATTTGGCGGTCCAGTTCAGCAAGTTGGTTGAAGTCTGCCTGAGCAGAGCTGAGGGAGGAGCGGAAGGCATCATGAGCCTCACGCAGGGCCTTGATTTCCTCCAGTGAGTTGCAGCGCACAGGGTCCGTGAGGTCCTCCTCTGCATTCTCAAACCAACTGTTAAAGGCTGATGCCTTCTTGGCAAAGGTCAGGAACAGATCTTCAACCTGAGGGAAAACAGGCCAGGCTTTCACTAAGAAACTGAGGAGAAAGTTTCACTAAGAAACTGCTGGCCTAAGAAACACCGAAAGAAGTCAGGCCTTGTGCTCATCCAAATGTCTAGAAGCCTTTAATGTGGATTTTTTTTAGAAAGTCATCACTTCTACCCTCTCCACTCAGTGAAGTCTTGAAGCTCTTAATGCAGCCCTTCCTCAATCCAGCAACAGTACCATTTGTGCTCGACTGCAACATCCACCATTAGCAGCCCATCCTTATACTGGATGGGGATGATGGGAGTCATAGTCTGACACATCTGAAGAACAGGAAGTTACAGGAAGGCTGCCCTAATGGTCTCAGTTTTAAAAAAAGCTTTAAGAGGGATTCTTTCAATGGACTTGAATAATGGACCTTCCTTCTACAAGGCTGGAAAGGGGAGCACAGATGAAGGAGAAGTTAGAATAGGGGTGTGCAACTACATGGGGCTAGGTGCCAACAACCCTCTCAGACCCATTCAAGGGCTGCACCCCTCCAGCAAGCTCAAATATCTCAATTTTCCTCCTCAAAATGGTGGCATCTTGACATTTTGAGGGAACTGCAGAGGAAGACAAAAAGCTGGGAATAATAAATGGTACTAGGGTGCTTGTGGGTGCTCTCACATGTTTCCACACATTTAGGAGGCTTTCTGTGTGATTTGGGAACAAAAATGGCTTTAAAAGTGCTGAAACTTCACCTTTCGGAAATGCTCCTGGGCCTCCAGGAGTTTTTTCTTCCTGGCTGCGGAATTGGCCAACAGCTGGTTCCAGCGCTTCATGAGTGAGGCATGGCGGGCTTCAATGGCTTTGGACTGGATGTGTTTGGCTGCCAGGAGCTGGTCTTTCAGGGCTGTGATGTTGGCAATTCCTTCCTGCTGGAAGGCCTGAAGTCCAGCATCAAAAGTTTCCTAAAGCAAAGAAGAAAACAGATCTAAACTATTTCATAATTCCACCAGCAAAGAAAACAGGAATGGTTCAAGGCTTGTGCCACTTGAATATTGCTGCATCACCTTTCAAGCCAAGGGGTTTCACAGCAACATACAATTTAAAAAGAGTTCTAAAAATAAAATTAAAAGGCTAGCAGCCAGCTCTTCATTCACAGACATTACATGCTGAGTCAAGCAATAACGTCTTCACAGCTTAGGAAAAGCCAAACGTAAAGTCGCTCATCTGCTCTCCTGGAAAGGAAGCGGAGTCCCCTCAGCATTCACCAACCTGTTTGGTAAGGAGTGTTTGCACAGAAGAGAGATCACGGCCATAGTCATCAGTCTTCAAGCTGTTCTCTTTTTCACCTACCGTGAGACAAACAGACTGCGTGAGTCCTACTTTTGTCTATCCTTCCTTAAAATAAAAAACAAGATCCCACTCTTTGCTATAATTATTAATACAAAATAATACCAACTAGTAACTAAACTAGGATTGTGAAGTTGGGGAAGAGTATTACAGGAGTGTGCTTTGTTTGCTTTCAGGAGGCTGTTTTCAAAACTGAGCCTTTGTTTTCATTTTCCTTGCAACAGCTTGCGTGAATGGAAGCCTTTGTGGCTTCTAAACCCACAGCCAATCCATCAAAGAAGAAAGCAAACACACCCTCAGCAAGTCCACAGTCAGAAGCATTGCCAGCTTTTTGGCCAAGATGAAGGGACTCTGCTTCACCTCCTGCTCTAGAGAAGCAACCAGGGGGCCTAGCTCATACCTATCCAAGACTCCACCACATCTGCTTTCCAATTGAACTGGAGGAAGGCAGAGTTCTCATCCAGTTTGGCCTTTCTCTGGGCTGCTGCTCTCTCCAGGTCCGACACTTTGCCCCTCAGGCTCTTCATCTTGGCTGTGATGTTCTCTTCATGGTGATTGTTCTGCAAAAGGAAAAAGAACTGTGAAAGCTGCTCCAGACAACTTTGCCCTTTGCACAAAGCAACTGAGAAGCAAATAGGCACCTGCAAGTTACAGAGAGATACTTGAGAAAACAGTTCACCATGAGAGAAAACAAAAAATGGCTGAGGCACTGTATAAAACCCCTGATGTGTTTAAAAAGCAAGGAGTGGGAATGAAAATGTGACATAAAATGCTCTCCACAGAGTTACACCCTTCTGGGGGAGATCAGAAGTTAAGATCATACGCTTCATGAGAGGAAACTGCGACCTTAGCAGAAGAACCTCACAAATGGTCTTATAGATGGCAAATTACTTGTGGCATCCTGACAAAAGGAGATCTCCAATTTGCTCACCTTCTTAATGAGATCCTCGCCATTAGTGCAGACATCGTTCACCCGGTCCTTGTGCACAGTGAAATCAGTCTCAAAGGCTTCATGCTTCTTCAGCAGGCCCTGCAAGAGAGACTAGGTCACAAGAGCTGGGACAGAAAGGAGGCCCAGGGGAGTGTGCCATGGGACTGGATTTCAACCCATTTCTTACACTGGAGAACCAGTGCTGGACTTAAGACACCAGTTTAAATCTATACTCAGGAACATGGGGAGACCTGCCTTATAGGCATATTATGAGGAAATAATGGTTTAATGTGGTGTGTGTAGAGAATGACCTTAAGCTTTTTGGAAAAAATCTGTCATTCATTAAAAAAAAACCTGTAATAACTGGTCAACCTATCATATCCTGCTCACCTGAATAGCAGCAAGTGTGTCTCCATAATCCTCACTGGCGACCAGTGTCATCTTCTCATTGATCCAGGCTTCCTCCTCTTCCACATTAGCCACAAACTGTTGGTACTCTAAAGATTCCTCCAGCCGCTGGCCACTGTAATGTAAGCATACAAGAAAAACCAAGTGCTGGTCTTTATGTTTTCAGTCTACACATCTAGGCCTCAGAAAGAGTTCTGTGTTGCCCAAAAGTTTCCTTTTGGCACTTTTATCAGGGGTCAAAATCACATGCCCCCTCCACCCCACATATTGTTGAATTCCAAATCCTAGCAGCTTCTACCAATCATAGCCAATGATGAGGAGTGCTGAGAGCTGCAGCCCAACAACATCTGCGGGACCTCATGAATCCCACCCTGACAGGATCAAGTTACTATCAAGTTACTCTCCTTATATATCCAGAGTGGCAAAGTGAACACGAGAATGCCCAGCCACTTCAGAACAGGCTCTTACTTACCGAGCAGCGGCCAACTTCTTTAGCTCTTGCCAATGCTCCACAAACTGAGACAACCTCTGCTGTATTTCTTCCTTTCCAATGGTGTTGTCATCTGACAGCTTCTTTCCAGTATCCAACACGCCCTGTCAAACAGACAAAATCCAACTCTGCTGCTGAGTGACCAACAATATATGGCCCTCTTCTACCCATTCTCATAGCACCTCCCCATACGCTTTCATGATTTTAATAATGTGTGTGTGTTTTAAATCGTGTTATTTATTAGCTATTCCTCTACCTGGATGGCAGGTTCATGTGCTGCCAATTCTGCTTCCAGACGCTTGTGTTTCTTTCTCAGGTTCTGCACCCCAGTCAAGTCTCTGCCATAATCTTCTGAGCTAACCAGAAGCTTCTTCTCTCTGAACATCAGAAGGTGGGGGAAAACCAAAGCATGTATAAAGATATGAAAAACAACAAGCATGGCTAAAGCTAAAGACTATAAGCCTCTGGGCTACACACTTGATCCAGGACTCCTCATCATCCATGTCCCGGAAGAACTGATGCAAGCGATGAGACTCATTCAGCTTGGCTCGGCGAGCAGCTGCCATGTTCTTGATCCGCTGGAAACGCCCATTGATGGTATCACGCTTGTCTTTGACTTGGGAGGTGTCAAAAGCACTGCTGGTCATCAAGCTGTCGGCTTGGCTGTTGAGATCTTTTAAGCGATCCTAGAAACATTCAAGAAGGAAAGAAGAGGCCCTTGTGAGCTCCCTACAGGCAGTTCTTGGTTCAGGTTTTAGGGAACACTAGATTTGGGCCATCAGGAAGATTCAACATGAAACCACACTTCACAAAAGTTAGTAGCCTACAATTTGGGATTTGCTGGTTGGAAAAAGTTCAGAAGGAATCTCAAACCAATGCACAGTGCATGTCTGAACAGAGAAACATTTACCTCATGGGCAGAGATGTCAGCTTCTAGCAGCTGGTGCTTTTTCAAGAGATTGTTCACAGATGCCAAATCCTTCCCATAATCTTCAGATGCAAGCAGAGCTTCCACCTAGAGAGGAGAAGGGGAAAAATCATACTCTTGTATATGAAAGGATTGCAACTGCCATGCTTGTAACTAATGTGTGTCTGTGTTATTTTCTTTCTTTGCAAAATGGTTGAAACCTGTTTCCTGATAGTTCAACCTGTCCCCAGTTCAACCTTAAGTATTAATACAAAAACATTCTCAAACTTTCAAGTTTAGTCCCTGAAACATTTTTCAAACCACCACCACAATGCACAAAATTAACAACTGAGATGCAATTCCTCATCTCTAGTTATGTTAAGTGTGCCATTTAAAAATAGCTAATATTAGCGAAACATTGTAAAGAAGCTAAGGTACCTCTGACAGCCAGAAGTCAAAGTCTTTGATGCCAGTGTTGAAATTCTGCTGTTTGTTGGCTTCCTTGAGCTTCTGACTCTTCTCTGCTGATTTCTGTACCAGGAACTGCCACTGGTCAGCCAGAGCAGCCAAGCGAGCCTGACACAAGAAAAAAGGAAGACATTCAGACTCATCAAAACAAGATTGGAAAGCAAGTAAAGGTTCCACTGACTTTGCCAAAAATAATCAGTGAAAAAGAATGCTGGGCTCCTGCATGAGCGGTTGGCACACAGGGATAAACCCAATCATAGTGGATTTATCCTCTGTGCTATTCCATGAATAATCGGTGAGAGGCAGGCCATGTTGGTCAACATTTTCGGAGTAGGGGTAGGGAAGCTGTGGCCCCAGGGCCCAACGCAGCCCTCCTGGGGTCTCCATCTTTGCTTCTGGGATCCTACAAAAGCTTTAACTTAAAATATGATGGCATCTTTGGCTGCATTCCTTTTGCCTTTCTGCTTCCTTGCAATTTATTTAAAAATAATTTTCTTAGGTTTGAGAAATGAGTAATCTACACGATGGTAAAGTATCCAATGTGGCATTTTGTACTATTTTCCAAGGCAGAGCTGCTGTTTCTAGTCCTGCCCTCTACAGCCAGCAAAGAGCAAATCTGCTTCATGGATCCAATTAAGCTGGATCACAGCAATGAAAGTAGAGAAGCCTCCTCATATGACAAACTGCTGAATATAACAGTCTAAGGGATGAGGCATTCCTATAGTAATCCTCACGATCCAGTGTAATACAGATGCTGGTAAAGATACTATATATTGCTAGGGCTGGATGATTTCAGTGTGTCAAAGTGAGGTCAGCACCCACCTTGACAGCATCTTCACTCCCGGCACAGGCACCTCGCTCAATGAGGGAATTCCCCACATCGATGACGCCACGGATCCGGTCTGCGTTAGCGTGGAGTTCAGCTTCAAAGGCCTGGTGCTTCTGGTGCTTGCTCTGAAGACAGGAGAAGAGTCACCCATAAGCAAGTGGCCAATGGCACCTAAATCATTCTCAGTGGCAGAGATGTATGAAATATTTGACAGAAATAAACCAGAAGATGACAGATGTGGGACTATGCCTAGCTGGAACATCATTGTTGACTGTCCTCAATGTGGCACGATCAAATCCTGGAGTAGCGTTTTCTATGGGTCCCCATATATTTTATAACAAGTCTAGTTTCATGGGATGTTGGCTATTTCTAACCCAAAAGAGAAAAAGGGGTGGGGTGCAAGAGGAAAAGAACCTGTTTTGAACTTGGAAGAATTTAGAGTTCATTATATATTGGAACTGTCTGCATATTTCTGCCAATAAAGCATGTGTTTTGCCACTGAGATGAGTCCTATAACTTTTCTATTGGACACAGACAAAGTAATGAAGCAGACACAGCAGTTCTAGAAAATTCATAAACAAACCTTCTCCCCTGAGAACAAAAGGAGCATGACAAAGGGTGGGCACTGATGGGGACACAGAACGTGTGTATGCCGAATGCCAAGCTTTAATGAAAGGACACAAATCACAGGACAATGTTCCACGACAGGACAGGGCTCTAATTGTGCCAAGTGAAAATGCCAGCAAGGTCCGAAACCTTAGCAAATGTGCTGCCTTCCAGGGCAGGGCTGAGTATCAACTACAAACACAGAAAGTTTGTGGGGGTTCACTGAGAATTTCATGGCAGACTTTTTTAAGGCTGGCAAACAGTGACTGCTGTCTTTTTCAGCTGGCCATCACAACAGGATAGTCCGAGTCTAGGCTAGAGTAGGGTAGTTGATGTCTGACAGATTCCTTATTGCCCCTTCAATACTGACTGACTGATCGAGGGAAGGAGCAATGAGGAAAACTGGGCAGAAACAAGAAAGACTTCAAATCATTGATAGTGGATGGAAACGCGAATCGTCTTGAGGAATAAAGGAAAAGTAAGAAAAGTTGCTATCTTTTTTCTTAAATAAATAACGAACTCTGGAAACAAACTGAATTAATTTAAGGAAATAATGAACTAAATGGACTAAACTGAATTCCATTTAGTTATTGAGAAATATGGAAGGTCATGTGTCAGATTCAGTCCCTGCTTGCCTATAATTGGAGAAGAGGACTCCCTGAGCTACACAGACTTAAAAGAGAGAGAGAAGAAAAATTAACCTAGTTCTGTTTCAGGTACCCCACCCCACCCCCCTTGGGCTAGCAATTCACCAGTCAATTAAACAAACCATGCAGAAGACTGCTGCAAAACAAACAGGTTAATAGAGGATGCTGATGAGGTATTACAAAAGAAAAGCAAGAGCCAAATATACATATATATATATATTTAAATTGCACACACACGTACATAAACACACCTGAACAAGGCCATACCCAGATGGTAAGTCAGAGAGTAGTACAAAAAAATCACTGAACGATAAAAAATGAAAGACTGACTGTATGAACAAATGATGAGTGGAAATGAAAACATACTTAAAACATAACCTTCTGCCCACATGTAATGTACGCAGAGGGACAAACATATATCAAGCCAAACCAAACTATTCAAACTTACCAGGAGTTTGGAAAGCTACAAAATAGATTGAGAGAGAAGAATAGATCAGTGCATTTTATACTGATCCAAATAATCAAATAAATCCACACTCAGGGCCCAACACTGGACATAAAGTCCATTGCCTGTAGGATCCAATGGTGTAGTCAGCTATCTGATTCCAGTACAGGAAACTACTGCAGTCTATATAGGCATTCTAGCCTTTACCAAAATGTCACCCTCCAGATGTGCCGGATTGGGAATTCACCATAGCCAGTGACCGCTGTGAATGAGAGTGGTGGCCAAAAACATTAGGTGTACACTGGCAAAGAGTAACAACTAAGCAATGTATCACCTCATCTGGTCTAACATTAAATTTTTATTCTCCCACTTCAGAATTCAGGTGGAAAAACCCCATCTGTTAATGGCAGCAGTCTTGCTTTCTTTGAATTCTCTCTTGCCTAAGCAGAGACCAACTGCAGGCATGCTCCACTTTCTGCTTCAAAACAATCTCTGTGCACCTCTTGTCAGGAGCAACAAGGCAAGGTTGCAACTATATGAACCTTCCTCTTCTCATTTGTTAATCTCACCTGGATGTTTGTGGGATCTTTGTAAGATTCGTCACTCGCGGTCTGAAGCTTTTCGCTGATCCATGCCTCTATTTCGTCCACGTCTCGGCTGAACTGTTGCAGAGTCTGAGACTCACCAAGCTTAGATCTCTTCTCGATCATCTGAGCTTTCAGGCGACGCCACCTAGAAAGAAACAAGACCCATACTTAGAAGAAGGAAATCATTGAGACAAATTATGAACGCCAGATGGAAAGATCTTCAGATAAATGACATGAAGCATGAGCTGTGAAGATCTGCCCTTCAAACAAGTAGCTTAACATTCCTCGCAGAAGCTAAATGTGTTCACTTCACTCACCTGTCCAGAACCTCATTTCGTCTGTTGGCAATGACCCCTTTAGCATAGTGATCGGCAGAAATCAGCTGGTCAGCAAATGACTGGAGGGCTGCTATTTTTTCCTCCTGTACAAAAGGAGAAGACATGAATTGGAAAACCCTGGTTGCCTGGGGGAAAGAAACACATGCCGAACAGCTATGTGATGACAACAGCAGGAATTATTCCCAAACCACTTTCCAATAAAGGAATCGGAAATCTCTTTGGCTATGGGAAGAAAACTGCTCGGCACAGGACTTGATCTAGAATCCATATACATTGGCATGCTGCTTTGGAAAGCTATGAGTCATGATAGTGCTAATCCAAGATAGAGAATGAAGCTGCCTGCACTCATGGACAGTTCCCGTAAGGAACAGGTTGGCCATAATAGTGGACCAGAGTGACCACTGGTCTGATGCAGCGCGAGTCTTCTGTTAGCTAATCTTACAGAGCTCCCCCATGGTAAGACAAGAAAGGTGGGATTGGAACTGTTTCATGCACCGTACAAGAAAGAGCAACACTTGGAAGGAAGCTGCATTTAAAAACATGTCAAGTATTTGGTGTCCTTATGCCTAAGTGAAATCACCCCACTCACCTGAACGTTGATGGCCTTGTCAAAGTCCTCATGTTTCTTGATGAGGGCCTCCACACTGTCCAAGGAATCCCCTTTATCCTCAGTGTTTAGGAAAGCCTCGCGGGCAGCCATCCAGTTCTCAGCCTGCTCGCAATCCCTGTGGAACAGCTGAACAGAAAACAAGCCAAGGTAAGGGGGGAACTGACCAAGCGACACTGCTTAAAATTATCCTTCAGAAGGATCTAACTAAGTCTCAAAGTATCCACCGCTCCCTGATACAGCCAGTTCTGTCAAGCTGGAAAAAAAGAGGACATTTTAGAAAGAAGACAGAATTGAAAGGAGTAGAACAAAGGCTTTAGGAAAGCTTTCTGAAAAGGAAGGGATGCAACTGAAACCAGTAAATACACATACCTGTAATTCTAGACACTGGTCTAACATCATTCGACGCTGGACCCAGGCATTTTCCAGGTCAGCCCGCTCATGATCGAGGATGCCCAACTTCTCCTTGATTTCTGGACTAGCATAGTGGTCATGTGCCAAGAGCTGCTGCCCAAACTGTTCAAATGCCTGGAAGGTGCCAGCCCTGGCATCTATTTCAGTGCGGTGTTCCTATGAAAAGGTGGAAAGTGACCCACTGTATTAAGCAACAAGGGTATTGTAACAATAGTGGTTACAAATGTGGCTTTAATTACACATGCTCACTCCCTTTATCAGATTCCTGGCACTCCAAAATTTTGTATTTGTGTCAATCTGGTTGTGCAATAGATGCATTTATGCTATCACAAGTGCAGCAGTGATCTGGGTGTAGTCAGCACATTAATGCCAGCCAGTTCTGCTTTCTTCCAATACAAATGGTGCTCTTATACTGGAAGAGAAACCAGGTACGAGGTTTTAAAAGTGGCTTACTTGTGAGGCCAGAAAACATTCTTGGGACTAATGCACCAAAGGAAGTCTGGGAAAAGTCAAGACTGTTACACTAGTCCCACTAAATCCGAGTTTGTCTCCACTCATCCCATTGTGTCACTGTGGGCCATTCATACCAGCCAGCCCTATTGCACAGGACTGCTGTGAGGATAAAATAATAAGAATTATGCATTTTGCCCTAAACTCCTTGGGAGAAAAAGCTGAATATAAAGTTAATACATACATGCTTACAAGTGTTTCATAGAAAGCTACACACAGACAGCATCTCTGGCAAATGGTAGCACAACCCTGTGCCACAAACCTTGGTTGTTTCTTGTCAGTACAAAGAGAATCAGAATCTGTCTGCAATGCTGTGTACATACTTGGTGTCTCTCCAGTAAAGCCTCTGCTCCAGTCACATCTTTAGCCAATTCGTCTGAGGACACCAGCCCACGGATGCCATTAATCCAAGACATCAGGTCCCTGCACAGAGACAAACCGAAAGTAACATGGATTTGGAGTCCACGATTCATAGGGGTAACAAAATTTGCATTAAATCTTGCCCACTCAAACCTCCTTAAAAAAAAAAGAGAGAGAGAAGAAACCCCACCTGAAATCACTGAGGAAGCGCTGCAGATCATGGGAGTCCCCAAGTTTCTCCTTGCGCTCGTTGGCGCGCTTTCCCAGGCTGTTCCAGGCTTGATTCAGCTCTGTACATTTTTCTTGGAGATCTTCAGATGCCTCTGGGTGAGATTGAATCAGGCGCTCGGCAGTCTCTCCAAGAGAGTTCACCTGCAATGATACAAGAGGACAAGAGATGAGCAAAAGAAATCATTCTGGGCTCTGAGGAGAACACATCCTCTCCTCTGGCCAATCGCACCTTGTCACCAAGAGCTGCCAAGTCTCTCTCAAAGCCCTCGTGCTTGCGCTGCAGGGCCTGCACGCTGGCCAGGTCATGCCCATAGTTGTCTGTATTGAGGGCCTGATTCTTCTCCTCAATCCACTCCTTTGTTTCATCTGCGTCTCTGCAAAACAGATTATGGACATGTCAGCAAACCAGGGTGTCAGAAAAATTGAAGGCAAAGCTGTCTCCATTGTTATGCCACAGAGGGGACTGCAGGAAGGGTTCAAATCCCCACTCGGCCATGGAAACCCACTGGGTTAGCCTGAGTAACTCACATCCTCAGCTTTAGAGAGTGTGTTGAGCAAATGCCCTCTGAACACATCTCGCAAAGAAAACACCATGATAGGGTCACCATAAGTGACCAAAAAGCACCAAACAACAAAGCCATAGTTACAAATAAAGAGGGTTGTTGGAACACCCTGAAACTTGAAGAAGAAGCAGTTATGCTAACCTGTGGAATCTCTGAACCTCATGGGCACTTCCTAAAAGCTGGCTCCGTTCTTCTGCCAACTGCTGCAGTGATCGCCAGCGCTCATTCAGTTCCTGGAGGACAGAAGGAAAAAGAAAAAGGTATTAAGCCTCAAGCTGACCACTAATTTATTCTTAAGACTAGGTTACTGTATCCTGGAGGTGAGCAGTAATAGCATTAATATCATGGGGATGTCCACTATGAGCTAAAATTACTCTGTTTCCCCGAAACAGAGACTACTCAATAATGTATACCAGAGAGGGAAAGATTTTGAATGGTTAGGAAAGGGATGTGCATCACAGTAAGCCTGGATAAGCATTACAAGTTTCTGCTCTGACAGAGGGTGATGGTGATTGCACTCCAATACATCTGGAAAGAACTAGATTGGGGAAGACTATCAGGATCCCTGGCAATTTCTAGTAAAGGAGGGCAATACTTCTAGACTTACCTTGATGGAGTTAAACGTTGCCACGGTGTGCACCATCATTCGGGCAGACTGGACAAAAAGGAGAATTAAAAGCAACCATTAAACAAATGCCCATCCTAATAGCCAAACTTGCCATCACAGCAGCCTAACAACAAGGATGAGCTACCCTCCACTTCAAGAACTCAAACCAAACCAGTGTAATTTGTCAGGAGGTTCCTACCTTCCAAGGAGATGCTGTCTTGGAATCAGTTTCATCCTGTTTGAAAGAATTCACAGGAAAATCTAAAGTTGAATCACTCACCAAATTAAGATTCCCCAGCCCTCATCTGGCAAGCAACTACCCAAAATGAAGGTTAATTCTTTAAAAATGTGCTGCATGCTCTTCCTCAATCAAATAACTGAGACTGAGAAACTGCAATATCATGCACAAGTTACTGAACAGTACATCCCAGGACTTAACTTTTGAGTAAACATGCATGGAATTGGGCTATACCCATTTGATGTAATATTTAGGGGTACATAATACTGTGTACTGTAGAAAGCACTTACCCGTGGCATGGCTCCATACACTTCCTGCAAAAGAGATGATAAAGGTGCCATTTATTTCTATGTCGGTGAACCAAGACTTTTTGAGAAGAGGAAAAGGCAAGCAAAACTGAACAGTGCCTTGTCACATCTCAACAACACACCCAAAGCAATAAGAGGAACCAAAAGAAAGAGTCACAACTAGCAATCTCCCTATATCTTATCAAAATTTTATTTCTTGCTGAGCAGCCACACAGCATTACTTCACTGAACTCCTCTCTTTTCCAAGTTATTATACAGGGAAGAGGAGAGGAGATGAAAACAAGAACCAACCTGCTGCTGGACTGCCTGCACTTCTTCGGCCATGAGGCCTTCTGATTCCAGGTCGTTGGCCACCTTGTTTATGTCCTTCAGACGGGACTCGTTGGCTTTTAGATCCTGCATGGAGACACAAAACCCCACGTGTGAAAAGTGAGCTGGCAAGAAACACTTATTTCCATCTCACTTTTTGACTGCAGTCCTCAAAGCAGTTTACAGCATTTATAAAGAGAGCCATGCGCCTTGCTGAGGTTTTTATTTCAGTTCGAGACAGTAGCTAAAAAGAAAACTGGACAAACCCTCTCCATTATCTTGCCTGGTGGTCACCCCTTCTGCCTTTTAACAAGTAACTCTCTTAAATTAACTAGCAGTAGAGTTGCAAAATCTGGGTGGTTACTATCAGTAACTGAGCCTAAGGAGCAGCATATTTCAACTTCTTCATTTTAAGATCCTTTTAACTTGTGTTCTACTACTTCCTAAGCCTCCCAATGTTAAAACTCACTTTCTGGAAGTCGTCAAATTTCTTTTGGAGCACCTCCACCTGCTCCAAGTCGGCCCCAACCTCTTCGTTGGTGAGTGCCGTCTCCTTCTCATTGATCCACTGCTGGAGCTCATTGGCCTCGCGGAAAAGCATGAACTTCTTGCAGCTTTTCTCCAGCATGGCTTTGCGTTTCTCCCCCAGTTCGAGGAGAGAGTGATACCTAGAACATGGGGGGGGGGGGAGAGCAGGACTGAGACCTCTCTTGAACAGTTGCTCTGTCAAAGACACATGACAGTGGTTCAACATGGACTCGTGGCATCAAGAGATGGAGGAGCTATGCCTAAAACAACATGATGCTTTACAGAACTAGACACCTGCAACCATGAAAGGCTCCCTCTACTCGCTATGGAAGCTAGGACCTTGAAAAGAGACTTCTACATAATGCAGTGTTTACAGAGCTGCCAAGCATTAACAGCAATTCAGAACAGAGGCTGCAGACATGGCATAACAGAACAGCAACACTAGGGAGCCAAAGAAAAGCACAGCATAAATAATGCAGGAAACTTGCAGCCCTCATACAGCCCTCTAGGCTAGTACTTCTTAAGCTATCTGATGTGTGGGACCAGCAACATGCCCTAGACACACACACACACACCAGAGACCAGGATAATTTGTGCAAATTGTTTCTTTTTTCATGGAACCCCTGAGAACCAGTAGCAGCAAACTCAGGGACCAGCATTGGTCCATGGGCCAGTATTTTGAATAGCACCACTCTAGGATAGGGATGCACAACTGTGGCCCACTGGATGTTTTGGGCCTACATCTCTTGGCAGATGTAGTTAGCATAGTCCAAGAGTGAAGGATAATGGGAACTGCAGTTCAAAATCCTGTTTAGGAGGCTTGGATGGAAACAGAGGACCACAAATAGTGACCAACTAATTCTGAGGAGCTGGTCTCCAGTCCAGAGGATGGTAAAAGGAGGGAAGGTCTATCATGAGTACCCAGCACCAAGCTCTCAAGCAAAGCAACTGCTGCTCCCTTCATTGTGCGCTGAAGCCAAAAGCTGCCATGTGGGTGCCTGCGTCTAGGGTAAAGGAGTATCAGCAGCTCACTGTGGCCAGGAGCTTTGGACAGCTTCCTTAGCGGAGTGTAAAATTTCTCCAGTGAAGCTTGCAAGCCAGAAAGGACTGGCCCTTTACTTGTTGTTCTTTAAAGGCCAGCAATGATGAAATGGAAAGCTTGACTAACTGGTGGGAAAGAGGAAAGTTACAGTAGTAGCCCCCAATCTAAAATTCTACATAATAAACCTCAATTTCTTCTTTCATGGCCTCCTTCTATCCTTCCCTCCTGAACCTCAACTGTCTATAGATAAAACAAAATGTAACATGAGGCAGCTTTAAAAAAAATGACAAAAGCAGTACACAACCAATTCCATAACAAAAAAGACAAATAAGTGACTTTTAACACTGATTGAAGAACACAAGGATCCCAACAAATCCAAGCGGACGTCTGAAGCAAAGACTGTTTTGAAACAAGACCAACCCTCCTATGAATGCCCCAGGACATAAGGAGCGACAGAAAAGAATGGAAAGATGACAAGATAACTGTTTGGAGACAGCATGGATTTTTTTTTTTACAAGGGACTCGGCCTACTCACAGTTCTTCGACCTGTTTCATACGGAGAGATACACTGCCGACTTCCTTAGTTATAAGAGTCCTGCACAGACAGAGGGAGCACAGCAGAAAAAGCATGCAAATAATTAGTCCGATTAACAAAAATAAATGAAGGCAGAGGCTCCATCCAGAGATCACTGTAGAGAACAATGGAAGTGGAGAGTATATTTAAAATGGAAAGACGTGAGGGTGTCACAAAAAAGCGATGGGAAATGGATGTCAGCAAATGATTGGAATGGAAACTGTCAGCAGTACAGTCCAGCTCTTGCTACAGGGCCACATTCTCTCTTTCAGTCCTTGGAACCAAACGGGATCCATGCTCCAAAAGCAGCAACATTTTGTCCCCACGCTAGAGCATCTCAGAGAGGATACGGGATTTGATTTAGACCACAGATTCTCTGGGCATCTTTTCAACCTCAGCTCTCCAACTACAAAATGGGGATGAGCAGTGCCTTCCAAAGAACTGCCGAGAGAATGAAGAGCAAAAGTGGTTTTGCCAATTACTCATGGAATGTCCTCAGGTCTTTTCTACTTAAAGAAATTAAATCAACAGAATTTTTTTGCTGCTGGGTGACATGAGCTAGCCAGTATGAGGCAAAAGCTACCAACATTACCTAGTTTACTGTAAGAAAAAGGTAGCCATGCTTTTTATTTCCAGAATTTTATCCCATCTGGTTTTAATTTGACAACTGATGGAGCCAATCAGCATTGTGGCATTTAGAGACAGTGCTTCAAATAAGGCATTGGACTTTTTTAAAAAGGACGGAAATGACAAGAGGGAGAGTGGCCAGGAGGAAGCACAAACAATGCTCCTGAAAGAACTACGCTAAGGAGGACTCAGCTATATGTGCCTCCTTATTAGCTGCTGCTTTGCCATGCACACAAGGATAGGCAGGTAATTAAGCTTTTGTGGCACATTTGCATAGCAAATTAAGAGTTTTCAGAAACCATTTTTCAAAAAATTAATGCACACTTCTCATGTCCAGGATTAAGTCACGTGAGAATGATTTCCCACCCATGCCTGCCAAATAACCTGTAGGCCCTGCAAGGGACAGTACTGTACTTGAGGCCACTCAGTCTAAGAAGGTTTCTCATTCAGAATCACACATGAAGAAAGTCATGATTACAAAAACACACAGGCTGCTTAAGGCTGAAATGGCTGAAAGTGTTAAGATACAGAAAAACAGACAACACAGGTTAGGCAGTAATTTTTTTTAAAAAAAACTCTTTTAAACGGTGAAAATGGAGAGGAAACAGAAGATGCCTAAAGTTAGGAAGTAAATGGACCCATTAAAGAATTAAAAGGAATGTTGTATGTTTTCCAGTGGAACCATCTCTAGAAAAAAAAAGTGAGTTAGCAATCTTAACCCCTCAACATAAAAGCTAACCAACAAGGATGACCCTTCATCAGCAATCCAGCTCACACTCCAGGCCCTGCGAGTCTGATCTTACTGGTTGTCAATCTGTTCCTGCCGCAAGGCAATGCTGCCCTGTTCGTCCAGTAGGTTTTCTCGGGAGGCAGACTGCGCGGGGTCCAACTTCTTCACGTAGGCGGCCGGCACAAAACCCTGACGGTCATTCACTTCCACCTTCCACCAATCCTGGTGGGAAACAAAGCAGGGAGCCTTGATTACATTTTCCATTTGTCATCTGTTCTTCTGGAAGGAGAATTCCCAAAGCCACTTCCAGCTCAAGTGTGCTTCCATGTACAAGGAAAGAATAGTAAATTGCATGTTGCAGCTGATATAACCAATCACTCCTAGCAAGAGGGGATCCTCTTAACTTGGATATCTTTCAACCCAGAATAAATATAGAATGATAAAGCAACTATTTCTGATGACTTCAGGTGCAAAGAGCAGCTGCCTTCAAGCTTTTACCACCCAATCTGTGAGATGGGGCACATTTTTAATTTTTTAAAAAACCCTATAGGTCAATCCTTCTCTCTTTAGGATGGCGAGATGCAAAGTTCTATCCTCTTTCGTACTAGGTCTCTCAGTGTTATTTTTAGCGTAAAACGTGACAATGCCCTTAAAAGCAACAAAAAATGGTAGCGATGATGTTGAAACTGTTGGACGCTTAAGACAACAGCTTGAAAGCTTAGCCAACAGATGTTTTACCTTGTTGGTACTATTCAACAGAGTCAAGATGTCTCCTTTTTTCATCGTCACCTCTCGAGGACTCTTCTCTTGATAATCATACAGAGCCAGAACCAGTTCCTTGCCAGTTTCATCGTCAGTCGGAGCTACTTGTTGCTAAACAAGATACAGAAAGAGGTTGTTCCAAAGAGAAAATAAGCCTTTTGCTTTTCCCCCTCAAAGTTAATTGCTGGGGAGGGGGGGGAGCAGAAAACACAAAATGTTCTTTTCCAAAGTTTTTACAGATGTGTACAAATTGGCAACCCCTTGAGGGGCAAGTATGGAAAAGCAAGAGTAGATCCACAGCAGCTAGGGTGCAAGATCATGCCATGGGCCACATGTTGCCCACCTCAGCTAGTTAAAAGATTTCTTGTAAGTGCCTGACCATCACTGCTTCACTGCTGATCACTCAGCGGTAACATATAGGGCTTGAGAGAACAAGAAATCAGAAAGCAACAAGTGCCCATTCCCCCCTTACCCGACAGGCCTGGGCCTGCTCCCTCAATGCTTCAATGCTGCTGCCGTAGGCGGACAAATCAGACATCAGGGCTTCATGCTTCTTGAGGAGAGCCTGAAAACAGAAGAATAAGTCTGCACTCTTAACATTTACATTGTCAGACTCCCTATCAGATGTCCAATGGCCATGCTAACTGAGGATTGTGGGAGTTGTAGTAAACCCCCAACTGGAGGGTGCCAGGTTAGGGAAAGGTGCTCAAAAACACTTTTTTAGTGATCAATTCTCCAATTTCAAAGAATGCTGTAGATGGTGACAATGACATACCTCAGCAGAATCCTCATCCTTTCCATAGTCGGTGCTGCCCACAATGGGCTCTTTCTCCCTCATCCAAGACTCGGCCTCGTTGGCGTCGGCAAAGTACTGTTGAGCCTGCAGAGAATCTTCCAAATCCTGACGGCGCTGGGAGGCCTTGCCTTTCAAGGATTCCCATTTCTGGTTCAGGTCATTCAGTTTGGCTTTCACATCTTCAGCGGCAAAGTGCCCTAAGTCACAGGAGAACAGCAGCTCTAAGTAAGTCTGGTGGGGAGGAAGCTGCCTGAGCCCACTTCGCACATCCCTTTCAACCCCAACATTTACATCGGAAACATGGTGATGGCGCAAAGTGACCCCTAAGTCATTCCCCAGCAAAGCGGGCAGAACTAGAAAGGAAAGACCTTCCTCTAACTGAAAGTATGAGCACTGCCTGTTGCAGAAAGCAGAATAAGCCACTTTCATCAGGATGTCACCTTCCATCTGAGAGAGGATGTATGAACACTCTTGATCTCTGATAAATTCTTGACAGCAAAAGGCTGTGATTACTTCCCAAGTCAGGCACCTTACAAAACTGATGTGGGTTTTCCTGAGACGTACCTTCCTCCACCATGGCATTTCCTTTCTGAGTGACTGCTTTGATGCGGGGTTCATGGCCTGCGATCTCAGCTTGTAAGGCTTGGTGCTTCTTCAGCAAGTTCTGAACCCCAATCAGGTCCTTGCCTGAAAGAAAAGAGAGATGGGCCACCATGACCTGCCATTCCAATCAAAATCAGTGACATCACAGAGTAAAAGCTATAAATACAAATCACATAGAAGCAGCTATAATTCACATAGGCTTAATTGCCATTTTTAAAAAAGCCAACAGCCTGTCTGGAACAGTACCCCATTCAGAGGCAGATATGTGCAACATTAGAGGAATTGAAGCAATGTGGAAACAGAGCACAATTCCTTCCACAGCAAGAGAAACGGGGCTGGCTTTCCTAGGCATCCAGACTCTCCTAAATCAGCTTTTGGGCATCCTTAACAAATGCCCATCATACAAAATGCACCAAATAAAATTTTAGGAATCCACTGCATTCTAAAAAGATGCCTGGACATGTAACAGAACTACCCATCCAACACTCTCCCTGTTGAACAGAATGGTGCACCAACCTCTGTTGGTTGAAGCGGCAATAGGCTCCTTTTCTCTGATCCAGGTTTCTTCATCTTCAACATCTCGGAAAAGCTGCTGCAGGCGAAGTGAATCTGCCAGCTTCTGTTTGCGTGCCACCATTGGATCCTTGAGTGCTTCGTAGCGGGCAACCAAAGCCTCCTGCTTCTTTTTGATATTGTCGGCATCAAAGTGTCCTGCTTCTTGGAACTGTCGCGCCTGAATGGTGATGCCATCAATGCGGTCCTGAAACACATTATTTATTCAGATGTGCAGCAGCCTTCATATAAATGCCACTATGGATTCTGATGAAAAGAATGCTGTTTGACTATGGAATGGAAAGGCTTCTTGAGACTCTGCCCTCTTTCATGCAAGAGAGTTATAGCACTATGATTCCACTACTGCTTCCTACAAAATCCTCGGGTTTGTTGTCTGGTAAAGTAGTAAAGCACTCTGAGTGAGACTCCTAAATGCATTTCCTTAAACTGCAAATCCCAGGGTACAGCCACAGCAGGTAAAGTGGAATCATTGTGCTATAACTGTGTAGTGTCACAAGGACATGGGTAAAGGCAAGCAGATGCTATACCTGGTGAGCAGCAACATCTGCTTCCAGCAAGGCATGTTTCTTCTGAAGGTTCTGAACATTTGTGAGATCTTTCCCATAATCATCTGAAGCCAAGTGCCCTTCCACTTCATACAGCCACAGTTCAATGTCTTCCACATTGCGGTTGAACTGCTGTTGCTGGTTGGCTTCACGGAGCTTAATCCCTGAGAAGGGAAAAAGAGAAGAGTTTAATTTGCATTCCTTTCAATCTACTGCTCAACCACTATTCTGGAATGATTTGCAAAAGCCACCTCATCTTTTATGGAATGCTACAAAATTGTGTCATTCTAAATTTTTCATTTGTTTCTTCTCACCGACAGAGCACATCCTTACCTTTCAATTCAGTGGCTTCCAGGAGCTTCTTCCACAGGCTGATGACTTCATTCATGCGAGCGGCCACTTCGTCAGAGGCATAATGTTTGACATCAATCAACTTCTGCCCTGCTTTCTCCAGGCCATCAATGCGACTCTGGTTCGCAGAGAGTTCAGCTTCAAAAGCCTGGTGTTTCTGAACTTTTCCCTGAAGGTTTGATGGGTCCTAGCAACACAAAGAGTCCAAACAGTTGTGAACTAATAGAAGCTTTGGCACTGAGTGTTATACAGGACAATTGTAATGATACAAAGGTGATTCCAACAGATTTGGATCAGCCAGATGAGATTTTTATGGCAAACTTCATTCAGCATACTGATATTCTCCCTAACTAGGACTGCAAGGCTCTAGAATTTCTTAGGATGGTAAGAGTAGTACACTTCTATATATCAGAACCACCTTTCTCTTTCAATTCAACACTCCCAATACACATCGCAATCTGAAACGCCAAGGTTTTGGCCGCACCTTGTAAGCCTCGTCAGTTGCAGTTTTCATCTTCTCATTGACCCAGCTCTTCAGCTCATCGGAGTCTCTGAAAAACTGCTGCAGGTGGAACGAATCTGAAAGCTGAGTACGGCGGCACATGGCCCTTTCATGCAAAGCATTGCGGCGGCTCAATAGCTAGAAAGAAGCAAGGGTGAGAAGGCAGAATCTCCCATTAATCCTTTTGTTAACTTTAATCATAGCAGAAGTTTCTCTCAATTGCATCAATCGGACAGTTCTAGCTTTTCAAAAGTTTGCTATAAAGGTGTGCCAGAAAACCTTTGACTTACAGCATCTCTGCGAGTAGCAACATCTTCTTTAGCATAGTGGTTATTCTGTATCAGTTTGGTAGCAAATTCATCCAGGGCCTAAAAAAACACAAAGCCATTTTAATTTACTTAAGAGTGTACTGAATATTTATGGAATTGGCTACAAACCTGCAACTGTCAACTAAATCCACCACTCTCCCTTATGGTTACACTACTGTTATCTTCTTGCACAGATATATAAAAAACAGTGGATTTTTACCCAGCATAAAAATGTCTTACTGTTATTTTTTCTTCTTGGGCACTAAGGGACTTTTCAAAGTCCTCATGCTTCTTTAGCAGGGCTTCCACACTGTCAAGAGAGTCTCCAAGGTCTTCATTTAGCAAGAAGGCCTGAAAGAGAGATATGTGCATTAGAATGAGTCTTAGGAACCACCCAATGACACTCCACTGGTTGCATTTGCAGAACTGACAAAAAAGAACTTTTTCACATAGCACAGAATTCAAACAAGGAGGTACAACCTCAAGATATGGAAAAGGCCATCTGTTTAGGCCAGGGTTTCTCAACCTTTGGTCCTTCAGATATTTTGGACTTCATCTCTCAGAAGTTCAAGCCCAATACAACCAATTCTCGGGAATCCTGGGAGCTGAAGATAAAAACATCTGTAAGACCCAAAGTCCATCACTGGTTTAGACAGCTTTAAAAAGAGCCTCTGACAACCCTGTGGAAGACAGTTCTATCAATATCTATTAGCTACAGTAGAAGTAGCACCTCTGGGTACAGCAACACTGTACCTCTGAACATGTGAAATACCAGTTCCAGAGAAAGAGAGATAAGAGCAATGGTGGAAGGACTCTGAACCTGGTGTGCTGTTTTGGGGCATCCCTGAAGGATCTGGTTGTCCACTGTGAGAAAGAGAAAGCTGAACTAAAGGTCTAAACCAGCAAGACCATCCTGATGTCCTCTGAGCATGTGCTAACTCTTGGTCATCCTGTTCCCAGCTTAAGCATCCAGCACTTATCTTTCAACACAAAGGCAGAAAAATGCTACCTGTCCTCCTTGAAACTTGCAGACCTATTTTATCCTGGTTCAGAGCTAAAACTGGCAAGCTTCTGTACAGGATTCCCTAGGGTGTATTACACCTCATTTGTTGAGGATGGGTTTCATTCTGCTATGCATCACTAATTGCCCAGAACAGTAACATGGTGACCAGAAAAAGAAGAGATATTTCTGAATGAGTCAGACAAACATATTCATATACATCACAACAAGCCTTCCTTCTGGGCAGCACTGCATAATAGATGGTGTTCATGCAAGCCTAACTATGCTGGCCTGCGACACTTACTTCTTGTTTGCTCATCCAGTTATCAACCTGCTCCGTGTCCCGGTAGAAAAGCTGCAAGTCCATGCACTGTTCGTATTGCTGCCTACGAAGCTCCCACAGTTCCAGGAGGGCTGTTCTTTCCTCAGAAAGGATGGTCAGCTAAGGGAGGAAGGAGAAACAAGGTAAACTCAAAAGCACATGAGTCACTCTCTCAAGAAGTCTATACTTCAGGACTAATAGAAGGGGGATGGAAGTCATGCTGTTGGCCTCAAAAATTAAGCTTACTTTTCATCTACTACCTCCTTGCATTTAAATGAATCATCTTACCTTCTCTTTAACTTCATCAGAGGCATAGTGACCAGCAGCGAGCAAAGCTTGACCAGATTCATCAGTGGATTTAAAACTATCTTCATGAGCATCAATTTCTCCCTGTGACAAAAAAAAAGGGGGGGCGGAAGGGGGAGGGAAAGCAGAGAGTGAGAGTTACTGATACTGAGTTACGTGAAGCAAGGTCTGATATACTGAGGACGGTGGCTTCCTAAGACAGGCAGGCTCAGTTTTGAGGCTCTCACCTTATGTTCTTGATGCCTGTCTAGCAGAGCTTCAGCTCCCGCCACGTCGTTAGCAAGTTCGTCAGCATTAATCAGAGCCTTCATTTCTGTCACCCAACTAGTGAGATCCCGAAAGTCTGCAAGGAATCGCTGCAACCTGGGGGAGAGGAGGAAAAACAAATGGTACAAGTGAAAAACGGGGTACCTACACCAAAATGCCATTCTTAACTTTATCTAGGGCAGAAAACCCACTTTTCAAGTTTCCACACAATCTCCCTACCACCATCTCCACTGGTTTCAAACTATTCTTATGCCCTCATTACTGCTGTTCCTGCCTTTTTTGTTCCTCATAATATTTCAACAGCTCCTCCCTTCAATTAATCTCTCCTTCTCAAAATGGACTTTGTTAAAGCCACTGTCCAGATTTTTGGCCTCTCGAATCTAAAGAAAGAAAATCGACTTGCCAGGAATACACAGTAAATAGCAAGTACTGTTCTAGTGAATCTTTATTCAAGTTACTTATTATTTGGCTACAAATAACAGTGTTTCAAACAGGAGTGGTTTCTTCCTAAAGCCAGCCACAATCCATGAGGATAAAGCTGCAGGCTTATACATCTCATAATGGATTAAAGGAATGCCACAAAAAGAAATCATTAGAAAACTTGTTCTACTGCAGATGACAGGATAAGCCTTTTTCACTCCTCCCTTCGGGAGTTAACGAAATTGTTTACTTTGGAAGTAAAATCCAGGACACACACACACACATAGCCAACACCTTGGGAAATGGCAATCTAAAAGAAACACCTGAATATGCTTCTTTAATGTTCTTTATTAACGCTGTAGTAATCTGCATGTGGATAATTTTTTGAAAGAGAGTGTGTGTATATGTAGGCATGCCTTTTTAGTGGCAACATAGCATTCTTACCTGTAGGAGTCATTCAGGCGAGCATGCCTCTCAGCTGCCCGGGTGCGAATCTGCTCCCAGTTTGCAATCAGCTCCTCCCTTTTCACATGGATCTGAGAGGCATTGGGAGGGTGAGATTGCTGCAATCTGTCAGCTTCTGCACACAAAGCCTTCACCTAGAGAGAGGGAATAAGGTCATGAGTTAATGACAAGTTCAGTTTAAGTTGATAAGCAACATACATGCCCAACTTTTTCCCAAAAGTGGGACTCAAGGAAGCTTTAATATGATAGTCCTGCACACAAAACATCTACTCCTTCTACCTTATCTTCAAGAGCAGCCAGATCTCTCTCCAAGCCCTCATGTTTGCGAAGCAAAGCCTGTACGCTTGCAAGGTCTCTGCCAAAATCATCTGAGGCCATCAACTGCTCTTTCTCTTTAATCCAGCTTATAGTTTCATCCACATCTCTGCAAAAAACAGGTCCCAAATTGGTTAGTGTGCATCTCACCATCAGGGTTGAGAAAGCAGGCAAAGAACTCTATCAAATGTATATTCCTCATATGCCAATCTTTCTATTCTTGCAGAAACAGAGCCAAATTTCATCACAGATACAATTATGGGAGAACATGCATCAGCCAATATTGTCTCTTTTAAAAGCTTGAGATCCCTGCTTCACATGGCAAGAAGAGCGGGAATTTCCAAAAAGTGTGAAGAGATTCTCTATCAATAAAGCTAACAAGCAACAGAAGATGTGGTTCATTTTTTGGTTGGAGACCAAACCAAATGGAGGCAGCTTCTTGTGTGCAACTTTAAATGCACATTGCTGTGTAACTATTAACTCAGATTTAAAAATATAATCAGCTGAAGTTGTAGAATCAGGTCAAGTCCATACCTGTTAAAACGCTGCACTTCAGCTGCTCCAAAGAGCTTTCCTTGCCTCTGAAGAGCCAGGCCTTTCAGCCGCTGCCAGCTTGCATTGACTTCATCTTGTTTGGACTTGATTAATTCTTCTTCAGGGTGCTGCTCCTAGAAAGTGAAATTTGGGGCAGGGAGGAAGGACACCTTTAGATGAATCTGATCTAACGGAAGCCATTCCTTCCATCTCTGGGTGGCTTCCATTATCATTCACCCACAATGGAATTTAACTGTTTCATAGAACAGTATTTTCCTTGGACTTATGTATAACCCTAAGCTTCCTTCTGTGCACTGGAAAGCTTAGAAAGTACTGGAAAGTTCTTTGAATTAATCCAATGTGCTACTAGTTACAACTCCCATGTTAGTGAGAAGGCCTTTTCCCATGACCTCACCAAATGTGTCTTTGACAATGGCTGGATCAAAGGAAAGATCTTAAAGTACTTAAAATTCAGGCTGACTTGTGGAGGTAGATACAGTCTTTCAGAAATGTCAAAGACACAGAAGCCTAGGAGCTTCTGGAGTTACAGTGCAAAACACTGACTATGCCAAGCTATGAGCATACATTCTAGGTTGCCAAGAGCCATTACCTGGATAAGTTTGCCAGCAAACTGGTTCACTTCATTCACTCTCTCTTCATGGGCTGCCAGGTCTGTCTGGAACTCCTCAAATTTCTTCTGCAAAACCTCCACATGCTCCAGGTCTTGTCCAAGCTCTTCTGAGGTTACAATAGCCTCCTGCAATACATAATGACACTGGTTGTAGAGCATATCAAAATGCAGAGATGCATTTTCAAAAAGAAGAGGGATCTGAGCATCCCAAAAGTAATTTTTATCTATATTTAAATTTAGAGATCCCTTTCCTGCTGCAAGGTGTTCTAAAGTTTCTTAGAAGCTATCGTCCTTCACATCATGTGTTGTTTTAACTACTGTGTTCACCAGCTTGCATGCCTCAGCCAAAAAGGCAAGAGAACAGACAATGATCATGATGACACCCACACTGTGCACTGAGTTTTCAGTAAGAGTCTGGCATCTTCATGTACATTTTAAGACGCGGTCTCACTGTCAGAACTGAAAAGTGTCATTTTCTAATATACCAATTTCTCTCCTTTTACCTTTATACACCCCCATTAGCTTCATTAAGGTCTAATGATCTGCAAAATCTATTTCATTTCAATCATAGTTACATAATTATCCCACAAGCACTGCTTTGTGTGTGTGCGCATGCCAAATAAGGCTACCTCACACAACACAAGAGAGAAAACCGAGGGAGTGCTCTGATGGACCCAAAGTCCTGTGAGGCAACTTAATACCAAGGAGTTATCCTACACCAGGGAGCAGCTCTCGGTCCCAAACTCAGGTACCTTATCATTGATCCAGTCCATCACATCTTCGCATTCTCGTAAATACTGCACGAGCTTCTGGGCTTGCAGTAGCTTGACTCCCTTCTCTCGCATTTTCTCCAAGAGTAGCTCCCACAGACGGTGAAGCTCCTGCAGTCTAGTCTGGAGATTTTTGGTTTTTTTTTTTTAAAAAAAAAATAGAAATATATCAATAGAAACTATATTGGAGTAAGCATTTAAAAAAATGGACAAAAAGCTGAACTGTCAACCTTTCCTAAGGATTTGCAAAAGGCAAAGTAATGTGATCTGGCATTAAATTCCTAGGTCTCATACAGGAATCACACCCAGCAGTAACTCAACATTGGTCCTATTCCCTAATGAATTCAGCCGCCTCTGAATACATCCTCCTCTCATCTTCATATAAATCTGCTAGTTCTAAATCCAACTGTTAGTCCCAACCAGAGCAGGCCTGCTGAATCAAAGGGAACTTGGAAAACTATCACTTTCATCAATGCAGAGTAGGTATGAATACATAGGATACCACTAGGGAAGTCATTTAATAGTAGGGGTTTATGCTGCTTGTATTCCAGTTTGCTTGTATCAGATTACAAATAAACCTTAACTGCTGAAGAGATGAGGGCTATGTCCATTCTGTGAAGCAAAATGACTGAAATGTTACAAACCAGTAATATGAATTTTGCCGTTGAACCCAAAATACTAGAAGAATCAAGAAACAGCAGCTAGGAAAGGAAGAAGGGGCATACAGAAACACACACACAAACACCAAGAGCACACTTGCAAAAACAGGGCGACAATCTGCTCCACCCAGCCAGCATTCCTTGTGCCGTGATCATCAATAACAGGAACCTGAAAGTCAAGCTGAGGAAGATGGGAAATCTCTGTCTTATGAAAGGTAAAGCCTCCTCAGTTGTAAGGTTTGCTTTTTAAAAAAGAGGAAAGAAGAGCTCACACAACTTGAGATTCTAACATTCTCAGGGTAGATCTCCATGTAACAAGAACATGAGGCTGCTGCTGAAAATGAGATCCCTGTGCTTAGTGCTTTCCTTCCAGAACATGTAGTAAAACCTCATGTTCTGATGCTGCTGTGTACATGCAACCACTTGAGCTAGCAGCCAGTAACTGTGTGAACTGGCAGCTCTGGCAAACACCTAAACCAGGGGTAGGCAACCTTTCCCCTTTAAGGGCCGAGGGACTTCAGCTCCCAGAATCCCAGGAGCTATTGGCCAACATGGGACTACTGACCAACATGGCTGAGGCTTCTGGGAGCTGAAGTCCCTTGGCCCTTAAAGGGGAAAGGTTGCCTACCCCTGACCTAAACCATCATTTCCAGCCAAAACAGCTCAGGACAAGGTAAGCTGAAGGTTGACTGCTATCTACACAAATCTGCTCATGCTAGGTTTGCAACAGGTGAGACCTTACTCTGTGGTTCTCCACAAAGTTGTATGCAGTGGAAACACGAGGGCAGGATGACTCAGTGGTTGTACACAGTTACAGAGCTCCCCTCTTGGAAAAAAGTGTGACTGACCCTCTGTCTCATTTGAGCCTCGGAAAGGCAGCATCAGCTATGTTGTGTGTATGTGCCTTCCAGTCACTTGTCAACTTGTAATGACCCACATGATTTGCATAGGGTTTTTAAAGGCAAGGAATACTCGGTCAGAGGTGGTTTTGCCAGTTACTTCTTTTGAAATAAGGCCTACAGTACCTGATATTCATTGGTGGTCTCCCATCCAAGTACTAACTAGGGTGGGCCCTGATTAGCTTCCAAGATCAGAGAGTGCCTTTAGGGTACTACAACAACACTTTCAATTACCTTTAAACTTTTAACCTCTTACTTCAGCACTACATTTTGCACCAAGCCAGTTGCTTTAATGCTCTTTTATGCTACAGTTGTAAGGATTTAACTGACATACTGGGTTTTTGAGTTTTTAATTTGGAAGCCGCCTCAGGGGCTGGAAAGCACAGCAAAAACTTTCTGTAATAAACTATTATGCACCGAGGCAGGTAAAACAAACTCAAGAGATGCCATTTTCGGCTGCAGCCCTGTGCTTTCGCAACATGTGAAGGTATTCCCAAACTGTAAAAGGAATTGCGGGAGTGGAAAAGATAGAGGCATTCAAAGAAAACAAGAAAAACAGCACCCACACAGCTAGCAATCCACCTACTCGTATGTGGGCCCCAACTTGGATAGTAGTGACTATTGGGCGCTGAGCAGTCCTGTATGGCGTGAAAGACTGAACCGATAACACACAGGGGTCACCATCGCAAAACAAAACAGAAATCAGAACCCGCATCCACAGACACCAGGCCCCATCTTTTAATACACTTGTATAAAGATTACGTGGGTCTTAAGTGCTGAAGCCACAGTCTGTCCCCTTCTTGGTACTGCTGGGCTGCAGCTCCCAGCACCCTTGACTACTTACCATGCTGGCTGGGGCTGATGGGAGCTGCAGTCCAACATCAAGAGGACCACACACCTTCCCCAGATTTTTTTTGGAACTCCTTTCTAAATCAGAAATGGGTCTAAATCCTACTACTAGTCCTGGCTAGAGCAGACCCAATGGAGTAAATGGATTACCTAAATTCTGACTTGTCGTTCAAAAATTAAGTCTATGGCTCTATTTTAGTTGGCATTAGGATTCAAGTGATGGGCTACATATATCATACAGGAGAAGGTTTTTCCCCAGTAATGGCATCTGCATGTAACAATGCCATCTCCAAAGGTTTACACTTGTAATTGTTTAGTTGGCAACGTAAATCATTTGTACTTATCTCAAACATGTCACTTCTAGAAGTCCTCAATCTTCCTTGTAATTCGGATGTGCTGTTTTATCATGGCTACCTGTTGTTAGCATTTCCCTGTATTACAATACCTTTTAAAATCATGTATTTCTTTACACAGTTGTGTACCACCCTGGAATCTGGACTGATGACAAGTGGTACAGAAGTGTTTTAAACCAAATCAATCGATCAACTGATCAAATCAATTAAAGCATATTCTGTGCGACACAGGCTGGTGGGGATACTGCGACACAGTACTTGTGCTGATGTAGCTAAAATGCTACTGTAGGGAGCCAGCTAATCCATTTGCCTGTTTATGATGCTCTGACGTGTGCACTGTATGTTTCTCACAGATATAAACAATCCTGTGGCAAGTAAAGACCTCCAACACTTACTCTTATGGTTTCACTTGCAAAATGCCCTTCAGTAATCATCTGGTTCCCAGTCTCATCCAGTTTGACGATTGCTCCTGCGTTAGCCTGCACCTCCGCTTCGAAGGCCTGGTGCTTCTGCAACTTCCCCTGAAAAAGAAAACATAAAACATGAGCAGTAAGTTATTAATTTCATCATTTTATCCAGATCACTCAATCTCCCACACGAGCAATGCCGGCCATTTGTTTATGATCCCCTGGCATTCGTAACCGGAAAAGGCTCCTACCTGCAGATTAGTTGGATCCTTGTAATTTTCATCAGATGCAATCTGCAGCTTCTCCTGGATCCATTTTTCCAGCTCATCTGCATCGCGCTGGAAGAACTGGAACCTGTAGGAATCTTCAAGCTTTTGACGCCTCAAGGTGGAAAGCTCCTTGAACCGGTGGTACCGGTCCAAAACTTGTTGACGCCGCTCTTGTATGTCCTCTGCTGTTTCCAGCACTTTTACACCAGCAAGATCCATTCTCTAAAAACCAAAAGACACTGATTCAGCACTGAGTCAACCCATGGGCAGGACAGACAGAAAAGAAAATTCAAATCCAGAAGGCTCCCATCATAGCATTGAGACAGAGCAGCTACTTTGAATCCAGAAGGTTGTAGATTTAATCCCCGGCACCTTCCAAGTTAAGAATTTCAGGGGATTGTATGGGACAGATATCCGTCTGATACCTTGGAAAGCTATTCTGAATAGACAAGGTTGTGTAATGGTGGCCTTCTAGGGATTTTTGGGCTTCAGCTTCCACAGCCCCTCACCATTGCTTATGCTAGTGAGAAATAATGGAGTTCTAAGTCCAAAACATCTGGAAGACGACAATGACCCATCCCCGGGAATGAAATGGTCTGACTTGTTAAAAGAGGCCTGGGACTACTCAAACTACTTCTCCAAAACTAACCCAGGATCTACCTATTCATGTTTAAAAGTCTGCATTTTACATTTTGTTAAAAAAAATGCCACAGTAACACAGCAGACAATTTAGAAGTGCCAAGAGGAAGCCGCTGGCAGAAATAACGTGAGCATTTTATGAGCAATTCACAGAGCACCTGGGCTGCTGCAGTGCGGCGAAAGTCAACTCAGGCTGCAGCTCACCAGCCCCTGAATTGTCTCCTAAAGAGATTGAAAATATTGGAAGAGAAAAAACTGCCCCACCCCACTACTACAATATCAGCCCTGCTTATAACCTATCCTACATACACTTATCCGGGATGTTACGTTTCAGAGAGTGCAATGGGACTCTCAGTGTAAATGTCTTTAAGACTCAAGCATACATTGCACTTCTGCTCTGCATGGGTCTTTGCAGACTGGCAGAGAGAATATTACTGATTTCGTGATATTCTGGTTTCTTGACCAAGGATGAATGACCAAACCCAGACAAAATAAGAAATGGTAGCTATTCAGTGTGAAAGCTCTCAGTACTGGCCCTGTGTGTGCAAAGGCTCATTCTTGTAACAAACCTTGCTGTTATTACATGTAAAAACAGTGTTTGTGTCACAACAGGCCATGGTGTGGTTTGGTGGAAACTGGCTTACACTCACTCTCTCTCTCTCTCTCTCTCTCTATATATATATATATATATAAGATTTCTAGTTTGTTAGCACTTGTAGGTTGACACAGACAGACATATATATATATATATATATATATATATATATATATATGCGCCTGTGACTACTTTCAAACTACTTCTCCAAAACCAACCATATATATATATGTATGTATGTATGTATGTATGTATGTAAACCTACCCATACTAACAAACTAGAAACTTTACTTCATGGTTTCTTGTTGTCATAATATTCCAACATGAGGGTTGTATCTGGCCTGTTTTCCCAGCTATGTTTCCCAAAACAGAGACTGATCAAAAAGGGCAGGTGAAACATGGAACAAGCTAGAGTTTATTTGGTCACCTACTATGCAATTTGGGGCTTAACACAAACCACGGCTTACTGTGAAATGTGAATATACCCAACTTGAATGATGAAAACCCCAAGTTTGAAACAACAGGCATTGTATGGGTAAGCTCACCATGGAGAGTATCAGTGATCTGCTGAAGAAAGCCACACTTTGCTGCAAAAGTGGGTTTGCTTTCACATCCTCTGAGGAACGGTCCTTCTGCCGTAATCATTGAAATCTTTCACTGACCATTAAACTTTTGCTAGATTTTTATGGGAAATTAAAAAAGTCAGAGCATTGCTAGTCTATTAGACGTGCTGAAATTGCTTCATCTCTTTTCAGGGGCACACTAGAAGCCAGGGAAACATCTGTGTGCAATTCATTATTATTATTATTTTTAAAAAGTACAAAGTTGGGGAAATATTTGCTACAGCCTTATTCCAGCAGTCAATTCCTGGTCCCTGACTGATAGAAATGAACATCTGGGGGTGAATTCACACCTTCCGGAGCTCAGAGTAAATCCCAGCCTGCCAAAGGGTGATTTCAGCCACAGCAGTTGTTATTCTTGTGAACTCTTGGGGCCAGCTGCATTGCGGTATTTTAAGAAGGGTGTGTTTGCGTGTATGTGTGTGTAAGAGGCTGAAGATTGCAGAGTTTGGCTGGTTCTTCACCTCCTAAATCAAAAGTGCATGATTTCAGATGTTTATTGCTGGGGGGGGGACCCTAAAGATGCCTCTATCTGCTGATCCCTCCTCCCCATAGCTATACAACAATCCCAAAACAAGACAAGAGTTAGAACTAAGACCAATGAACTCTGCATTCGTGTATTTGACAAACCAGATGCTCTTGTCCTGGCTCCTGAGAAAAGGCACAAGGACATGCTCAACGCAGGTGACTCACTGCTCCAAATGCACTTCTTGGGCGATTGCAATCATGCTGAACCCAGGCTTTTCAAAACCATGAAGGCAGGATGGGGCAGGGAGGCTCTTTCAATGCCCATCTCTTCTCACTTGCATCTCTTCCCTGACAGACTCGTCTCAGGCTCCCAAACACGGGTCAAGAATGGGCTGCCTCTTTTGGAAGCATACCTTTGCTTTGCTCCCCATCTTCTTTACTAAGAGGTCTAATGGGATTGTCTGGAACCCCCCTCACTATTGTCCAATGGTGGAGAAATCTGTAACACCAGAATGTAATTCAACTGTATGCCCAGATTCAGTCAGAGAAACAAATCCCCTTTTGCTATTCAAATCACACAGCTCGGCTCGCCCTTTCATGGGAATTTAGAAAAATAAAAAGCTCTCTTTGTAAGTACAGCGAGTGGAGCAAGTCAATTGTGGGGCAAAAAAAAGGAGTGCTTTGGTCCAGAATTAATGGACTGTTCCTTCCTGCAGGAAGAGAAAACACAAACACACACACACACAACCAGCTGATGTCAGCATGTCTGTGTTCTGCCAAAATGTGACCAGCCCTCACACCATAAACAGCGACAAGCACAGACCACCAGCAAAGCCCTGTGGATGCTTCAAAGTAATGCAGTCAGCAGTCAACATTTTCACCCCAGAACTACAGGGGCTTCCCAATTTCTTCCCTGATGCAGCCATCATGCAGCCTAAATGCGCTTGCCCTTTGTTTGCAAAAAAGACAGCGGGTGTACCATACGAAGGGACAGTATCATCAAGGCAAAGCCGTGTCCATTTGCAAATACAAAATGTCTGAAACTTGGAGGGACCTGGGAGATATCAGGCTAGGTCTGGAGTAATAAGACTTTGTTCTTCGGCCTGCATATGCAAGTGGGGACAAACACACACTCACAACCATCATGGCTGCATTCCAGGCATTACTGCCGGCTGTCCACGGTCCCTCCTTTTGCAATCTGGATTGCGCTGATAAGGTCAGCCACCAGGCAGAAAGTTCCAGGCTAGGCAGAGAAGCAGAATTAATTGGGTTACTTTCTCTCCTAAGAGACGGGGCTGGAAAAAGCCAGGACAATTGCAGAGATGTTTTTTTCCCTCCTCCTCCTCTAACCAGAGCAAGATTCCCAGTTTTGCAGAATTTGGTTAAAACAGGGTGTTTGGTTAAAACACTCCGGCAGGTCTAGGGGTGGCAAAAATACAGTGGGGCCCTTGGTATCCGCTGGGCTTTGGTTCCAGCAATACTCAAGTCCCATTAAACATAAATGGCACAGTAAAATGGTTTGCTTTTTTAAAATATATATATTTAAAATATTAAATATTTTCAAGCCGTAGAAGCTTGAATCCGTGGATAAGGAATCCGCAAATATATAGGGCCCAGAAACAACCCCAAGTCTACTTGTGGGTTTGAAAAACTGGGTATGTTTTTTTCTTCTTGTCAAATGTTAGTGCAAGAGGAGACTACAACCTATTTAAAAGGTCATTTGCTGGTTTTAGAGGCTTCCGGGAGAAGCAATACATGATATTTTTGTCAGAACAAAGGCAGTGCAGGAAATCTGAAAGGGCCACATGGCTCCCAGGGTCAGACTTGGCCCATTCCTGAGTTAATGTGACTGCTATGAGTGCAATGGGAATTAAGGCACGCTTAGCGTTGTTAGATACATGTTATTACTAGAAGAAAATATTATGACATTAAACGAAAGCAACAAAAGCAGTGTGGAAGAAAACAAATAGGTGGAAATGGTTCTGTAGCACGTTCCTTCCAGTGAATTGTTTTCCCCTTAGAAACAATAACTGGAAAGACAGAATGCCAGGCATCTAAGTGGGAATGCTGGACGGGGATATTTTTAGCCGCCGCGATGCAACAGCCATGATGTCAGTGGCACTATTCACAAAGGAAAAGCCATTGTAAATAGGTGGCTTTCGAGAGGCATTCGAACGATGCCTATGCCGCAGCCACATCGACACATGGCATTTCACCCTCACCGACACAATTTTAGTGCAGAGAAGAACACGCAAACAAAAGAGGAGACTTATGGGATCAGACCAAAGGCCTAGCCCAGCATTGTGTCCCCAAAGGGGCCAATTTGTTGCTTCCGGGAAGCCCACAAGACGGACATGCGTGCCAGGGCACCCTCCTGCATGTTTCCCCCAATATGTCTGTCTCTGAGAATGGCAACACGTAAACGTTGCAACTACTACTCAAACTAACTGTCTCACACTCCACAAAATTGTCTAGTCTAGTACTTCTTAGGCCAGGGGTAGGCAACCTTTCCCCTTTAAGGGCCGAGGAACTTCAGCTCCCAGAATCCCAGGAGCTATTGGCCAACATGGGACTACTGGCCAACATGGCTGAGGCTTCTGGGAGCTGAAGTCCCTCGGCCCTTAAAGGTTGCCTACCCCTGTCTTAGGCTATCTGATGTCAGGGACTGTTTCCCTCCCTTCCACAATGTTCCAGGGAATGGGAGCATTTTTGTGCCCACTGGGTACAAATGTTTCTTCTCTGGAAACTCACCATAGATCAGCACAGGTCTGCAAATCACCAATTTGAGCAGCACTGATATAATCTCCATATAAATCTGTTCCAATTGGCCACCACTGCTATATCTTGATGCGGCAAATGCCGAAGTTTCTGCACTGTGGGAAGGAATTCCTGTTCTGAATCGTTTCCCCACTGAGTTTTGCTGGATTAACCCAATGGCTTCTAGGAAGGATGACCAAGAAACACCCTACCCACAGTCTCCCTTCACATGCAGAAATTGCTAAGCCTTTTCTCATGTCATGCGTGTCCTGACTTTCTTCCTAACAGCTTCCAAGAGTGTCACTTTTCCTTGGGAGAAGAACTGCTCCCCTGTTCATTATAGCTGTCCTCATCCACACTTTTCCCGCAATCTCTTTCCTACAGTATTCTACAAGATCCATGGATGCCGACCACATCCTGCTAGACCCAGCTCTGCAATATTTCTTTCAAGACGTGGTAACCACAGCGGTACATAGAATCACACAATCCTACAAGAGTTGGAAGAGACCGCCAGGGCCACCGACTTCAACCTTCTGCCAGGCTCTGTGTCTGTGTGATACGTATGCTTATATGTATAGATGTACTGTTTTAATTGTCTATTGTTTTAAACTGCTTTAATTGAGATTTATATTTAATGTATTCTTAATGGGGGGTATTATGTTCATTGTTTGGGTTTGTATCTGTTTTAGCTGTAAGCCACCTTGATTGCTATGGCAAAAGGCGGGGTACAAATTATTATTATCATTACTATTATTATTATTATTATTATACACACATACACACTCATATACACACACACACATATATATAGATATAGACACAGACACACACACACACACATCTAAAAGACTCCTGGAAGATGCTCATCCAACCGGTTTTTAAAGACCTCTAAAAAAGGAGAATCCAGCATTCTCCAAAGCAATCTATTCCACTGTCAAAGTGCTCTTACTGTTAAAAAAAAAATGTTCTTCCTAATGTTTAAGTGGAATCTCTTTCCTTGTCATTTGAAAACATATGTGCCTTCGCTGTGTATTGGGGAATTTCAAAACAGATTTTGCCAACCGTAACACAATTTATTTATTAGAGCCACTTTTCCAGTTCAGCACCCACAGAATTGAAGTCTATTGGAGGGGCTCTCTTTTGTGTCCCACTTTTGTAGGGGCAAAGACATGAAAAAAGGCATGGGAGAGAGCCTTTTTTTTGGGGGGGGGGCTCTTATGGACTAGTTATGGATTACCTGCCCTTCGGATGTCATCAAACACAGGTGTCAACCGGTTGCCAAAACATGGCAAAGCCTTTTGGGCCGTAATGAATTTTATTCAATTTGCACATATACCCTGGCAGCACTACTTTAAATTGTTTATGTATTTTTAAAATAATCTGGTTTTAAGAGAGATAGATAACTGAATGTATTATTTTTAGCCTTTTAACGTTACTGCTATCCAGTGTCTTAAACTGGTTTTATGGTACACCATCTTGAGTTCCTTATATTTTAATAAGGAAGGAAGAAAGAAAGAAACATTCATTAATTATGTGGCAGTTTATTGAACAATGTAACAAAATGACCATCAAAGCAAAGGGCTCTTTTCCCAGGATCTTTGCAATTTAGAAGATTTCTTCTCCACCATTATTATGGTCGCATTTTCCTAGTTTCAAGAGAAAACACACTGCAGAAACAAGACGAACGCCTTCATTATATTCTATTTTCACATCCAAGATTTCAGGCGACAAGCAAACACCTTTGCTTGCTAAACCACCCATCCCTGAGGACCAAATGAATCCAGGACCTAAGAAATTATTAATCTCCAGGTTCTCAACCTTAATCTCCTTGGGATTATGTTGTTCTTGTCGGCGACCCCATACGGAAATTATTTCACTTTATCTCGGAATTAGGGGGGTTGTAAGTCTTTCTTCAGACACAACTTTTGACCTACTTGGTTTTTCCACAACTGAAGGAAGCGGGAGAAAAGCACAACTTTCATAGTGTAGCTGTAGTTAATACAGCGGCCGCAATCCAATGAAACAAATGGTAAAGAAATCCTGAATTTTTGACAATGTTGGTCAGTTTAGATCAAAATTATTACGCATATTAATATTCTGAAATATGCTGGAAAGAGTATATTTGAGGGACTGTAGATCCAAGGTACTACTACTACTACTAATAATAATAATAATAATGGGCTAAATTCTAGTGTTCCAGAGAAGATCTGGAGAATTCAATGAGATTTCATTCAGTTGTGACAAAAATGTCCCATTTGGGTTGGGTCTAGTGGTAGGACTAACACTGGATTTAGCCTGCCGAACCACACTAAAATGAAACCAACAGCAAACAAAAATGTCACGCGGCTTTTTAAAAGTCCTAATAAATTGTTTTGGCAAACTGAATTAATTCACACGGTTGGCACACCATGCAAAAAAAGAGAGAGGAGAAAAGCGAAGTCCAAAATGTATGATGTTTGGAAGCCCCACATTACAAAGCCGCTAGGAACAATCCTATGGCAGACAGCTTTATCTATTTCTTTTTATTTTTGCTACAGGCATCAACACACACAACTCTGAAGCAATGCCATGCAAACACTTTATCAACACAATTTTAATTTAATTTTTTTAAAGAAAAGGAAAGAGCAAACCAGAAGGATGGTGCCTGACATGCAGAGTGCAAAATACCTGAACTCTGACTTTGCGAAATGATGACAACATGATGGAAGAACGCAGACTCTAAAAGGGAGGAGGATACTGAGATAATAATGTTTTACTAGTTACAATTGAAGCACATTATTAATTGCTGCCTTATTTAACTGTTAACTATCGACCCTCCCACCCAACATCTTATTCGCACAAAACACTTTTACGCAGCTATTCATGATCTGATTTCCAATTCAAAGTTGAAGCCGACTGAGCCCAATGGAAAGGCTCCAGGAACTTGCCTCGGTGGCAAATTATTGCTATCTGGCAAAAACCAACATGTCACCAAGGTCAATACACTACTCTCAAAGTACAAATTCCACTGTTTAGATTTAATACACATCCTACAGGTGCGTGCCACTTTCTGGTAGCAACATTTTAATATTAAGCATGTTACCTTGTGTAAAAAAACAACAACACCCTTCCACCTCCTATTTGCAAGACTCTGGGTGGTTTGATACCAAAAGGTGGATTAAGTCTGAAATCCTAGGCATGTTTACCTGGAAATAAATCCCAATGAGAACTGGGGAACTTACTTCCAAGTAAATGTGCACAGGATCAGGTTGCATAGGCTCAAAAGCAGAGTTAGTCAGCAACACTTCTCACCCTCTCTGGTTGTCTTTTTTCCATGGCAAGAAGCATATGAAGTTGGATGTTTCTGCAAATAAACTTAATATAACATCTTATTAAGCACGGATCAGGACATAGCTTACTAAAATATAATGGAGCACTGGATGGACACTTTCTTTTCTTGCAAGCAGCTCTTAAGATCCTGCTATGTTTGGCAATCTCCTTCCTACCATCTGCAGTCTGCTCCACCCTGTTATCTGGGAGCGGGTTCGAGATGCCTGTAAAGAGGGAGGAAGAAAACCCCAACTCTTCTTAAGAAGGGAAAAGGGGTCTTTGCTTAAAATTCACTGCACCAAAGGAGTAAAAACCAAGCATGCTCACTCCTTCTGGGTATGCAGCAAAAGAACAACACAACCGTCTAAACAGGGAGGGGCAGAAAACTGGGTTAAAATATAATGCAAAGCATAATTCAAATAATGTTTTCTTGAAGGTGGAGAATTCCACAGACTGATTAAATTCAGTTACTGGCAAACAGCAAGTTTCATTTGGTTTCTTTTTTATATTTCACTGCTATCACAACCAAGTTTTTAAAGAAAATTTAAAATGATTTTCCAGACATACATATGCAGCAGCGATATTTCTGCAGATTCAGTTTGGATCTTACAGCCCATTATTTCTGCTTGTGCGTGTATGGCTTCTTACCAATACTGCAGAACTCATTACCAGCACCAAAACAAGAATTTCCAGATGTTTCATTATTTGATCAAACCATTCAAGGCTGATTTTACATAGCAATCTGCTAACTTGCATTAAATGTGCGGCTCAGATAAAACAGTATTCCAAACAAATGCTGTCTGGAATATTTTGGTAGCCTTCCATAAACTCGTATGTCCTGATGAGCATTCCTAATCATGGAATACATAGAAACTCATAACTTCACTATTTATCCTATTTTATCGATAAATTTGCAAATGGGAGAAGAGAAAGAGGCACGACAGCCATTACAAACAGAGAACGAACCGTGCTCCGTGATCAAATGGTGTCCCAGAAAAAGGACAAAGGACTATTTATCCTGGAAAAGAGGTAACAGCCCAGCAATTCTATCTGAAGGACGACCTCTCAAAACATGGCAACTCCTACATTCAGCAAGGAGAGCCATCCCATTGTTTTAAGCAAGCGACGGCGGCGTTTTCTCATTTGCTAGGAAGAGAGAGACAGAGAGAGAGCTAGGCAGCCTATTTTTCCATTCCTGGATTGGTTTGGCAAAGCTCTGGAAATCTGCTTTAGGGAGAAACCCTTTCCCTTGGAAGCCCCAGAGAAATGACACCTTTGCGCCACTGCGAGAGCTGAGAATATGAAAGCAAAGGGAAGCCATTGCTCTTAAATCTAGGTTATACCCGAGTGCCCATCCTTTCTTTTCCTTGTAAAAATTTCCCCCTTGCAAACCAGATTTCTCCTTTATTTCAGGATGGGGTAACTACTCTTTTGGGGGAAGAGGAAGGAGATCTTCCTGTGTCTGTATTTAAGAAGCCCCTTTATTCATTCCCAAAGGCTCTGTAATATGGAATATCCTGCCCCTCCTGCTATCTAGGGCGGATCCTCCTCTTCTTTTTCCATCCCCTCCCCAACAATGTCGCCTCCGCCATCCTTTCCATCCTTTCCAAGGGCGGAAGGAGCAAAGAGACAGGCCAAGAAAGCTATGGGATAACAGCAACCCCACCCAGCTCCCTTTCACCCCCTTTTATGCAGCCAAGCCTATATAAATCAAGATTAGGAAAGAGGGAAAGAGGTGCTGCTGTTGGGGACCTTACATAATATTTTTAAAATGTGAATGATGTTATCAACACTTACAAGTATAGAGCTTGTATATACGTACAGTAATCACACAAAGTGAGGCTATTGTGACTTAAGGGCAGAATGACCTCTTCCTCAATGTAGGCTAACCAACCGCAAACACACGCAGATTAACCTGGAATAACTAGCACTCCCTGCCCCCATTCTGCCCTGATCGGTCATGAGAAAGGATTAAAATTACCCTATTCCAATTCGCCTCCCGCAAGACCCAAGGGTTCCAATTCAGACTGTGTGAAGATGTCCTGAGAAATTCCACCTTGAATTCCGTCGTCTCGACTCCCAGGTTTAGGATTCCTGTCCTTTTGTAAGACTACCACACTATGGAAAAATCCCCCCTCTCTATATGGATGTTAAGTAAAGGTGAAGAAAGTAAGGTGTGTGGTTGTGGAAGGTAGGAAAGAGGTCATATGCAAGTTCAATGAGGGTTAGTGTAAGTGAACAGACGGTGCGGGAACAGGACAGACAGAAGGGTCCTTTGAAGGAGAAGGAAGAAGAAAAGGATGGTATGGAAAAGAGAGGAGACAAGAGTAAGAATACGAGATGGGATGTGGAAAAGAAAAAGGTGTAAAGTGGGAGAAGAGATGGTTTGGTGAGTGTGATAGATATGTGGGTAGGTATGTGATAGATATGAGTAGACACATAGGTAGTTAAGCAATATGTAGAGTGGTTGTTATTGCGAAGTTATTATGATTATTGTTATGCCTGGGATTATGTAGGTATTTGAGATTAGTATGTGTTGGAAATCCAACAAAAATCCCACAGCACCCCCTTGCATTTAGTGGTGTCAGTGACGAATGTCACACAGCCCCCCCCCCGGACATATTCTGGGTATTGCTGACCAGTCCAGAGCCAAGAAGGACCTCTGTTATGGGCTGCAACCAAAGCTTAAATGGACCTCGGTGCGTCTGAGATTGATGAAGGAGACGGTTGCAGCAAATGGTGGGGGTCCAAGAGGGCTGGCAGGGGAAGGGATGCTGCAACTTCTCCCGCAGTGGCACATTTTTAGGCATCCCAGTGGGCCAAGGCATCTCAAGCACACACCCACATCACCGGTTTAATGCAAGGCTTTGGGCTATTATCTGGCCAGAACTTAATCCCAGATTTTATTGAGGGCATTTTAGGAGTTTTATTCTCTCTATGACAGTGATACACACAGTTTTTTGTTTTTCTGCAGGGGGGATTAATGTGTCAGCCACCATGGTGCATTGGTTGCAGCGCTGGATTAGGACCACAAGACCCAAGGGTTCAAATTCTCACTTGGAAACAGCAATAGTATTTATATTTCTATACCGCTTAATATCGAACTGAATTAGCCATGGAAACCCACTGAGTAACCTTGGCCAAGTCACACTCTCTCAATGGCATATATCCTCAGAATAAATCTCGCCACGAAAACCCTACGGCAAGGTAGCCACAAGTCGGAGTTGACTTGAGGTCACATTACAATGCTATAGCAAGGCTTAAACAGGAATTCATCCACCAAAAAAAGCTCAGGAACGGCAGCCAACAGCAACAAAAAGGTGCAAAACCAAACAAAACCATCCAAGTTAAGAATTCAAATACGTGAATTAAAATAAAAACTGTTTCTCATTTGTCAACAGCTCACTACTGTCAAGCTGATTTCGACTGATGGCAACCCTATGAAAGACCTCCAAGTCACCCATTTACCAACAGCTCAGGTCTTGCAAGCTCAGGGCTGTGGCTTCCTTTATCCACCTCTAATGTAGTCTTCCCATTTTATGCCAAGGATACCAAGCCAACAGTGCCATTTCTGTGGGAACAAGTCCAGGATCCTCTCACAGACAACCCCATTTCATAGGGCAGCACAACTTTTAAGATTACACAACCTTGCCTTGCACACCTGACTGCTCAGGTGCAAACCTGGATGGATTTCTCAATGGGATTATTCCCAAGTAATTCTGCCTAAAATGGCAGCCTTGCAAACCACCCATCCCAAGCAGTACTTACTCAAAAGCAAGCCCCACTTTTAAAATTCCTCCCAAGTAAAGCATCACAAGTTGGACTACTACAAGTTAGTGTCGGACTACGACTCTGGAGACCAGGGTTCGATTCCCAGCTCGGCCATGATAACCCAACTGGGTGACCTTGGATGAGTCACACTCTCTCAGCCTCAGAGGAAGGCCATGTCAAGCCTCCTCTGAACAAATCCTGCCAAGAAAACCCCAGCATAGGTTCACTTTAGGTTTACCTTAAAGTCAGAATGACCTGAAAGCACATAACAAAGACCAAAAAAAGCATCACAAATGATATCTTCACACCTTCCTTTTTTCTGCATTGAGAGGCATTGACCTTAACCAATCCACAGCAAAAGGTACACACAGCCTAGCAATTCCTGGGGCTGCTGCCACATTGCAGAACTGATGCAGTTCGATACACCTTTAACTGCCAAGGCTCCATCCTATGGAATCCTGGGATCTGTAATTATAATATATATATATATATATATATATGTATGTGTGTGTGTGTGTATATATATATATATATATATACACACATACACTATCTACATACACACACCCACACCCATATATATGTGTGTGTATATATATGCACACCCACCCACCCACACATATATATATATTATACAGATTTATAAGCTTTTAAGTTTATAAGATTTATAAATTTGATACTCTTTTAACTGCCAAGGCTCCATCCTATGGAGTCCTGGGACCTGTTTTTTATATATGTGTATGTGTACATATATGTATACGTATGAGTGTATATACACACACATACATAATGTATATACACACACACATATATATATTATACAAATTTACAAGTTTACTGAAATCATATCAAATTCTCATTACAAATATAAAATTCTTAATTCATTAAGTCAATTTGCCATTATGCTACATGATGAGATACTAATAATAATAGTAATAATTCTTATGACACTTCCCCAGTAGCAGAATTTTGCACACACAAAAAATAGCAGTAAAAAAGCAAGCCTAGGTAGAAAAAGGTAGAAGGTAGAAATAAGAGTTAACAGAGATCTGAAAGACGAATTAGAGTTAAGGGAATCTCATTTTATATGAACGCAGGTATGCAGATATTCAGGATTTAAATGGGGATGCTGCATCTACATTACATTTTGTGGAATTTTAACGGGGAGAAAAAGACAAAAAATGGAAGGGATCTGTAGTTTTCCTGTGGCACCAGAGCTTTTTTCTGACAGAGGGGGCTGGCTGTAAGCTACAAATCCCAGGACCCCGCAGCATGGAGCCAGGGCAGTGAAAGCGTTACCGAAGCGCATTATCCCTGCAGTGTAGATGCAGCAGCAGCAGCCCCTTGAAATCCTGCCTTCTCTGCATTGACACCTTTCCCAATGGCGCCTGGAGGGGGCGCTCTCCAAGCCCACTTTTCCCCATGGAGGCCCTTCTGAGGCTCCAGCGGCCTAAGCGCCGCTCCTTTTCCCTTCCATCCCTTTCAGGGAAGGCCCTCACTCCGCTTTCGCCCCTCACCGGGTCTGTAGGAAGGGCCGGCGCCTCTTTCTTGATCTCTCTAGGCAACCCCGTTGCACTCCTCCTTCGTCGCCCCTCAGACGCCGACTGGCGGAGGACCGCCTCCAGCGCCCCTATTTATAAGCTAGCTCCGCGGTGACGTCACCCGCCGCAGAACGCAGGCGGAAAGAGCCGAAGAGGAGAGAGAGGAGGGGCAAAGGGGCGGGGCGTCGCCTTTTCCTCTTAGGCACCGCCCTCTTTTCCCGAAGTTAAGGCACGAAGACAGCCGACTCTGACCGAATAGCTCCGGAAATTGCCGAGCGAAGCTAATTGTTCAAAAGGGCTACTTTCCCTCCTTTTTCTTTTCTCAATAATGGATGATTTTCTTTCATTCCTTGTCACACAGTCAAGTGGTATTTCTGCCTGTCCTTTGAGATGGTTTGGCCTTCCAAGTCCCATCAGGCCCAGCCAGCCAGGTCATGGATTATGGGAGTTGCAGTCCAAACATACCAGGTTGGGGTAGGCTGGGCAATGGTCAGGGATTAGGGGAGTTGCAGTCCAAACACACCAGATGAGAGTAGGCTGCAAAAATATAAAGTGCTCAATTGTGTACTTTTTTGACAAACTTCAAAGAATATACATAGGATTGTAAACAGGTCTAGATACTTTCCCAATGGGAGCTTTTAAAATATCCCAAGAGACATCATACTTATGGACTGCACAACTGATCTATGACATGACATTATGGTCGTGTCAGTACATTATTGGCAAACTCCATAATTAAAGATATATATATATATATATATATATATACATATATAGAGGAAACGAAAGGAGAACGGTGCAAGAGCGCAAGGGTCCTTTGCAACCAGGTCAGGATGGAAGAAAGAATAATAAATAATAATAATAATAATAAAATTTATTTGTACCCCGCCCATTGGTAATCCAATCTGGGCGGCATTTACAATTAAAAGATACAGATTACAAAAACATACAATATAAAAAAACCCCTCCCCCCCTTAAAACTGAATTAAATTTAAGACAATGTAAAAACAATAAATCAAATTAAGAAGGGGGTCGGCAGAGTCCAGCAACAGAGCTTTAATGTCAAAAGGCGCTGCTTCTGATTTCTGCTTCAGTCCCTCAGCAGACTCAATTTTGGGAATCCGAGGAAAGAGCTGCAGCGAGTCCCTCTGCAGCAAGGAGACTGCAACAGAGCCTGAATTCTCTGGAAAGAGCGTGACTCACAACAATTCAGCCAGGAATGGGACCTGCATGCAGAATGGATTTTTCCTCTCCTTCGCAGCTGCCCTGGGCTTGGAACAAAAGTCAGGATAAAAAAAAGAAAACCCTCTGCAGCCATGTTTGCTAGTTAGGTCCCTGGCCCTATACAGTGTATTTGCTGCTATGAAAACAGTCTAATAATGCTACCTAAGATCCCATCAAGGCTGCAGATCAGGGACAGGTAGGTGCACCAAAGCCCATTGACTTTGATGGGCCGGACAGCACCCATGTCCGCTCGCGTTTAAGCCCTGTAAAATTCAATCAGACTTATTCCCGGGGAAGTATATGCTAGATTGCCCCTAAATTTGGATGCAAGTCTAGCCAGAGGTTGGAATTATGTGGCTTCCAGATGCCATTGGACAGCAAAACCCTAGAAGGAGTTAGCCATGATTTTCTCTCAGGCTGAGAAAATGGGATCTGTCCAAGGACTTCCAAAGACCAAAACTCAAAATCACTACATAACATTGTCCCCCAAGCATCACTTCATCGATTCATAAACTTAAAACCAGGGTTTTCCCCCCTTTTCAGGCCTTGAAACCAGTTTTTATGTACGACCTATAATGGCATCCATTTTTTCTTCTTTTTTCAACCCAAGCTTTCCCCTATTTTTTTACTGAAAAAGCAGCAGCAAGAATGCAGCTTATGAAAACCATTGGGAACCCTGAAATTCTCAAATCCTACCAATGGAAATAAAAGTGAGGCTTTGCCCCCTTGTAAATAATTTGAATGAAAAGACAATTTTAAAGAAAACAGAGATCCATGGACATGGGGGATGGGGGGAAGGTTGAACAGAATTTAAAAGATAAACGTTCTCTTAGATTTTTAATCAGCTTTCAAGTCATGTTCTCCCAATGATGTATTCTCAGAATAATCATCATAGTGGATTTATACAAAAATCAATTCAGCATTTCATGCCTGGTCACACTGATACAATTTCTACCCTGGAGGAACCAACACCAGAACGTTTCTCTCCAACCCCAATTGACAAAGGCCTTTGCTAGCATGGCAACCTATGGATGTGCTGGATTACAGCTCTTAGCAGCCCAAGCTTGCAAAACCAATCCAGTGGGCAGCAGCTTGTAAATAATCCAGTTAGATGTAAAAACAATTCCTTTATTGAATGCCAATAATATATAACAATGCAAGTATGGCCTTCACTCTTTCAGCCAGCTTGCTTAGGGCTATAGGAACAGGGAAGCTAAATCCTGTTTATTTGCAAGAAAATTAAGCTCAGTATCCTGTGATGTTTAACACACACCAAATACCTGTCCAAACCACACAGTCACGTTCATCTCTGCAAATGCCAAATTTGCTCTTTAGATAATGACAATTTCTCACTGCAACAAAGCACAGAGCTCTTTTTTAAAACTACTTTTTAAGTAAGGAGAAGAGGAAGAGAAAATAATCAGCCTCCCTCTTAAAAGTAAAGGAGCAATGCTTCTGATGAGTCAAAATCTCTCTAATGTATCTGCTCTTTGTCTTTCAGTCAAAAATCTCTCTAATGCATCTGCTCTTTGTATTTGCAGGCAATCTGACTCTGGTGATTTGGCAAATGGCTGGCAATGTTTTAATTAAAAGTGACACATTAAAAGGCTCCCTTTGATATTAGAAATGTTTCATGTCCAGAGGTCTTAACATTACAATCCTGGTGTTCCCAAGACAGAGACATGTTGCTCTGCTACGCACATATTAAAATCTGCAGTTTGTTAACCTTCAGAATCCTACTTTGTTACTGAGATTACATTTGTAAAAAACAAAACCCAAACTGTGTTGCCTCTGAATCTTACAAAGCATAGAACTTGATCAGAGGAAAGTAAAGCTCACTGGTGTTGCTGAGGCATCCATAGGAGCCAAACCTTTTTTTGAAAAAGAGAGCAACTCTCTCTGGAGACTTGTCCATGAAGACCAAACTGGAGCAGGCCATTCTCTGCGCTTCTAGGAAGCTGTAACTAGGAGGAGCAGAATCATGACCTCCAGAAGGATGGTGGTAGAAATCCCTTTGGTAAAGAAATTTCTTTCCTCTGTAAACATTCCTGGAGGAAAGGAAAAGAACATTTTAAACATGAGACACTCAATTGCAAACCCAGAGACTGTCTGCATGACAAAGGTCATTGAGACTTATGGACAGTGACATATACAAATGTAAATGTCTAGGATAATGGCTATAGCAATTCTGCAATCTGTAGCAAGTGAGGGACTGTATAAAATTTTGGGTAAATCAGGAAGCCCACAAAAGTATCATGATATGGAAAGCTAGGTAGTCCTATAAGGTATGAAAACACACACAAAACCCACCCACATCCTATTCATATAAGGCCCTCAGAAACCCCTCAATACCTCTGTTTTCTTCTGCAATCTCTCTCAAAATGGTTTTAGAAGTGACATGTCACCATTTTGAAAGGGGCTACAGAAGAAAAAACAAGTATCTGGGCTTGGTGTATGATGGGATGCTCCCTATGGGAGGGGTTTCCATGCTTGGGTTAAAGTCTTGGCAATATCTGAAGCGGAAGAATTCAGCAATCATGGTCTAAACTAAGTATTTAAGCCATCAAGTAGAAAGCATCACACTACCTCCAAGAACTGCTTGAATCGTACGAGGGAGCCCATTTCTCCAGCATTTGTAATTGCTTCAATCCTACAAAGAGAAACAAGCTAACAGCTGGCTGGCAAAGTGAACACAATACAGCACAACAGGCCACATGAACTGAAGCAATACCTCTACGATTTAAGAAAACTATAGTAGTTTGTAATCTGGCACCAAGTGAAGATCTAAAGTTGAATTTTAGATCCTGCCATTCAAGAAGGATGCTTAGTTTGTGATAGATTCTGAAAAGAGTCAAGAATGCTGAAGGATATACCAAAGATATACCCGAAGGAGACAGAACATTCTGACACGCTCAACTAATCCATCTTGTACCTTGGAAAATACTCTTCTTTGATCAGGAGGACCACCTTCCAAAATTGCATCTGGTATTGCTTCATGAGAGCATTTCCACAGACCTGGAAGAATGCAAAGTATATATACATATTATTTTTTTAAAATAGATATCAGTTTGTAAAATCTGCTGATCTGACTAAAGGTTTTTGAAAATTCCTAGCAGTGAAAGCTGTCTCAGATTTGTGTGTGCTTTTATGTTTTATGTCTGCATGATGTGTTTTTCCTATAATAAAATGCATTAAAAATAAGCTAAAGTGGATGAGCTCTCATTCCCAACTATTTTTCTAAAATGGAATATGGTCCTTGAGGCTCCATCTCTAGGAATGGTTGTTCTTACTAACAACGTTAAGCACAACAAAGATAATAGGGGCAACAGGGGACAGATGTTTTGACACAGTGGTTACAAAGCTGCCCCAGGAATCCGCAGCAGTGTTCAGGAGGAAAGCAATAGGCCCCACCAACTTTTGTTCTCCACTTCCATTGTGCTCTCTTTGGAAGCGTTGCCAAAGACAACTGAAATAGTGCTGACTTTACAATTGTTCGCATCAGCGGGAAAAGTCACTTCATCAGCATGTTTGCACATGACACAATCCGTACATTCAAACCAAGTAAAGAATTTCCTATCCTGGTCTCATTAAAACAGGGAAAGCAAGACTACCCAGGAGTTGTAACAAATCTGACTTCCTTTATTTCCAGTTGATATCTGCTTGCATGATCCTGAGTTATAATCTTTGGAAAGCTATCCAAAATGTTCAAAATTATTTCAGGAAAGAGATTCCATCATTCATTCCAGTGCTTGTGTCTAGAAATGACGACTAGGGGCTGGTTGCTCAAGGCTGGGATCCTTTATTTGCTCAAAGCAACCAGGCTAGGAAAATAGCATTACACTGAAAAACTGCATTAAAATGCAGTGTAAATAACTGTTACCAAACCTTCTGCTGAATGGTGCTGGCCAAGAAACTGATGCAGCAAAACCAGCTGGCTGAAGGACTTCCTCAAGATGTTTTTTAAAATGAAAATTGATGTCCGTTTTTAATGAATATTACTAAGTGGTGGATTGCCAAGTTGGTCTCTTGCAGGAGAAACAAAGAGTTGCGTGACACCATAAAGACTGGCATGATGGGCATAAGCTTTCATGGACTCCAGTTCACATCATCAGGTGCACTCACAAGTGCTTAATACAAAAGAAAATGTGTGAGAGTCATAACTCACCGGCTAGAATCTGATGATTCAGAGGGAGAAGAGGAGGCAGATAATCTGCAGCTCCTGATAACGGAGCTCTCTCTGAGTCCAAACAGCCAGGGGCTGATGCAGTGGGAGACTTGTTCAGCTGAGGGCAACACATCCCACTCCTTTGTTGAATGGCAAAGAAAGAAACATCTACATCCTAACCCACTGCTTCACAGGACACTTGCTGACTGGAGCATACAACAGTGAGTTGTTCAGTTCACAGATGTTTCTAACCCAGTTTGCAACCTTATTGGAAAGATACTCTAAGATGACTCTGATTTTTTCCCCCAAACGTCACTGAGTTTGAACCTTCACCCTGCAAAGGATTGCAAACAACTGTTTTGTTATCCTTACTATATCTTTCCTGAGTTTGTTTTTACATTCAGAATTAGAAAGAGAATCTGCAATGACTGTGTGTTTAGTGCTATGTCATCATGACACCTCAATATATAATTTCTAAATGAGCCATTTTCTTCTTCTGCAGAGAGAAGTTGCAGTGAAAAAGAAAAGAGTGGCACAAAGTGGAGAGGAACCACTGCCTACCTCCAGGAAGTCAAAGAGAAGAGTGGCCGTCACATCCGCCAGAGGCTCCATGTTCAACATCTGTGCCAGCCAGCGCCATGCATAATTCAATCCATGTGGGTGAGCCTAAAGACCAAAGGAAACTATAAAGACTGTGTTCTTGTTCCTACTCCAAAGGAAACTCACCCAAGTCAACTGTAAGCTTGAACTATGACAATTTAGAGCAAGACAGGGAAGCTGTCATCCTCTGGATGTTTTCAGCCTACAAAGCCCTCTCCTTGCCCTTGTCGACTTGGGGAACAGTGAGGGACTAGGAAGAAGCTGCCTTACACTGTGTCAGACCCTTGGTCCATTTAGGTCATCCCTGCCATCTCCAGAATTTCAGTCAGCGTTCTCCCCTAGCCCTCATTGAAGATCCCTGGTATTCAAGCCTGGCCAATCTGTGATGCAAACAGTAACCAAACCTGGCTTTGTTTAAATAAGATTGGGTGTGTTCAAGGTGGTATAGTGGCTGTCAGTGGAGCTGAGGGCCACAATAGCCTGATTTAGAAATAGGTTTAAACAAAAAGGTCCTTCCACCCCAATTGCGTGAATGACTATTCTAGCAACAAAATGATAATTGGCTGCAGAAACTCAGAGGGGAAGAAATGAAGACTGAGAATGGTATAGAACTCAGGGGAAAAAACACCAACACAGCCTTTTCCAACAAAACAATGCACATACCCCTTGTCTATCTCTGTAAGGCCACTGCAGTTGAAGCATAGCAGCATAGAGACGGATCATCCCAGACATCCGCTTTAAGAAGTTATCCTGTGGCTCAACATTTGAATCTTTCACTTGGTAGCCAAGCATCCTGTGCACCAGAAGACAAATTGACTAATTCATAGACCAATTCATGGAAGAATGATGAAGACCAACTCAAACCACAGCTTATAAGGAGCAAGTAAGGGACAAAAGAAGAATTAGTTTTCTTAGTTCCTGGTTATTATGTGCCTCCATTACCTTTGACATTCCAATGAAATTACCTCTGATATTCTTCCATGGAAGTCCCTTCCTTCAGGGCTGGGTAGAAAGGGACAGCATACGGACACTTCTTGTGCAAGTGGGCCAAGATGAGGTCACCCACCCGAGGATGCAGTTCCCAGATGCCTGAAGCCACCACAGCAATGGGGAAAGCAGCTTCGTGGTGAGATGCTACTTCTTCCTCACCTTGTTTCTGGGGAGTGGGGAGAGAAAGAAAAGAGGCAAGAAATGTCACCCTCTGGTAACTTTTTTAAAACGGTCAACTGAGGACTACTCGCAGTCTCTTGTCTGAGGCAAATGAGATGTGGGGTAATCTTTTAGAACAGATTGCTCAGTTCACCTGACTTTTCTTACCACAAACTTTTCTGCCAGTTTGAAATAAACAAACTCAAGGCCTTCAGGATGCTGAGTGACAGAGACATTGTGGCCACCACAGGAGACAGATTTTCCAGAAAGGAGGCTGTGGATCTTCTCAAATATTTGTTTCAGCTGAGAGCCTATAAAAACAAGGGGAGAGGATTTTCAGAAGGAAGAAAAGTAGGCTAAGGAGGGTGTGTGTGGAAAAGCTTTGACAAGTACTGATGTATAAAAGACAGAAATCTGAAATCGCAATAAATTATTCGCCTTTGAAAAGCCTTACTTTTAAGATCTTTCCAGCAATAAACACTGGGATGAAACCTTGGATTATCTGCATGTGAAATGTAGAATCAAAGTGATATAACCATATAGATTAGATACATGCCTGTCTACTCATCTGACAAGACATTCTAAGACAAGAGCAAGAAGAGAGATGCAGAAGCTAATCTTAACTCCTTGGCAGGTTTACACAAGAGCAAGTGGTCCCTGAAATAAAGCCCTGGGCCACCTAGGAACATGTTATTAGTCATGAAGTGCCAACAGTGTGGCTAAAACATTTTACAGACTTTTGATGGGGTAAATGAAGCTCAATACCCACCTGCTCGGGTAGAAATCTGGCTAACAGGGATGGTAGCTGCTTTTTGTAAATCCATTTTTATTTTTTTCTCCTGAAAAAGAAAGCAAAGATCACAAATGAGGCTTTGATCAGTTTTCAGATTTGTGTTTCACAGCAAAGGGGAAGCTCTGTCCCAAAAATAATACTCCGATATGAAAAAAAGCTGCAATAAATGTTGCCCTCTTTTGGCAAAGTATACTTGCTACAGACTGCCCCCTGCAAAGAGTCAGTCACCAAAAAGGCATGGCAGTAAAGAAAGATAAACATGTTCAACTCTATAGTCTAGAAGGCACAACTCAAAAGGAAGGAGTAGGAACGAAAGAGGAAAACAAGAAAAAAAATTGTATCACTTTTTGTCGTATGAGTCTCTAAGAGAGGGGTGGGATCGTATAGCCTACCAGTTACTGTTGGATTGCAATTCCCACTCCCAGCATTCCTCACCATCATTTATGCTACCTAGGAATACTGAAAGCTGTAGTACAAAAAGATGTGGAGGACCACTCCCCTTACTCATCTTTGACTAAAGAAGCTAAGATGAATTGATTCACTAGGCATAAATCTCCATATTCTGCTCCAGTTCCCATAAAACCTTGGAGCATCGTTACCTGGCTGTCTTTGCTATTGGCCAACCGACTGAAAGAAGCAACACACTGTTCAGACTCTTTCTGAAGTTGCCAGTACCACTGCATGGTCTTCTCTTCTGCCTTCACCTGAAGCCCTATGGAAAGTCACAGCAAAACAACACAGTTAAGCCTCAGAACCAGAGGCATCCCAAGAACACTAGTTTTCATTTCCTTTTTAAAATAATTTTCAATTGTTAAATATCTGGAGGACCAAAGACTGAGAACCTGTGCTCTAGAAAGCTTAAGCAATCCAGGAATCCACAATGCCCTCCCTCCAGAGAGAATGGTTTGATTCTCATCTTAAACATACTTAGAATAGAACCCCTTGAAATCAATGAGACTTAAAACATTAATCATGACCAATAGCCATGCCAGCTAGGGATGATGGAAGGTTGCAGTTTAACACATCTAAAGGACATCACATTGGAGAAGGCTGGACTGATCATCACTTTGAGGTTTTCCTCCAATGTGCTAACTTACCATGATCTGGAACTGGTAGTTTTGTAAGCTCCAATTTCTGTAACTCCTCTTTCCTTTCCTGTGCTGTTGCCACTGCGGCAGCTGCCGCTACCAATTCCTCCTCATGTCTCTTCTTCTCTTCCACAGCCAGGACAATTTCTTGTTGCATGTTGGAAATCAGTTGATGCATTTCCAGAAGCACGTGATCAGCAGAGACTACATCTGCTTCAGTGGGGAATCCTCTCTGTCAGAAACCAAAAGGGAATGGAAGCTGCATTGAAGACTACAATTACTATTAAAAGAATGTTATCAGTAATTCTCAATCTTTACCTTTCCACGTTTTGAAATTCAACTCCCAAAATCCGTGAGCTTGCCTATGGTGACTGGGGATTTCTGGGAGATGAAAGCCAACGCATCTAGTGGACCAAAGACTGAGAATCACTTCATTAAATCACTGCAGGATCTAAACTAGTAGGGTAACAGCTAAGCTCTGGGATTTCACCTGATCTGCGTTTTGAAGCAAACTGACTTGGGCCACCTCCAAGATTAACATGGGAACTGAGATACAGTTATCCAATTTCACGTTTTTTCCAAATCCTGCAACTCTTGATTCAAAAATAAAGATACCAAAAAAGAAAAAAAAGAAAAAGAAAAACAGAGGGGGAAAAACATGCGTTTTAAAGTTAGAAATGTTTGAGAAAATACTTTTTGAAATATATACTGAGAAATCAAATATAATGAAGAACATGTGCTGACCCAGGATCATGAATCTTGTGTTTTTAAGATTTCCCCCTCCCCAACTCTGACAAAATTAAATCTGTGGCAGAGATCTTTTACCTCGCTGACTGTGCGGACAATCCCTGACACTTCCCCACAGATCTGATTGCCGCGGTTACTGTATAGGGAGAGGTCAATCCCAGGCAAGTCTTTATGCCTGTAGTTGAGGCCGATCTGCTGGTTGATCTGCAAGACCTCCTCTTGGATGGAGTAGAGGCGGCGCAACTGCTCCTGCCGCTCTTCCCTGTGAAGGCGGTCCAGCTCCTCTTGCCGCTGGCGCTGCTGCTCAGCTTCGCGTAGCTTCCGGTTCATCAGCTTTCACAAGGGAGGAAGGGACAGTTTCAATTATTTTAGAAAAGGGATTGATGACAAAAAAGAGGAAGGAGCTCTGCTTTCTACATTCCCATCCCACAAAGCTTTCAACCCCTGAGCAGGATCAGACCACATATGAAATTATGAAGCCACATCTTGGGTCTCACAACCCAAGAGGCTGAAAGCCCATGCCCAGCCAGATCTTGAACTACCTGGCAACCAAGACTGGAGTCCTGCAAGGATCTCCCTGCTTTTGCTAGCTCTGCTCTTTCTTCCCTTCCAGGCCCATCTCAAGCTTAAGTCAGCTCCCCCAGCCTCTAGACCCAGACCTTTGCTCTGCGTCGATGCTCCTCCTTCAACTTTTCCTGCTGTCCCTGGGCTTCTTTGTTGCTGAAACACAAGCATAAACAGCAACTATGACCCTTCCAGTACTCACAAAACCACAATCAAATGTCTTTGTCATTTTTCCAAATGAAACCCTCTCAGGCTGAGGAGAGGCAGAGACAGAAATCAGGGCTATCATGTCAGCTCAGCTAAGTGACCATCCAGTTTGGGCAATTCCTCTCCTCAAGCCGGTTTCTATTCCAACTCATTGCGATAAGCTAAGCAACAGCATTTGGCTTGCATTACAGTCATTACTAACAGTTGGAAATTTACTGGCTACTAAGTTGGACAGGAACTTGGAAGACCCAGGTTCTTGTCCCCAATGACCGGATGACCTCTGAGCTCATCTTTGCTGATCTCTTCTTCAAACAGGTAAAATTGTTCCTGTTGAGATGAAGGGAGAATGGCTTCAGTCCCTCACCTATTCTCTATCTCTTGCTGCAGATGCTGACATTCCTGATGCCGTTTCAGTTCCTTCAGCTCATCAAAGCGCTTGAGCAATTCGCTTGCCTCCGCAGAGGCAGCCTTCACCACCTGCTCTTGCAGTTCCAGGCGCTGCTTCAGCTCTTCCTGCAAGTCAGAGAGAAAGAAAATGGAGGCTGAGAATGTGACTTGCCCAAGGTTACCCAGTGGGTTTCCATGGCTGAGAGGAGATTTGATCCCTGGACTCCAGAATTCTACTCCAACACCCAAACTATCACAACATACTGGTTCTCTTCCTTCCTTCTTACCTTCCCTTTCAGCTTCTGGATCTCCTCATGCAACCGGATCAGACCATCTACCCCTGTGCTTTTGGAAAGAGGAGGTAGCGTATAGACGTCATGGTCACTCTCTGAAGCTCTCCAATCCTGGTGTGGAAAGGAAGGGGGGGCCATTAGAATCTGATCTTAAGACTGAGAGTTGAGAATTAGGGTGAGGGAGGAGTAGTTGAAGGGACGGACAGGTCATTGAAGCCAGCACATGTCTGGACCTCACCAACTTCAAAGCAATTTATGCTGCGTATGAAGTACAAGGATCAAATAAGACGGATGAGCAAACAAGAGACGAGAATTAATCCTAGCTTCCTGTATAGTAGCCTTCTTGCTGGCAGCCTTGCTTGGATAGAGCGGCCCATGTAAAAATGTCAGCATATAATAAAGTCTCCACACAACCTTGGAGGCTCTGGTCCAAAACACACTGCAGAAATAATCCAGTTTGAGGCCACTTTAGCTGCCCTGGCTCAGTAGTAGGGAATCCTGAGAATTGTGGTTCATTGTGGCACCAGAACTCTCTCTGACAGAGGAGACTCAATGTCTCAAAAAATTACAGTTCCCAGAATTCCCTAGCATTGAGCCAGAGCATTTAAAGTTGTCTCAAACTGGATTATTACTGCGGTGTGTCTTGGACCTCTGGTTTAAAAGTGTTACAAATGGCAGATCTGGGGGGAAGCATGGGTTATGGGATGGCCAGAAACAGAAACATTACCTGTATTTCACTGGGGGCTTCTGTCGACTGAGGCGTGGAGACCATGCGGCTGGAAGGAAAGGCATCGCTTGCGAGGGAAGACAGGCCATAGATCCCAGCCGATCCATGAAGAGGCGACGAACTCACAAGCGGAGGCGCTGGCTTTGGAGAACAGGAAAGCATTTTTTCTAGCACCCAGCCAGAGTAAGGAGACAGCTCAGGGGGGCTGTTGTATTCTTCCAGGATTTCCTAAAGACAAAGAATGATTAAATAAATACACAGCGTGCTCTTAAAATATTCCTCTAAAGCAGGGGTAGGCAACCTTCTCCATTTAAGGGTCGAGGGACTTCAGCTCCCAGAAGCCTCAGCCATGTTGGCCAATAGTCCCATGTTGGCCAATAGCTCCTGGGATTCTGGGAGCTGTAGTCCCTCGGCCCTTAAAGGGGAAAGGTTGCCTACCCCTGCTCTAAAGCATATATCTGGCACTGCAGGAATCCCAAGTGTTTCCACAAGTTAAATCCTGGGGAAAGAACTCTGGAGTGAGTCAAGCCAAGATGTTTCTAGGCATGCGACCCTTTGTTGTAGCCCCAGAGCTCTCTGAGAGAGAAGGCTAAATATCTCACAAAATTACAGATTCCATAGTACTGAGCCATGGTGGTTAAAGCAGCATCAAACTGCAGTAGAGATGCCCCCTTTTAGGCTGCTGCCATGCTGCAGAATGAATGCAGTTTGATGCTGCTTTAACTGCCATGGCTCCCTCCTATGGAATGCTGGGATTTGTAGTTTGTGGTGACACCAGAGCTCTGACGGAGAAGGCTAAACATCTCATGAAACAACAACTCCCAGGATTCCACAGGATGGAGCCACGGCGCTTAAAGTGTGTCAAACTGCATTTATTCTGCAGTGTGGAAGCAGCCTAAAAGGATGCATCTCTGCTGCAGAGTTAATGCGGTTTGACACAGCTATAACCACCATGGCTCAATGCTATGGATTCCTGGGATTTTTAGTTTGTTGTGGCCCCAGAGCTCTTTGACAGAGAAGGCTAAATGTCATGCAAAACTACAAATCCCAGAATTCCACAGCATTGAGCCTCAGCGCGGGGTAGTAGTTTGAGGGTTGGACTATATCACTCTGAAGACCAGGGTTCGAATCTTGGCTCGGCCATGGAAGCCCACTGGGTTGACCCTTGGGCAACAAGTCACACTCTCTCAGCCTCAGGACCCACCCGGGCGGCGTCGGGGCTCCATTCCCGGCTGTAGGAGAGCCTCCCTTTCCGGCTCCTCCGGAGCGCCTCCACCGTCTCCAACCGGAACCGTTCCGACGGCATTTCGGACTCGAAGACGGAGCGGACGAGACGAAGACGACAAAAGAAGCGAGTCCGCCTCGACAGGGCTCCTTCAAACCACGCTAGCCCCGCCCCTTCCGCCCAAGCCACGGTCACTTCCGGTTCAACCAGAAGTAGAGGCCTCAACCGGAAGTGGAGGCTCTGACTTCTGAAATGGATTATTAGCCCCTCGAAACCCGTCCACCCACCCCCTTTTTCATTGTGGTAATGTGCTACCTCTCCTATCGCCCCCCTCATATTGGGATTTGTAGTACTTCGAGTGGGGCTTCCCATTCTGACTCCTCTCCCCTGAAACGTCAGAAAAGGGGGAGAAAATGGCTTCCATTATGAACCCGGAAGTGCCCTCCTCCAGCCAATGAGGCGGATTTCTATACTTTACTCTCTCTACGACGCAGGGTGTTTGTAATGGCTCGAATTTACAGAGGTTGATTTCAACGTAGATCTAGCAATAGAAGAGTAGCACTCCTGCATAGATTTTCCGGGTTTCTATTTTTATTAAAAAAATAAATATTTGTATTTATGTTTTGGTATTGGATTTATTTCCTGCCTTTGAGCCCGAATAGGGTCACCATAACACTTGGCAGGCGACTTGAAGGCACATGTAGCCAATAGGGAAGGCCAAGGGAATGCAGCAGCCATGTTTAAAGTGGAAGAAAGACAAAAACCAAACACACTGACGAAACCTGCAATACTTTTTTTTTTAAAAAAAAAGCTTTATCACAGCACCATTTCAATTCTCTTTAAAAAGACACACATTAACTCAAATATAGATTTGATGGTCTTGTATATAAATATTAAAAATTCAAAACAACAAGACAGTTGGCTGATTTTTCCCTCCACCCTCCACCACACAACCACTTAGTAAAGAAACAAATATTGGGAAGACATAAGTGTTATGTTTGTGCTTTCCACAAGCAACCAGTTTTTTCCAAAGAGAAAGCGAAAAGCAACTCAGCCTTGGGTCCACTTGCAATGAGGACTGGCACATGCAACTCTGGACCAGAAGCTATTCCAGGATAAAAGGCAACTTAGAGGTCACACAGACACACACTTTAGAATGAAACACACAACAACCTGACCAAAAAACAACCCCTCATTGCTCAACACTAAGTCACACATACAAAAACAGGTGAATAATTAAAAGTATGTGGATCCTGTGAATTTCTGCTGAAGAACAGCCCATATAAAATGCCTTTCCTTTCCTAATAACAGAATACTCTGCAAAAGTTCCATGCACTCACTTGGTCTTATTACCCTCTTAGAATAACTACATGAAACACAAGAGAAGGATTTTGTACCTCATGTGCCTGGCCCTACAATACTTGGCTAATGGTCACAGCTTTTATATGTTAACAACTCTCCTAAGGATTGATTTTCAAATCCCATTTTCTCTGCATCTAATAAACATGATCTTTGAACCGTGGAGAACTTTGACAAAAGCATTGACAAAACACCCATTTAAAAATACAGGCTGAATTAAAAACCTGCAAAAGATATAACCTGCATTAAGGCACTAGAAGACTGGGGAAGGTAAAATGTGCCCTGCACCTCTGACCGCCTTACACCTGTAGTGCAGCCCGCCTGAGTAAAAGATGTACCTGCCACTCCAAAAGTAACAGATTGCAGAGTCGGATATGGCTTTGAAATAGGCCCCCACCCAACTGAACCTGTAAGAAGAGAGGATCAGAGGCTATGGAGGAAAGGGTTCAATCACAGGGGAGACCGAGGACGGATGGGGGAGCTTGTTAAGGCACTGTCTCCAAAGACATTGGCATAAGAAGACTTGAGGAACTGGACGTAGTTTTGCATGCTGCGGTTGGTGCTCTCTGACTGTTCAAGACGATCCTTCAGGTCCTGGAGGCGGCTTTGATATCTATGTTCTGCCTGTGGAAAGACACGAGGGATTGAAACACATCATTGCCACATTAATGCCACCAGCACAACATCTCCCAAACAGAGTAGGAGCTCACTAGGCAAGCAAAGAATGACACAATCAGAAGATAAGGTCTATTGATTCCTTATTCTAAGATAACTAACATGTCTTCCAAAGCTACATCATTCAGCTGCCCTTCCATTGCTTCCACTGGGAAAAAGGGAGGCATGTCTCCAAGTGCTCAATAGATAGCTGTTTTACTTTGGAAACAGCTCAATGCGTTTTGGCCTATATATATTTTAATGGTCTTCTTCAGGGGCAGTATGAAATCTAACTGCCAAAATCTCTGAAGCTGAGAATCTCTTTCCATTTGCTGGACAGAGAAGCTCTTCTCAAAGGAGGAAGTCCCTGTTTCTGCCAGGCACTCACATCATCCTTGTTTCGTCGCAACTGATTCAGTTCTGTCTTTGTCCTGCTCAGTTGGGTTTCCAGATCCAATATTTTGGACTGTGCTGTTCGTTCCCTCGCTGCTGCTCGCTCTCTTGCTTGCTCCAACTGCAGCAAGGCAGAAAGAATGAGAGTTTGAGTTTTTGGGGAGAGGGGAGTCAGGATTCCCCTTTGGAAAAGAGAGTGGGAATAATGGTAGTCTGATCTCAACTTTTGGAAGATCAGAAAACATTCAATATACAGCATTCCAACACCACCTGACACACACATAGCAATTCTTCTGGCCAAGAGAGGGAGATACTCACCTGCCTCTTGGCATCGTCAATAGCCATCTCCAGCTGACGGGCTAAAGAGCCACATTCCCGGGTCTTCTCCTCAAGCCTCAGCTGGGACTGATGGATTGACTCCTCTCTTTTGGCAATGACTTGCAGGAATTCGATGTTCTGACTGCTTGCTGCTTCAAGTTTCCTAAGTTAGAACCATAAAACAAGACATTTTTTTAGGGCTCCAACATTCCATTGAACAGATTAACTGAATGGGGCTGAAATAAAAACAAAAACATGAGGAAGGTATGACATAACTCTTGGAAACAACAGAAAGAAATCTATACACCTCTGGTTACCAATATCAACTGGGAAGAAAAATGAACTGGCTGGCCTCCCACAGGTCTCTGAAAGAAACCACTGTTACTGTTGTGATCAGCTTTCCTCTGCAGGAGAACAGATTTGAGAGCTTCCTTTTTGGCTTTCCCAATACTAGCACATTTTCCTGCCTCAGCATGGCCATGACAACACTTCTCAGTTCCAAATCCCAACCTTGTGCAGAAGTTGTGATCTAATGGGTAAACATTCCTACAGTGTGAGTTAAAAAAAAATCAGATTCCATTTTTTATGCTCCCTAACCTCTCCATCTCTTCCAGCTTGAGGACCAGTTGTTTGTTCTCTTCCTGGGCCAACTGATATTTTTCTCTTGTCATCTCCATCTTGTCTCCCTGGAGCTCAATCTAAAATAAAAAAGGCAAAAAAGAAAACAAGTGTGAACCATGTAAATTGTTTTCAGAAGACCAGGGACCCAAGAACAAGAGCCAGATATGAGGGCTGCCTCTTTTCTACGAAGAAGGTCTCTGCCATCTGTGCTTCCCAGGGAAATAGGAAAAGATTTGTTGAAAAAGAAAGAGGCACAAAGGAGTAGGCAAAACTACTGTGTCCAGCACCCAAGTGGAACCAGGACTCAGTGGTGCTTAGTACCATGATCTGTTTTCAGTCTCAGGCTGTACACTTGAGACAGATAGGAGTAAGAATAAAGAGATTCTTTGGGTTACAATGTCTTTTGCTCCACTACTGAGTTACCCTTTAACTAGCCTGTCCCCATGTGTGCTCTGAATTATGATGGAGGTCTATCCAGTCAGAGAGAAGATGTTGGGCATGGTTGAGTCCTGGCACCTTCTGATTTACAAGTATTGTGCCCTTTCCAGAGCTAATTTTTATCCATCATGAAAGAGTTTCTTCTCACTGTCACACAGAAGAGCTGCCAGCCACCTGCAAGCAAAGTGAAGCACACAGATTGAGGCAAGCAGTACAGGAATAGGTAGAAAATGGCTTTTGAAGCAAAGTAAAAGGATGTAGGAGCTCTCCAAAAACAGCACATTGACATTTACAGGGGATGGAAAGCCCAAAGTGCCTGGTGCTAGGCATGCATTAACCCAGGCATTCAAGAACCACAGTGTCTGTCAGCCTGGCAGGTGTAAATTTAGAGCCCCCAAAAGCATGGAGATGAAACTTAGATGACCAACAATCTTGCAGAGCAGGTTACAGGACAGGGTAATGTACAAATATAACGTTCCCAGCTACTCTGATTTTAGTCATTGGAAGCAAATCAGCACTAAATCTTTTTCTTTTTTAAAACTTTTAGAGGCACTTATACATACTGAATTGCATGAATTCGTACTTGATCTGCATAGGTTCAAAAATTGATTTGGGCTCAACATTCATCTTTCCAAGAACTTCATTTTCCTATCTTTACTTATTTATCAATGAAGGGAGATGTCTACTCTCAGAGGGGAATTTTCACATGCTAGCCCAATATCTTAAGAATTAGAATCAGTTATGCAAAATATGCCAGACTATGCTAACATTCTTGATAAAGAGCTCTGATTTCACAGTGCTTGGCCACTGACCTTTCTCCTCACTCAGCAGGGCTAAAAACTTGACTTATTGTCCCCTGATTCAAATAGCAAATGCTCTTGGGATTTTGTGATGTGTCAGTACACAGAACCCTTATGTTAGTTATCTACAGACTCACAACAAGTACCAATTCAGTGAATGAAAACAGAGCCATTAGAATGAAGGAAGCTGATAAACTTTAACAAATAAATAAGACCCTGAAAAAGCATGCATGAAGGAAGCTCAGCAGCAAACTTAGGGATAATATGAATAGCAAAAAGAAAGATATGCCACGCATCCATTTATTCCGCAGTGCAGTTGTTTTAATCATTTCAAAGAGAGACGAGACGAGAGACAAGAGATTGCACTTTCCTGATGCTAGAGGTGGCTCATTTTGGTCCCCGGCTTGAGGTTCGTGTGGGCGTCTTCTGCCAGTCCCTTACCCGCTGGCGGAGGTCCGTAATCATGGCTGACAGGTCCATGTTCTTCTTCTCATAACTCTTGAGTTGATCCTGACACTCGGCCAATTTTGTCTCAGTGATCTTCAAGATCTCAGGAAGCTTTTCCAGCTCAGCAACCTGGTTCTGGAACTGCTTACGAGCCTGCGGACAGAAACACAGAATGATCCATTAGTATAGTAAAAAAGCTGTGCCTTAGATAAGTGGCATCTATGAAACAAGAAGCTGGGCAAGTCTGGGTAGAACCAGCCAATTACGTCTTGAGGAGTATTGTAAGAGGGGCCAGAGGGGAGGACATATTTTAGAGTCCAGGTAGAAATATAGGAAGGGCCAGTCAGAGACAGAGGTAAAGCCAGGTAGAAACTGAGATTGTGCCAGTTAGAAATAGAGTTGGATATGCCCCTTCTATACCTTAGAAAAAGAAGAGAAACAGAGGGCCCTCCCAAATTTCACCGTTCAGCAACAATTTATACCAAACTCTTACATTCTCAATTTCCTTGCTCATTTCTTCTTTCAGCGCTTTGTTCTCTTTGTCACATGCTTCCAGTTTTACAGTCACCTCATCAGCCTCCATTCGTGTTTTCACCACCTAAGCACAAGACAGAAACCCATGTAACTTACTAAGAAACAGGCATATAAGCAGCCAAGAACACCTGAGAGAGACAGATCTGACCTAATAAAATCCTTGGAGTTTTGTTCAACAGAACTAGGCTTGAGAAGAAGGGATGACTGCAAAGGGACCCAGGGTACCATACCTGATTCTTGTAGGTTTCAATTAGGCCTTCATAATTTTTGAGGGAGGCTTTGAGTTTTGCTACTTCTTTCTGGGCTTCATTCATCCTCTCCTCCACTGGTATCATGCTATTCTGTAAGAACCACAAGACAAGGGACTGTTCATAGAGAAGAGATGGTCTGGTTGCAAGGAAAGTCAACAGTGTACATGCAATCATTCTATCTGAGCATGAATGTCAGATGAACCATCTCCCTGCTCTTCTGAAATTAAGAGATGTTAAATAAAACACCTTCTGTGCCCTGTTGAGTTCAACAAGACTGGTGAACTGCTGTTCCTGATAGACCACTAACACATATTGGGATGGGGAACTTGTATGCCCCAGAATGCAGTTGAACACCACCTCCCCATCACTTGTGACCAATAACCATGCTGGCTAGGGAATGATGAGAATTAGAAGTGTCCCACAACATCTTACATGCTGAAAAGGTCCCTCCCTGTCCTGTACCATCTCTGGGGTCCTGCTGGTTGCTCTACTGACCTTCAACCTCTCATTCTCAATTTTGAAGGAAGTGCTCTCCGTGACTTGCTTGTGGAGCTTGTCAACCAAGGCATCTCTGTCTTCCCGCATCTTGTCCTCCATGGTGGCTTGCTGATCCATCAGGTCTGAAATACGGCTGCCATGCAGCACGGGAAAATTAAGCATTACCAAGTATGAAAGAAAGGAAGACACAACTTCAATTCAAAATAGGCATTTACATATGTGCAGCATCTCAAAACCATCAGGCATCATCAAATTCTCAAAGAGAGCAACCCGGTACCCAATTAGATGTTTGGAATTACAACCCACATCAGCTCCAGCCAGCCTGGTCAAAGGCAAGGGATTATGGCAGATATAACCCAAAACATCTGGAGGGTACCCAGCTGACTATCCTCAGATAAGAGTGTCATAGGAAGCTCAAATTCAGCTGGAAAGCTCTCTAGGTGACCTTGCTATCTCTGAGTATGACTCCCCTCACACAATTATTGTGAATATAAAATTAGGGTGGGATGAAGCAGAACCCTAAGCACCACCTTGAGGTCCTCAGATCCTATCCTAGAGAAAAGGTGAGAGAAAACCTTTACATGGGGCCACAAATGGATAAACCACAGGCATAACTGCTTTGGAAGGGATGTCACACAATTCAAATGCCTAGGTCTACAAAATGGAGTTATTAAACCACCTTCAAGGGCAGCCCCCAAAAAGCACATTACAGTACTCATGCCTAAACACAACAGAACAAGTGAGCTTCTTGTTGCGTCAGGAACCAGCTCCTTAAGCTATTCCCAAACCCCAGTGCAGTTCATACCTGTTCAACATCACTATCTCAACCTCCAGGTCACTTTTGTCTTTCACCACTTGGTTGTAGCGGTTTCTCCAAGATTCCAAAGTAGATAAAGCCTCTGCAACATAGGTATCCTGCCAAGCAAGCAAGATGTAATGAGACAGGTGGTAGGAGGTACAATGGCATCATCTGCCACAAAGAACAGGAACTGATTCTGAACTGACACCATATTAACCGTAAGCTGGGGGAAAGTAAATGAACTTTAGTGCCCTGTGCACATACATGTGCTTTGTATTTAGGCAGGCCTTTGAATCCTAAATCATGTGGCACAAGAGTGTTTTGAAAGTGGTGTGCTGGACTTTTACCCTTTTAATTATGTTTTAATTGTGTTTGAACCATGTGCTTTTTAAAAAACAGAATTGTTTGATTGCTTTTTAAGTTCTGTAAAATAAGATTCTGAATCACATCTGAGAACTAGCCAAAAATAGTAGAAAGATATGGATGTGACTCCAGTCTTTATTACTAGTATCCACAAGTACATAAAGGGACAGCTGGGGGGAGGATATCCACAACTGAGAAGCAACAAAAACGAATGCTCTGTTCGTGAGGATGGTCAGAGCAACCGTTACCTTTTCCGCTAGCTGGGCATTCAACTGATCAGCATATTCTTCGCTTCGTTCTGCTCGCTCTTTCTGTGCTTTTATGGCATTTTTCAGGGCCTCCTTGTCCCGCTCTCCCTTTGCCTTTAACTCCTTCAACTGTTCCATAATGTTCTCCACTTCAGCTTTATGTTGAGCGGCAACACGTTCCAGATTCTGGAAGGAAGGCAACAAGATGGCAGTCAAGGCTCTCAGATGGGTTAAATGGGCATTTAAGGCAGCTGAAAACTGTCAACTTCCTCAACATGTTTTTAAAAAGACCCTGCAAGTGTCTTAAAAGCAAGTGAGGCTGTTGGTTCCTCTCAGTCTGTATTACCACCAGATGGATTTCAAAGCTTTCTATTATTCATCAAAACCAATAGAGTTCTGCTAGGAACTGCAGTATCCACAGAAGCTAAGATACAAGCAGACCTCGTTTCTCTTCTCCATCCTCAAACCACACAATCTATTTCAGAGTCACGTCTAGCCTACACATGCAACAAAATAAGGTGGTCATAGAGTTCTAAACTAGCAAAATGAACCACATCACTTCAGACAGCGTGTCTGCAGGGAGTCACTTTTCTTTTTTAATGCTCCTAAAAGTTTCTTGCGTATAATAAAGAAGCACAGCAGTGGAGTAAAGCTTCAGTATAAAGCCTGTGGTTTATCTTAAGCTCCTCCTTAATGTGCTAATTTTGTAAAGTGAAGGAACAAAGCAGGGAGCATTAAAATGAAATTTTATCTCCACCTGCCGTCTTGGAACTGGTACAGCCCATGGTACCACCTGGTCTCATTGCAAGCTTAGCTTTGGGTCACTGCCACAAGAGCACAAGGAGCTATACCCGAATCTGGATACCCAAGCGGTGATTCTCGGCTTCTTTATTGCGCAACTGTGCCTGCAAATGTCCCCTCACAGCTTCCATAGATTTTGTGAGCTCCGCAGCAGTTTTGGCTTGGTCCTAGAATAGGGATGTAAACAGGCAGAGAACAGAAAGGCGGAAATTTAGTTTCTTATACCATTTATATACATATGTGTGCATACAGACATATTGGAATAGGCATGGTTCTAAAGCGAGGAAACCAAATCTCAAAACTTTTACCAAGGGAAACAAATTACCCAAGGAGAAGCTTACCTTTTCTGTCTGAATCTGAACCATTAGATCATCAACTTCCTTTTCTTTCTCTTGTAACTTCTTTACCAATTGCTGAAAAGACAAACAAAAAGCAAACGGAAAAAAAATCACAGCCACAAAGAAAGTAGTTTCTCAGAAGCCAATACTGATGTACATGGAATGAGAAGTGAAAAAAGAGATGTAGAGAAGTCCCGTGTCCTTTGCTGCAGCCTTACAGTAGGATCTTATGAGCTGTTACATTGATGGAAGGATCTCTGTCATCCAAAACACTGCAGTGCCAGATTGGACAAGAATTCATAATCTATACTACGCAGTTGCTCCCAGTAGGCTTTTCTGTGACCATGATAGTAATGCCATGAAAAGGCCCCTGTGTTATTTCTTTACTTCACCTTCAGTTATTCAAGCATGAGCATTGTTCCTTATATACCCATAATGGCATCACTCATGCACAAGAGACATGGGGTTTTCCAGAACTTCAAAGTTTGCAGAGATAAAAAAAAATATTAAAAAAAATATTCTAAAGTGTGTTTTGTAGTCAAAGTTTGGTGGCTGATTGTTCTGGGGTGGGAAGGAATAGAAAATCAGTGTGTGGTGTACAACAGACTATATCTAAAGTCCTTTTCCAAAACAATTTGAGAATTGAGCTGCTGTTTTTTCTAGATATAGAAGTGCTCCCAAGACGTTCATCCCGGGAAAACATTAAAAGTGTGCTCACTCAGGCACCACATACAATAACCTCTGAAGACTCCACAGCTGACCATGAAGATGATGATACCTTAGCAAGTACCTAGTATCTTGGAGGTGATGCCAAAAAAATTTAAAAAGGAGGAGGAGGAGGAAGATATTCTCTATGCACAGGCTTACCATGTAACACATACAACACAAAATGAAAAGAGGATACAGGAAAGCAAAAAACCCAGGCACCATTTCTTAATGTCATGTAATTATTGAGTAGCTGTGAAAATATATGTGACACTCCTCAGGGATATACTGACAAACATCTTCTAAGAAAGCAACAAATTATCCCTCAGTTATCCTTATAACAGCCCTAACTAGAGCACTTTTATTCCCATTTTACAGATCAGCGAACTGAGGCTGACAGTCCCCAGGAGGCGCATTTTCTTATTAGAGAATTAATACCTGAATTACACATTCACACCTTGCCTCCTGTTCCAACTGCTTATTGTTTTCTGGCAGTTATTCAGCCTTGTTACTCACGCTTTAATGACAAAAATCTTACAACTCTTAATGATATGCTGGCAGGAAAATATACACAACACACACAACACACAGTGAATTTTAGTTTATATTCACCGCTTTCTCTGCATCTGAATCAGTCAGCCTTTTCATGAGTGCCGCTTGCTGCTCTGCTAGTTTCTGAGAATCTTTCTATAAAACAAGAAGTAAAAAAGAAAAAATTCATAATTTATTTTTGAAGAAATTCCTGTGTGCCCTCTCCCTCTGCCTTTTGGAAGTTTCTTGGCTTCTGTTGAGCCATTGGTATCAAAGAAAGAGCAGGGTGATCTATATTCAAGGGAAGAGCCAGCATTTTGTGCTCCATATGACACCTTATTTCTGCCCCCCAAAAGAAAACACCGGAGTCAATTCCAGTATCCACTGAAACATGTTACGCTAGGGCTTAAACCACCAGGAGAAAATTCAAGCAGAAATGATCCTCTGCTCACCTCCCGATTGTGCTGCTCTCGAAGCAAGTCCCGGAGTGTTCGATTGGTTTCTTCAAAAGTACTCAGTTTCTGCAACAGCAGCTCTTTTTGCCTAGTGAGTGTGTTAATGTCTGAAACGGTCATGTGTTTCTCCTAGAATTGAGGAGAGGGGAAGCAAGGGAAGGAAACCGTCATTTAGATTTGCTATCAAAACAGTAAAACTTTACAGTAGGGGTAGGCTAAGTGTGGCCTCTCAGGCCATTTCTGACAACTTATCTGGTCATCCTTAGCTGAGGGAGGGCCAACCACTCTATCTGGGAAGCTGCCACTCTGTACCCCATCACTCTGACACATACCGATTTCAGTTTGCCAATAGTGTCCTTCAGGGCTTGGATCTGTTTGGCAGCCGCCGCTCCATCCAGCTCTGCCTCCACCAGCTTTGACATCAAGCACTCCTTTTCATGCATTAAGTGCCGCTTCTGGAGTCTAGGAAGGAAGAAATGTTTCAACCCTAACAGGGTAGGGACCAAACAACTGGGTTGCCCGTCTCTAGAAGGGGACAGGACTGAGATATTATTATTATTATTATTATTATTATTATTATTATTATTATTATTATTATTATTATTATTATTCCCACCTTTTCCCCAGATACCAAGAAGGCCCCCTCTTGGCTTAAGAAAAACTCTGCCCCCACATCTGAATTATAGCCTATGTTCCCCATAAACCCACATCTTAGGCAGGAAGCATTTCCCAGGGGTTCCCTAACATCCAAAACCCACCACTTTCTCTAAAGCAAGGGAAGTCAGAAGTGCAATTACATGCTCAGATCTTTTTCTTCCTTCATACGTTCAATATTGCGCCGGAGAACGGTGTTCTCATGTTCTGTCTCAACCAGTTCCTGAGTGACCTCATCCAGTTCTTCCTTCTGCTCTTCAAGGAGACGCTTGGCCACGCACCGTGAATCATCCCGTTTGGGCATTTTGACCTGAGGACACAGCTAAACTCATTCAATAGACAGAGGGTTTTGCTGTACCCACAGTCCACCAGAGAAAGCTAGTAGAAGTAGTGCTCCAGGCCAGCCTCTAAACAGGTTGGACTACAATTGTTATAATTTCCCATACTATGCATGCTGGCTGGGGATGATGGTAGTTTCAGGCCTGCTCATGTAAAGGGATATTTGGTTGGTCCAGATGGACAACTTTTCCAAAAAAGCTAATCCCTACCACCATCACTTTCACATGACCCTTCTCTTTTAGCCTCAACATTTATTTGTCTCTAACAGCAAGCAGCTACAGGACAAGGAGAATTTAAGGATGTGGGACAAATAAGAAGGTACAGAGCATGTTCATTAGCTCAGTCACCTCATTAACTGCTTGTCTAGCAGTTCAACACAAAAACACCCATATTGGTGCCTGAAAAACCTGGCAACTCTATTTGCTGTATAAGGTAACAAGTAACACAGTGTATTCTGACTTACTAGGTGGTCATGGCTAACAAAAGCAAAGTAATGTTCTATTTGAGTAAAAGTATCAACTAGGCAGGGTACAAGGAAATCAGTTCACCGCCATGCCAATCGTCTCACCTCGTTTTTCAGTGTGCCCACCACATTCAGCAAGCTGTCAATCTTCTTCTCGTACTTGTTCATCTTGCAGTGAATGGCGTCTTCCTCGTCTGTCGAAAGGTCACTCAGGCGAAGCACTGACAGTAATTTTTCTGAATCTGGAGGAGTGATTTCCAGGCGATGGGTCGGTCCCTAATTGAAGAGAATGGAACAGAGATTCCAATTTTTAAAAAATGGCTCAAAAGCTTAAAGCAGCTATTCTGGAAGGCTTCCTGATCCATCCTGCAAGGGTCTCCTTCCAAGAAAGGGCCTCCTTCCCAAGCCACACCTCCAGCAGATTATATTGCTCATTTTCTTTCCATTTCGTGCTTTCCCATCCCAGTTGGGCCAGACTGCATCTTAGTCCTTTTGAAACTGCTGCTGGGATCCTCTCTTCTGATTACTTTTGAACAGAGCTGGAAAGAGTTCCTTTTTTGAACGACAGTTCCCATAGTGTCCAGTCACCATCCTGGCCAGAAGGGATTCTGAGAAGTGTCACTAAGTGCAAAGATCTTTCTGCACCATAGAATTTGCACATAAGTGTCACTCCAGTTTATCCTGAACTGTAGATCTGAACCCACTAAATTTTCATTGCTCTCAAATTCATTCAACCCCTGGACTGAAAGAAACAGACCAGCTTTTTCTGCATGTAGACTTGTTTGTCTTTCCCATACCAACAGGTAAGCTACTCTCAAATGATTTGCTTTACATTTTGTTTATTATATATTTTTAAAACACAACATAGCAAAGTGTGTGCTGCTATGTGGGTATTTTTTTTAACAAAGCAAGCCAATTCCTGAGATCTAAGACACAAAAAGTGTCACAAACCATGCTACCACCAGGATACCAAGGTAAACGGTTGTTGTCACGCTACCTCCCACTTGTATGATGTCTCTCTGCAAGATGTTTTGCCGGGGGGCATCCAGGGGACTCTGGTTTTTACTCGGACACTGCGGCGCACATTCACGGTATCCCCTTTCATTTTCTGCTTGTGCTTTTGCTGCAGAAAAGGAGAAGACAAACAAAAAAAGGAAGGAACACATCACATTACAGATGCTTGACCAGACAGTTTCTGGGTTTAAATTGTGCAACAGAATAGGAACCCATCATCCCCAGCTCCCCTGCCAAGTCATTCCAAGAATAGTACCACGGAAAGCAGCTTCACATTCTACATCACAGTGCAGTCGCAGTAACCATGCTCAGGAAAAAGAAATATAGATACCGCAAAGCCAAGAGTGTAAGGGACCAGACTGAAAGCAGCTTTTCTTCTGGGTCACTCAGGATGATTGTGACATCACCCATGTTGCTTGGTCTCTTATGATGCAAACTAAGGCCTTGGTTACCCTAGGAAAATTAGATCTAGTGTGTGGTAGGGAAGAGTGAAGCCCTGTGTGCAGCAGAGGACTATGAACACATGGCAAAGGTGGCCTATGACCAACTACTGGATCACATGGCCTCCAACAACTGGAATGATCAGGGGCCTGAAGCTTCTATGATGGTAGGCCACAATTAATCACTGAGCCATTTGGGCATTCTTGGGCAGTACTTTTTAGTACCAAATACAGTGATCTCTGGATATCTTTTAATATGTCTCATTGTAATTACCTTTTTTGCTTTTTCTTGGAACCCAAGTTGTAGTGAAAGGTGGACTGGAAATTTAAATTTACTTCATAATGAAGCAACCTCTATCACTTAGTGGCTTCTGTTGAAAATATGCATGCACTTATGAAGTTTCTTTTCTTGACATGCTAACTCTAAGAAACACCTGACAAAACAGACCTGGTCTACAAAACCTTATGCTACAAACCTCTTTCTCTCAATTAGTCCCAAAGGTGCTGGGAGATCCCTTTACCTACTGATCTAAGATGGCTACGGATCTTAGAAACATGTGAACGAAGGTGTGCCATGGGATTGGACTTCATTATACTCCATGAATGGCTTGCAGCAGTTGCTTGAATAGGGAAAGGTAAACTATTTCCAGATAGAACCAAGACTCAGCAAGCTTTTAAGCCTGAAGATTCATGAACACTGAAATAGACAATTGAGGCAACTGTTGCAATCTCACCAGTTGTGTTCATTTATTTGATTAGCTACCTCCTCGCTTGTCTATGGAAACCCACTGGGTGACCTTGGGCAACTCACATTCTCTAAGCCTCAGCAGAAGGCAAAAGCCATGGCAAATCTCTGAACAAATCTTGCCCAGAAAACCCCGTGATAGGGTCACCATAAGTCGGAAACGACCTGAAGGCACGCAACAAACTTATCTTGAGCGAAGTTCTATATAAAAGGGGTATGCCTGATCAGGCAAAGGAAAGTACCGAGGAACACGTTCTGGGTGGATGACACAATGCCTATTTTCTGAACCGAGGCACAAAGATTAAACAGGGAGTGAGTAAGCATCAAGCAAAGGCATACTACTTTAACCTGCTTTTCTTACTGATGCCTGAAGTGACAGAAGCAGGTCTTGAGCTTCCACTGGTGCTTCTGGGGGCATCTACTTTCTCAGCAGAGCCACCAAAGACACCTGGATGCACACTCGTACCTGGGGTTTTGCAGGTGGTGGTGGTGGTGGTTGTGTTTTCTGACCCTTTTTAATATGGACATGGACAGGGGTAGTTTCATCCACATGGACGTGCAAAGGGGGAGTTGTGGAGCGGCTCTTCATGGTTCTTCTCCGGGAAGCGGGAAAGGGCATTCAGTACAGTGAGGGGAGAAAAGGACCTGTGAATAAGTAGACTGGAAATAATAACAAATCCATTTGCCACAAATTTAAAAACAAAACCAACCTGCAGCTGTCTGGATGGTGGGGCGGGGGGACAGATATGGAATTGCTTCAAACCCAACGAATATGTCATAAAATACTCTAAAGTGCAGACATTGCTCTAAATATCTCTTAATTTGTCATATATAACCTACTTTGCTATTCATCTACATCCCCCAACACACAAGATTTGTACAATGAATACATATGAAAGTTTTGACATATGAAACCATTTTGTATCTCACTTCACCACACAGCAGCTATCTCCTGTGACCATGGTCCAAAACACACTGCAGAAATAATCCAGTTTGAGACTGTTTTAACTGCCCTGGCCCAGTGACAGGGAATCCTGGGGATTGTGTAATTTATTATGGCATCAGAGCTCTCTGACAGAGAAGACTAAGGGGGGTTGCAGACTGCCAGAAATAGTGTGAATTCAGTCCACTTTTAGGGTTAGGGTTAGAGTTAGGGAACCATGGGAACTGTATTTTATTGTGGCATCAGAGTTGTCTGACAGAGAAGGCTCAATGTCTCAGAAAAATAACAGTTCCCATGATTCCCTAGCACTAACCCTAACCCTAAAAGTGGACTGACTTCACACTATTTCTGGCAGTCTGCAACCCCCCTAAATGTCTCACAAAAAGTTACAGAATTCTCTAGCATTGAGCCAGGGCAGTTAAAGTGGTCTCGAACTGGATTATTCCTGCAGTGTGATTATTCCTTATGTGCCTCCATGTTGTTTTGGTAACATCCCCAACAACCTTCAGAGTTATTGTGTGAGGTTAGATAAGTTACTCTTTTGGACTACAGCTCCCAGAATCCTGCAGCCAGCATAGACACATTCCGAGAGCTCTGTTCCAAAAGAATAACAACTTTCCCAAGGCTCCATCCGCACAGAGCTCTCCAAAGGAAAAGGCTTAACGTCTCACAAAACTACAATTCCCAGAATTACACTGAACCATGATGTCAGCCTGGATTATTTCTGCAGTGCGGATGAAGCCTAAGCTCTTGCTGTACCGTCCGGAATACACAAAATCTCGTGGTACACTTCCGTCTTCTAACCCACCCATGCAATCCCTCCCTCTTAAAAGTTACTACTACGGCTAAGCATACATACAGATTCCAGGAGTGCCTCACAATCTGTTACTTCTTTTCTTTGAGTTGTAATAGCTATTCCACTCCTGACAGACGGAGATAACCTGTAAGGGCAGAAAGAAGAAATGTCACCAGTTTGAAAAGATATACGACATTCTTGTTTCCTGGATTATTTCTGGCGCTTTTAACTGCCCTGGCTCAATGCCACAGAATTCTGGGAATTGTAGTTTTTTGTGAGACATTTAGCCTTCTCTGTCACAGAGCACCGGTAACCACAATCAACTACAGCTCCCAGGCTTCTCAAGCAATGAGCCAAGGCAGTTAAAGCAGGGTCCAAATGGGTTGTTTCTGACGTGTGGACGGTGTCTTTAACTACCATGGCTCCATGCTATGGAATTCTGGGAATTGTAGTTTGTTGTGGCACCAGACCTCTCTATTTAGTTTAGAGATATGTATCAGATATATAACTATTTCATTCAGAGGTATATATCAGGTACATATCCATTTACTTTAGAGACATATACTGCAGAGCAGTGGAGGACGGGGGTCTTGGAGACGCCTCATAGGGTCGCCATGGGTCAAGATGGACTCGAGGGCAGTTCACCCCCCCTCAACCACACTGAGAGCTCGGATAACCCCAACGAACTACAACTCCCAGCATCCCCTCGCTCTCTCCTCACCATGAGGCCCTCATGCGTCCCCGGAGCCGCCGCCTCAGGACCTCCTCGAAGTTGTGGGCGAGGCGGCGGTAGCTGGGGCGGCTGCCGGCGCTGCCATGGGTCCGGCTCCCCGAAGGCGACGGGGGCGGCGGAGGCCGAGGCCCGAACCTGTTACTTCCGCCGCAGCGGCTGCAAGGACTGGCCGAGAAACAGCTGCAGCTCCAAGACGCGCAGAGCGACTTCCGGCTCCGCCTCCGGCACGCCGCACGCCGCTCCCCCATTGGACCGTTCAAACCCCCGCCGCCCTCGAGACCCCGCCTCCTCCGCTCTCCGCCCCGCCCTCTCTCCCGCCCCGCGGCCACGCCCCGCCCTTAAATAGCGGGGGGCGTGGCATCACAACGGCCACGCCCCCAAGCACTAGTGAGGGCTATTTTGCTGGGGCAACCGGTTGCTAGGGCGACAGGTTGTGAGGAAAACTCTAAAGGAGGTCTAGAGGCCTAGTCAACGAGGTCCAAAACACACTGCAGAAATAACAATCAGGTTTAAGAACGCTTTAACTGCCCTGGCTCAGTGCTAGGGAATCCTGGGAACTGTGGTTCTGTGAGACATCGAGCCTTCTCTGTTAAGAGAGCGCTCTGGGGCCACAATAAAATGGCCTGAACCAAGAGATAAATAAATAAACCAAATATAAATTTGTATAATTTTTGGGACGTTCAAATATAAAATAAATAAATAAACCAAGAGAAAAACGATAAACCAAAAGAAAGTCATTTAGGGGCCCAAACACACTGCAGAAATAATCCAGTTGCAGATCACTTTAACTGCCCTGGATCAGTGCTAGAGAATCCTGGGAGCTGTAGTTTTGTGAGACATTGAGCTTTCTCTGTCAGAGAGCTCTGGTGCCACAACAAACTACCATTCCCAGAATTCCCTAGCTCTGCAGTGTGTTTTGGCCCTAGGTTAAGAGACGGTGAGGTGTAGTGGTTAAAGCCCTGCCTTGGGATTTGGGAGAGTTGAGTAGCATTGCTTTTATTGCTGAAAACCCTCCAGTGGAAACAAGTCAACAAAGACACACAAATCAAGATTACAAACAAGCAGCAAAACCATTTTATTGCAAATGCTGTTTGTCCCCCTTCACACCTGCAGGCTTTCTTTTCCTCTCCGAAGCCTCAATAGACCACTACAAATTCAAGGACGAGAAAAAGAGGGCAGAACCGTTTCCTTCCATAACAACTCAATCCATAGTTCCCGCATTCACATTCATGATTTTATCCGTACGTAGTACAAAGCCTGCATCGCCAAAGCAGAAATCCTGTATCGGAGCTGCACCAGAGAAAGAAGCAAGGTATTTTGATTCACTCCACGACTCCTGTCCTGGACAGTCTTCAAACAGTCTCTGTGTTAAACAAAACAATCTTAGGAGTAAACTCACCCCAAATTATGTGTAGCACTGTAGCCCAAAACCCATGATTCGCATCATTTATTTAAGACCGCTGGAGTGAACAAGGCCAAACCAACTGGAAGGCACATCTGTTTTGAAAAAGCGTTGCATTTCCACCTTCCGTCCTTCGCTACCCACGAAGATCCAAGGCAATTACAGTTTTCTCAGCACTGCAATAATTCACACATAAAAATACCATAATTCCCAGGGTTCTTCATTATAAAACAAGCCATGACAGTCAAAACTAGTTTGAGCTCACCATATATATATATATATATATACTTTGAAAAATATTTTCCATGCACGATTTCTACCCAGTAGGTGCTTCCATATAGCAATGTGTTCTGTGTATAGGCTATAACATGTAACTATCCTATACCTGCAGAACTTTATGCATGCATATTACAAATGCCACGCACGCCATATTAATTTATAAGAAGGAATTGCAGCTTAGGTAGAAATTCTGTAGCATGGAAAGCATCCCCTTTGGAATTATGACAGGAAAACAGACGTACTAGATTTCTCTCTTCCCAGAGCACCCTTATTCTAGCCACGGAGTCCATTTCCACAGATGCACGCACCTTTTTAAAATAAACATTTGACAACGATTCACTCTCAGTTTGTGTTATTCTTGCTCTAACAAAGATGTCCCAAATGCCATGCATAGCCCAGGGAATGAAGTCCAGACAGTTTGAGAATGACCAGCAAAAGCAAGGTTTCAGAGCCATTCGCTGAGAATAAACGGGAACCATGCTCTGTATTCTGCAAACTTCAGCCTCTTTTCCATTGTAGCCCTGAATCCCTTCCTTGCTAAGCGCTTCCCTTCTTCCATCTCTTCCAGGATCAAGAAAATATCTTCCAGGACCAAGACAATATTTTGCAGCAATGTCAAAATTACCAGGAAGACACATGGGGTTGTTTGGAATCCTTGGAAATGCAACTTGGAAGTCAACTCTCGATGTGAAGTGACCTCCAGCCAATACACAAGAGTTTGGAAAACCACAAATATACAGCACTCCTCAAGTCATCATGTACCCACTGCACCCTTAATGCTTCGCAAGGAACCGTTGTGTGTACATCCTTGGTTGTGCCGCTCTGTGGCTTGCACCAAAAGGTTGACTAGCTCTACGACATACGCTCTTTTTAATGTTCTTTTTGATCCAAGCAGCTCTACTCTGCTTTAGCTCTTAAATGAAAACTGCGTTCCAAGCTGATCCTGTGCAGACTGGTAATGGTTGGCACAATCTCAGTTGGCAGCTCTGGCCTGCCTGATGGCTGCCTCCATCCGATGGTACCAAGGCTGGATGTTGGTGTGTGTCATCATGTCATCAAAAGCTTCCAAGCCTTCCATGACACGCAGGACTCCGTACACAGCCTGTGCAGATGAAGCAGAGACAAACAGTTGAGCCGACCAGCAGTCATGACTCCTCCGCCTCCCCACTGGATCCTCACAACAACCCTATGAGGTAGACCAGGCTGAGAAAGAGAAAGACTGGCCTAAGGTCAACTAGCGAATTTCACGGCTCAGTGAGGATCAGAACCTGGGTCCCCCAAGTCTCAGTCCAATTCCATGACCTAGGTTCAGTCTCCAGGTAAAAGAGTCTTGCGAACAGATCAGGCAAAGCAGTCTAGTCCATCAACTTGTTTCCTCAGCCTGACCAACAAGATAGAAAGGGCCTTTTGTACGAGTTTTTGACACCCCACAATTAGTGGGATTCACTTATAAAGTGGGTGTTGCATAGACTCAGGGGGGAAAATTAGTTCTCGTTTTTGCCTTCTTCCAAGTGGGTATGCTGATTGTCCTTATTAGTCAAAGTCAGAGATCGACCGGTTAAGCTAATTTTAGGTTAAACTAATTTGAATCCCATTGTGGGAGAAAGGTGGGATATAAATCCTTGAAATAAATAAATTTTCTTCAGATTACAATTCCCAGAAGCCCCAGCCAATATAATTAATGGCCAGCATGGCTGGGAACTCTGGGAGCTGTAATCCAAAGAAAGTAATGTTACTCAGCTCTGATTAATGTGGTTCAGCGGTTAGCAGGTGTGTGTGGGTGCCTTCAATTCACCTGTGACTTATGGGGACCCATTCATTTCATGGGGTTTTCTTAGGCAAGAAATACTCAAGAGGTGATTTTGCCAGTTCCTTCCTCTGAAATATAGCCTATAAAAAGTGGTACTCATTGGTGGTCTTCCATCCAAGTAGTAGCCACATCTGACCCTGCTTACCTTCCACGATCAAATAGGATCTGGTGCCTTTAGGGTATATAGGACCTTGCTCATGTGTACAGCTAGCAAATGTTAGTCTCCCAGGATGATTGCTTTTAGTGCCATGTCCTTACCAAATCTGCCAGGTTTGGCTGCGCACCCCCCATGAACATCCTGTGTTTGCCAACAGCTTTCACCCAGTCATTGGCAGCTTTGTACAAATCTTCCCTGACATTGTCCTGCAAATGGTGCCTGCAGAAAGAAAGAGAGAGAAAGAATCTGAATATTCTGCAATATTCTTTTTCCTTTATTCATCTTCCCCTTGGCTAGATAGGGCTCCAAAACAAAATAATTAGACATTAATTTAAAATGTATACCCAGCCCTCTAGGACTAAGTAATAAACTTGAAAAAAGAAAACTAGGCAAACAAGGATTTTAAATATTAAAAAGGAAGGCACTGTTGTCCAAACTACCATTTTGCTAATTTCAAGGAGCTTCCCTAAAATCTCTGTATCTTTTCAAATCTTGGGTAGATAAACACACACACACAAAACAACAACAGCCATGCATACCTCAGTTAACCAAAGCGTATGGGAGTGAAGCTCTTTTTTTTGGCAAAGACTTTTTACACCCTTCCAGCCACCCTTTCCCTCATCCTTTATCTAGCTGGAAATTTTCAGCAGCATTGGCACTGGGAGGATGGTGAAGGAGAGGTAGAAAACCACAGATTTTTGGTATTGGATTGCAACAGCATTTAGCATTTGCATTTCTATACCACTTATCAACAAACTCTGCACTCTCTAAGCGGTTTACAATCTGTAAACCAATTTCCCCCATCAAGCTGGGTACTCAGTCTACCAACCTACGAAAAGATGGAAGGCTGCGTCAACCCTGGAGCCCTCTAGGATTGAACTCACAACCTTATGGCTGCAGGAAACAGTGTGTGTTTACAGCAGGGGTAGGCAGCCTTTCCCCTTTAAGGGCCGAGGGACTTCAGCTCCCAGAAGCCTCAACCATGTTGGCTAATAGTCCCATGTTGGCCAATAGCTCCTGGAATTCTGGGAGCTGAAGTCCCTCGCCCTTAAAGGGGAAAGGTTGCCTACCCCTGGTCTACAGTAAACAATGCAATAAAACTGGAAAACAGCAGGATCATGTTCCTGCTGACTCTGCTGTACCTGCGTGAGACTAACAATAGTCCAGCTGTGTAAAAGCAAAAGGTATCAAAAGTGGGACACACTCACACCTCCAAATTTAATGTAAGATGTCCCAACCTGCTCTTTAGCCTCTTGCTGATGAAGAACATAGCAGCAGCTCCCACGTATTTGGCAAAGGCGCCTTCCACGGGGCCAAACTTTCCCTCGCGGACAATGTAATCGAAAGACGCCAAGGCTTCGCCAGGGGTGCGGTAAACGTTGGGCGAGATGAGATGCACAAGCCAGTCGTCTGCCCACTTCCGCCATTTCATCTCCTCCCTGCAGGCAAGCCAGAAAAACTTTAGAATCGATGTGTATTATGTACGCGTGCCGGGACTGGTGGCAAATTGCTTTTGTGGGGCAGGAAAGAAAGTAGAGCTTAGGAAAGTTACTTTTTTTGGATTACTAGGTCATGCTGGCTAAGGGATTCTGGGGTGAGAAGCCCATTTTCCCCCCCACACTCAGAGATAAGGCAGAAACATCATACTATGGTGTCTAAAAGCACCTTGAAATATAGGTCCAAAACACTGCAGAAATAATCCAGTTTGAGACTGCTTTAACTGTCCTGGCTTAGTACTAGGGAAAATCCTGGGAATGGTAGTTTATTGTGGTACCAGAGCTCTCTGACAGAGAAGGTTAAATGTCACAAAATGTTCCCAGTATTCCTTAGCATTGAACCAGTGTAGTTAAAGCGGTCTCAAACTGGATTATTTCTGCAGTGTGTTTTGGACCAGTTTCTGATCAAGATCAAATCCAAAGCTATTCACTTGTCCTGAGTTCCCATCTTCCAAACACAGTTAATCCTATGAAAAATTGGACAAATCCAACCCAGATTCACTTCCATCCAGACCCTGCTCAAAAGATTTTGCTGCCTGAGGCACAGCGGCAAACACAACTCCAAGTCAAGGTGCATAATATCCTAGTGCCACTTTACCATTGCTCACAAACACCTTTCCTGGTACCAAAATTCTCCCCATACTGAAAGAATGAATAAAAGGCTGCCATGTTGGGACAGCCAGAATCAGCTCCATGAGGCGGCTGCTTCATTCTGCAATACATACACCCGCACGTCTTTGACAGGATAAACACACAGAGTCTCCTGTTCGTCCAACATGAGCCAGTATTTGTTGCTGTACTCCGTCACCTCCTTGCCCCGTTCATTTCGGGCTTTCATCGGTGGATAATATGACACAATCTCTTCCAAACTCTTCCTGTGCACAAAAACAAGAGAGATTATAAAACAATGGCTGGTTTAAGCCACTGGACCTCTGGGTCTCCAAAGGTTTTGACCTACAACAGACACCGGACCAATCCAATACATGCAAATCTTTTCACATCTGAGATCCTCAGCGGAGGCCCTTTTACGAATCCTACAAACCCAAAAGCCAAGGATACTGAATTCATAAGACAGGGCCTTTTCGTCAGCAGCATCCCAGGAGAGGGACTTCTGCCCAAAGAATGCCAGTCTGCCACCTTGTTTTGTATAGTGTTAAGTCCTTAAAACCAGGTGGTTGCCTTTCTATCTGTTTCAATTGTGTAGGGGAGGATTTTAAAAGGCATTTTGGTTTGTTTTTAATGGGTTTTTATCCATTTTTATTTACTGTCCCCTGCCTTGGTGGACTGAGAACTGATAATAAAAACCCACTAAAAGAAATAAATGAGAGCCAGCACCAGCATAGTGGTTTGAGTGTTGGACTATGACTCTGGAGATCAGGGTTGAAGTCTCTTCTCAGGCATAAAACCCCACTAGGCTAACCGTGGGCAAGTCACAGTCTCTCAGCCTCAGAAGACGGCAATGGCAGGCCCTCTCTGACGAAACGTGCCAAGAAAACCCTGCCATAGGTCCGCCTATAGATCAAAAATGACTTGGAGGCACACAGCAACACAAGTAAATAAATACAATTGGACCTCCACATTTGCAGCCTTGACTTTTGCAAATTTGATTATTTGTGGTTTTGAGTAATATACTCTCTCTAGGAACTCTAGGTCTTCCAGCGCAATCCTGCCAGAAGTTGACCATAGAGTTGTGTGGGAGAACCTAGAAGTTCCTAGAGAAAACACTCCTTTAGGTATCTGCAGGTCCTCCAGCATCATTTTATGGTCAATTTCTGGCAGATGTTGACCATAGAGTTGCACTGGAGGACCTGGCAATTCCTAGAAAGGTATTCTCTTCGGTAAAAAGAATAGCGTTTTTTAATTTGTGTTTTTTCCACCTTCACGGGGGTCCTTCACCCCTAAACCCAGCGAATGTGGAGGGAACCACGGTATATTAAAGAACAGGGCTTTGGGGAACAAGGAGGATGAAGAACACAACACCTGATAGTAGGAAAGGAAGACATTTTCTCTTACCTGGAAATTAAATAGGTTTTAATTGCACTGATGATCACAGAAGAGTCGTTCAATTGCTGGGAGGGGATTTAAAACAGATTCACAATATCGTTTTAGAAGCCATCCAGATCATCATCCCAGAATCACAAGAGCTGGAAAGGGCCATAAGGGTCATCTAATCCAACCCCTGGACATTCGAAGGAGGGCACATATATATATGAATGCTTGAGAACTGTAAGACTAGTTGCCCATCCTTGGTTAATTTTTTAAAGAAGAAACTACAGTCCGGATTCATGGACTTGCCATTCGCGCTTTCGATTACATGTGAACGGCAAGCCCGCGACTCCCTCCCTCCTTTTCCGCGCCGGCCTTTCCTTGGCCGAATGGGCATCCAGCAAAGCTTTGCTTTGGCCCCGGAGGCGGCAGCACCGGCCGTGTCTCGGCCGCAGAGGAATGGAGGTGACTGGCGCGGTTTTGACTTGGCTCCGGAGGCGGCTGGTGCAGCCATTTCTCCGCCATACTGTCCTTCCCAGGGACGGCGGGGGGGAAGAAGGGACGGAGGGAAGGAAGGAAGGAAGGAAGGAAATACTCAAGTCCCATTGTCTCCAATGGTGCTGCCACTGAGGACAACAGGACTTGAATATTCACGAAATTTCGAATTTGCGGGTGTGTGTGTGTCTGGAACAGATCCCCCGCGAACTCGGAGGAATGACTGTAGAGGACTATGGGAGCATTGGGGCACTTACCAGGGTGCTGCCAGTGTTGGCAAGGAGGATGGGCACCTTTCTGTACATGGAAAATTTGATCTCCTGCCTCATGACCGGATTCACTTCCACGATTTCGTACGGCAGACGGTGATAGTCGAGGAAAGCCCGGACTTTGCTGCAGAAAGGGCAAGTCTTGTACTGGTAGAGGGTCAGCTGCAGGCTGCCTTCGGGGAGCTGGGTGCGAGAAGAAGGACACCCCCATATATGTGTCACATAGTGGTTCGAATGTTGGACTACGACTCTGGAGACCAGGGTTCGAATCCCGGCTCGGCCACGCAACCCACTGGGTGACCTTGGGCAAGTCACAGCCTCTCAGCCTCAGGGGCAAACCTCCTCTGAAGAAATCTTGCAAAGAAAACCCCATGAGAGGTTGGCCTAATTAGGGTCGCCATCAGTCGGAAATGCCTTGAAAGCACACAACACAAGCCGGCTCAAGAAATATTTCCTTATATTTATAGAGTCTTTCACCTTTTTCCTTTCCATGAACAATTCTCAAAACTAAACTTTTAACTATAGTTGAGGGGGTTCCTGTGCATGTATTGGCTGTGTAGGCCATTTTTGGACCGTGCAGTCCAAAAATGGGACCTTTTCTTCAAACTCCGATGGAGATGGACCTCACCAGGCTAAGTTCGGGACAGGCGTCAAGAAAATCCTCTAATGAGCTTCAAGAGGTTTGCCGGTCACATGCTGAAGCCATGGCCGCTAATTGAGAGACGGCGGCTCTTTTCAAGGATTAAGATGGAGGCTGAGGCTACCAACAGCTGCTCCTTTGGAGTGGAAAGGCTTCTTGTTCAGAGACAGTCTGCTCCAAGGAATCCCAGGCTGCATCTGCACTCAGAAACAATCCAGTTTGACACCCCTTTAACTGTCCTGGCTCAGTGCTATGGAATTCTGGGAACTGTAGTACCAGAGCTGGAAAAATATATTTTATCAATATTACCCACATCCACACCCACATTATATACATATACAGATACATACACACACACATACCCTGTGTGTGCAAAAATGGTGTGTAGTGGATTGAGTGTGTGATTATAACTCTGGAGAGCAGGCTTCGAACCCTGGTTCGGCCGTGTAAACCCACTGGGTGACCCTGGGCAAGTCACACTCTCTCAGCCTCAGGGGCTGGCCATGGCAAACCTCCCTCTGAAGAAATCTTCCCAAGAAAACCCTGTGATAGCTTCACCTTAGGTTAGCCAGAAGTCGACTTGAAGGCACACCGCCATCACAACAACAAGCACCACCACCCTGTCAGTGGTTCCCAGAGAACTTTGGTCCTCCAAACGTTTTGGACTCCAGCTCCCAGAATCCCTGACTGCTGGCCAAAGTGGGAGTTACAATCCAAAAAGAAATCATGACCTTGGATGACACCTTTCCTCTCCCCCTGCTCTACCTGGCCGGGTTGTTGTGAAGGGTTTAAAGGGGAAGAGGAGGAAGGCTGGGGAGGGCACCTTTGCAAGGAGAGGCAGGCAGGGGTCACTCTGCCCAGGGAACACAAGGGGGTGGGTTAGGGACGACAATGGCCATCATCCCCAGAGATTGGGGTCCCTTTTTGGGAAAAAGGTGGCATAAAAATGAAATGAATACATAAGCAAGCAGTTGTCATGAGTCCACCTCGAGCCCCAGGGCAAGGAGAGGCAGGCAGGGGTCACTGTGCCCAGGGGACAAGGACTGCAGTGTCCATCATCCCCAGATGATAAATACATAAATATATAAATTGTTGTCGTGAGCCCACCTCGAGCCCCATGGCAAGGAGAGGCAGGCAGGGGTCACTGTGCCCAGGGGACAAGGACTGCAGTGTCCATCATCCCCAGATGATAAATACATAAATATATAAATTGTTGTCGTGAGCCCACCTCGAGCCCCAGGGCAAGAAGAGGCAGGCAGGGGTCACTGTGCCCAGGGGACAAGGACTGCAGTGTCCATCATCCCCAGATGATAAATACATAAATATATAAATTGTTGTCGTGAGCCCACCTCGAGCCCCAGGGCAAGAAGAGGCAGGCAGGGGTCACTGTGCCCAGGGGACAAGGACTGCAGTGTCCATCATCCCCAGATGATAAATACATAAATATATAAATTGTTGTCGTGAGCCCACCTCGAGCCCCATGGCAAGGAGAGGCAGGCAGGGGTCACTGTGCCCAGGGGACAAGGACTGCAGTGTCCATCATCCCCAGATGATAAATACATAAATATATAAATTGTTGTCGTGAGCCCACCTCGAGCCCCAGGGCAAGGAGAGGCAGGCAGGGGTCACTGTGCCCAGGGGACAAGGACTGCAGTGTCCATCATCCCCAGATGATAAATACATAAATATATAAATTGTTGTCGTGAGCCCACCTCGAGCCCCAGGGCAAGGAGAGGCAGGCAGGGGTCACTGTGCCCAGGGGACAAGGACTGCAGTGTCCATCATCCCCAGATGATAAATACATAAATATATAAATTGTTGTCGTGAGCCCACCTCGAGCCCCATGGCAAGGAGAGGCAGGCAGGGGTCCCTGTGCCCAGGGAAGCCAAGGGGGTTCAGGGACTGCAATGCCCCTCATCCCCAGAGGCCGATCCCCCCTTCCTTACCCGGAGGGCCGCCGTCTCCCGCTCTTCGGCCCGCTGCTCCTGGCCGTGGGCGCTGGCCCTGAGCGCCTGGAAGAAGCCCAGGGAGCCCCCCAGGAAGGCAAAGGCCGGCCCCAGCAGCCCCCCGGGGCCCTTCTGGCTCCAGCCTCCGGAGGAAGAGGAGAAGCGGGAGAAGCCCCGCCTGGCGCCCAGGAAAGGAGCCCCAAGGCGGCGGGGCTGGAGCTGGGGCCGCCCGGGTCCCAGCCTCTGGAGCAGCCGCCATGAGGCTCTTCCTCGCGGGCAGCACAAAGCTCGGCAAGAGGCGGCCATCTTGTCGCTCGCCGCAAAGCCCCGGGAGAAGGGGCGGGGCTTGGGCTCGGCGTTCCTTCCGGGGCGGGGCTTCGCGGGCAGCCAAGGAGACTCTGGAGCGGGATGATGTCGGGCCCAAACGGGGATCCGCACCTGAGCCTGGCCCACGAAGAGGAGGAGGAGGAGGAGGAGGAGGAGGAATTTGGGGAAGCAGGTAACCTCGAAGCACCTTCGAAGAGAGACTTGGGCTTTTTCATTTCCATTCATTCCCTTTTTTTTCCCTCTTTCAAAAATTCCTTCCTTCCTTCCTTGAGATCTTTGGAGAGTATTTGTTCATTTTATTTGCCCTGTGCAGCCTGGCTTTGGAGCCCCATTCCTCTCTCAGGGGGACCAGATGGCCTTCTCCTCACCTCAAAGGAGGACAAGGAGGACCTCAAAATGTAGGGCCTGCAAGACCAAAATGGAGGGCTTGACCTTCTCTCTCAGAGAGAGAAAGAGGGAGAGAGCTCTGGGGTCACAGACCAACTGCATTTCCCAGGATTCCCTAACACTGAGCCAGGGCAGTTAAAGCAGTCTCAAACTGGATCCTTTCCAGAGAAAGGGAAATGCATGTTTCTTAGTCCTGCTCAAAATGGAGGACCTTTTGGAATCCCTCCTGGACAGAAGGCTGGAATGGAGGACATGTCCTGGGAAAGGAGGACAGCTGGTCGCCCTGGTTCTTTGCAACCTTATTTGAAGCCCCCATTCACCTCAGAGGCATTGCTTCCCAATTCCCAGCAGTCCTGCCTTGAACTGTACCTAAAACCACAAGTTCCTGTGATCAATAACTGTTCTTCCTATATTCATTGGTTATCAGGATTATTATTATTGTTATTATGTGCCCTTCAAGTCATTTCCGACTATCACACGGTTTTCTTGGCAAGATTTGTTCAGAGATTTGCCATGGCCTTCCCTTGAGGCTGAGAGAGTGTGACTAGCCCAAGGTTCTAGGCGCTGGCAGGGTGACCGGCCATCCTCCTTTTCCAGGACATGCCCTACATTTTAACCTTCTGTCTGGGAGGGATTCCAAAACGTCCTCCATGACAAAAGCAGCACACATTTATATTTCTATGAGTGTTTTTAATTTCTGCTTTGATCTGGTCACGTCCTACATTTTGCGGTGCCTTGTCCTCCTTTGTGATTAGAGCATCTGGTCATCCTGACCCATGGGTTTCATGGCCAAGTGGGGACTCAAACCCTGGTCTCGAGTTGTAGTCCAACACTCAAACCACTACCCCACGCTGGCTTTCAAGGACTGAACTCTCTCTAGGATTATTATTATTATCATCATCATCCTCTGTTTATATTCTGCCTTGATTTTGCGGCATCTTGCAGAGTTCTTGCCCTCCCCGCTTTATCTTCCTAACAACCCTGTGAGGCGGGTCAAGCTGAGAGAGAGCGCAGGGCTGGCCCAAGGTCATGGGTGGGCTCAGGGGGGCTAGAACCTGGACCCCCCAGATTTCATCCAGCATTGCATTTTGGGGAAGGGACTGGGCTCCATCTCCAGATGAAGGAATCTTCTACACAGGCCAGGCAAATGCCTAGAGAAGCGTTTTCTCTAGTCATCTCTAGGTCCTCCAGCACAACTCTTAGGATCACCTCTTGGCAGAATTGTCCTGGAGGAGCTAGTGATTTTGAGAGAGAGAACACAGTGATCAAATCTGCAAATAATCAAGTCAAACATGGAGAGCCGACTGTATTTTTGGAATATATTCCATCGATGGATGCTTGAATCAATCCATGGGTTTTAAAAAAAACAACCCGTGGATACGGAGGGCCGACTATATTAATTTTCCTGTCTCTCAACCAGAATATGCCGCCATCAACTCCATGCTGGACCAGATCAACTCCTGCCTGGACCACCTGGAGGAGAAGAATGACCACTTGCACGCCCGGCTCAAAGAACTGCTGGAATCCAACCGCCAGACAAGGCTGGAGTTCCAGCAGCAGCTGAGCGAAGAAGGAGAAGACCTAGAGGCCGACGTCCAGAGACCCGCACCGGACACTTAAATGTCCAGCTGCCTCTTGCGGCACAAACCCAGGCGTAGGTGATAGGACGACCCTTCTCCTTCGGCTAAATGTGCAAAACTATCTGAATAGAAAAGGTGCTTTTGGTTTTGGTTCGGTGTGTCCATCCCTCTTCCCTTCCTCTGTGTCCATGATTATGGCTGCTGTGTTGTGATGTTTTTAACAAGGGAGCCAGGGCCGCTTGTTGTGTGTAGCTTGAGAGGAATAAAAGGGTGGGAATAAAATAGCTTTAAGGGAATGCGAAAAGAGTTTTGCTTGCACGGCAAGGGTTGTGTTGCAGTGTCTTTGCCGGGGAAAGAATTGACTTCAGAAAAATGGACTTACTTTCAGGCTTGACTGCTCCTTTCCTTTTCCCTTGCTAGCTGCGGTTGCATAATCTGCAAAGCTGCAATCCTGTACCCGCTTATCTGGGAGTAAGCTCTGCTAGTGGCGAATCTCACTTCTGAGGAGATGTGTATGGGATCACACTTGAAATCCTGCCTCTGATACACCCCTTATATGTGAAAAGAACAAAGCAGTAGTTTAAATAAAGTAGTTGAAAAACGTATCCGCAGGCAAAAAGGAGTTGCTAGACAAGACCCAGTCCTGCTCGTTTCCATTCTAGGCAGAGATGTCACTGTCAGCTTCCCCATTCTCCTCCCATGACCCATTTTGTTTTATTTCCATAAAATGCCCGGCTTCTTACGTAATCGTGAACTGAGGCTGCACAACAATCTTGGATCTGTATCTAAATGCAAGTCTGCAATCTATCACAAGCTTGATAAAAGTAAAATCTACCCATTTTTCTCTGGGGAGAAATTCAGTGTTGAATCAGTGTTACACAAGAGGACAGCCCAGACTTTAATCCCTGCAATTTCCACCCCTAAATAAGTGTGAAATGGAAGTGGAGATAGGGACTTGATTTATTTGAGAGATCAAAGTCAATATTGATCCCTTGGAATAGATAGCCTCTTGCCGCATTTTGAACAGTCTTTTGAAGCTAGACGGTCTGAATTTCTAATCACAAGTAGCTCTTCTCCAGAAAACATGATTTAGGTATGAGATCTGGAGGGGCTTTTTAAGGGGTTGGCAACTTCTGAGGGTCCAAGAGGCATTTCTTTGCCCCTTCCTCATATCTTAGGAGGGCTGCACTTTCCATCTAATACTTTCCCCTCAGTGCAAAAAGAATAAATTCTCCCTAGCAGTAAATCATTTGCAACTGGAAGTGACAAAAGTATGTTCACATAGCAATTTCTTCCCCACCACCAGCACTTTCCAGAGTATACTGAGGGGGCTTAAAACTTTGCCCACCACTTTTGTGAATTGAAAGCAGAGCACAGATGGTGTATTTGAGATAGGAAAGGGAACTGGTAACAGTTGGAGTTGAATGTGGGACAGGGCTGAACTGCAGCCTTAAGAAATCAAGCACTAACTTGTCATTCACTTAAGGTACATCTGAACACTTCTGTTTTCTTTTGTAATCAACCTGGAAGGCTCAAAAATCAGGACCTCCAGATGTTAGGATCCCAATACCATCAGCCTGAAACAACATCCTTTATGCTCAGGGACAGCGGAAGTTGTAGTTCAACAGCTGGAGACTGTTCCCAGTCCTGCTCCAAAGGTCCCAGTTCAGGATCTCAACCTACCTTCTGCAGTAGGGGATTTACTCCAAAGTAAAGGAGATTAGGAATTAAAGGACAGGTCTTTTTAGCTTTCTGAAGTTGTACCTACTGAATCTCTAAATGGAGCAAAATATGTTACATTTACTTGAGTAGTCTTTTGATGTTCCTGAGAATCGGCTATGGCTTAGTTCAGTTTTCATTGTTCATGTGTCTTCTCACAAGATTTGTCAGCCCCAGGTTTACTGGCACACTTCCGGAGAATGATTGTGTGAAGGACTGTTCACTTCTGTTTGGCCATTCCTTGATGCAGCTCTGTTTTCATACCAAAAAGTGGTCAATACACTCTGGCCAGAGCCCTTGTCCATTATTTTTATGTTTTATACATTAAAAAAGTTTTCAACCGAGTGAAAGGATTTTGCACATTTCTTCTCAGTCTCCTGTTTGAGTTCAGAGGCTTCTGTACTTTAATACATTCTCAAAGTTTCTTAAAAAGTGACTTTTAAAAACTAAAGTGACAATGAGAGGGGAAAAAATCTGGGTGTATGAAGGTTCTGTAAGAATGGAGCCATTTTAATAGGGTTTCCATTTTTAATGGGAGTCCCTAAAACCTCTTTCTTTTGTTCTACCATCAGATATGGGCGACATTACGTTAGTGACTTAAGAAGGCATATGTCCAACTTCCACCTGTGCACTTCATATTAGGTATGGTTGCATTTGTGCCCTGGGCTACACTTGTCCACATTTGTTGCCTCAGTTCAGTTGGATAACATAGCCATTCATAAGGGATGAATGGCACAAGTTAATGTGTAAATCTGCACATGGAGATCTACGCTGCCCAGCCCCGATTCAAAATCTTGGCCTACATTTTAAATGAGTAAGAACAAGAATGCCCCCCCCCAAAAAAAGCCAGAGGGTGTGAGAACGGTCCCACAAGTGGTGCGATCTTTTATCATGCACAAGAAAATGGCTAGTTTGTTTTTCCTGATTTTAATTTAACAAAAAAACTGCATTAAAACTAGAGCAATCCTTTATCCTTCCTCTAAAAGTAGAAGACAGGGTCGGGGGTAGTAAAACCTTTCTGAGAGAAATCTAAAAGAAACACCTACAAAAGTCATCTTATCTGGCCCTACGTCTAGCGGAACGTCTTACAGCAGAGGCGGTATTGGCCAGGGAGGACAACTCTATTTCCTTTTCTTGGTCTTGAACCTCTGGGCCATCACTGGCTCCAAAATCCACTTCATCTCCTGAGAGTGTAACCATTGCAGCCTCTGGCGGAGTTTCACCGCAGTGCTCCATTTTCTGACCGCACAGTCCTAGCATATCGCCCTTCGCTGTGATGGAGAGCTCACTAGCGGCCAAGAGCCGTTCTCTCGCATCATCTCCACTTCCTACAGCCAAGGTGCTCCGTACATCATCCGTTTCTAAGGAGCTGCTCTGAACTGCAAAGGTGACCTCCTCTCTTGGAGACCCACAACCTTCTGCTTGGACCGTAGCCTCCTTTAATGTACTGGTTGCTTCAGTTTGATCTACCATTTTAGCAGCAACGACTGTTTGTCGATCATGCGGCTCCTGCCGAGGACGCAAAGGAGACTCCACAACTAAGGTTGTGGCCTGGAGCCGTGTGGCTTTGTACTTCTGCAAAGATGAAGAGGAAGAAACGAGTAAGGGTTGTTACTAATGTTGTGCTGTGAAAACACACAAATGCCAACATCACCAGAGGCCTGCTTGGCACCAGGTCAAAACACGGCTGCTCACTAAACCTTTTGAGGTCTGATGGGGTTTTACACGACCCCTCGCGTGTTGGCGGCTCCAAATCATTTCACAGGTTTTAATCTGTCCTTTTAAATGTGCTAAATTGTTTTAAGATGTTTTTAAAATCACTCTAGCCATTCGCAACGGTTGAAATTTGTCAGGTTGGCTTTGCTATATACACAGGGAAAGACCAACGCAAGAAAAGAGCTGACACCAGACAGGAAGCGTAGGATGGAACAATACACCAGGGACAAAAACGAGGAAGCATTGCTGAAGTCATCAGTTTGGAGGAAGAGGAGTTGAGGGCAAGGGATTAGAGGAGAGCAAATAGTCAGCATGGGACACGCAGAAGCGAGGCAGAAGGGTCTGACCTGAAGGTTCTCAAAATGCATCAGGGACTTGCAGTGTGCGAGCCGACCAGCAGAGTCGCTATGATAGAATTTGTGACACAACCTGCAGAGGAAACCCGCCACGGGGACCAGAAAATCCGGGCCTGTGAAACGAGGGAGGGGAAGGGAAGTCATAGATCACATTGAATGGAGCCAAAAGAATTAAAAGGGGGGGAGGGGGAACGTAAAGGCAAGGGAGAAAAAAATAAATGTTACATGAAATATATAGTATGAAGAAAAAGAAAGGGGATGTTATTCTTGAAGGAAAGTGCTTTTTTTGGGTTAACAATGAGGAAAGTGTTAAAAAGAAAAGAGACACTTGCAAACATCAGGTGGGCAATTTAGCAGCTGGAGCAAAGGAAAATGCAAAGTGACGAACAGTCGTTTAAAAAATGAGGTAGTACGAATGCAAATCTGCTGAAAATATATGATGCAATGAAATAGAAGACAACCTGGGCAGGAGACAGGTGTGAAAGAGAGAGCTAGAAAGAGAGAAAACAGACATGACATGACTCAATTCTCATCTGTCTTGGGACAGAGATAGACAGAAACGGTGTAAAGAATGGAACGATGAGGGAAAAGATCTCCTATGATGTTCTTGGGAGCGTCAAAGAAAATTGTCACTTTTGCTCTCTGCTGTGCCTTTTTGGTTTTTTAAACTCATGTTTTGAGAGAGCACAGGAAGAGGAAAACGTTGTGTGTGAACTAACACACAACAAATGGCATCTTGCAGGACTTGTTCTCATGTAGCGGAAACTACTGGGGCTCATACTGGGTGTCCAAGTCTGGCTCCCTCAGGCCAAATAAATGGAAGTGGACTGGGAAGGGAGAAATACTCTGCACATGCTCAGAGGATCGCCCTATTGTTTTGAGGGTTTGACAGCCCCTCTTGAATCTGAACTGAACATCCCCTTGCTTTCCATGTTGTACTCAAATGTATACCCTAAATATAGAGACTGTGTGGAAATAATGTATTTAAAAATAACAACAGCAGCCACTAGCCAGTTGTAAGACTTTCTTCCAAAGACTTCAATGTGAAGACACACAAAGGGAACTCATGGTAGATCAGGCAGTCATCTCTACATTTTTACTTACCATAGACAGTATCTGGACAGTATTTCTCATTCCAACCAATGTCTTCCAGTGACATTTCATTCAGACCAACCTGTACAAGAAGCAAAAAATAGGGGAGAGGGTGAGAATAAGTTGACTTCCAAATTTCACCCTGATGTAGGGATGCTGAAATGCTAAGACACCAGAAAGTACAGTCCATGAGACAAATGTTGTCCAGGCATGCTCCCCTGCCCCCATCTTGTTTATACAGCACAGTAAAATCACAGCTTAGAAAAAATGTTATCTTTTGGATTATATAGTAACTCCCAGAATCCCAAGCAGGGGATTCTGGTAGTTATAGTCCAAAATTAGCCATTTTTCCAGCTCTGGCTAAAACTGCTACTCTGTAATAAACAAAAGAGTAAATGTAATGCCTGCTAGAACCCAGCCTGATAATGCAAGCACAGCAAGCTTTCATCAGCTTAAGCATAGCAGGCAAACCCCCACAATCACCATGACATTCTCCACCCAAACACAAACCTCTTCGTTCTTTGGCTGCTCCAACTCAGAGTCTTCCCCCTCACCAGCTGCTTCTTCTTCCTCCTCCTCTTCTTCTTCCTCTTCCTCTTCTTCAAAGCAGCCAACTGCATCGACTGTTATAAGTTCCTCAGAGTCCTCTGGCCCACCTTGTTCCTTCTCTCCTGACCTTACCTGGCCAGATACAGAGAAAGAAGGTGAAAGAGAGAAAGATATGGTAAGCCTGTTCGGATGCTACAACTGGACAGCTAGGCATATGACTCTTACATTTGTATCCTTGCAGCATGACAACCAGCATGGTGTAATAATTCAGACTGTGGCTCCCACTTGGCCACCTTGGGCCACTAATACTCGCTCTTTCCCTTCTCCCCATATCTATCTAACCGACTCTGTAGGATTGTTGTGAGGATAAAAGTGAAGAGAAGGAGAGACACACATGCTACCTCATGATTTCTGGAGAAAAGATGAGCTATATAAACTTCAATAAAACATTGAAAGTGGAAACGCATATATTTCACCATTAAATGAATGGCAGAGACCATTTGCACATTGTATCTGAAATGTGTAAATGAGCACAGATCACATGCACTTGAAAAAACATTTCTCTGCCTGACCTATACAGCCATTAATTCTGGCCTGACATAAAGGGACTTCCTGATGTTTCCAAAGCATAATGTAATGCTGGAAACATCCAAAGACAACTCAGCTTCTGAAGATCTGCAAAGAATGTTCTGTGTGGCCCATGACTGCCACCACTGCCAGCATCTTCTTTGAAACACAGTTTCCATTACCTCTTTGGCCTTCTGTTTGTGCTCCACGGATTTCATGTGCTCTACAAATTTCCGTGGGGTCTTAAAGTGGCGGCTGCATACCGTGCAAAGAGGACGAAGAGAGCGTTTGGCAAGCTGTGGAGAGAAAAATTAGAAAAGTCAGCAGGAGAAATTGTGGTCAAGGGAAGCCTTCATGTATTTTTGGCCCAACACTATTTTAGCTAAAATAATCTCCCTTTCAAAACAAGATATAGCACATAAAAGAGCATGTGTAGCAATTTTGAATACTTAGAAGAAAAGACAAACATTGGACACAGTAATATTTTACTGACATGCTGTGGGATTCTATGCATTTTAGTTCACGTTTCATCATTTTCACTATTAAGTTTAGGCAGAGAGTAGTGTCAGTGGATCTGATTCTTTATGGAGAATCCGCAAAAACAAAACAAATCTGGTATTAACAAGGTACAAGTTAAAACATGATATACAAAAAGATATGTATCTGCTGCCTATCATGGTCATACCTAATATGATCATGAAACCTAGACGCCTGAAACCTGGTATACCTACTAAAGGAGCAACAGGTGAGTTAATCTGGGGATTGGATTTTCTTTTAAAAACTCATTAAATTTAATGTGGGAAGAGAAGAGACATTTTAACCAGTGCACAGATTTGCAATTTGAAGCTATGGGAAGCAGGGATGGATCTACAGGCTGCTGGCCATGCTATTTGGGAATGATGAGTCATAGCACAATGAATCTGACAAGTACCAGGAGGTGGGGCATTATATTCCCCATTCAACTCTTTCTCAACCCCCTCTAAAAAAGTAACAACAAATAGAGTTTGTGTAGAACATTACTTTATGCTCCTGAGTCCGACGATGTTTGATCAGATCACCTATGAAATTTGTCTGACAGGTGTTGCACCATCGCTGCTGATTGTCTCTGGAAGCACAAAAGGATCCCAATGAAGAACACTAGAACTACAGGAACACTTCTACTTTCATGATTTTGTCATGTCCAGATACAGCTTGCACATACCCATCTTTCTCAACCAGAGGCCTCTGCTCCTTCACCATAGGCAGCAAGGAGACAAAACAGACATTGCTCATGTGCTGGATGTCTTGGAGCCGCTGCTGGTGCTGAACACCGGCCATGTGAGCCTGGAAATTCTGGCACAGATAGAAAGAGCAGCAGTTAGCTCTTCAGCCTGGAAAATCCCTTCACTTCAGATGGGCTGCTTGGAAAGGAAGGTTAAGAGAGTCTATCGCTTATGTACCAAAAGACTGGTTAGGATCCAGAAATAGGAAAAGGGCAAAAGGCATTTCCCTAAATGCTTTTCCTGCAGTCTGTCAAGCCCTTGCAACAAGCTAAAGCCAAAGAGACCTGCCACCTAATTTTATTTGTTTTACCTCAACAATACAAACATCAATAACTCATCTTTGCTTCTCTTTTACAGAAGACCTGAACACAATCTACTTTCTATCACCCCATGTTGGTCCATATCCTCCATCCCTAGCAATAACACTGTTCCATATATTTCCATGTGCCAACCTGGGGTCTTTTTACCTGTTGGTTACAGCAGTCAGTCTTGCAGATGTAGCAGTAGAATTTCAAGACAGACTCAGGGCTGGTCTCAGCTATCCCCGTTTCAGAGGTCCAATGCGACGGCTTCAGGGCTGTGGTGCTGATTGCCCGGCTCTCGCTGCTCTGTTGAATTGTTACTTTCAAAGAACCAGCAGAACTCACCACCTGAGAAAAGCCAAAAAAGAAAAAAAAGAAAAAGGAAGATTCAAAGATTCAATTCGGGGTGTTCACCATCAAGAATTTCTATCAATACTCGCATTTCCATCCACCAGCACATGAGTGAGATGTTCTGCACTCAAGCCACACTTCCTAACAGTAGCTTTGCATGCTGTTAAGGGGATGATGTACTGCACATCCAGAAGGATGAAAAGGGTATTTATTAAAGACTCATGCTTTTGGATGAACATGGAGAAAGCAAGTGTCTTTCTTCATGTTGCTGTTTTGGTATGTCTTTCCCTGAGCTTTCTGAACAAAACAACAAAAGAGTATGCCTCCTTTTCATTTTGTAAGGAGAACCTGTTCACTCACTTCTGAAGTCTTCAGCTCCTCCAGGAAGTTCTTCTCCTCTGAATCATCTGCAGCTAAATCCGCATTCATGTTGTCTGCCTCTATGAAACATACATAATTCCTGTATATATACAATGACCATCTTCTAAATCACTACCAAACAGCCTTCACTAGGATTAAAGTGAGGTTTGATGGGATTTTGCCATCTTGCTCCTAACTGAGTATGCTAATATACAAAACTGTGCAACCTTCAACACAGATTCTTTAGTATTGTCAAATGATACAGCAAATTAAAACAAGTCATTCTGCATTATCAAATACATGGAAGCATGCACCATCACTTATATAGGTTGCCAAAATCATCTTACAATGGTACAGTGTCTGATTGCCTTTAAAACAACAACAACAACAACAACAAAAAACCAATAATTTATAAGAGCCCTCACCCTAATTTTTATTGTTTGTTATATAAAGCTCTTACCTTTCAGGTGGGACTCTGTGTTGCAATCCTTCACTTGTGAAAGGCATACTGTTTCCTCGGGGATTGATTCTTCAGCATTGCTGGTGTGGCAGGCAGCGAGTGGGCAGGAGGAGAAAGAGAATTATTATTGCAATATGTTGTTGAGTAGGAAAGTGCACAACACTTGGATGTAACCAGGTGTGCACAATCCAGAGAAGCCTGGATGGCATGTCCAGGATAAAGGAATCACAGAACTGGAGAGCTGGAAGGGACCCCAAGAATCATCCCATCTAACCCACTGCCAATGGAGAAATTCCCAGGGACATCTGACTGCTACTGTTTGCAATGAAGCATTGTCGCAGGACATTCTTTGATCTATCAGGGCAGTTATCCTGTTATTTGAGATGCAGTTTCTATCAAGTCCCTCCCTGTTTGCGGAGGATCCATTCCGGACCCACCCACCCGGCGAACAAGAAAAAACACAAGCCCCACTGACTATAATGGCAGCACGCTCCTGCACACGCTGCTACATATGCACTACAGGCGCATGTGCCATTTTGTCCCTCCTGGGTTGTTTATCCATAGAAACTCAAAACCACGAACGGGAAGTCTGCGAATGAGGAGGGACAAGTGTATTATTATTTTCATTATTACCTTTTTAGTCGTTTGGCGGCTGGCTCACCATCTGAGGAGGATTCTGCTATAGTCTCTGTAGATCGAGAAAAGGAAATTACTGTTGCAGAACAACCAATTATATTCGAGATCCACATTCCCCAACCTAGTGTTTGCTCCAGGTGTTGTCAAACTACAATTCCTATTATCCCTGACCAGTGGTAGTCAATGGGTTCCATGTCAGGGGTGTGGTGAATCCACTCTGGGGGTGGTTTCCTTGAAGCAATTATCTCTAGTTCTAAACCCAATCTACACATTAGGTTCAGCACCAGGGATAGCTCCTCTAGTGAGAAATAACACCCAGGGATAGTTCAGTTCATCCCCAACATGGAATCCACTGGTTTCAAGTGCCCCTGACCAGTGGCCATGCTGGTTGAAGCTGGTGGAGGTTGCGATCCAAACTATCTAGGGGGTACTACATCAGGGAAGGATGCTCTATCTCAGTGGGTAAAGGTGGGCATATCTAAGGGGAAGAAACACTTGTTAATGGATGCCCTTGTGCCTAGTCAGCTTAGTCCTCTGAGTGTCTCAAATGGGTCACTCAGACTTTATAATGGGAGGTATAATAGTGCCATTTTGCCTGCTGTGGAAATGTCACATTGCCTTGGAAAATCTGCCAACCCTCCCCTTCACTGTAATTATCACACAAGGAAGCATATATACAAAAGTTTTTGAACAGATTTTTACTCATCTGTTTTGCTGAAAGGAGAAAGCAAGCTCAGGCAGTCTCCTACCTGAAGGCTGAGAACAACTCTGACCTAAAGGCTGTTTGGAGTCCGCTTTAAGATCAGACACCTCTAGATTGGGCCCCGTCTCATCCGCTCCTTGGCCTTGAGGGCATAAGGATGAAGAATCTGCCTCCCGCTTCCTCTCAGGAATCCTTGAGAAGTCCTACAGTCAAGTGCATAAAGGGTTCAAGAAGAGAACATCCCAGCATTTCCATGGCAAAACGTGAGAGCCAAAGGGCTGGCCTGGTCTAGGTGTCCTCACCTTTATAGGTTAGTCGGTTGCTATCAGGGACCATGTTTTCTCTACTGGTGCACCTTAACTGTCAAACATCTTGCACTCAAAAAGGTCCCCCTGATCTGGTGTGTGTTTCTGTGTTCAAATTGCTTTTTAATTTGATAGCGTTTCAGAGCTATAAGCTGTTCAACTGTGTTTCAGCATCATAATTTTCTGTCTTCATCTATGCCTTTTTTTAAAAGTACTTGCTCTTAATCCTATTGTAATCTGCCTTGAATCCCATTCTTGGAGGAAGGCCAAATATAAATCAAATAAAAAAAAATGAAAGAACTGCCCACTGCTTTCTTTAACATCTTTCAGGTTTCAGCTGAAAACCCAAAACTTTTTAATGTATGGGTCTTTTAAACCCTCGGGTCATACTACTTTTTGACTGCATGCACTGCATGACTAGAAAGGCAGGACACAAACCTTACAGAGTAACATACCAGGTTTGAAGTGAGCCAAGTTGCCCAGTTCAGTCCATAATGGCTGCGAACTGAAGGACTTAGAAAGGTTACTTTTTTCCTACTATAACTCTCAGAATACCCCAGGCAGCATGTATTCTGGGAGTACTCTGGACTAGGGCTATAACTGGGTAGTGTGAATGTGAGAGTCACCACAACTGAAGGATGAGGATGAATACAAAAGATACCAGTGTGGTTTTGCGAGAAATGTTAGAGGCCACAAGCTCACCTTGCGAAAAGTCCGATTCTGCCACTGAAATGGCAGAGCTGGGAAAGCCAAGCGAGCCGGTTTTAAGGAGACCCCAACAGGAGGGGGACCCAAAAGGGAATGCCTCGTTGCCTGAGGAAAGAACTGCTGCAACACAGGGGCAGCCGCCATGTTAAAACCTCTCAAGTTACCTACAGAAACCAGAGAAAAAAGGGAGAGGGGGAAGAATGAGACACAACCTAAGTACCAGCCAGCCTGAAGGGACAAAAGTCTCAAATAAATTGTCATGGCCTAACTGTGAACTTGACCCAGGGAAGGTAACATATTTTCCATGTTCTCCACCTCTCTCAATGTGCAGAGTTGCCAGAGTGAAAACTAGAGATGGCTCCTGTACCTGTAATGGTTGTGTAGAAGAGGGAATTTCAGCAGCGTTGCTTGTCATACAACCAAGTAAGAATCGACACTTGCTGAAATTCCCTTTTAAAAAATAGGGTCTGTTTCCAGTATTCCCTCTGGCAACCCTATGCAGGATCCCTCTCCAGTTTTCACACAAGCATCCCTACTTGTGGTTTCCACAAGAAATTCTGCCCTACTGTTGAGTAATTGTCTTTAATATTCAAAATTAACAAACCATGGGTCACTTCTAATCAAAAATTCCCTCTAAACTAGTCAGAAATAATTTTCATAACCACAGTTTCTTGTTCAGTTCCAGGAGGTAAACTATGGTTAGATAGAACCATCGGTTGCCCAGTGTTGGCATCATGGCCTACTATGGTTGATGTGGAGACCAGAGAATAAAAGATAGAAATCAGAAATCATTAAGAAAGAGAAGATAATATGTTCTTCACAGCCAAAATGAGTAGTGAGGTTAAAGAAATTAAAATTCTTTGAAAACAGAAACAGCCCTACCATCAAGGTAAAGGTGGCAAAAGTGAGATGCAAACATCTCTGTGCCAGGAGATACATTTCTACCCAGAACGATCTTCTATAATGCTCTGCTTGTCTTACAGCACTTCTCAAACCCTGCTTTCCATTTTTATACATGCACATACTTTGCCCAAATGGTTTCAGGGTTGTCCCACAACAAAATCAATTTTTAATAGCCTCCCTTGCCTGATACAGACACAGATCTCTGAAAGTTAGGTCAGGGCACTGTCCATTGTGAAGGGTAGGATGGCAGCTAGGCAGGCTGGAAGATACACTACTGATAAAGAAGCAAAAGATGTGATGGCAGCCATCTTAGACAGGGCATAGGAAACTGGTGTAGACTGAGGTCAGAGTATGGAAACCTTATAGTTTTAGGTTACAGTTCCAAGAATCCCCTAGCCAGCAGGACCACTGTTCATGGCGCTCAGGGATTTTGGAATATTTGATCCAAAAAGGTAACTTTCCCAAGCTCTATCGGAAGTGCCTGGTCACCCCTCTAGAAGTTGTACTTCCATGTTAGATACAGAAGCAGAGGAGAAAAGTACAGATCCATGCTTAACTAGTTTCCATAGCTGAAACTGCAGGTTACACCACCTGCTGAATTATTCACTCACACAGTTTCTCAGATACCAAGGTATCAGGGCATCATGTAATCTGAAACATAACCTAAACCTTGCAGGTGACCAGGACTCTTCAGGGAACGGTCAGTTCCTCAGGCCATTCTTTATTATGCAGGTAACATGATTATCAATTGCATAACACTACGACAACCAAGCCCCATAAAAAAGAGAAGTGTTATTGTTCAAAAGGCATTGGGAGAATAAATAAAAACGATTGCACCAAAGGCAATCCATGCCCTCTTATTTATATAAAATTTATTATATAATGATTGTGTGTGTATGTATAGGTATACCTTAGTTAATGCACTTTATGAACTAAGACCAGGATTCACATGTTTCTCTCCCTTGAGAAATCTCAGATGTAATTTTCTTCTGTCTCTTTTGAAAATGTAATACAACAGGGTTTTAAAGTATCATTTGATGCTGCCTTGTAAACACGTACAGTTAAAGAAAAAAGATCCTTCTCCAGTGACAAAGTTTTCAAGGATCCCAGCATGCGGTGAGCAGCCTCTCCACCATCCAGCAGTTTCAGTTCCCATCCAAATATAAAGGGGAAAAAGAGTAAAAAAGCAAAAGGTGAACAGTACCTTGCATCTGTTGGATTAGCAGGGCCCGCTGAATCAGGGGATTGGCGTTAAGAAGTGACGCTTGACCAGTAGCCCGCATATTGAGCATCTGCTGTTGCTGGGATGGTGTCACACCTCTAAGGAGAATGGGGAGAAGGATCAGACCACAAGGAAACCTTTGGCCCAGGACAGAAAGAAAACCACTTTCTGGGCAGCGTTATTGCCATTCCCATCCTCTGAGGCTGAGAGAATGTGACTTGCCCAATGGGTTTTCATGGCTGAACTGGGATTCAAACCTGATTTCCAGAGTCACAGTCCAGCGCTCAAACCATTAAGCCACCAGCAGGTTTGCCTCAGCCATACTGTCCAGCCTGAATCAATGATAACTTAGTAAGTGAAAAGATGAATAAGATTCACTGTATCGAAGAAACTTACACAAATGATGACTTGCTGAGTAACAGTTGATTCAATGGGGCTACTCTACTTGGGACTAACAATAGGGTTTAATAGGGTGTATAATAGGGAGGGAGAGGATGATGTAGTGGTGTGACTGCTAGACTAGGACTCTGGGAGACCAGGATTCAAATCCCTATTCAGCCACTGAAAACCACTGGGTGATCTATTACTATTACTGTTACACTATTACTCACCCTCAAGCCCTCTGATATGGGATGGCCGAAGAAGGAAGAAAGATCGGTGGTCAATACTCCTCGAAATATTCCATATTTCCAACCCCAGTCCTCCAAAGATCAAGCTCCTTTGCTCCATGAAAAAGATGTCCAAGAGACAGACCTCACTCTTTCTTCCCATTCTCCCATTTACCATCACAAGAAACAGGAGAAGGCATATAAAACTCTAAATTTAGGGACCTGATCTCAAGGAGTTTTTTTCATCTAGGATGGCCACAAGATGAAGGGAAGGCGATGCTGGACACCAACAAAGCATCCACTTCAGGTGCTTTTGGAACAAAATGAGAATTTCCCACACACTTTAAGGATCGTATGGCATGCCATTCAGATTTTAAAAGTATAATTTTCAATCTGCTCCTACTGCAAAGAGGGCAACTGTGATGAAATTTTACTAAGTTCAATTAAGCTGAATAACTTGTATTCCAAGGAATATCAGGTAAATGTGCACCTATTGTGCATTGTCACAGAATACAGGTAAATGTGCAAATACTGAACACTGTCATACCTCAATTGCTGGGATCCACAAATAGCTTACGCCAAACGAAACCTATCAGTCTTGCAAAAACTCTTTTTTGTCTGTATTTCGCGTATGACCTTTTCCTCTCCTCTCAGCAGCATAACTAAGACCCCCTATCCTATAAATAACCCAGAACTTGTAAAAAAAAAAGATAATTACTTCTGGGGACTACAGCTCCCAGACTGCTGGCTGGGGGATTCTGGGAGCTGTAGTCCCTCAAAGTAAACCTCTTTTCTTTTTCCTTTTTTACAAGTTCTGGGTTATTCCTATGATGGGGGGATCTTAGCTATAGTGTGAGAGGAGAAGAAAGGGTAAGAAAGCAAAATATGGGGTTTTAGCTCCAGTATGCTTGCTTGGAGGGGGAGTTTTAGCACCCTTTCCCCCCAAAAGACCTACAATAAACTGTCCCACCCTCAGGACTTTACATCAAGCAGAAGTGGCTGAGATATGGGAGCCAGGCCCCAAAGGTTTATGGAGGATTGATCCAGTCTAACACTTCTCACCATAATAATAATAATAATAATAATAATAATAATAATAATAATAATACTAATAATAATATGATCACTATATATCACTGTTACCACTGACCCCTTCTGGGCTTTCTAACTAACAGTCGTGTGCAGCCTGCAAAGAGAGGAGGAAGGCCCAAAGGTTGAAAAGGATGGAGCAGCCCACATGGAAGGCCCCGCATCCCCGGCCTCGAGTAGCAGGGCTTACCGGCCTGGAGGAGCAGGAGGCGGCGGAGGCGGCGGAGGCGGTGGTTGCTGCTGCTGCTGTTGTTGTTGCTGTTGTTGGATGAGGTGGTGGAGCTGCAGCAGTTGTTGCTGGAAGTGCTGCTGGGTGAACATGGCTGGGGCCAGGCCAGGAGAGCCAAGGGAGGAGAAGAAGAGGAAGAAGAAGAATCCTCCAAGGAAGGAAGGAAGGAAGGAAGGAAGGAAGGAGGGAGGGAGCCACCCGCCAGCCTCCGGCTCCAGAAAGAAGCAGCAGCAGCAGCAGCAGCCACCCCGCCTTCATGGCCTAGGAACACCCACCGCCTCCTGCTTTCTCCTCCTCCTTTGGCTCCCCCTTTCTTTCCTTCCTTCCTTCCTTCTTCCCCCTTTCCCTCCTTTCCCCCATCCTCCCTTCTTTTCTGCCTAATCCCCAATGCTCAAGGTGGGTTCCTTCCTTCCTTCCTTCCTTCCTTCATCCCTCTTTCCCTCCTTCTTCTCCCTTTCCCCATCCTTCCTTCTTTTCTGCCTAATCCTCAATGCCCAAGGTGGATTCTTTCCTTCCTTCCTTCTTCCCCCTTTCCCTCCTCCTTTTCTCCATCCTCCCTTCTTTTCTGCCTAATCTCCAATGCCCCAGGTGGGTTTGTTTCTTTCTTTCTTTCTTTCTTTCTTTCTTTCTTTCTTTCTTTCTTTCTTTCTCCTTCCTTCCTTCCTTCCTTCCTTCCTTCCTTCCTTCTTCTCCCTACTTTCCCTCCTTCTTCTCCTTTTCCCCATCCTTCCTTCTTTTCTGCCCACAAATCCTTAATTTGTTTGTTTGTTTCTGCCTAATGTCAGATGCCTAAGGCATCTTCCTTCCTTCCATCTGATTCCTCCTTTCCTTCCTTCCTTCCTCCTTTCTCCCTTTCCTTCCTTCTTTTCTGCTTACTCTCCAAATGGCCAAGGTAGATTGATTCCTTCCTTCCTTCCTTCCTTCCTTCCTTCCTTCCTTCCTTCCTTCCTTCCTCTCTTTCCCCCCCAAATCTTTTGTTTCTGCCTAATCTTATATGCCCAAAGTAGATTCCTTCCTTCCTTCTCCCCCTTTCCTTCCATCTTTTCATTTCCCCCCATTCCTTCCTTCTCTTCTGCCCCCAAACCTTTTGTCTATTTCTGCTCCATCTCAAATGGCCAAGGTAGATTTCCTCCTTCCTTGGGAAGGAAGTCACATTCTCTCAGCCTCAGAGGATGGCAATGGCAAACCTCCTCTGACAAAACTCTACACAACACAACGCAACAACAAATTCTTGTCAAGAGTGGAAATGTGTAGATGCACTCATGTTTGTGCTGAATAAAAGATGTTTGATGTTTTTATTTGTCGCCTTCTTTGTACTAATCTGTATTATTTTTATTATTTTGTAGAACGTACGCCATTGGCAGGCTTCTCTTTATTTATTTTATCTGTTTTATTGATTGTATGTACAGCGCTGTTTAAATCTGCAGTGCTATATAAATAAAGCGTAATAATAATAATAATAATAGTAATGTCCAGAGCGAGTGAGGAAGAGGATGCACAGTGTTAGGGTTTAGAAAAGAGGGACATAAAATAAAATAAAATAAAAATAAAAAAGGGATAGCTGGCTCAGTCCTTTTCGTTCCTGTCCTTGCTAAAATAAAACAGAAGCATGGATTTTATACAGGGAACAGAGGCAGAAAATCAATCATTTGCAATGCAGATCAATAGGTCAAAGTACGGCGTGCGGCTAAATCGGACCATTTGGAGCAGGCCTATTTTGCGTTGCCCAATCTCTAAAACTGATGGATTTTTCTATCGAAATGGATAAACTAACTGCTTGTTTCAATCCTAAAGATAAAGAGGACATTGAAAAAGAGTGGCTCCCAATTACAGACCGTTGTAAACGAAAGTGGAAATAGACTGTAGGAACGTGAAGGAGATCAAGTTAGAAAACGAACAAAATAATAAGCACAGTTAATATTACCCAAGCAATATTGCTGTTTTATTATTGTTTTTATTGCTTTTTTACTGTTGTCGTTTTTATTATCATGTTTTACACATTGTATTATTGTAGTGTTGTAAATTTTATCTTTGTGCTCCTGCCTCGGTCCATAGGGAGAGCTGGGAAAATATAAATAAATTTTATTATTATTATTATTATTATTATTATTACTACTACGTAAAATTAGAATATGCTTTAAGGCTTTGTTATAATTTTGTTTTGTTTTTCTTTTTCTTTTGTAGCTTCTTTATTTAGCCTTCTTGGGTTTATTGGTTATAAAAGAAGTCAATGAAATTACAGAATAAGGGCATGTGGCTGGAGAAAGAGAAGAAGTTAATGTTGGATGTATTTCTTTTATTGTATATATGTAAAGAATAAGGTTTTTTTTAACATTAATAACATTTAAAAATTCTTCCTGATTTCAGAGAGATTCAGCATCAGTGTGGGTTTAAAATTTTAAAAGCTTTAAAATTTTCTTTTGCACTGTTACTATGCATGAATAGTATTATGTATGTATGTATGTGTGTGTATATATATATATATATATATATATATATATATATATGTATATATATGAACATATTTATTTACATTTTTAATATGTAATAATAACAATAATAGTTAATAAATCAAACTGTTATACTTAAGGTAGCAAAATTTTGTTAGATTATATGTAAAATATTCTCTCAGTTGATTGGTTGATGTTAGATGGTAGAGACCAATTCTGGTTTCTTTTGCTTTTGTATCTGATTTGTTTGATTAATTGTGCACTATTTTCTTATATATTTTATATTATATTATTTTTTTATTGGTCCATGACCGAAATAAAATTTGTTTTTGTTATTTAAATGCACACAAACACACGCTAAAGACAGGCAAAAATCCTGCAAAAATATCATAGAATCATAGAGTGGGAAGAGACCACAAGGGCCATCCAGTCCAACCCCCTGCCATGCAGGAACTCCCAATCAAAGCATCCCCTTTGACAGATATGAATCATCGACAACCAATTCTGCCAACGCACATGAGGCTGCCTCCACAAAGAAGCAAAGCAAATGGATGCAAGGGAATAACAGCAGGATCCCAGCCATGAAATTCAATCTATCTTTAGGACTGATGATGTATTTGCATTGATCCTTGTGAAAAATGATGCAGATTATTATTATTATTATTATTATTATTATTATTATTATTACTATTATTCCTGGCCAACTAATGTGCAATTTGCAAGCTGGATCCTGAGACCATATGCCTTATTCAATGGTTTATCTGATAAGAGTTTTAAATAAACCAAGATTCCCAAATTTCCTTTTAGCTGGGGATCAGACATGATACTCTCAAGGTGTGATTTTTCTATCATGAAGATATTTTCACATTTAAAGACACAATTCCTGGCCATTTAATGTGCCTCGTCATGTTATTTATAAACAAACCATTTATTTAGGAAACAATTGCAAACTGAATTTACAATTTTTTAATCCTTGAAACATGAAACTGCAAGGCCCTGAAGTGTGAGAAATGCCTTAAATTATTATTATTATTATTATTATTATTATTATTATTATTATTATTATTATTATTATTATTATTTCTAGCCTATTTCCAAAGGGAATCAGGGGGGGGTTACAAGCATAAAAATAAAAGAATACAATAAGAAATGCTAAGGAACTTGGTTTTTTAAAATTACTTACTCCCAGAATTCAATTATTAATTATTATTTATAATAATACTAAGAATTTTAATAGTAAAAATATTAATATTAATAAAATTGTTGTTGTTGTTGTTGTTGTTGTTGTTGTTATTATTATTATTATTATTATTATTATTATTATTATTATTATTATTATTATTATTAAGAATGAGAGTCCAGGGCAGTTAAAGCATTCTTAAACAGGATTCTCTCTGCATCCCTGGATTTGTTTTGTTTTCCCTCTCCCTCCGAACTACATTTCCCATGAACCTCCTCTCTGAGCCTAGTAGAGGCTGCTCTGGGGCTCCCTCTCGCGGCCAGAGCGGGGAAGCGCTCTTTCTTTCAATCCTTTTCTGACCCAGGTGGCTGGTGCTGGAGCTGCAGCAGTCTTGGGAGGCAGCTCTTTGCTGCAGAGCTCCAGGAGGAGGAGGAGGAGGAGGAGGCTGGAGAGCCTGGATTCAAGGCTGGGGAGGCAGAGAAAAGAGCCCTGCCCCAGAGCCCCAGCACCCCATTTGCAAAGGTGGGGGGGAAGTGGATGCAACCCCCCACCCCATCCCACCCCTCTCTATGCCCTGATGTGGACCTAAGGATCCTTTAATTCTGCATTTATTTTGCAAGCCAGAGAGGAGGAGGAGGAGGAGAGCCCTGCCTAAGTGTCTGCAGCCATGGGGAACCGAGGCATGGAAGACCTGATCCCTTTGGTCAACAAGCTCCAGGATGCCTTTGCTGCCATAGGACAAAATGCCAACCTGGACCTGCCCCAGATTGCTGTGGTTGGGGGGCAAAGTGCTGGCAAGAGCTCGGTTTTGGAGAACTTCGTGGGCAGGTAAGGCTGAGAGAGGATGGGTTGCCATAGGTCAGCCAGCCATCCACAGGCAATTTATAATCAATAATAATGATAATGATAATAATAATGATGCTGTACATATGTGCAGTGATGCTGCAGTTCATCCATCCATTAATCCACCCACATGCAATTTATAATCATTAATAATAATGATGATGATGCTGATGCTGTACATATGTACAGTGATTCTGCAATTAATCCATCCACATACAATTTATAATCAGTAATAATAATGATAATAATAATGCTGTACATATGTGCAGTGATGCTGCAGTTAATCCATCCATCCATTCATTAATCCATCCACATGCAATTTATAATCAATAATAATAATAATAATAATAATGACAATAATGCTGTACATATGTGCAGTGATGCTGCAATTAATCCATCCATCCATCAATCCATCACGTGAAATTTATTATTATTATTATTATTGCTGTACATATGTGCAGTGATGCTGCAAAAGGTCTAGCATCATAACACGAAGCATTATTTTTCTCCCTTATAGTCATTATTATTATTATTATTATTATTATTATCCAAAATAGAATCATAGAATCATAGAGTTGGAAGAGAATAAGAGAGAACCTGTGTGTTTACATAGGGGTCAATCAATCAATCCACATGCAATTCATTATTATTATTATTATTATTATTATTGCTGTACATTTCATGGGGAAGTTAGAACGAGAGAGAATCTGGGTTTAAATAGGTGTCAATCAATTCATCAATCAACATGCAGTTGATTATTATTGTTATTAATGATGTACATTTCGTGGGGAGGTAAAAACGAGAGAGAAATTGTGTTTAAATAGGTGTCAATCAACCAACCAACATGCAATTGATTATTATTATTGTTGTTGCTAATGCTGTACGTTTCATGGGGGAGGTAAGAACGAGAGAGAATGTATGTGTTTAAATAGGTGTCAATCAATCAATCCACATGCAATTGATTAATAATAGTGAATAATAAATAATAATGCCGTACATCTCTGCTGTTGAGGCTGCAAAAGGTCTAGCATCCTAAGACATAGCATTATTGTGATGTTTTTAAATGCACACATCTCCCCTTCCCAGAATCCCCCGTGGAAATGCAGTGGCCCCAATGGAGAGGAGACATGGATTTCTTCCTCCCTCCGCATCCAAAGTGGCTCCCATCTTTTCCATTCACTGCAGATGCTCCCTAGAAATATCAGATCCTCTTTGCAGGAAAAAATCAATAAAATAACAGGAAGCCCCTTGGGATTGACAGCTGACATTCCCAAATCTGCCGCCACCTTCCTCAGGAGCACAGGAAAAATCCCCCTCTTTTAAAAAATTAAAATCTATGTTTGTGTTTATTTGCAAATATAAACATGCAAGAATACCCCCTGAGCTCCCTTTGAATATGTGCCATGGGGAAGGTTCGCATTGCCTCTAGCCTCTTTCCTCTTTTTCCTGATGCAAAGACGATTGGGGGTTTTTTAATTCGGAAATTAAATTTGGATTATTATTTAGGAAAAGAAGGCGGTGGTGTGGCATTGCTGGTGGAAGTCTAAAAGCAGCAGCAGCAGTCATTCTTGACTGAGAGAGAGAGAAGCATGTCTCCTCCATTTCTTTCTGGAGATTGAGAGGCAAGGAGAGTGAAGGTGAGAAGGGGGGAAATAGCATTTACGGTGAACATTTTCACCCCTTTTCTTTAGGATTTATGGCACAAAAGGAGGCTTGGAGATGGGAGGACGGAGGTGGCGCATGATGTGCGGTGCGTCCCCCATCGCAAAGACAAGGAGAGATTGAACGGTTTTAATCCCAAATCGCTTATTTATGGGGAGGGTGAAGGCAGATCCTGGGAAAGCTGAAGCTAGGCAGAGAGATCCTTTTCCACTACCAAAACCACCGCCTTCTTTTCCTCCTCCTTTTTCATTCTGTTGCTACAAAGCAAAGGAGGAAGGCTTTAAGGAGAGCATCCTCGGTCGGTCCTCTCCAAACAGCCCAGAAATCCCAATCCTCAAGCCTCCCTATTTTATGTAATCTCCAGAGAGACATCCGAAGGGAAAGAGCGGGACCAAAGAGAAGAGAAGAGACATATTTTTTATGACCATCTTTTAGCTGTTACCAGAAACAGGGCTCCTTCCTTCCATCCATCCTTGCTTGCAAAATGATGCACATCTAGGCATACATATTTCCAAAATCAATGCTTATTGGGATTACAGGGATGGAAGGGGGGGCAATAAATAGGACAGTGTGCAACCGTCCTGCTGGTCGCATATGAATGCGGTCCATGCCAGGCAATGTATTAGCAATGCAGCGCACGTCCGCCACCAAGATGCTCTGGAAGAACAGCGCTGTTTGCATGGCTGGTTTCCATGCCTTGCCTCAAATGTGCAATTCCTGCAAAGTCTCAGTGCCAAGGAGGACCTGTCGGAGAAGACGCCAGTGCATCCTCTTCTGCCTCCCAGGTTTCCTCCGTTTTTGCAGAAGAGCTGCTACCTGGCGAGCCAAAGATGGAGGTGGTTTGTTGGCGAGGCCAGGTGGCAACGCGGTGCCAGGCAAAGAACCCAGTGGGCAAAGGGCATTCATAGAACCCTAGAGTTGAAAGAGACTCCAAGGGTCATCCAGTCCAACCCCATTCTGCCATGCAGGAACTCAAAACCAAAGCTTCCCCAAGAGATGGCATTCGTCGCTTCTACGCTGGGGAGCTCAGGCTTTCGGACATAATCTTGTGGGATTTCCCTCCCTTGTGTGACCTTCAAACCGTTCTCCTGCATAACGCCTTTTGCAAAAAGCAGATGGTCGAAAGAAATGGCAAGCCCAGACAGGCGCATAGCTCACGGAGGACAATTTTGGAGCATGACAGTTGTATGTTTATGCCTTGTCATGTCCTCCTTACCAACGAGGACCTGCCTTTCACTAGGACTAGAAGCCTAGTAGCCGGTCCTTTCCCATAATAAGAGAAAAGGATCTTCCAGAATCAAATCATCTTTTTGGTCAAGGATTTCTGGGCAACCCATCCTTTCCCCTCTTGAGCTGGTCTCTTCCTCAGGGAACTGCTTTTAATACTGTTATTTTTGCAAGAATATAAAATGGCCACCTCTCCAAGCTCTGGTCTGTTGACTTCTATTTAGGATCAGGCAGATTTTCAGGGCTGGGAGATTCAGTCCCAAGCAGCAAGGATGTCCCATGATATGTTGAGGGAAATGGCCCTGCTGTTTTTACGGGACCAAAAAAGAGGAAAGCTCCTGGATGCTCTGGTGTTCAGGGGCTGATAACCGACCCATGGCACACGTTCATAGGGATATTCTTGGATGTTTATTTGCAAATCAGTCATGGATTGTTCCAAACGTCCTCCAACAAAAACATAGATTATTTTTTTATCGCAAGGCTTTTGTTGTTGAGTAAGGCATGACAAAAAAAAACAGGTAAGGAAATGACAGCTATATTCTTTTTAGTGTCCTTTTCACACAACACGGCTATAGCATCATGAAACTCCTTGAGTTGCCATGGCTGGGCTCTGCGGAGTCTTGGGATCTGTAGTTCAGGGAGGTACTGGAGCTCTCTGGATGAGATCCCTAAATACTCCTACCCTGAACTGCAAATTTCAGGATTTCATAGAACGGGACCGTGGCAATTAAAGTAAAATCATAGTGTTATAGTTGGGTAGTGTCTATAGGGTCCTTGGTCAACTCTAGTGTGGTCTGACTATAAACATCTTGTGATGCCTTGTCTCCCTTTCCCAAGGAAACTGAAATAATAAGTTTTTTGTTTTTTTAAATTGACTCTTCCAGTTTCTAAGAGTCTAAAATAAAGGTGGGAAACAGATGGCCCTCCAAATGTTATAACTCACAAGCCTGAATCCCTAGCTCACATAGCCAAGACTGCAGCACCATGGGAGTTTCAGTCCAGCAAGATCCAGAAGGCTGCGCATTCTCCTACCCCTGGTCTAAAAGGGTCGCTTGAAATAAGAGATACACCTCTCCCGATCCAGTGCCCTTCCAGACTGCAACTCCCATCATCCCCAGTGGCCATACTGGAGAGTCCCAGGTTGGGGAAAGCTGTTGTAGCAATGGTCCTGAGTTTTGAATGCCCAAATCCTAAACATTTCAAGAGGTATGGTTGCATTGGTGTCAAAAGAGGCTGTGATGTGAGCCTGTTTACATGAAAGTTATGCCAAAATAGCAATACAGGGTTACCAATTCTCAGGGCCTGGCTTGGTGTTCCAGGGCCTGGACCTTGTTCTGTAGTCTGCAAGGCAAAGGGAAGAATCCCAGGGCAAGAGCACTGTATTAAAAAATAAATGTATGCGTGCATGCATGTGTGTATTCTTCATTTCTTGGACCTGGCGTTTGTTATCTGCAACTGTGGTTAATGTTTAAAATATCATGCTTAATGCTATGCACAGGAGCTGTCCCTTATGACATCTTAAGGGGCTTCCTTAGGTCTCATGTTGTCTTTCAAATCTCAAAGTCCTAACCTGGCAGCCCTGGGAAAATATACCATATTTGTGAAGGTGAAGGCTTTCCCGGCTGGCATCCATAGCTTTCTGTGGGTTTTTCGGGCTGCGAGGCTGCATTATGGAAGAATTTATTCCTGACGTTTCACCTGCAACTGTGGCTGGCATCTTCAGAGGGTGGTGGCATGGAAGTGTCTGGAGTATATCTATTCCTGTGGGACCCACAGGTGTATATATATATAATATATATATACTCCAGACATTTCCATGCCACCACCCTCCAAAGATGCCAGCCCCAGAAAAACCCACAGAAAACAATGTCCCATATTATTTCCCACTGACTCTTAGACAATGGAAGGGTTTAATGTTGACAGGCTTTGTAAATGTTTCACAGCTTGCTGGAAAAAGCCGAGCAAAGCTTCCTGCGGAGGGGGTAAATGCATGGATTTCTGTGCTTTGTGTCTCATCGGCGGATGGCCGCTTGACCACAAGAGAGCCGATGAGGATGTGACCTCACTGGATTTCCTATGGTTATCTCCATGGAAGCAGATTACATTGCTGCAGCTTCTTTAGACGAACGGTTCTGAGCGAAGCTGTTGAGCACAGGGATAGCGAAACGGTTAAAAACAACCCTTTTAGATTAATTGTTGGGGAGAAAAATGGGATCAAGGTGTCCAAGGAGAACACCCCTCTCTTGATCTCACATGCATTTGGGAGGCAGACTGGAATAAGGACCATCTTTCTGGCCATGAACCATCATCTTGCTGCCTATGTTACACAGCAATAAATTTTGAAGATGGCTGCAGCCAGCCATGTGATGATGATGATGATGATGATGATGATGATGATGATGATGCCTTTTCTGGACTGTGTGTGGGAGACTGGGAGCATAAGAAAAACGGTCTTGTAATCTTGCTTGCTTGTACTGAATTCTAAATCAGAGAGGATTTCATTTGGGATTCTTCCATTCTGAATAAAAAGAAGCACAACATGAGCTTCGGTTGTGTAGATCGGTTTCAAAACGGACCAGAAAACTGGTTAAAACTTAAGGTCTTTTTTCTGACCTAATTGGGTTCGGTCCTACCAAGGTAAGGCACCAAATAGTGGGGGACAGGAATAATAATAATAATAATGGTAATAATAATGTTATTTATTTATCTCCTGCCTTCCTCTCAGTACAGGGGCTCAAAGAAGGCAACTCCTCCTTTCTCCTCAATCCTCTAACCCAGTAGTTCTTGCTTTTTTGCTCTCCAGATGATTTGGACTTCAACTTCCAAAATCTGTGAGCGTTGGCTATACTGACCGAGGCTTCTGAGATCTGAAGTTCAAGACATCTAGAGAGAAACAGTTTGAGAGCAATGTAGCCCTCAGATACATTGGAGGAGAATGCCCTGCTCCATAGTTTTTAAGCAGGACTCACCTGCCAGTCCACTTGGATTTTGCATTTATGGAATAGGACAAGGGTTTGGCACATATGGAACAGGACAGGGGTTCCCTCTTGTCTTTTCTGTTCGGCATCAGAACATACTCTCTTCTGACAACACACATCACCCTGTTCCAGAGCCAAGGATTGTGTGGTCTTTCATACATATTGCTGGCATGCAACTTCCATCATCCCCAACTATTAGCTATGCTGGCTAGGTCTGGTGGGTGTTGTGGTCCAACAAAATTTGGCGGGCCACACAACTTTAACACGGAATCGGTGGGATGCAGAAATGGGGAATGCTGCGGTTTGGGATACATGACATAAAGTGGAAATCATAGATGGGGATTCCCTCTCCAGATGCTGATCTATAGCGCATGCAGTCGCTGCAGCCAATACCTTGAAAAAAGCATACTGCCCTCCCTCTCTCCTTCTCACAGCTACTGTGTTTTGAAAGCATTTAATTCCCAAAGTGCTTCATAATCTTTTCGAGAGCTTTGCAGCCCAAGACTTGGCTGGCTATTTCCAATCGATAGGTGAGCAATGTTCACCTTCTGTAGCCTCTGCTTTTTCCTGCAATGGTGCTTCCCTGCCAATGGCATACTGTTCAAAACATCTTTCTTTAGCTATTCCAACAACCCTTTTCCTAGGGATTCTTATAGCTATCTAATGGTCTGTCTAAAGATGGTTCCTGTTTTATTTTTATTTTTAAATTCCTACTCACTATAAGTTGATTAGAAAGCACATAACAACAACAACAAGACTTTTCATAATATAAGCTCTAAGCAGCTTACAGAAACATTTCTAAAACATGACCTAGTATAACTATAGAAGCATACATTTACAGAATCATAGAGTTGGGGAACTATCCAGATTGTTAAAATCAGTTTCATACTTAAAAAAAAAAGTCATGGGAATAAAATAATAATTTAAGACTTCAGGTTTGGAGGATCTACTCTGTTGTTGTTTCTAACTTAGCAAAATGAAGATTTGCCAACAGGCGCCTGGTGCAAAAGACCTATGTCTGAATCCTATTGTAGATCCATTGAAATCATGGGCTTTACCTATAGATTAACTTGTCACTTAACAGTTGGTTCAATGGGTCCATTCTAGTTTGGACTCACCAATACCATTCAGTTTATGTTGTTATTGTTGTGTGCCTTCAAGTCATGTCCAACGTATGGCAACCCTACGGTGAAACCATCATAGGGTTTTCTTGGCACGATTTGTTCAGAGGGGATTTGCATTTGCTTTCCTCTGAGGCTGAGAGAGTGTGATTTGCCCAAGGTCACCCAGTGGGTTTCCATGGCTGAGTGGGGATTCGAATCCCAGTCTCAAGCCATTAGTTCGAGCCACTACAATATGCTGGCCCCTATTCACTTAGAATTAGGAGAATTCTGAGTGCAGCAAATGGGATTCATAGTTCTTCCATATAGAAATCCCCTTGTGGTTCTTGCCCAGCCTTTGAGACATCTGCTCCTTCTTACTCTGTGAGCCAACCATTGCTGTTTATATCAAGCTTTTGTTTTAATTTTCACTATGTTTAATATTGTTTTAAGGGGAGGGTGGATTTCGGGAGGGTTTATTATGAGATTTTACTGATGTAAGCCGCCCCAATTGCTTCGGTAGAGGGGCGGGATAGAAATAATAATAATAATAATAATAATAATAATAATAATAATTATTATTATTATTATTATTATTATTAAGCTGTCTTCACTTGTGGTGTCATTTTGTTCCCACTATTGTTGAACAATCATGAGTCCAGAAACCCTGCAGTTGATCGGACCTATCTTGTGACCACCCTTGCCTTAACCTACAGTAAAAACTTAAGAAGTGAAGACATCAATATCCCAGCCTTGGGGAGATCTCCCACTCCACACAGCCCAATGGATCAGCGTTAGTCACTCCTCATTATCCTCCCAGTATCACTTACTGGCCTGTTAAGGGATTACTCAACCCTGCAAAGCCTCTCTTTCTAACAGCAGATGTCCAGAGGGCTGGCGGCGTGTGGGGTTGTGCAGGCGCAGGCGTGCAATGACCGGGAGGACGCAGCATGGCTCTTGCCACACCAGATTATGGTGATAAAGTCCAGCGAAGGCGTGGGATGGACCTGAAGAAGAAGAAGAAAAGAGAAAGCTGTTGTTGGCTCGCTGGAGGCTGGGAGCGTAGGAGCCCTTCTTGGGCATGGTTTAGCATGGATGCCAACACAAAACGAAAAGGGATGAGATGAGAAAAGGTATTGGGTACAAGAGGTGGATGGGAGGCTCGGTCCTCCTGCTTGGTCCAAAACGCACCGCAGAAATAATCCAGTTTGAGACCGCTTTCACTGCTAGGGTAAAGCGATCTCAAACTGGATTCTTTTTGCAGTGTGTTTTGGACTATGGAGGAAGGCTAGCCTCCCATCCATCTCCTGCACCCAAGACCTTCTCTATCCTCGTCCCTCATTTCTGCAGCGTGTTTTGGACCCTAGTTAAATTTCCCTGATAACTTTCAAGCAGACTTTTGGCTGGAGAAGAAAGGGCTTTGGATAGCAATTTATCAATTTCATTTATATACCGCTTCATCCCGCGCTAAGCAGTCTCTAAGCGCTTTAACTGCAGCATGCTTTTCCTTATGTTTTAATATTTGGTTTGGTGCATCGGTTCATTTTAGACGCACCAGCAAATGCAAAGTACAAGAAAACATTTTTGTTTTTCTAGAGCCTCGTAAGGTGATTTGGGTTGAGAGAGTGTGACTGATCCAATGGGGCCAGTTGAGGAGTTTTGTGGATCAGTGAGGGATTTAAACCTGGATTTTTTCCAAATCATAGTCCATAACACTGCAGGGGTGGGGGAAACATGTTAAGAAATTAAAATGATGATAGTGACATGTTTATGCAACCTTTGTACTGAATATACAGAATGAAAGAATCAGATTTTGGAGTGCAGGAGAATCATGACTTTGCTAGGACCAGGGCCCCGGATGAGGAAAATGAACTATTCACCATGAAAGTTAATGATTCAGAGAAGATGCCTCTCTCATTCTCTTAGATGCAAGGATCGAATTGTTGGCGCCGTGTTGAGCAGAGAACGTAGTTGTCCTGGCTGGTCAGTCTGTTGGTCTGTCCCTCCCTTATAATGACCCTTTCTAAGGATGAATCCAGCCACATAAGTAGCAAAGAGAGCTTTGGCCAGATTAAATTTTCTTATAACAAGAATATATATATATATATATAGCTATGTTCTTTCTTATAGCAAGAATATATATACATATACATATACATATATATATATATATATATATATATATATATATATATTCTTGCTATAAGAATATATATATATATATATATATATTGCTGAAGTTACACATTGCATCGTTCAAGAAGAAAATCAAGAGAATTACATCCCTGATAGCTCTGTTAGCAGAAATATGATAGAAAAACCTGCAATAAGAACAACAGTAATTAATTTATTTTATTACACACACACACACACACACACTTTCAACTCCCCCAAATGTTTCAAGGGCAGCTGGTAATATGGCAAAGGTTTTGTTTGTTGAACATAGCTAGTGCTTATGGTTGAACATGAAATAATGTTTGGACAGGATCTTTCAGAGCCTTTCCTGATTTTTTAAAAATAGTATGATGCTATGGTTGGGGAAACATAATTTGAGTATCACGGAACATCTTCCAAATGGTTTAGAATGTGATCATGCGGAAAGGCACTTTTAGAGAAAGGAGAAACCTCAGGCTAGATTGTCTTCTCTGTTCTTTCCTTTGCAGTGAAAGCTTTCTGACGCAGGCTGTGATGCTGAGCTCTGTGCGCTCTTCTCAAGCCCAGAGGTCTGAACTCAAACTAAACCCCAAATGGGCTTTGGTTTGAGCATTGGACTCTGGAGACCAGGGTTCGAATCCCAGCTCCGCCATGTAAACCAATGGAGTGGCCTTGGGCAAGTCACACTCTGAGACTCAAAGGATGGCAATGTCAAAGCTGCCCTGAAAAACGTTGCCAAGAAAACCCCATTATCCGGTCGCCATAAGCTGGAAACAACTTGAAGACAAAGGCTTTCATAGCCGGCATCCATAGTTTTTTGTGGGTTTTTCGGGCTGTGTGGCCATGTTCTAGAAGAGTTTCTTTCTGACGTTTCGCCAGCATCTGTGGCTGGCATCTTCAGAGAATGCTGGAATGGAAGAGAGTGGGGAGATATATACACAGTTTACATGGGAATCACTCCTCCCTACCCAGGGTCTCACAGTGTGTTTGTGTGTGTGTGTGTGTATGTTCATTTGAGATACATATACCCACTCAAATATATATATTCATTTGAGATATATATACCCACTCTCTTCCATGCCAGCATTCTCTGAAGATGCCAGCCACAGATGCTGGCAAAACGTCAGAAAGAAACTCTTCTAGAACATGGCCACACAGCCCAACCCCCCCCCCAAAAAAACCCTACGACTTGAAGACACACAACAATGCGTGTATAGATTTTTGTATATGATATGATACTTTGGATCAAACATTGACCAGAATGGGGACTGCGGTCAAGAAATCAGAAGACTTAGACTGGGGAGGGCAGTTATGAAAGGACTAGAAAAGCTCCTAAAGAACAAAGATATACAACTAAGCATGAAAGTTAGAATTGTACAAGCAATTGTATTTTCCATTACCATGTCTGGAAACGAGAGCTGGACAGTTCAGAAAATGGACAAAAATAGAATAAATTCATTTGAGATAATGTGGTGCTGGAGAAGAGTGCTGAGGATCCTGTGGACAGCTAAAAGGACAAATAAATGGGTCCTGGAACAAATTCAGATTTTTTCCTTGGAGGCAAAGATGACTAAACTGAGGCTGTCGTACTTTGGCCACATCGTGAGAAGGCATGAATCGTTAGAAAAGAGAACAATGCTAGGAAAGGTGGAGGGAAGTAGAAAGAAAGGAAGGCCACATGCTAGGTTAGATGGATGGACTCAATTCAAGAGGCCACAGGTATGAATCTGCAAGAGCTTAGAACAGGGGTAGGCAACCTTTCCCCTTTAAGGGCCGAGGGACTTCAGCTCCCAGAAGCCTCAGCCATGTTGGCCAATAGTCCCATGTTGGCCAATAGCTCCTGGGATTCTGGGAGCTGAAGTCCCTTGGCCCTTAAAGGGGAAAGGTTGCCTACCCCTGGCTTAGAAGAATAGAGGAGGAGAGGGGGTCTTGGAGGTGTCTCATCCATAGGGTCACCATGCTTCGAGAGGGACTTGTGGGCGGTTAATGAACAGGTGTGGTTGGAATGAATATCTGAAGGGGGCAGTTTTGTTAAATACTCATTCTGCTGATCTGGTTGATAAGTGGGCAGCTGAGTATTTATGAGACAGTTCTTAGCTTTGCCTAATGCTGGAGACAGTCCCGATTCCAGTTTTTAGAGAGTGGGTGGCGTGTGCTTTGGTTAACATGCCACTTTCGATGCTGAAAGGCAGTGAGTGGAGAGATCTGAACCTGCTGCTTAATAAAACAGGCTCCACCGTTTGAGTTTCAGCCTTGTTTAGATCTGGCCTTGGGATGATGCAAGGGAGCAGGCAGTAGACTCCATCTGCCTGGAAGAAGATGCAGGAAAATTGCCAGCCGGCTCGCTAGCGACCTTGCTGCAGAGTTGAGCTCTGCGGATTCAGATGCAATTAAGATCATCCTCCTGTGTCGACGGCGGGGAGGTTGTTACCCTTGGAAACAGCAGCTCCGGATCTGGTGGAATACGAGATAATATTCATGTTTGATTATTTATATTTAGAGCGAGCGTTACCTTGCTAGAGCCTGAAAAAGAAGATGTGGCACACTCTGAGCTGCTGCGGCGGTTCCATCACCAAACTTGCTTTCTGTTTAAAGGAGAACAGTACAGTTGGCCCTCCACTTTTGCACCTTTGATTATTTGTGGTTTTGATTGATACGTTCTCTCTAGGAATCTCTTTCGAGTCCTCCAGCGCAATTCTGCTGCAAGTTGACCATAGAGTTGTGCCGGAGAATCTAGGAGTTCCTAGAAAAACGACACCTCTCTAGGCATTTGTAGGTCCTCCCAGCATGATTCTGCGCTCAACGTCTAGCAAATATTGCTCACAGAGTTGCACAGGAGGAGCTGGAGATTCCTAGAGAGGTGTTCTCTTAGGTAAAAAGACTAGTGTTCTTTTATTTGTGTTTTTTCCACATTCACGGGAGTCTTTCAACCCTAACCCCAGTGAATGTGAAGGGACCACTGTATCTTGGCCACTGAGACTATATTAACTCTCAGTCCAAGACTTGCAGCTCAAAGGCACCATGAGTTATGGTCAGGTGTTTCCGGACTAGTTGCTGACTTGCATTGGCTTCTTCCAACTGGATGCCCTACAGATGTATCAGCATAGTGGGAGTTGCAGTCTAAAACATCTGGAGGACACCAGGTGGAGAAAGGCCACAGCTGCCGTGGTATCCTCCAGGTCAAAGGTAGGCATTGCTGCTCAATGTGATGGTTCTTGGACCAGTCCCCGAGCCATCAGCTCCTGTCCAAGGAAAATAAACAATGGTAGCCAATGGACACAAATATCATCTCCAAAATAACTTTCCCAAACCCTACAACGGTCCTCATTGGCCAGGGACAGTCCCGATTCATCCTCTGCCATCTCATCTTTTCTTTTTAAATATCCCAGCTTCTCTCTTCTCCCACTTTCCCTCTTTGTCCTGGGTGAACTCCCATCGCTGCAAAGTTGACTTTAAAGTGCAAAAGTAGTTTGCCCTCCATTGACTCAGCCAGGAGGAAAGGAGAGGAAGGGGTGCAATTTTTCCGCTTCCCTGTCGGCTCAGGCAAAAGCAAACTCCGGCAGCCTTTTCTAGCTTGTGTCATCTTGACCACACTCTTGACATTGCTTGTCCACATGTGTCCCAGTTTTCATCTGTGAAATGTTGGAAGGTATGTTCCTCCGATCGCTAGTCTACGGAAGCATCCTCCAAGGACACTTGGAGACATGTTCAGCTATACAGTACACTTCTTTTCATCCACGAAACCCCCAAAAGGTTTCCTGGTTCGATCCCCCAACATCTCCACATAGACATGGAATATCTTTAAAATTTGGAAAAGTGCTCAGCAGCTAGACTGCTGTTAACCCAAAAGTGGAAGAAGCAAGAACTACCTTCGGTGGATGATTGGTTAATGAAATTGACAGAAATGCAGTATATGGCTAAACTAACGGCTTTACTAAACCAAAAAGATTTAGACAAAGTGGACAGAGAGTGGTCTCCGACTGTGGACTATATTAAAATGAGATGGCGTAGATAAACTAGGAGAAAGACAAGAAGAACATAATGAGAACATATTAGAAACTAGAAAGAATATATAGAAGGTATACATATATAGGTGGAATACGGGATAATATTCATGTTTGATTATTTATATTTAGAGCGAGCGTTACCGATAAATTTTCGAGATACAGAAAGCCTTAAGAGTTAAGAACACACATAAAAAGGTATTTGATGTCAAAGCTACTTTTGGAAGCATTATAGTAGGTACTATAAGTTTACGATGTACAACCTACTTTATTTGATTGCATAAAGTGTGGATGCATCTTAGGTGTTTATATTTATAAAATAAAAAATAATATTAAAATTTTTTGGAAAAGTGCTGCCAGTCAGTGTAGCAGACCATTCTGAGCTTGATGGATGAAGGGTCTTCTGACTTAGTATAATGCAGTTTCCGATATTCCTGGTTTGCTTCTCGCCATGCTGGCTCTGCCCAGCTACTATATATACCCAGAGGTGCTTCTATTAAAAGTAAAAACGCAATCAGCTTAAAGAAATAGAGATTACCAAAGAGATCACAGCAAGCAGGGAGAAAGAAAGAGAGAGGGAAGGAGGCAGATCCATTTGAATTTGACCTCATGTCTCCCTGATATGGGAAAGATTTGCATCTTCTCTGGACAATGGGAGGATTCAAGCCATTTGGGCATTTCTTACACCCGCAGTAGGCTAAATTGCATCTTAAACTTTGCATTAATTTAAATGGATCTTGCTACATTAAATAACAGCTTAGATCACAGAAGAGGTGTTTGTTGTTGTTTCTTCATGTGTAAAAAAAATGTATCTGGGTGGCTTTTGCAAAGTCAGATTTCTTTGCTAGAGAGAGAGAGAGAGAGAGAGCAACAAACACAAATGGAAATTTGCAAACTGGTCATTTAAAAGAAATTGTTGCTATATTTACTTTTGCAACTAAGTAATGAAAGGGCAGGAAGAAAACATCTCATGAGACGGCAGAGATACATAATACAAGTTTCTAAGTGAGATGATAATTAATCATTTTGGTCTTAGTAAGAGTTTTTCTGTTCTCCATGCAAGATTTCCAACTTACCGTACATTGATCCTGATGTGGCTTTTCAGGTGATTTTCACATTGGATTGATGGGAATTATTTAGTCAGAAATGTTTGGAGAATAATAATAATAATAATAATAATAATAATAATAATAATAATAATAATAATAATAATAATAATAATAAATTTTATTTATTTATAACCCATCTCTCCCCGAAGGATCAAGATGGGTAACAATCATGAAATACAACAAAACAACAAGATAAAATAACATGATCCCCTTACCCCCAATTAAAACTAACACAGCATCATAAAATACATTCAGTGAATAAAATTAACTAAATTAACCATAATTTAAAACCAACATTAAAATTAACTAACTAAATAAAATACATACCTAAGCTTAAGGGACCCGTCTTGCATTATAAAACAGATTGCTCTGTAATAACAAAGAAGGAGAGCTTATTAACCATTGGTGTTACAACAGAAAGCATTTTATACACTCATATCCTCAGGTTTCTATGATGGTCCCCAAGAACATGTTTGGAAGTACAAGGTTGGGAAAGACTGTTATATACTGGCTGGATGCAGTTTTGGAGGTTTGTAGCATCCTTGAAGATGGTAAAGATTGAACCTGGGACCATCTGTATGCCAATAAAAAGCTAGAGTAGATCCCTTTCTTTCTTTCATTCATCTTGCATTATTTACTGCAGCCCAACACCGAAAGTCTGTGTTTCTCCAAACCTTTCCTCAATATCCTCCCACTTCCAATGCTGCTAAAAAATCTTCCACTTAGACAGAGGATGAAGAGTAAAAAGGGGTGCCGGGCCGGCATAAAAAGCCTTGCAAAAAGGAGCTTCGCCATTCGAAGCTTGGTGAATTGAATTATGCCTGTATTGGTTTTATGTGATTTCTCCCTCCTGGGCTCCGAAGATTACATTGTAAAGCCAAAAAGCATGCACTCATTGTGTACAAAATCAGTCCTAAGAGGTTGGGTGGGAAACATATTTTGTGTAAAGTGAAACTTGGCCTGGGTCAATTCTCGGCTCTGAAACATATGGCTTAAATGCTGCTAAGTTGCCAAGTCAGGAGAAAAGACACACACACACTCAGCATGTATGCATATATATATATATATATATATATATATATATATATACACATACACACACACACACACACACACACATATATATATATATGCCTACATGCTGAGTGTGTGTATTTTTTCTCCTGAATATATATATATATATATATATATATATATATATATATGCTAAGTTGCTAAGTCAGGAGAAAAGACACACACACATACTCAGCATGTATGCATATATATATATATATATATATTAGTCATTCACTATATAGTGGATGACATATATATATATATATATATATGCATACATGCTGAGTGTGTGTGTTTTTTCTCCTGACTATATATATATATATATATATATATATATAGTTCTTGCCTTAAGGGTATTTTTTCTTCTTCTTCTCCAAATGTGAAGGAAATCTGGGTAGATTTCCTTTGTTTTGCCATCTGAAGAAAATACGATGATAGCTTTCTTCTTCTAGTGCTCTCCTGAAAGGATTAAGGGCTCTTGAAGGAATATTGTTTGCAGATGTTAGTGAATAAATATGGATGTGGAGGAGAGAAGAAGAGGAAGAGCCTTTTGGACATCTCAGGCCATTCTCTGCCTGGAAATGTGGTTTGCATTTTGAACTCCTGAACCTTCTAGTTAAAATCCAGAATGGTTTGTTACGAGGTCCTTTGTATCCATAGAAAGTTCCTGGACTTTGTTAATCCTGTAGCGTTCACCCAGAAATGGTCATGGGGTGACTTTCTGATCACATCCTCCAACATTTCACAGATGAAAAACCCATTGTGGTCAAGATGGCAAATGTTATCGATGACAATGAACACATAAAATAGGAATGGCTGCAGCAGTTTGCTTTTGCCTGAGTCTATCTGGGGTTGCAGACTGCCAGAAATAGTGCAAATTGAGTCCACTTTTGGAGTTAGGGTGCAAATTGAGTCCACTTTTGGGGTTAGGGTGCAAATTGAGTCCACTTTTGGGGTTAGGGTGCAAATTGAGTCCACTTTTGGGGTTAGGGTTAGTGCTAGGGAATCATGGGAATTGTTTTTTCCCCCCCTGAGACATTGAGCCTTCTCTGTCAGAGAGCTCTGGTGCCACAATAAAATACAGTTCCCATGATTCCCTAGCACTAACCCTAACCCTAAAAGTGGACTCAATTTGCACTATTTCTGGCAGTCTGCAACCCCCCTATGTTGATTTTCTTCGGTCAGTTTGCTGCTGCTGCTGCTGCTACTGCTAATAAATAAATAAATAAATGAAATAATAATAATAATAATAATAATAATAATAATAATAGAGACCTACAAACATCTGTCCCAAAGGCAAAAGCCTTACTCTACCCAATGGCAGGGCCTGTTTGCAATTCAACGTAAGCCTCTTCTTGCCTTGGGTCAGTTAAGGACAATACAGCAGCATGAAGTCAGAAATCCCTGCAGAGCAGTGATAGCCCTTTTGCTAGCTTTTCAGGCTGAATTATGTTTCTATTTAAGTCCTGTTCCACGCAGGGATGTTGTCTGCAATACGGGTGATGATGGATGCAGCAGCAGCAGCGTTTGTGTCTCCTTTGTCCTTCCAAAAGCGATGCAGTTCAGCTGGAAACCTGGGTTTGCCATTTGCATCAGTGTAAATCAAGAGCAGCCTGCTGCATTTCCAATGGAGGTCATCTCAACTCAACTCAACTCTAAGTGATTGCATTCAGATTTATAAAAGGACAACGTTCTGGTTCAAGGCATCTTCTGTTTCAGGGATGGGAAATGTGCAGCCTTCCAGATGTTGCTAACTGCAACTCCCATCAGCCCTAGCCAGCGTTGTCAGGGCATAGCAATAAGAAGTTCAGCATCTACCCTTTAAAAGTCCCTTACTCAGTGTCCAGTCAGTTTCCAAAGGCCTGCCTGAATAACTTTCTGGTGAAAGGACAACAGGGACGCGGCTGGCATAGCCTTCCTTGGAAGAGGGCCCTATAGCCTGAGAGCAACCACCGAGAAGGCCCTCTCTCATATTTCCATCAGATGTGGCTGTGGGAGGAAGGACCTTCCCATATATTATGTTATTGGACTCCAAATCCTATCAGCCCTAGCCACTGATGCCAGTAGGTAAAGGATGATGGGACAACTTGAAAGCAATTCATTCCCCATGCCTGGTTTTTGGAACCCAAACCTATCAGGATTCTCCATAAGTTGTTGAGTTCCATGTTCTTTTCTTGCCTTCTTTTGCATTTTTGGACATTCTCTGAGCTCTTTTCTAGGGAACATCCCTTCTTGGTTGTTGCATCTTCTTTATCTTCCACTGTCATATGTCCAGACTGGCATTTGTGAGCGGTTATTGTCTGATTCATTTCAAGCACTACTTGCACTATTGTTGCCCCAAAGAATCAGTGCATTCACAGTCTATCAACACAGCCTTCCCAGGGTAGTACAATGTTGTGATGTGAGGTTCATCTTACACAGACAGTCCTATTGTCTCCTGATGGGCTTGATAGTTGCTATCCTTACTATACCCCCAGAGAGCTGTGGGTCCTCAGTTTCAAATGTTATAGGGACTACTAGTATAGTAAGTATAATATTGTACTAGTCAGTATAGTATTTGCACTCTGTTCAAGAGCTGGAAGAGCTCTCAGAGCAGTTTTGTTCTTGTTATGTGCCTTCTAGTTGACTCTGACTTAATGGCCCCTTTATCTTACTGGGTTTTATTGGCAAGGTTTCTTTTTTTTTAATTTGAATTTTTATTAAAAAGTACTTTTCTTTCACATACACATTACAATGAAATATTAATATCATTTTCAATTTATATTTACATATATACAGTTGACTTCCACTGAACCTCCAGTTTGTCCTCAACTATTTTTCACAATCTTCATACTCTTATTGTCTTCACAATCAATGTATTATATCATTTATATCCTCTGTTATAACTTCAACTTTAACATCTTCGATCACTTATATTTATATTTCATTGATATCACGGCACATTGATATTAATATTTCAATACATCCATTTATATAAATTCTTACACAATTAAGTTTTCTTTACAGTATTGTAATATAGGGGTCCAATCTTGTTCAACTTTTTCTAAACTTTGCTTATTCAATCTTGCTGTGAGAATATCCATACGCATCATTTCAATAAGTTTTGTGAGCCATTCGCTAATTGAAGGAATTTCCATCAGCTTCCATTTCTTTGCTAATATTATTCTTGCCGTTGTTATCTATAACAATATTCTTCCATGTTTCTTTTCTATCTTTTCCGAAATCTTATTTGTCATATTCAATAGATATATTTCTGGTAATAAGTCATGGGCTTTGTGGTTGCCTTCCTCTATGACTTTTCAGTGGTCACTTTGGGTTTTCATGGCTGAGTGGACATTTGTACTCATGGACTCCACCGGCCCAAGGGATTTCACCTTTGCATTGAGAGTCACGATGGAGAACAGGATGCCTCCTAACACCAGTACTGCATTTCAGCTGCTAGGTTGGCTATCTTTTGTGTCGGAGGATTGTAATGCATTGCAACATCCGGAGAACATCCTCTTGGATTTTGGATTTCCCGTCCGATTGCAGGACTCAGAAATCATGGGGAACTTTCAGGGCTGTAGTATTTGTTCTCTCTCTCAGTGTTGGGGGGAGAGAGAAAACAAACACTACAACTTACTTTTAATATTGTTCAGGATCCAGAGTACTTTTTAGCCTTTTGTCTTGTTTAGATAATTTATAGAATGATCTACCATTTCCTGCTATGGACAACACACCCACTTTTTAAACCAGCCTGATAACAACCGAACAAATGTTTCATGCCCCTTATAAACACTTGGAATACTAAAGTAGCGATTATCATCAAATTTGATTTGGTTCATTTTTAGACCATAATGGATGGGTATCAGAGGTTTTCCTCCCGCTCTTAAGCATTCGATAATTTAGTGTAGCTAGGAAGGTAAAGCAAATGTTATTGCTAGAATTCATATTTATAGCCTTGTTAGTCTCAGTATGTAGAGAGAGATCTTGTAGCACCTTTGAGACTAACTAAAGAAGCATGAGCTTTCCTAGACTTAAGTCTACTTCTTCATATGAATTACTACTACTACTTCCTCAGATGCAGTATTATTGCTAATTACTCTTGTTGCAAACGCTTCTTGAGTTGTGTACAGTCAAACCCTGCACAGATCTGTCCCAAACCTAGTTTTTAAGACTACATTTCTTCCAATGAGTGAAATCTTAAGCCCTTGCTAAACCAGATCTTGGAAGTTTTATTTGTTGAATCGCAACTCTTAGAATTACTCCTTCCAGTATGGACAGCGGTGATTGTAGGAATTATAGTCCCAAAGGGTAACTTTTCTGAACTCTGCTGTTCTAGTTGTTGTTATGGCACAGATAGACACACAGCTCCATTATGCCTTGGACCCAGAAGCTGGTAAGAGACCCTTCTCCATTTCAGCTGCAATTGCTCTGACTTCTGAGAACAGCATCTGCTGGACTTCATCTACTCCCTGACTGCCATTCCCTTTTCCTTATGTGCCATGTCTTATTTAGACTGTATGCAGATGGGTAGGGAGCTGTCAGTGATTTGTAAGCCACCTTGTGAGCCTTTTTGGCTGAAGGGTAGGGTGTAAATACTCTGAAATTACGAGATACGTGGTACAGGGTCAGTGGTCAGCAATGCCTTCCTCTGGAGCTGGCCCTGTTATGAAGTTAGCAATATCCAGGTGCTGTTCCTTGTGAAATAACCATTTGCCATGGTCCCAATTCTGTCTCAAGTCAGGCCTGTCTGTGGACAATGACCAAGATGTGGTTAATGTGCTTCTTTCCTCCGATCAGAAAGGTCCCGTGTCAGATGGCTCTGTGCAAGAAGAAATCTGCAAAGGAAGGAATCTGGGCGATTTGAGGTCTGTGCCAGAGTTTGCTGACACAAGTCTATAGGGACCATTGGTGTGTGGGAGGGTTACAACACAACCAACCCCTTGTTGGAATTTGTACTGCAAAACATCTTGGGGGGAAATTGTGTGTGTGTGCAAATGAAAATTTGTGGATTGTGGTTGGAAAAAAATGAACTGAAAGGAACTTCCTTTCTCCTCTGGGATTCCCTATGAAGCTGATAATTTTATCAGCATAGTTTTATTGTTTCTGTCACACGTTCCTTCCGGCTTCTCTCGATCTAGAAGCAGAAGTCCTATTCCCGAAAATCCACTGAAGGAATCTCTTGGCTGCTGTGGATTTTCTTACACTGTTTTCTCTCACTGTGTCTTTCACCAAATGCAGTCCTCTGATCCCCTCCATTGCCTCTAGAACCAAACTAAAGGGGGTTGCAGACTGCCAGAAATAGTGCAAATTGAGTCCACTTTTAGGGTTAGGCTTAGGGTTAGGGAATCATAGGAACTGTATTTTATTGTGGCACCAGAGCTCTCTGACAGAGAAGGCTCAATGTCTCAGAAAAAAAAACAATTCCCATGATTCCCTAGCACTAACCCTAACCCTAAAAGTGGACTCAATTTGCATTATTTCTGGCAGTCTGCAACCCCCCTAACTTGCCTGATTCATAATAGGACCAAACCCTGCTTGGGTTGCTTACTTCCTACAAGAAAAAACCCTAATAAATGGGTCTGAGGACAAATCAAACCTAAAGTCTTCCTAGAAGCCAAAATGATTAAGCTGAAGCTATTGTGGAAATACCATGGAAATCATTGTGCTTTGGACATACCATGGGACAACATGACTTATTAGATATGACAATAAGCTAGGTAAAGCTGAAGGCAATAGGAAAAGAGGAGGACCACATGCTATGTCTATTGATTCAGTCAAGGGACCCATGGCTGCCCTGAGTTTGCAGAGCTGTTGATCTTTGCGGCTCTGAGATCATTCTCTTTCATCGTGGGAATATTAGGTGAAGATAACTTGGCTGCAGTTAATAACAACCATTATGTCACTTTAAAAAAAATACCAAGAGGAATTAAGTATTTAAAAGCGGAAGCGTGTAATAAACGAAAGTGGGTGTCTTTACCTTAACGGAGATTTTCAACAAGGACTGATGTGATGAATGTCATGCCTTGGATGGCCCTTAGCCAAAAGAGGCCAAAGGAAGGAAACTGCCATCTTATCAGGATGCTCCTTTTTCTGTTGTTTCAGGGACTTCCTTCCCCGTGGATCTGGCATCGTCACCAGGCGCCCCTTGGTCCTGCAATTGGTTAATTCCAATACAGGTATGTGAGCGGTTTCCTCTTTTATAGCAGGACAAATATCAAAGGACATCCTCACAAATGCTTGCAACTCTTACTGATTTTTACAGTGGAACAGAATTCATCCTCTAACTGCCCTGACTTGGAAGGGACAATCCCGATTAATCCTCTGTCCTGTTTCCTTTCCTCCCAGCTGCTTTTAAAATGTTAGTTTTCTCTCCTTCTCCCACTTTCCCCCTTTGTCCTCAGCTTACCTCCATTGCTGCAAACCGAGTTTAAAGTGAAAAAGTAGTTTGGACTCAGGTAACTAACTCAGCAAAAGGGAGAGAAGAGAACCAGTTGCCTCCTGACTTCCACCCCTTCCGCACTGAGAATTACCTTCTCCTGGCCAAAATGGTGTTAGAAATGACGCAATGTCATTCCTGGTTGCCATTTTGTCTGACATAAGGGTTTTAAAAAATGAAAGATTTGGGAGAGGTTGGGGTTGCATAGGATTGCCAAAGGGAAGGCTGGATCCTGTACCTAACAATTGTGTAAGAGAGGGAATAGCAGCAGCAGCAGATGTGGCTTGTTACTTGAATGAAAGTCAATCAGCTCCTGCTGGCATTTCCTTCTTCTGGGAGTTAAGAGTAGAAGATCCAAGCAAAAGTCGAGGATCAGGGGCTGGTTTTATCCAGAGGCATCTTTTCTTATCCATGGTGAATCTCTATCCACTCTCAGCCATGTTTACATAAAGGTGGCTTGCAATGTCTGTTGCACTGTTTCACCATCCCCACTTTCTGCATCCATCTAGAATATGGTGAGTTTCTACACTGCAAAGGGAAAAAGTTCACTGACTTTGATGAGATCCGTCAAGAAATCGAAGCGGAGACTGACCGGGTTACCGGATCAAACAAAGGCATCTCTGCCGTCCCAATCAACTTGCGGGTCTACTCTCCCCATGGTAAGTAGCGCCCTAGCAAAACCCAGGGATTGTGGGTTTGGGGAGCTTTGTAACTCCTTTTGCCTGATGTTTCAGAGCCTTGGTATTATATGGCAGAATATTTTAGTAACCTCACAACGTTCTAATTTGGGTACAAGGTGAAGAAACAGTTATGAACCTGGGATCTGTTTTTAAAGTCTGTGTCTATGGGTTGTTGTTGTTTTTTGTAGTTCTAGTACTGCTATTATCTTCATTTGTAGCTTGGAAATATTCCTTTTTTTGGAATTATAACTCTTGAGAATTCCCCACCTGGCAAGTACAAATCCATACTGGTTGAGGAATTCTGGGAGATACAGTACAGTGAAGAAGCTCTTGTTTTCCTTTGGTTGCATCATGTACCTTTTTGGAAAGGATTCTATGCTATATTTTATTGTGTTAGTGTCTATTGTGTTCTAAGCCAACCTTAGAACTTCAGTTGTTGAGCTGTATAGAAAATGGACATTAACTGAGATAGGTAGATAGTGAATTGCTTAACAAGTCAATTACAAACCTGGGTTTATTTGGCTGGCTAGTTTAACAAACTAGGCTAGAGTTTATTTTGAATTATTTTTCCTGGTTTGTATGTAATACCAAGCCAAGAAACTTTAAAGTAAAATGGATTCCTGGTGTATTTCTCCTTCTAACCATGGAAGAGAGAGGGAAGGGGGAAAACATGAGAATCCATGTTTTTTTCCACCGGCTCCCTTTGTTCCCTTCTCTTTGGGTATGTGACACAAAATCTTGACATAGCATTATGTTCAAATGTGTTTTTGAATACGTTGATGACTATCCTGATAGAAGATGGTAGGAATGGTAGTCCACAATTTTTGGTTGGTACTAGATAGGAGAAAGCTGTTTAAAGCTATATATTGCGGCATTTCCAACTCGTTTCAATCATCTGTTGTCAAGACCATTGGCGGTCCTAGTCATTTCCTTCTCTTCCTTTGCCTAGTCCTGAGTCTGACGCTGGTGGATCTGCCTGGGATGACCAAGGTTCCCGTTGGAGACCAACCGGCTGACATTGAGTTCCAGATCCGTGACATGCTCATGCAATTTGTCACCAAAGAGAACTGCCTTATCCTTGCAGTATCTCCAGCCAATTCAGATCTGGCCAACTCTGATGCTCTGAAGATTGCAAAAGAGGTTGACCCTCAAGGTAACGTCATGTTCTCTGTTTGCTCTTGTACAGTTTATCTGTTTCTAGCATGGTCAGTTTCTTTTGTATCTTGACTATGGTTTATTGCGATCCCTAGATTTATCATAAACCAGTTTCTCCTTCAGTCTCCCTCCAGTATCTCTCTTTCATTTTATTGTAAAACATTGCTATCTCACTACAAACAACAGACAGTTACATACAATACAAACGAACATTACATACAAACATATTACATAGTACACAAGCATAATCACACAAAAACAAACAATACATAGTAAATGAATGGTGTAGCTTTTGGTCTTCAGCTTATAAGATATTTCCCAAACGCATTATAGTCATCTTATTTAACATAAACTTCTCAATTTCCTCTTGATGTAATTGTTACACATACAGTATCTCTCTTTCAATGAGGCTCTCACACAGTTTGCTCTGAGCAGGTGGACTTTGTAAGGTGCTTTCTTCAGAAGTATGTTTCTTTTGGGAACAGAGCTGTTGATTTAGTTTGCCTTTGTAGTATCTAAGAACTTTGGACTCCTTAAAGACTAAGAAATGTGTTATAGCATAAGGCCTTGTAGCCCAGAGCCAGCTAAATCAAAAGCATAGAATGTCATCCCAAGATCATATGAACAGAAAGAAGAAGAATTAAAATGTTAGCAGCCAGGTCGGAGAGGAATTGAGTGCAAGAAATAACAAATAATGGGAATTTCATTAAAGCAGCTGGCTATCCTGGTTTAGACCAAAGGGAGTTGCAATCTGGTAATATCTGAAATATTCATGAATGCTTGTTTTGTTCTTGGTCTTCATGTACAGTCCATACCAGACACTGGTTTGAAACCAGATTGTGAATTGCCTGATAACTCTCCTTTTGGTTCAAGACATATCACGTTTGTTGTGTCTAACAGGTCAGCGTACCATTGGCGTTATCACCAAGCTGGATTTGATGGATGAAGGGACTGATGCTCGAGATGTTCTGGAGAACAAGCTGCTGCCTCTAAGGAGAGGTAGGAGGACCTCCATCCTTCCCTCTTGCCCTTTTTTCCTTTGCTCTTCTCTGTATTCAAGATTACTTCCTGGTCTACTTTTACATCCAACAAGCATCATGGCAGAATTCCCTTTACTCTAAAAAAAATGATCATCATCATTTTCCAAGGCTAAAGGTGGAATCATTTGTACTCAGCAAAAAGGACAGTGAAAATTCAAAGTGGGCTAAATAGTTCTTCATTTATATCATTTAGCATATGATTTCTAATGTACTGGTGGGGTTGACCAAGAAGTACCACAATGTCCTGGACTGCTGGCATTATGGTTCCTTGGTAGATGTGCAAATGAAGAGTTTAAGGCATCTGTTACTGTCAGAGAATATAAATGGGACTTGCAATAAAATATTGCAGTATGAAGTGCTCCAGTTCTGGATACTTGATTCCCTTCTCAGGCTACATTCTCTGCTCTCTCCGATACAGATTTGTCATTCCTAGATTTGTTATCTCGTAGGTGAGAGTTTATAGCTGTTGTCTTAACATGTACATAAGCTTTGCAGATAGCATTAGCGTTGGTTTCGTGGGAATCGGGCAGTCTTTTGAGTTTCCCAGGCAAAAGGAGTTACAAAGGAAGTTTAAGATGAGAAAGCCTTTAACATACTGTGAGAGCTGAGGTTGGTGCTTTATACCCATTGGCATCCACAGGTTTTACGCTCTCTGTTTATAATCTTTGTTGATGGCTACTGTGCTGGCTAGCTGGCTTTTTTATGATTAGGGCTATGCAGACCTTTTCACTGACTTTCTGTACCATTTAGTTTCCAGCTTCCCATTATTAATCCATAACTCTGTATATTGTGTCTGTTCTGTATTCATTTCCATGCGTTTGTCAGCTGACGTTTCTGATCCCTCCTTGCCCAGGTTACATTGGTGTGGTCAACAGAAGCCAGAAGGATATTGATGGGAAGAAGGATATTCAAGCTGCCCTGGCTGCAGAGAGGAAATTCTTTCTCTCCCATCCAGCATACAGGCACATGGCTGAACGCATGGGCACCCCTTACCTGCAGAAAGTACTTAACCAGGTAAATGACCGCCTTGAAAATTCAGTATATTATTTCTATATCCTATTCTTGTTGCTCACAGAAATGTTAATATGTGTTCACCACATATTTACTAGGCATGATAGATGAAGAAAATGAAAAGAAATTTGGCAAAATTATATTTATTTTACATGATATATGCAGCTAGATCTGCAATTGCAAAAAAATGGAAAAGGAAAGAAGTGCCAACTTTAGAGGAATGGCTGCTTAGATTATATGATATAACAGAGATGGACAAACTTACATGCCTACTGAGAAATCAAACCAGGAACAGATATGAAAGAGAATGGTCCCCGGTTATGAAATATCTACACAAAAGTGGGGAGAAAACAATGTGATAGCTCTTAAAGAATAAAGAAAAAAATGGTGTATTATCAAATGTAGGAAAATATCTCTTAATCTTGGACTGAATGATAGAAATGTCCAGGTCTTGTATACAGTGTGGATCGGGTAAAGAGAAATGATATAATAGATGAAAATTAATGTACAATATAGATTCAACAGTGATCTATTCTAGACAATAAGAAGAAATTTTGAGAAAATCAGAAAGTCAGATGTATATTTAAACTCAACATTCATAGTAAAGGAAGGGAAGTTAATTTTTATGTTTTTAAGTTATGTGTTTGTAAGTCTGTATATCTAGTTGTTTGTTTATGTTTTTATGTTTTAATAAAAATCCTGAGGGGGGAAAAAAAAGAAATGTTAATATGTGTGAACCAGCCTAGTGGGATTTTAAATTCTTTTTTCTTAAATCATCTCTCACGTAGCAACTGACCAACCACATCCGAGACACATTGCCAGGCCTGCGGAATAAGCTCCAAAGTCAACTTCTCTCCATTGAGAAAGAAGTGGAAGAGTATAAGAACTTCCGCCCGGATGACCCCGCTCGCAAGACCAAAGCTTTGCTCCAGTGAGTGAAGGATTTGTTTGATTTGACAAATGTATCATAAGTCCTTTCCAGATAAAATAGATCCCTACCAATCAGTCTTTAAAAATAACAATGTAATTAGAACAACATATTAAGTACAGTCACATGCATATCTGATCAAATCACCAGTAAATAATCAATCAGTCTATCCATCTATCCATTAAGCTATCTATCCATCTATCTAATTAATGCTCCTCAGGTTACAAATCCCAGGCAGGCTTGTTCTCTAACTCTGTAGATGGACTCTAGTTGGTATTGACAATCAGATTTTTAAAAAATCCTGTGATAGCTTCAGTAGAATTGAATTACTTAGCTATGTGAAAGTACTGTCTTGACAATGCCTTCTTTTCATAATTTTGGGGGCTTTTTCCCCATGCAGGATGGTTCAACAATTTGCAGTGGACTTTGAAAAACGCATTGAAGGTTCTGGGGATCAGATTGATACCTACGAACTCTCTGGAGGTGCTAGGATCAACCGCATCTTCCATGAGCGATTCCCCTTTGAGCTGGTGAAGGTAAAACTTATCTTCCATTAGTCTTTACAATTCTGTTATCTCATTATCTCTGTTTAATTTGTATCATTGCCTGTTTTAACCAATTACTTTTTTCAATCCCTTAACCTTCTACTAATGCTTATTGCTTATTGGTGTATCCCCTTTAATGTGAAAAGTATTTGGCAATTTTTATGTTGCCCACTATGGACCCAGCATAGTCTGAACATTGGACTATGACTCTGGAGGCCAGGGTTTGAATCTCCGTTTGACCATGGAAACCTACAGAGTGAGCACACACTCTCAGCCTCAGAAGAAGGCAAAGGCAAATCTCCTCTGAACAAATCTTGCCAAGCAAACCTCAAAATAGTTAGGGTTGGGGTTCATCTTTGGGTTGCTGTAAATTGGAAATAGCTTGAAGGCATACAATGACGTTACTCACTGCCAAAGCAACATTTAGTGTCAGGCTGCAGTTATCCCAATTTTACAGATGCCAGGCTTTAGCTGAGAAACAGGAGCATTATATTCTGTAAAAGCAATGGAATGGAGCTTCTTTTCCTATCACCGTTCCATAAAGTAAAATCATATAGAGTTTATTCCACAAAAATCCATAAATGTATGCACTACAGGCTTAGTATCCTGTAATTCACACATTATTGAAACTAGATTTGATCTAGTAGAGTAGATGCAGGCTCATGCAGCAATTAGCAAATATACGGCTCATATTGTGATGAGATAAAAGAAGGCGTTATATTACAGGGGCTGCAACTTGTTTAAGTGGGTTTCCATGGCTGAACAGGGATTTGGACTCTGGTCATTCGGTCCTAGTCCAGCACTCAAACCATCACACCATACCAGCTCAACATATTAATACATTTGCTGATGTGTTACATTATGTAACGATTAAATAAGTGGCAAAAAATCCTCCATATCTCCCTCAGAATAATGTTAAACAAGAAAAACTACTAGTTTTGTTGAAGTTTCAATGCCGACATGTCACAAGCCATGATGTTACTTTGAAATAGTTAGCTCCAAGCCTAGGGAACCAGTGGGGTCTAGTGGCCTGGCTGTTGGATTCTGAAAGAATTTGGATCCCCACTCAGCCATGGAAACCCACTGGGTAACCTTGCACAAGTCCCACTCTCTCAGCCTTAGAAGAGAAAATGCCAAACCTATGAATCTTATAAAGAGGGTTATAATAGGTTGCCATAGTCAAATGCTAACTTGGTGCCCCATAATGACGTGAAGCTTTGGTTCGTATACTGGGTTTTGCAGCAATGATGTTCTTTTCTTTTGGTGCAGATGGAATTTGATGAGAAGGAGCTCCGACGAGAGATCAGCTACGCCATTAAGAACATCCATGGTATCAGGCACGTATCAATGCAATAGAGGCAGCACCTCTACTCCATTTCTTTCACAGTCTCTCTAGAAAATCCAGACCTTGGTCCAGAAGACTGCAAAGGTATGGTAGGTCAGCAAATGATCAGGAAGAACTGTGTAGGCCATGGGCTTTGGTAGTAGATTCCATTGGTCTTTGCCATAGGGTTGCTTGCTGTTTCTTGGAGGTAAAGCTTCCTTTCCATTTCCAATGGAAGGGAAGATCTCATTCATAAGAGAAAGTAAGATGGGTGGTAACATGCTAACTTCACCCTCACCCCAGCTATTGTTTTATGTTGCTTTCCTGAGTATCAACAAGAGCTCAGTTTCTCAATCTACTGAAAGTTGGGAATCATGCAGCCCTCTAGACATGGATGTGGACTGTGATTCCTCACCATTGGTTATGCTAGCTAAGACTGATGGGAGTTGCAATCCAGCACCTGGAGAGGTGCATGCTTTTCAACCCATATAGTTGCCACTTCTGGTCTAAATCACCATTAGCTTCCATAACTAAATGGTTGTCATTGCAGCCAAGCACACCTGAAGGGTACCAGATGTTTAAAAAATCTTATCTAACCTGTATTTCCATTAGATGCAGTGTCCTCCTTACATCCACTGGATTCCGCATCAGCTTTTCCTTGTTAGAAGTAATTCAGTGGTCTAAGTAGATATTGTGAGGGATGAAAGACTTGTCAGTCACACTCCGAGTCTCTTTTTCGTCCCGCACTGCCCTTATTTATATGTTTATTAGATTATTATTCAAGTTTTCTCCTTGGATAGGGATGTAAAGTTGCTTCCAACATAAGGAGTTCTAATAAAAACACAATAAATTACCATGAAAACACAAGTTGAGTTATACAGCTAAGAAAACAAATTCCTTTACAGCAGTTCAGAATTGTGAAGTAATGACATTTTGGAACATGGTCAACTCCCATATTCATTTGGGGGAACTGATGTTGTAGGTCTTGGAGAGCTCTTGTTGATCACTTCTTTTCTTTGTTGTGTCTTCAAGTGCTACCCAACAGATGGCCAAGCTGTTTTTTGGTATTTAATGACCATCAACTGCCCTGAATTTTTTTTTTAAATGTAATGCTGTATGACCTTCTCCTTGCCCTATCTCCCTCCCGCCTTCTTCTTGTCCCCCTTGCCAACTTTGTCTCGGGTGTTTAGAACCGGTCTCTTCACGCCGGACATGGCCTTTGAGACCATTGTGAAAAAGCAGGTGAAGAAGATTAAAGAGCCTTGCCTGAAATGCGTGGACATGGTCATTATGGAGTTAATCAATACCGTTAGACAGTGCACCAAGAAGGTAACCCGGGAAGGGAAGCATGGAGTGCCCCCCATGCACGCTCATGCCCACCTGCCCCTTGGCTGAAGCACAGCATTTGTGATTTGGGTGACAGCCCTTGCCTGGCGATGATGTTTTGGTTGTTGTTTTCTCTAACCACCCTCCCTAACAGCATGACTAGACTTGAGTGAACCCAGACTGGAATTCCCAAGCCAATTGGAAAGAGGTGGGGAAAGCGCAAAGGGTATAGTCAACTCTTGACTTTCCTTTAAAGCCATGCGTTCCTCATAAAAGTGTATGCATATGTACCTGTGGGCAGAAAACCCCACCATCCCACTTCTTGCATTGTGAGCAACAGTTGCATTATCCTGGCTCTTGTACAAGTGGATTATTTTTTTCTTTAAACATCAGTGCAAACATAGAAGATGGCAGTTCCCTCTCTTCAGCAAGACCCTATTAGATTTTTGTGTTAACTTCAGGGCTGTGTTTTCCTGGAGAGAGTTGAGATCTTCAGCCATTCAAAATGGAAGATGTATAGGAAACCAAATTCATAGGATGAAGGGCAAGTGGTGGAAATAGGCAGCAGGTGATACAATCATTTTATGTCTGACTATGGCTATGGGGTTGGTTTTCCAATCCCCAGCCCACTCTCCACTGGTTTTGGCTGTTAAGGTGGGTAGATAAAATGCCAACCTCTGAAATTTAAATCTGAAATGTAAAAAAAAAAAAAATCATACAAAGATGTAAGGTGAACTTACATTTGTGTATACCACTAATAGGATGCCAGCCAATGAGTTTTTATGGATGTTTACTCACTTGTAGTATGTGAACATTGCATGAGTTACAGTAGCCTCCCCCAACGTGGCGCCCTTCATTATGACTTATGAGAACTTAAATTTGAGGAGAGATACCTACTACTCTCTGTCATGGCCTGCTCCTTCAGGTAGGAGGACCCCAGGTATTGGCATATATGTGTGTACATCTATATCTATATATATTTAAGGCACTTGACTCTCTTAAGCATGGGCACTTGGAACCCTTGGCATGTTGGACGAGCTGCTGGCCATTCGGGAGCAGGTAACCGGGCAGGCTGAAAGATTGTTCTGGAACATTTTTCGTGACTGACTCAGGTCAAATGAAAGATGACACTTGGAGTTGCTGGCGGGCAGACTGACTGACTGGATTTCATCCTGGAGCCTGGGTTTGGGGTGGGGGCACCTACAAAATGGTTATTTAGGTTCCTCAAGAATCTAGAATGCTGGGAGGATCTTCCTTTTTCTACCCTACTGTCCTTTTTGGGGGGTCGGTTGGTGGGGGGTTGTCTGTGGCTGTGGGGAGCACCCAGAAATTTGCCATTCCTGCCCGATAGCTGGCAGGCACATGCCCTTGGGCTGCCAAGTACACAGTATCATCTGAGTAACTGGATGGGAAGGGCCAACTTTTCATGTCCCCTGTCTGCCCACTTCCTCTGCTAGTTTCCCCATTGGTCAGTCACCATTCTTTACTCTTCGACAAAACCCCTTTTCTCTGTGTGTATTGATTTGTTGACTTCCTTACTTTGCCCTTCACATTCTTTCCCCCTCTTTATTTTCTTTCTTCCCTCTACCCTTCCCGGAGTAGCAAGTCTGTACCTATAGTGGAAACCCTACCTGGAACTGACATGAAGGATGGTCTCCTCCTTTCCCAGTGGAGGCAGAGTCCAAGGCTTGGTAGCAGACTATCAACTGGGGTGGGAATCCTGTGCCTCTATAGACATTATTGGACTGTGAGTTGCAGCGTTCCTCACCATTAGGTATCCCGCTAGGAGTTGCAGTCTGGCTGTGTCTGGAAGGTGGCACGGTTACCATCCCTAGATTAGAGGAAGGAAGGAAGGGTTTATTTGCTTTGTTCTAAACCAGGGGTGAGAATCATGTTGTCCCCCAAATGTTGTTGAGTTCATGTTCTCAGTGTTCCTTGCCTTGGCTATTCTGGCAAGGGTTGATGGGTGTTGCAGTCCAACAACATCTGGAGGGCTGCATTTTCCCCACCTCTGTTCTAGAGAATAGGAGGAAGACAAGAATGGAAAAGATAGAAAGAAAGATAGAAAGAAAGAAAACATAAATAGAGATTCTGGAGTGCAAAAACAATAGGCATTGCAGGTTTGAATGCAAGCTGACATCTGAAAAGGAAGAAATTATGAGACATAAGAGGAGATGGAGACCAAATACTCAGAGCAGAGGGATGAATGTTGGTATATGCCAGTAGGCAGATGTTTTCAATGTAAGAAACTTGTGATACAAGGACTTATCAATTCACCAGGCTCAGGTTCATACCGAGATTGTTGGTACTGTGCTGCAACTCTCGCTCTGTGCTGTATTGTTCTATGACTAGAACCTGCTTGATCTTCTGTTTACTTTGAGCTTTTTGGTGAGTTAATTCCCCAGCCTCATTGTTCATTGGAACAGCAGAATTTATCAGTATGGTTGTCTGGTATTGTATGGGTGCGGTTGGTTGCAGGTATCTTTGTGAATACTGCTGGCTGTGAAAGATACAGCTCAGTGAATACAAGCCCATCTCTCTCTGTCAACTCTGACCAAGAGAACCTTATTAGATACCGTGTTTCAAGCTGATCTTTTGGCTTTCAGACTGTGTGTGTGAGAGGGGGAGAGAAACGGATATGGGCAGGTACGTACAAAAGCCTGAAAGGGAAGTTTTTCATTTTCACAATGCAACAATGCTACCCAAGGATGGTCCTCAAGACAGCGCATGGCACCCTTCACTCATTCAAGCCCAGGTGCATCTCCAAAATCAGTGAAGTTACTTTGGCACATGAGGACATAAAATCTCACAAGCAGCCCACACCATTCCTGGCATAAAAATACAAAAAAAATGACTATGTAAAGAACTTTGAAATTTACTCTTCTTTCATAAACACCCAAAATCTGCTGCCTGCTGTGGCTGCCTCACTCTGGCCAGTTGATGCTGTGGCTCTCAAAATGCAAAGAAGGGAATAATAATAATAATAATAATAATAATAATAATAATAATAATAATTTTTATTTATATTTCCCGCCTCTCCCTATGGGAATTCATTGCTCCTCTTGGAACCAAATCATCTCCTTAACTACAGTATGTAAAGAGAGATCTTGTAGCACCTTTGAGACTTACTGAAAGCAAGAAGTTGGCAGCATGAGCTTTCCTAGACTTCAGTCTACTTCCACAGATGCTTTCCTTAACTTCAGTTCAGTTTGACAGGCAGGCCCTATTAAGTTGTCAAAATGGGGTGTGAACATATCTGCAAAGGCATCAAATCAGCCCTAAAATTTCAGGGTTTTGGCGATTCAGTGTTGTTGCTGTTTTAAAGACTATTGGGCCATTTGAAGCTTGGGCAATATAGAGAAACTGTCACCATTTGATTCACTGTTACTACAACTGTAAAGGGGGGAAAATGCCAAAGAAGGGAGAAGCTGAGCTTTCTGTCTGTCAGGGGGAAAACAGCAATAATAGAGCAAGTTCAGGTTTTAAGGTATGTCTGTATACACTTTCTATGTGCTTAATGCCTAGTGAACCATGATAGCAAAGAGACTAGCAAGATCTTTGATGCAGGGGTGCTATAGTTCCCTAACCATTTCTGTATCTAGAGGAAGAAAGCCAAACAAGAAGGTAATATACACAGCGACTTAATGTTGAATGTATGCCTGTTGAAGAATATAGCTTTATTTATTTAAATATTTATGGTATACTCTGTCCTCTGTGTAAAGCTCTCAGGGCAGCACAGAAAAAGATCACCATGATCAGTTTAAAACAATGTAAACGTATGGATCTGTGTAAAAGCAGTTAGGCTTTTGTAACCAACATTTACAAAAGAAAAAGATGATAGCATACAGCACGCACGTGTTCTGTGACAAGATAAAGTGGGAAATGCACACACGACCCTTTCCAAGAGAAAAACTATTGTTAGACCCCAGAAACAAGTGTGAAGGTTTTTCTCCCTGGTCTTTGTGTTGCCGATATTTTTTTCCACTGTTGCATTTCCAAAGATCCTTGAGATGCAGGTGTGTTGTGACCATCCATCTCTTTTAGAAGCTCACCAAGGAAGCAAGTATAACCCTAAGGGAGGAAAGGAGATAAGAGAACTGCAAGAAGAGTTGAAGCTTTAAGTTTAAGATAAGGATTTATCTTTTCAGCCGGCATGGCCTGCTAGGGAGAGACTGGGATGGCTGAGGAAGAGGGAAGGGATCCCTGCGTGTATCCATCAGTTCATTTTGTTGATCACACCCTGCCTTGCAGTTTTTGCTTTTTCTCTTTTCTTCATCCTGCAAAATTCACCTGATGCTTGGCAGCACATAGGGTCCTTTAGTGATGCTCTCCTGGGTTAGATTTGCCTGTGGGCTGGACCGAAAGTCTCACTTCTCATTTTTGCCTTGTGTTTTTCTCTTCTCTCTGTTCCCTTTCACTCTCTCTTCTTTCTCTCTCTCTCTCTCTCTTTCTGTCCCTGCTCTGTCTGATCCTCCTCTGTCTGCTTCACACTCCTTTCTTCCTTGTCGCTTCTTTCCCTCCCTGCTCCTTTTGCCATGCAGAACGGGTCTCTTCACACCTGACCTCGCTTTTGAAGCCATAGTGAAAAAGCAGGTGCAGAAACTGAAGGAGCCCTGTCTGAAGTGTGTGGACATGGTAGTGAGTGAGCTCACATCCACCATCAGAAAGTGTAGCAACAAGGTAAAGAAACCCAACGTCCCAAACAAGAGAGAGACCTTTAAGAAAATAAATGCCACGTTACGCGCACGCATGCGCACAAACATGCACACAGACCTGCTGCCCTTTTCCTTACACACAGAAAGCAGAAGATGGGTTTGGTGGGAGCTAGAAAGAGGATAGGTATGATGTAGAGAGGTCTTGTAGCACCTTTGAGACTAAAACTGAAATAAAGAAGTTGGCAGCATGAGCTTTCCTAGGCTTCAGTCTACTTCCTCAGATGCATATAGAAAGAGGATAATTAGGGACAAGTGTTAAGATTCTGGTCTTCATTTATCAGTAAGGATAGCATGCTTAGGAGGGCCCATGTATAATAGGGTTTGAGCGAAGGAACTGAGGATTCAAGGAGTAGGAAAGAGGTGTTAGTTGACAAGCCATTGGTGGGTACCATCTTGTTTCGTATCCATCCTTTGTGTTTAGAGTAGGGATTGTACCACCTTTATCTATGTACTGTACTGTTGCCTTAACAGCAGCCCCTGATCTAGTATGTCTAGTTCAATATTTGATATTTGAGATACAGTGATAAATTTTGAAGCTCAGGAGCTCATCACATAGCCACAGCTTCCAGAAGAGTCCAGAAATACAGGCAGCTCTGCTTATTTTGTGTCAACAAACCACTCCTAGCAGTTTTAACCACTACCTCCAGGAAATCTTTCAGAAACTTAATGGTGGAGGGTCTTAACTGTCCGGTCAAATCCAAGCCATAGCACTGGCAGAATCCTCGAACAAGACTTTCACAAAGCCAATGAACCTCTCTTCTCCTTTTCTTTCCTTAACCTTTTCTTGATAAGGAACTCTGAGATTTCTTTACCCTCGCTTTCTTATTTTAGAATAAAGAAAGAGAGCACTGCCTGATGCCTGGTCAAGGTCTTTTAGAGGCTAAGCAAAACCCTGCAATGCAGAAGACCTGGTCCTAGGCTGGGATTAGGATTGAGAAGGGAAATCTGCTCAGAGGAGTTGAAGCCGGGTTTCAGTAGATGGCAGCCTTCCCTCTGAATCGGGAACAAACGCAACCCAAAACTCCTTGGTACATGAGCTACCTTTTAGGCGAACATAAACCTGGGCTTTTCTGCTCAATTCCTCTGGGATTTGAAGAAAAGCCCTAAACTGGGCATCTCAAGGCCTCCATGTTAGAGCTACACTTCTCTGTGTATGACTTCCTAAACTCTCTGCATCTGAACAGTGATTTTTTTCCTCTCCCAAATTATTTCAGTGACTTCATTTCGGTCACAGGCAAAGCAAGCCCTGTGCTGTAAAACCACATCCTAGCACACCCATAAAAGATCATTACCAATCGCTATTAATTACTCATGAAATGAATCCATCTAGGTTTTTGGTGTTGCTTTTTAGTGACTGTGTGGGTGCGGATGGATGCGTGTACGTATATGAGAAACTGAGATGAGAAACTGAGCCGGTGCTGAAGAGAGCATTTAAAATCTACACGCAGGGTTATCGAAAGAGGCAAGAAATGGAGTGTTAAAAACCAGCCTTTCCTTTTGGCGCCTGGCAGACCTCACTCCAATTTTCATTTTGTCCCCATTTAAGTGCTGAGACTTTTCACAGCCCAGTGGCACAATTGCTGCTTTTCCTTTCCCTCTTGTGTGCTTATCACTTTAAAATATATATATATATATAAAGCTCTCATCCTATGCTTTTTGGCAGGAGACTGGAAGATAGAAATTGTGTGGATGCAGCTTTGTCTAGCAGAGAGATACAACATGGGGAAGCCATGGGTGGTCTATAGTTTTCTGTGGACTTTTTGGGCTATGTGGTCATGTTTGGGAAGAGTTTATAGAACACGGCCACATAGCCGAAAAAACCCACCCAAAAATATGGATGCTGGCCATGAAAGCTTTCGACTTCACATGGTTGATCTTTTTAGCTTAGTGTTGTCAAAACGGACTGGAAGCCATTTTCTAGGGTTTCAAGGAGGCATTTTTCTTAGCCCTATCTAGGAATGTCAGGGATTGAACCAGGACTTTAAGAATCGCTGAGATAGAGCCTTCTCTGCTTTGGGCATGATTCAGGCTACTGTTAGAGGCATAAGAGCACAGCCTCGAACCAAGGAAAAGGAAACCAATTTACTATTGGAAACTAGGAACTACTAGTTCCATGCCAATATTGATTTCAGTATATTGCATTAGCGTTTAGCCTGACAGATAATATAAAGGTGGAACTTCTGTCTTTATAACCTGCCCACGTGAAACATGCATGTGTGTTCTTTCAGATCCCCATAGATGGTAGAATAAGGATATTTCCCTGCAGATAAGAATTCTGCATCCCTATGCCATAATATTCTTTCAGTCCCCAAATGTCTAGCATTGCAACAACTGAAAACTTCAGTTGAGCGTTTAGAAATACAGTTGAGGCATCTAAAGAGAAAGACCAGGTAAAGTTAGCAAGGATTTGCAACGTACACCAAATACAGAAGAGTTCTGGGTTTGATCAGTTTTCAATGTCTCTCCCTCTCTCTGTGCAATATTAAAAGTTTAGATGGGCAGGATTCTTGATGAGGACAATGCCTTCATTTTGACCACTCTGCATAACTGCAACAGACATTTTAAAACATCTTTGCATATCGTAGTGTCGTAAGGGAACAAAGAATGGGTTCTTGAATGGATCAGACCAGAGCTCTCCTCAGAAGCTAAGATGATCAAGTTGAGACTATTGTACTTTGGTCGCATAATGAGAAGGAATGGATCACTAGGAAAAACAATAATGTAGGAAAGGTATAGGGTAGAGGAAAGAGAGGAAGACCACAAACCAGATGGATAGACTCGATCTAGGGGTTATTATGGGGAAGGGCTTGCAGGGTCTGGGCAAGACTGCATTGGAAGATAGGGATTCTTCTTGGAGATGTCTCATCCACAGGGTCACCATGAGTCTGAACCGAGGGAACAACATGATTTAGGACTGGTGGAAGGCAGGCATCAGGAGTGCGGAGGAAAATGTGGAGGTTGTGGTAGGCGAGAAGAAACAGAGGCTGGTTGGAAGAGTTTTGTCAACTCTGACCTGTTGTGGAGTGAGCTCTGGAGTGCAAAACCCTGTCCTGAAATTAGGGACATCAACCACAGTTGGCACATTGGGGAAGAAAGAACATGTGGGTTTGAAAGGGGAATAAAATACAGCCAGGAGAGGGAAATGTGGTCATATAGCCGATGTCCCAATGCCTTCTGAATTTGCTATGATAACCCATTTCCAAGCCAAGCTCCCCTTTCTTGAGGTTCTCCTGCTCTCCCATTCAGAGCATTGGCATTTCTGGGTGCTGCTGGTGCTACCGGCTTCCCTGCCAGCCTCCTCCTTCCCTTTGCATCCTGGTGCATGATATTTCGGGTGGATGTGATGTTCGTGTCAGTGATTTGCTATTTGCTCAGCTCCATTTTCCCTTGTGCATGTCCCGAGTATGATATATTGCAATCCCCGCATGAATTCTGGCAAATACGATTGACACTTTTCTTTTTCTTTTTCCCCCATTTGGCGTGTGTAAACTTTTCTCGTCATTTTAATTGATCGAGATTTTTTGAATAAATTTGAGAACATTTCGCAGCTTGGAGTGCTTTCTTTTGTGTCACTCAAGACAGTTCTTATTTTGTATTCTCTCAGCAAGCAAAGCTGGGAAAGATTTTCCAATTTCCTGTGCAGTTTCTCTCCTGCCCTCCCAGTTTCTTTGACAGGATTCCTTCTGTCTTCACCAGCAAAGGAACGCTGCTGTTTTACTCTCTTCGAACTTTAAAGCTTAATGTAACAGCTAAAAATCCTAGAGAAGTACTCAGACGTTTCAGTCCAGCTAATGCAGAGTGTAGAAAATTCATATTTCCTTTTAGGACGCCTTCTGTCACATTTACTGTATATACTCATGTATAAGTCTACATATTTTAGGCAAAAAATTGACCCTAAAATCCAGAGTGGACTTATTTATAGGTCAATGTAAATACTGTACTTTAACTCTTATTTAAAAAGTAACCATCCCTGGTGAAAGGCAAGAATATAGTCCGTCCTGAAAGCATAGACCTTCCTCTACTCTCTCACCTATCCAGCCTTTATGCCTTCAAGAATTTTGTAAGTTCTTTGGCATTATTTTCCTTTGATTCATCCTTGAGATTCTTTGTTACCTGCCCCTACTTTTTACTCTCGACCTATCCATGGGTCAAATCAAAAACCATAATTTTGGCCCCAAAACCTGCCCTCGACTACATGAGTTCGACATATAGTGAAGTATATACGGTAGCATCCCATTAGTGTCATTTGTGGAATGACCAAATTCACAGTGGAAGGCTGCTGTTATTGTCATGCGCCTTCAAGGCAACTTTGATTTATAGTGACTCGATCAAAGAGCTTTCTTGGCCCGGTTTGTTGTTCAGAGGAGGTTTGCCATTGCCTTTCTCTGAGGCTATGACATAACCCATGATCACCTGGTGGCTTTCCATCGTGGAGTAGGGATTTAAACCATGCTTCCCAGATTCCTACTACTGTGTGTATGTTATCTGAAGGAGAGGTGGTTTGGACTAGTCAGCTTTGTGCAAAGTAGAGCTTTCATCGGTTTCCTCATCCGCCTGTACAACCTCTATTTCAAACATCCCCCAGATCTGAGCAAATCTGGATCGATAGGCAAGATGTTTTATTTGTGTAGGAGAATTTTGTTTCCTGAAGCCTTCTTGTGATGGTCAACTGAGACCCAGACAAGCTTAAGATGCTTGGTTCACTAAGAGAGAAACTCACCCCTCCTTGGCTGGAAGTTGGGAAATCTCTCCGTAGCTTTCCTTCTCTTGTTTCTTTCTGCCATCTTGTCCCCATCCATCCCAATCTTCATGTGAAGTGTGTGGGGTGGCGGTGGTGCCCTCCTTTCCCCCATCCTTGGGCCATTTTCCCCTATATGCACATGTCTTTTTCCCCCTTCTCTTCTTCTGCAGCTCAGCCAGTATCCTCACCTGCGGGAGGAAATGGAGAGAATTGTTACAACTCACATCCGTGAGCGTGAAGGCAGGACCAAGGACCAGGTACCTATGCAGAGATTTCACTTTAGCAAGTACACTTCGGTACCTCTGTGTGTGTAGCTCAGCTGTGGGAAACCTTTGGCTTTCCAGATTTTTTAAATAATAATATAATAATAATATTTATTTTTATCTTTCCTCTCTGCATAATGTAACTGGGGCGGCTTACAACATTAAAATATACATTTCATACCCCACCATCCCACCTACCCCTTAAAATGCTATTAAACAATAACAATTTAAAAACGCACTTAAAATAATAATACAAATAGACAAATAAACAATAACTGCAGCAGAATCATTTTTCACTTGCAACTCCCATAATCTCTTCTCCTTGGCCATACTTGCTTGGAGCTTTAGCCCAGAATGCAAAACCAATCTATCTTACATCTCTTCTACACAACAACAATAATAATAATAATAATAATAATAGTAATAATAATAATTTTTATTTATATCCCGCCCCTCTGCTAGGCAATCGGTACACTGAGGTCACTTTAACTGCCAGGGTTGCATCTTACAGGATGCTGGGATTGGCAGTGTATATTCTGGGTCTCACCCAACCTAGATCTAGCAATATGGTTAATTCATTCTTCTCTGGAGTGGCACACTTAAAAAATGGCGAGACTACAATGCCTGTTCTTCCCACCTAGTATGGAATTATTGGAGCGAAAGTCCAACAGATCTATGGGCCACCAGTTGGAACTTCTGGTGTCCCCATAGTTTCATCAAATTGCAGAAATTTGTTGCAGCTGTATCTTCTCTCCCACAGGTTATGCTCCTGATAGATATTGAACTGGCCTACATGAACACAAACCATGAAGATTTTATTGGATTTGCCAAGTAAGTATCAGAAGGGGATTTAAATTTAAACAGTAGTCGCATAGCTATCATGGGAAATTACCAAAGCAGCACAATATTAAAAACTATTCATGTTGAACCTTTTCTTCAATTTTCATATATATATATATATATATATATATATATATATATATATTGATTACCAGAAAGTGCCAGTTAGTCATTTTTTGGGGGTCACACTGGGCACTTTGAACAAGGAGGGATTCTGTCCAAATGGGAACATGAAAGGAAGGCAGGAAAATCTGCCTTCCCATTAGCAGTCCCAGAGAAAGCCAAGGCTGAAGAAGTTCTACATGTCTTGTCTTGTTTTTTCCTATAGTGCTCAGCAGAGGAGCAGCCAAATGAGCAAGAAGAAGACAGCTGGCAACCAGGTAGGCATTGTTCACTGAAGCTAGGAGCTACATTTTAATGGTATGAGGTGGGCATCCTCTTTGCTTTGCAGGATGTGGATGGAGAAGTTGCCAACAGAACAGTGAAGATGCAAGAAAAGTGAACGCCAACTCACTGATAGACAATATTCAGTTCTATGGAAGAAGGGAATTCCATCAGATTAATCCTTATTAAGCCATTAATGGTCAGTTAATTAATTATTAAAATGAATGAGCACCAGGTGCCATCACCTGGCCTGGCAATATTTTTTGAATTCATAAATACATTATTTAATCAATACACCACACTTATATCATATCCTAACACTTAAATCTATAAGGTACTTCTCACTTTCTATTACCACTCAATCTTTTAATTTAATCGAGAGTTCTCTAAATCAATCTAGTCCTAAAACAAAACATAAACCTTGCTCTTGTCACCAATAATCTATCATTAATTTCCAATCTTTTTTGAAGGAGTCTATATATTTTTTTCTTAATCAGGCATGTTAATCTATCAGATTCCATAAGATCATATATTTTCATAAACCAATCTCCGATTGTGGGGGTTTCCTTAAGTTTCCATTTTGATGCATAAATTATTCTAGCCGCCATTATCAAATAAAAAATCAATTTACCCTCTTCTTTCTCTCACTTTTCATCTGTTATTATCCCCAACAGATACATCATTTTTTGAATTAACCATTGACTGAGTGCCTTACAGGGTGAATTCTGTCCAGGCCCTTTATAAATTAAGTTTAAAAACAACACTTTTCTCAGAACACTATAGCCTAATGTTAGTATTATATCTGGTTCTGCATAATATAAGGAATGAGTAGTAGTAGTAGTAGTTTGTAATAGAATAGAAGTTGTACTAGGAACAGCCATGGTAGTAATTGTAGAAGAAAACATTTTTGTTAGTCCTACAATTTCTAGACACCATATAGGTTTTAATAAATAGATAGGCTCACAATGTAAAGCAAAGTTGGAGAAAATGTGGCACTCCAGATGTTGTTAGACTGTAATTCCCAGCAGTCCTAGCCAACGCAGTAAGTACTAAAGGATGTTAAGAACTGCAATTCAATTAATTCTGAAGGCTCACTTGCTTACCTTAAGAATGAATGGGTTACAAGCCATCTCAGTGCTGGCATCAGCTGCGTGTCGCTCTGAGAAGACTGTTTTAAAATCTAAAAAGTCTCATTGATAAATTACATTTTCAGGCAAGCACTTCCCACAGCCCCAATTCAATCACAGGACAAGAAACAAACATTAGCGTGTATTTATACCATCTTTCAAAACCTTTGCCATAGTAACCTACCTGCTTCTAGTTTTGCAAGCAGGGAGATGGGTTTTCTAACTGAAGGCAATCTGACCAAATTACAAAAATTCTGAAAATTCTTTGCTTTAAAACCGTGACAGTTGAATCGGAATAAAACCGCTAAAAATGTGTCCCGTAGAGATACGTTACGTCTAGACAGATTATTCTACCGGTGCCCAATCTAGCACTAGTAGTAGTAGTAAAAGTTTATTCGGTCATTGCCCAGCAATCAGTAAGTTACAAAACTACAATTACAATTACAGTAGCAATAAAGATAAAAATAAATAAAGATAAAATCAACAGCTCTCAATACAATTTTAAATCAACGACACTGAGATTCAGGGAAGAGGGAATTCAGGCGTGCTTGTCTTCCCGATTTCTAAATTGGAGCAATTAGAATTAACTGTCCATGTCTGTAGGATATATTAACCAGTGGTCCTTTGGGCCATCCATTGTAATTTCCGTATGTCTATATTTAATTCTCCTGTAACGCCTATCTGCTTAGTTGTTTTCCAACCCGTTGTTTAATTGTTGGAATAATCAAATCAAATCTACCAGTATGAAGATACAACTTCACTGGCCGACTCTTCATCGTGGCAATTGGATCTCTAGGAAGGACATGGTGGAAACTGCCCACTTATTAAGATGGTCCAGGATAGGAACGGCGCCTATCCGTTCAATATGTTCATGGTTCACTTTTGGGTTTGCTTGTAAACAACCCCCCATGCTTATTTCTTCCTCCCCCCCCTTTCTTTTTTATCCTTTCACCCTAAGCAAATTTTGTTTTGTGATGTGGTCTTTATGATCGTGGTTGGTTTTTGGTTTTGTTTTGGTAACTAAAGTGCTAATTTAGCAAACAATTATGGTTATAAATGTTTGGTTTTGTTATTACCTATATATCTATATTTTCCTTTCTCGCTCTTTTTTGGAGCCTTCTACCTTCTTCCTACGCCCGCTTTTTTGAGTAATTTATCTCTCCTTTCTTTGCTCCTGTCTCCTCTGCTGCTGCTGTTGTTGCTATGGTCCTCTTTTTGCAGGATGAGATCCTGGTGAGTAAAATAAAAGGCCAAATCGATGTGCGGGTTCTAACCAATACTAATTGGAGGTGCATCTGGGGAAAACTGGGAGGATCCTTTTAACTGATGCAAAGAGTGCGGGGAAGCAGAAGTTTTAAAAATCCAATTACGACAATCCAGGCAAATAGGAAATGAAGGGAGCAAAAGTTCTGAGATCATCAGCCAGCTGCAGAAAACAAAAAGTGGGTAAAAAGATGATCTGTAGGGAGATCTGGCAATGAGATGTACATTATTATTATTATTATTATTCCCTTTTCCCACATCCCTTGGAAAATGGATGCAAACTGGCCAGCTTTGCAAAGCCATCCCCATAATAACAACACATTGTCAGGTACATGGGCATAAATAAACTTGTGCAATAAATAAACGGCATGTCTTTTTCTTCATTAAAATTTGGTGAGGTTGTGTATGTGAAATAGCACAAATTTATTTATTGACGTGATATGGGGAAGAAGTTCCTTGGGAAGAAGTAGGGTTTCAGATGAATAATTACGGTAGAATATATGATTTCAATATCCCTTTTAGTTAAAGGACTTTACTTCAACCACCATAAGAAATGAGACTCTGAAAACCACTTGGTTTGAAATGATTCCAAGGAGCACAAAGTTCTCTTGTCAAAAATATACTCCAGTTTAGTAGCAATGCCCAACAAAACAAGGAATAATTTTAATTTTAATGTGAGAAAGGACAACCAGTTTGGATACCCAGAAGACACTGAGGTCCAAATCTTTACAAATGTTCCTGTCCTACCCTTGATATGAACCTTAAATGAAACCAGGGCAAACTCATGGACATTAATCCGGATACCTAAAAAAAAAAGACCCAATTATTGAAATGATCAAGATAAGTAGTGATGTTGTGAGCTAATTCTGAATCGGGACACGTGTGTTGGAATTGCACCCAGATACACTCTTTGGGATGATGGTGGTGGAAATAATTTTAATAATAATAATAACTAAGTGACGAACTGCAAAATCTCTTGTAATCACCCAAAAGATCTTGCTGACCTAACATATATAATTCTATTTAAAAGCAGCACCAGACTCCAATAGAGAGTCTGCTAGCTGCAGCAAAAATCTTGATAGCTCCCAAATGGCATTCATCAGTACTTTCTCCCACTGAGGAATGGGAAAATAAATTTTGAAAAATCGCCCAGATACCAAAACTAATGGACATGGTGCAGTTAAGAGAAAGAAGGAAGAAAGAAAGAAAGGGAAGCTCATTGTGTTAATTTGGTTACGTTTTATTCACCTTTTCTGAACAATGGTCTTTTAAATAAGTGGTTTTGGATAACGTTCCCCAGTTTTTGTGACCTCCTTTTCATCGAAGTGTACTTTTTATGTTGCTTTCCCATTCATATGTTCATAATTTGTTTGTTTCTGAACATATTGAAAAAATAACAGTGATGTTTGAATTGGGAGTAATGCTTAATGGGAAGATTAAAAACAGAAGACTGTGATCCTGAAAATCAGCCATCCCTGCAAAGAAGGAAAAAGAAAGGAAAGAAGAAGTAGAAAAGGACAGCGGATGTATTTTAGAATAAAAGGGATGTAATTTTAGAATAAAAGGGCACAAATACTCCATTAATCTCCCAGGATTCCTTTAAAATGCAACCACTTGCGTACTTATAGCCTTACTAACCCAGGAATTCTTCTACAGATACTCTAGAAACCTGTTTTGTTTCAGATTTCAATGGAGATTTTGTACTTTCTAGATTCTGCTCCAGAGATGTTAGCAGAATTCTTATAAGATAGAAGAGCCATGGCAAATTGGTGGCCCTTAGATTAGAACAGAACCAAAAAGAAAGTTGGGACCTTTCCTATCTCCAGGCAGTCCTACCAAATTTTAACCATGGTTGCGGCAAAAGGACTGTGGCACCCTTCACTTCTGGGAAGAAGAATGCGGTTTTGCAAAAGAGTGATTCATTGCCTTAATCCTGAAACTCCCTTTGATGCTTATGGGAAATATTCCTGGGGAACGTGCTTGAGAGTATGATGAAGACTGCAACTCTAAAATGCTTATTGTTAGGCAGTTTTAACTTTATTATAGAACTCGATTGCCTATTGAAGGGATTGATTTATGTAGCCAAAGCTCTTGTGCCTAGTATTCAAAAATAGGAGTCTTTAAGAATACAGAAGTCTCTGCCTTGGAGTCTTTCACAATGCAAATAGGAGGAGGAATAAATAGATGAAATAGTCTTTTTTCCTCCAAAAAAATGGCCCACCAGTTGTTTAACAGTTTTGTAAGCTTTCGTACTTGGTCTCCTTCATGGAATGTAGATGTTTTGCACTAACTTTTTTTAAAATGTAGTTTATTACAGGTTGATTTCCCCCCCCCCCCCTTGGGATAGTGACTAACTGTGCACACAAACCATATTCCGCTTTCTTATTTGCTGTCTCACAACCATAGCCATCTTAAATCCAGGAGATGAATTCCAGATGCACCTTTGTTTCCAGTCACTCATTGTTCTTTAAAACAAAAATAACCTCTTTATTTGTTTGTCTGTCTGTCTGTATTTCTCTTTTTTCTTTCTGTTTGTTTGATTCAGTCTTTGCTACACAGCGGTGTCTAAACAAGGTTGTGTGCGTTCTGCATTTTTAACAAAGCAAAATAACCTGCAGCCTGTATGAAATATGCAGGATAAGCAGATCTCTAGATCTTTGTACAATTTATTCTGCCGAGAGATAAGGGCTGAGTCATAGGGACTGTGGATGGTAGCCCCAAAGCCAGCGTTAACAGCATAAGAAACATGGCTCTGGTTTTTCTGAGATTTCACTTAGCAGTTGCCAACATCTTTTTTAAAAGTTCATTTTGGTCGTCGTAAGAACTGAAAACTTGCTTTAACAAAATGGATGCTGAAAAGCTCCGAGAGCTGACTCGCGTCCGCCATCAGAGTCTGTCCTTTTTCTGCAGATTTTAGGATATACTCAACCTTGTTTATCCACACTACGGAGTGTTTTGGAGACCCGTGGATCCCACAATGTTTTTCATCTTGCGATCCAGCAAAACTTCCCATTTGTAACCATGCTGAATAATGTTGTTTTTCTTTTGGCTCGCTTTTCCTCTGCTGCTTGCTGTTGTTTGATTTCTCACAGGTGGCAAGAGAATCAAAGGTTTAGAGGCTCTTCATTGCAGTCTGTACCCCTTTCCCCAAGGGTTTTTCACCATTTGATCTTGGGAAAGTGTATATGCGCCAAGGTAGACGGGTTCTTGCATGGTCTTTAGTGTGAACTGCCTAGTTTTTCTCTTGGATTTCAAGCGGGTCTCGGTGGGCTGGCTTAGGTTCCTCTTCCATGGAGAATGAATGGTCAAGCATCTCTTGGTTCTTCTGCTATATTTGTGTGTGGTTTCTCTGTCCATCCACTGAGCCATATGCCAATGTGGATAACTCTGATAATGTATTTATTTTTTAAACGTAGGTGATCCGCAAAGGGTGGCTCACCATCAACAATATCGGCATCATGAAAGGGGGCTCCAAAGAGTACTGGTTTGTTCTAACGGCGGAGAATCTCTCCTGGTACAAAGATGATGAGGTAAGGACTTTGAACTGGTGTTTTGTATTGAACTTCACTACTTCACCCTTCACCGTCAGATCAACTAACAATTTCTAGCAGGTTTCTTCGGTGCTGAAAGCAGATTGCAAAGCCAACGGTTCTTAATTCCCCCTTCGAGATTAAGACACCCCCAAATACTTTGCGTTACAAGAGGTATAGCTCAGAATTCAACGATATAGCCGTGTTAGTCTATAGAAACAGTATGTAGAGAGATCTCGTAGCTGAAATAAAGAGGTTGACAGCATGAGCTTTCCTAGACTTCAGTCTACTTCCTCAGATGCGTCTGTGTAGACCGAAGTAGGCTGAAGTCTAGGAAAGCTCACGCTGCCAACGCCTTTCTTTCAGTGAGTCTCAAAAGTCTCTCTTACATACAAGAGGTATAGGTGCCTAACACTCTGCCAGACTGCTGGACATTCTCACTGTTGAAGATTTGCAAATATTCTTAAATAAATAATAAATAAAAAATGATAAAACTTTTATTTGTATCCCGCTTTTCTACTATAATAGCAATCAAAGCGGCTTACATGTTAAAACAAACCAATACAATATATAATAACAATACTTGATAATATATCTTAATGACCACCCCCTTAAAAAAGAATTAAACTTAGCACATTTTTGCTTCTTTACCCCAGTGTGCATTGTTTTAATACTGTATTCATTGACCTTCGATTTCTGAAGTTTTTGTCGATCTGGGGGGTGCTTCTGTTCCTTTGAGAGAGGCTCAGAGGGAGCATCTCTGTCTGGAAAAGCATTGCATAAATGTAAGCGATGCAGAAACAGACAGAGGTTGAAACCTGGTTGATGCGCTCATGCTCACAAAAGCGTTCTGAATGTTTAAGAGAGGAACACAGGATTGTTCTTAATGAGCCAGAATGGCTCCTTTTTCATGGTAAATTCCCTAACCAGAGCCGGACTAATAAATCATATTGGTATTTGTAGAAAATAAATCAGATTGTAACAAGGATTTCCTCTCTCCGGCCTTCATTCAGGATGAGGAGTCAGATGATGGATTTCTTTTACTAGAAAGGCTTCATTTTGTGGGAGCAGAAGTTGGAATAACAGCTTTTGAAATAGGTTACTTGGTTTGCCTGTGTCTGCCTCATCTGTTTGCCTCATTTTTAAGAACCAGAAAGAATAACATTATCAGATCATTGAAAGACACAGCCATGTTAGCTTGTCTTCAGCTTAAAAATACATATATATAAAATATGATCTTTGAGACCAAGGGAAAAATAATGTTATATTGTGGACTCTAGTCCATTTGCAGTAGATGAAATGGATTGAAGTCCCCAAAAGAAAAATATTTTTCTCAGTCTCAAAGGCGCTACAGGATTCCTTTATGTCTTTTTATCAAATCATGAAAGGTTCTGAGGATGGCTGAAAGGATGGCTACAGTGATGACTGTAGGAAGAAATGTTGGGAGCCTAGAAAATATAGAAATTGGGTAGTGTTGACAGTTTTAGGAGATTTAAAAGTGTGTCAGAAAGCAGCAGGAGCATCTGTTCGCTTTATCCATAAGGACAGAACATGAAGCAGAGGGCTGAAACGATAGGAAGGCAGAACAAAGGCTGCTCTCCATTTCCCCGCATCGTCCACCTTAGATCATATTGAGGAGGGAGCAAGCTTGTTTTCTGCTGTCCTAGAGAACAGAACCCAGAACAACGGATGCAAGCTGCAGGGAAAGAGATTCCACCTTAATATTAGGATGAACTTCCTGACAGTAAGAGCTGAACACTCCCTCGGAGATTTTGGTGGAGTCTCCTTCTTTGGAGGTCTTTCAACAGAGGCTGGATGGCCATCTGTCACTGGGGATGCTTTGATTTTGAGTTCCTGCATGACAGAATGGGGTTGGACTGGATGGCCCTTGGGGTCTCTTCCAACTCTAGGATTCTGTGATTCCCAATCTGCCTAATGGAAGAGCCTGCCTTGGATCTGGGCACATGAGACTCAACAGACACATTTATTGTGCAGGATCCAAACAGCAATGCAAGGCTTTTAGGTTTGGCATTGCAAGTATCTGGTTTGTCCAGATGATGAGTCAAAGCATGCCCCAAGAGCGTTGTAACCTTTGGAAGACGGTATCATGAGTCCCGGTTTGACAGCCAAAGACAGTTCATAGTTCACATGTAAGAAGAGATGAGGGAGCAACCTGAATGCACTTCATATCTCAGGCTGAATGACTTTTTGGCTACTCTTCAAGCATAGTATATGTCCTTATTAGAATCCCTTTCTTTTGGGAATCCCAGTGACAACATAATGAATCAAGAATGTGGTTCTGTCTATATACTTGACCTGAGGAGTCACATTAATCCTTTGGGAAGAAAAATCAGGGAAGATAGTTAGCATTTGTTGGATTTTGCTTGAACGAAAAGAAAAGGTTCTTGACAGCTTACAATAAGAAGTTTTTAAAAGTTACAGTAAGAAGTTTAAAAGTTAGTTTTTCCATAGCAAGACTTCATTGTTGCTAACTGCCTTCAAGTCGACTTGAAGACTATTTCAGGACAAAAGCTTTAAAGGACGGTTAGCCTAAGTTTGAATTATGAATGCAGCTAGTTCCAAATGACAATAGCAACACAAGAAAGGAATAAGAGGACAATGCTAAAATAGCGTATTTCATCCGAGACGGAAGAAGACAACCATACAGATCATCCAGAAAATTCAGCTGCATACAACCTTCACACATGACGGGGAACGTTTCCCTGCTTCCCTCCGCCCCATTTATTTGGATAGACTTCATGTATGAAATTGGCTAGTTTTCATTCCCGCCTGATGAAAAGAACATTAAGAGGGTGTGGCCTCTCTTTTGGTAACTTGAGTCCTAAGTTTCCAGATGTTTCTTATTTCCAGCCACATGGTTTTATAATAAAAAGTGGTCCCATTTTTGGGAACCATTCCCAAGTTCCATTCATCACATTGGATGGCCTTTATATCTCAGTCTGAAGGGCTGTTGAGGCAGGATCCCTTCCCTTCCCTCCCTTTTTTGCTTTTTGGCTACTCTTCAAGCCTAGCATCTGTCCTTATTAGCATCCCTTCCTTCTGAGAATCCCAGTGACAACATAATAAATCAAGAATGTGGGTCTGTCCATATATATATATATATATATATATATATATATATACACACACACTCCACTTCTCCATTCAGAAAGCCGCTTGGGGCAGTGGCCCTATCAAAAAATATTGTCTAGTGTCACAATCCCAGAGCTTTAATAATAATAATAATAATAATAATAATAATAATAATAATAATATTATATCCCGCCTTTAGCCAAGGCTATCAAGGCGGCTTACAATTTAAAAATTCAATCCCGTATAATACAAAGAACAAAGAACATATCACACACACACCCCTTAAAAATATATTAAATCCATACAACATTAAAATTTAACTTAAACCAAAATTACAAATCTAATACATTTAGACAGGGCACTCCGATTATAAAGGAGTGATCTAATGGTGGGGGAGAGATGGTGGAAAATATCATTCTGGGAACGCCTGCCGGAAGAGATCCGTCTCGATGGCTTTTTTAAAGCCATCTAAGTTGGTTATCAAAAGTCACCTAACTTTTGACAATACAGCGGTTGGGAAAGCTACCTTTTTTTGGGACCAGCGGCCGTGGTCGCTGGGAGATTCTGGAAGCTATGATCTTTATTTATTTTTCTCCCCTTTCCTTTTTTAAATCGCTTTTCCAGGCCTGGCACAAATCACCCTCAGAGTTAGAAGTGCAGACAGGCGAGTATGAAAGACTAAAAAAAACACACACAAGAGTTCAAGTTGGCCGCTACATCTGGATTCCAGAGGTGTCCAGAAAATAAAATACACCCTCCTTTCCCCCCCCCCCCCTTTTGCTGCAGTTGCTCAGAGGTGATGGGAGCAACTGTGGTTGAGCAGCCTAAGCCATTTTAACCAGATCCAGCTGCAAGGATTGGCGCGCGGGGGGGGGGGGGGGGGATAGCAATTCCCTTTTAATCCTGGGGTGAGGGCAGCCCTTGGGGTGAATACCAACTCGAAATCTCTGCTGCTTTCCTTCTTGGAGGGTATATTTTATTTATATGTTTGTGTGCAAGAGCAAGAGAGAGACCCCGCTGCCTAATTCAAACAGCTACCTGCCAGCCACCATCCTTTAAATAAATGCAGGGAGACCCAAAGAGGGCTGAGGGGGCAGGAGCCGGACGACAGAAGAAAGGGGCCTTTGTTTTCGGCCGGGTGGAGGGGAAAGTGGGAATGTGTTTTTATTTCCTCCCCTCCTGCTCCACTTTGGCATCACTGCCTGCGACACACACACAACACACACACACACACACACACTTCTTTTTTCATAAGTTCTGCTCCTTGATCACCAACCTTTTTGGAGGCAAAAGTATAAGCGGTTTTTCCCTCCCTCGCAGGGTATGAAGACAAACTTATGTCTGGATGGGAGGAGGTGTATATTTCAGCAGGAACTTTGAGAGCCCTGGGATTTTTAGCTCTTGGTGCAGATTGACTTTCTCCAGTATTTGCCATTGCTGTAACGTCCTGGCTTTCACAGGTGAAAATAAGGACACATGTATAGCACACGCACACACCCCAGTTTAAATGCTTGTACCAAGATACAGGGATGGGGTGGCTTAGTGGTTAAGATCCCAATTCTGATGATTGTAAGATCTGAAGGTTGGCACTTCGAGGCCTGATGGTGTTGAATGATGGGGTGAGCTCCCATCACCAGTCCCAGCTTCTGCCAACCTAGCCGTTCGAAAGCATGCAAATGCAAGGAGATAAATAGGTACCATTTTGGTGGGAAGGTAAACAGCGTTCTGTGCAACCATGCTGGCCATATGACCACCGGATTTGTCTTCAGACAACGCTGGCTCTTTGGCTTAGAAACGGAGATGAGCACTGCCCTGTACGGTCGGTTATGACTAGGCATTCATGTCAAGGAACTACCTTTACCTTTGCCAAGATACAGTGCCAAGACTTCACCACCCCATCCTTGTATTTGTCTGTAGGCTTTACTGTAAGCTGCCGTCTGTTGTGTCCATATAGTCTGTTCCCTATATATTTTGTCTACTGGTTTGCACTAACAACCAAGCACACATTCCCAGCGCCATAGCCAAATGGGAGGCTGCCCCAGACAGTGGTCACTCTCTGTGTCCTTTTGCCAGGCGTCAAGCCGACTCAACATGGACAGGCAGGTTGCTATCCATTTTGCCTCCTTGGAGGTCCTTGCAGGCGGAGGAGGGCAGATGACTTTTCCCATCCATCATCACCGAAGCATCCTTAAATACGAAGAGTCTTAGAAGCACCACCTGGACATCGAAATGCCCTCCGTGTGTCCAATGGAGCCTACTCTCAAGTTTGTACACACAGAATAGATTGCAGACAGACAGATTGCAGAAGAATAATCAGTGGCTGAAGATTTCTTCTGGTTTGATGCTTTAGTATACTTGGCAGCGGTCATTCCTGAGGAGGGTCATAGAGAAGAGTCTTGGGGGTACCTTTTTGCCAGATTATTTCAGGGTGGTCCAGCTTCCTTTTCCCCGAATCTTGGGGAGATTTGAGCCTCCCTGATTCATCTTGTTCCAGGATCCTTGGCGATTCTCATCTTTTTAAATGTGCTCTTTAAATTTTTAAAAACCATTTTCCTTAGCTGGTTGTTTTAAGTATCTTTGTTACTGCGTTTTTTTAACGGCTGCTGTTTTTTAAATCACGTTGTAAGCTGCTTTGGGTCCCCGTAGTAGTAGGAAGGCAGACTAAAATAAATAACTATCCTGAAGAGGGGAAAAGCACAAAAATGAGGAGCGACGTTATCATCTCAGGGGCAGGCAAAAATAGATAGGGATGGTGAGAAGGAATGGCTTAGCACAGATTCATACATGAGCAAGAGGAAGACAGCCTAAATAAATCCTATAGCTTTCTTTTATAAGGAACAGTTAAAAGACCAATTCAGTGGCTTTGCTCCGGAGGACATCTAACCTTGCTCCACTCTCAAAGATTTTGCAGTCATGTATGTAGTTGCTCAGCAAGCAAATTTGGTAGGATGATTATTCTACTTTCCAGAGGAAAGCCCTCCATTTAATGGGCTGCTGGAGGACATTCCTCTCTCACCTTGCCCAATTCCAATTTGAAGATAAATTTGAGATATCTTGATAAAGACAACTTAAGAAAACTGGTCCACAGAAGATTTAACTCACTCCATCTTTCCTATACCGACTAATCGAAAGAACCAGGGAATGTTCGCATCATCTATCCCTTTCTGAACTGGCAATATGGAAGGAACAGACTCAGAAAAGTTCCTTTTATTGCCTTTCTTTTCTTTTTTTCTTTTTTGGATTGTAACATCCAGCATATGGAAGCTTTGGTCCCAAAAAGGAACTTTTCCAAGCTGAATTGAGGAATGCTCTTATGCTCACACAAAATGAAGGAGGGAAAGGGGCTAGGTTGAAAATACAGTGCCAAAAAGAGGAAAAAGCAAAAGGTAACAAGGATTCTGGATACTGTCGTCCTCTGTAAGGAACCTCTTACCATTATCATCATCGTGCTACTTATTTGCATCCTGCCTTTCTCCCAAAATTGGGACTCAAGGTGGCTTACCGTTTAAAAAGAATGATATGACTAAAATCATACAAAAAGTAGTGGACATTAAAATGGAATTCAAAAATATAGCCATCTTAGTCTGTAGAATCAGTATGTAGATAGGTAAAGAAATAAAGAAGTTGGCAGCATGAGCTTTCGTAGATCTCAGTCTACTTCCTCAGATGCATATGCATCGTAGACTGAAGCCTAGGAAAGCTCATGCTGCCAACTTCTTTATTTCAGGTGCTACAAGATCTCTCTCTCTCTCTCTCTCTATATATATATATATATATATATATACCGATTAAAATGGAATATTGAAGCAGTTCAGAATTATACTTGACAAAATGCAATTAAAAAGATGGACGGCTACTTAAAATGTTTCTGAAATTGAGGAGGAGGAGACCGGTCATTGATCAAACCAGGCATTTCTGCCCTGGCGGAGCCATAGCCTGGCCCTTTCTTGCTCCGTTTCAATGGAGTTGGGGCAAGACCGTGTTGGCAGAAACATCTGGGCCCCATTAGCAAAAAAATACCAGCCTTTTCCCGCAAAAGCTGCCTTGTGTCCCTTCCCCCTGCCTCCTAAAGGAAAGAGTTGGAATGTTTTAAAAAAGAAAAAAACCCAACTTTTAAAGGGCCAAAGTCATAGCAGATGGGGGATTTTGCCTGCTGCTCCGGCGAGGCTGACAGTCTTGTAATGGGGAAATAAATGGATGGGATGGAAGTGCCAAGCGGGGGCGGAAAGCTGACTCCTCGCTTTGCCTCGGTGTCCAAGATCCCTTCTTATTTTTGGATTCACTTTATGTTTTCTTTTCCTTAGTCAGCCCCCCCTCCCATCCCATGGGCTGGATCCCTGATCTGTTAGTGGGATCATGATGGAGAAGATCTCTTCTACGATTTCAAACTTCTTGACCAAAAACAGTGTCCTTCAATGGGTGCTTCCAGGGCAGTGCCCCAGTAGGAACCTTTGTCAAGTGCTGTCAGTTTTTGAGCAGATAAACATGTCAATGATGGGTGGGCCACATGTGGCCCTTCACATGTTCTTGGATTGCAATTCCCATTGGCCCCAGGCAGCCATAGCGGGTGGCGAAGGATCATGCCAATTGCAACAGCTTATGTTCTGTTGTGATTCTTGTTGCACAGACATGTTATAGGAAGAAACATTTTCATTTTCTAAACCTTGGCACGGATAGGCAGTTGAATGTATAACAAGAGCGGGAATTTGCTGTTGAACTGCAACTCCCAGCAGTATGGCCCTTTATGAGCAGTTCTGGGAGTTGAAGTCCAGCAACATCTGGAGGGCTTATGATTCCCGATCCTGACTTATAATACGGTACAAAAACTGCTTCTCCCAGAACAAGAAGGGAGAGCTTGTGTGGAAATAATGCCATTAAGTAGTGTGAGTGTTGTTGTTGTTGTTTGAAAAGCTTATTTTATTACATTTCACCGTTTTATTATCACTTTGGGAGCTCTAGTTTGATAGATGTGAGCCACTACAGTGTAGTGCTTTGAGCGCGGGACTAGAACTCCAGGAGATCATGATTCAAATCCTTAACGCAGCCCTGGAAATCCACTGGTTAGTTTTGCATAAGTCACACTCTCTCAGACTAGGAATCTTGCCAAGAAAACTCTATGAATGGCAGTGTTGCCATAGGTTGGAGTCCACTTGACATCGTACAGCAGCACAACAGATACATAGAAAGGCTATGAATAGATGTGATAGGTAGATTGATTTATCGTCCACCCCAACCTAAAGTGTTGGGATAAGTAGTAATATTAATTTTTTTTCAGAGATTTTCTGTCAGGCTTCGTTGTCTGCTTTCTGTGTCTACCAAGCTTGTGCATTTTGTCTGTAAGCAGATAATTACCAATAGATTTCCAAATGCTCTCAAACTTTGTATGACTGCCCCGATAGCCCTGGCATTCAAGATGTGTGCGGGTGCGGACAAGACAACATTTGTCAATGTTTATGTGAAATTAAGAACATAAATGTGGTGGCCCTGCTCAGTCTATATAACTCAGCAACACTTCTCCATGCCAGTATCTGCTCCTTGCTTGCTTCCAGTTAAGGGTTTTATTCTACGATCATTCTGCCTCATTCACAGAACCTTATCCAGGTCCACTTGATGACATCTCTCCCTTGTAATGCTTTTGTGTTTTCCTAGTACTACTTTCATCTTTTTTCTTCACCACACACAAACACACAAACACACAAAGGAACTGAAAAGCAAATAATGGAATCACTGCACAGTGCCTTTTGGTTGGGAGGGCTATCCATGAACAGACTGGGAGTACCATTAGTTTCCAGCATCTGATAGTCAGCTTGTCTCCAAAAAGTATGCTTCGTGGTGGCTGATTTATTGTGTGTATATGTCCCCAATTGTTTTTTTAAAAGCCCATCATAAAGTATTTTTTGCAGATTATATACAAGCATTTTCTTTTGAAGTATGCTATTAATATTTGGACAACCAGCATACTCATAAGAGCGTCTCAAGATGGATGTCTCTGTCTGTCTGTGTAAGGAAGCATTTGTAATGTTTTACTTTATCTTATTCTGATGGAAGTTTACTGAGATCACTGTGGCCCACTCCCAATGGAGTATGCTTAGGACCTGAACCTTAAACTGTATATCCCATTCCCGCTTAACCTAGGGGTAAGCCCCATTGAGCTGCATAAGACTGACTTTGGAGCAGGCGCATTTCAAGTGTTACTTTTAACGTGAGAACCACTTCCCATGTGCGCATGCAAAGGGATGGGTTGCTGATCCATCTTCTTCTCTTTAACCCCTTTTGACCAGCATAGAGAGCAAGTGAAGGAGTTTTTGATGTGTGTAAATAAAAAAAGGCATGTAAATATTTTCATCATTTTTGCACAACTGGCTCATTCACTGCAGAGCTATTGAACTGCTCTGATTTCTTAACCTATGCCCTGTATCTGCGCTGAATCGCTCTGTGTCTGTGGCTTGGCCTCTGTCACCGAAACCATCAGGAGGTCCCCCACAGCAGGGATATGCATATTCTGGGAGGAATTTGTTTATCATGACCATCTCCTTAGGCTTAATTTCTTAAAGACAAGCCCACTTGGGAGTCGTTCTTTCTGCTAGAAGTTTGAATGTTGAGTTTGGCTACCCAATAATACAACAGCTCTGTGACCGTGGCCCAAGGCATTCCTTTATTATCGTGCCACAACATTTGGGGATTAAGCCCTGGCCTTGGCACTAAGAATGGATCTAGCACTAAGTGTGAGTGACCCTGGCCCAAACGAAACCTTTCTCCATCTAGCAAAATCCCAAAAGCATGTTGTGTCTTTTACTTTTACTCCAGCTAACTTAGAAACATGGAATAGGTGTTCTCTTGTCCCGCCAGTTTGGTTTTCCTTCTGGATAGCTTTCAGGTGACAAAATTTAAGCACAATGAACACAATCTAATTTCAACCACCTTTCTTTGGCATTTACCGGTACTTAGTATTCGCCGCCAAGCTCCACAACAGTTTCACACTTTCCCAAGATAAGACAGAGAGAGTCTGGATGCATGAAGATACCCTGAATGGCAAAACAGACAGCTGGCTGAAATAAGCCTTTGTTTATTGCCATTTTGAAACCCCACTGCCTGGAAATGTTCTATTATGCTCCCAAGACAGTTTGGAAAACCTTCTCTGTTCGTCAGTCTATTTGCTACCCTTTTGTCTCTTAAGCCTCATCAGATATTAGGACAGAACTAACTGTACGGAAGACGCTTTTGTGGCAGAACAGAGTTGAGTAACAACCTTTCCTCCCACTCCAGCCTTTCAATCTCTACTGTGAAAACCCATCCTAAAAAAAAAAGAGGAAAAGTCAAAAACTAGCATGGCTCCTTGGCGATTCAATTCAGCCTTAGCTTTGGTGCGGAGCAGCAGCCTCTTTCACTATTGACAAGACTTCGGGTTGCTCTATTGGATCTGGTGAAGCAGCTAACATTTGCAAAAGTTCATGCTATGATAACCTAGTTAATCACTAGTTAATCTCCACAGTACAGAGCAACAGCAACAGAGTTTTCTGTCTCAAAGCAAATATATCATAATAGCTGTTAGTATTGATTAACGTTTGTGCAGTTTCACTACATCTTTTCTGCTATTTTCTGCGTTCACTTTCTTTTCCTCCTCCTCCTCTTGTTCCCCCCTTTCACTCACCAGTTGTTCATTTTCATCCCACGTTTAATGAAAAGTCCGAGAATAAATATTAAAGAACTTGTGAAAGCTCCAACTGGAAAATCTTTTGACACATGCACATGTGTAAAGCAATGAACGTTTTTTGATCGACCCTGTCCTTCTTCCCGTGTCACAGCTCCTTGGAAGCCGAGGCGCGTTGCTAAAACAAATCATCAGGCAATGAACCCAGCTTTGCAAACATCTCTCTACTTGTGCAAAAACCCAAAATCATGCAGTCACAAATCACTCCTCAGACCCGCATCCATGCGACACATTTGCAACAAACCATACCTGCTTCGCAGGTCAGATTGAAAGTGAAAGGAGGCAGAAAGTAGAAAGCAGTGTGAGCATTCAAAGGTGTCATGCTCAAGATACAGGTTAGAGAAGGGAAGGGGATGGGAGTGAGGGAGAGGTGAGGTGAGGTTTGCATGCTGCGTTTTCCTTCGCTGTGCGAGCGCGTCTATCTCTGCGCAGTGCCAACTGTGTATGCGGTATATCCCAGCACAGCCTAACCAATGTGCAGACTACTGTACAATCTCGTAGTCCTGAACAGGTAGTCCGAACACTGGGCAGACGGAGTGGAGGCTCTGTGTCGACAAAATCCAGTGAGCGGTGATGCACTTACTTCCCCCCCCCCCCCAGTTCTTCCTTTAGGCTAACCGTTTGCAGGATAAGGAGAGACAGGCAAAGAGAGAGAGAACTAGTGAGAAACAGTGACAGAAGGAGCCAGCAAGCAGTGGTAAAATCAAATCCTGCTGGAAGAGGCATCTTATTTCATCTGCCATCAAGGATGGAGTGTATAAAAATGACTTCTGAACCCTCCCGCATCCCCAAACTCTTGCAGACCATCACGTTGGACGATCCACACTACTTCTCCATTGTCAGGATCCCGGATGCCAATCCTCTTGTTTTTTCCTTCAGCCACCATGTCGCAGGTTCCTTAGTGGAGAAGAAGATAAATAAAATTAACCGAGTGAATAAGTACCACCAACTGAGATAGAGAAGGAGTCCCCGGAAGAGGCGGTATAGGTTCCTTAGACCCATGCATCTTGGTAGAGAACTACTTGGGCCCAAAGCCATCCATGCAATGCTTCCACGCAACTGGGAGGTTGGTTCGGATATTCTTCCCCCTCCATTTGTGGTTGCCCCCCTCAAGAGCACCACTCCGCTTGCCATCCAAACCAAGTGGGTCGAAGGAGGCTGGCACTTGTTCTTGAGCTCACCACAAGGGTCCCTTGACCCACCTTGGCCACTTGCCTTTGCAGTCAGCCTCTGGCTACCACCAGCATGGTCTGACTCCCCCTCCTTTGTGGCTTCCCCCATCACCCCCCACTCAGCATCTGGCACTCAGTGTGCGCCCTCCTTCCTTCCCTCCCTCCTTCCTTCCCTCCCGCTTGCTTCCCTTTCCCACTTCTGCCTCAATTGACGTGGCAGTGCAAAACTAACTAGCCTCGAAGGAGGAGCCTGCCAGCTGCTGAGAAGGTCAAGGTTCGACAGGAACTGAGCCGTCTGGTGGATAAGGTTGCGCGGGGGGTGGGGGGTGGAGAAGAAGGGGTCCATACCTTGGATGGAAACTGGAGGAATGTCCCTCTTCCCTCTGGTGCGCAAGCGCATGGCTCCTGTATAGCGATTCCAGATGTTCCTTGGGCCATGTGTTCTGTTTCCTCTCTGGTGCCGCAGGGATAAAGAGGGCTTTATGTACAATATGCAAACCCACCCGCTCAGCACACGGGAGAAAGGGAGGAGGAGGTTGAGAATCTACAGTTTAGCCAAAATGAAACAAAAGCAAGCAACCGATCTGAGGGACCCATTGTGTCCCGTTGGCCTTTCTGAGATCTGTTTGAGCTTTTGACGCCTTCTATACTTTCGTTAGTGGTTCGGGACTTCTGGCACGGCTGTTGTACGTGTGTTGGGTGGGATGAAACGCAACCAGAGTATGAAGACATGCAGCATCATTTGTTTGGCAGTGAAGACCACTAGTGTGTCCACTTCCAATGGGCCGGACTTGCTGTCTTAGTATCTCTTGACAGCATGGCCGTAAGTGGAAGGCTTTGGGGGTGCTCCTTCCTACTCTTCACTGTCACACTTATGATACCCAACCATCAGTTTTACTCCTGAGTGATACAGAAGGAAAGAGTGGCTGACCTTTTCTGCTGGTCCCCTTGGCTACTGTTTTAGGAAGGCTATTGAGAGGGAGGTCAGGAGTCTGTGATTTCTCTTAAGGCAGGTGGAGTCAGAAAGTGAGGCTTCTGAACTTCATTTACAGCCCCCCACGACACACAACTGGGTTTTGTTTTGCAAGCAAACATCATGAGAAGCTACATGCCACTCCCATGAGGTCTGGTGGCATGCTTTCCCTAAGACATACTGGTTTGCGAACATTTGCAGAAAACATATTTCCCTACAAGCCAGGAACCAGACGTTTGATTTGCTTACATGTGAAGACCAAAAGGAATGTTTATGCACTAAAATCACCTTTGAGCCTCTTAGTCCTCTGTTTTCTGTGGACACATGAGTCTCATTAACGTTTGGTAGAATCTGGAAAAAGATATGATTGAAACATGTTCATATATAGTATGCGGTCAGTATACATACGAGTCTTAGTTTGTAGTGCAGACATGGAAAAATGTGTTTTTTAGTGGTGGAGGTGAAAATCTCCATGGAATAGTGCATCTTTTGATGCTGCACAAACACCTCAGTGTCTTAAAATAGCAAAGATTTCAAGACATTGCTAGCAAAACTGTAAAAATCTAGCATCTGGATGAGAAACTATAGCTATCCAAAATAGGAAGACGGTAGCAGGAAAGCTGCAGTGTTGAGTACTCGTTTGGGTACATATTGTATGTTTCACAAATGAAAATAGGGACAGAATAGAGATGTTTGTTATAGGTCTGTATCTGGTCTTCCACTCCGCCAAATGCATTTGAGGAAGCAGACTGAAGTCTACGAAAGCTCATGCTGCCAACTTCTTTAGTCTCAAAGGTGCTACACGATCTCTCTCCATACTGGTTATAAATGAGACGCACATCTTCACTGCCTCGCTTGAGCCCCTCCGCTTCCATTTTTAATACACATTTCAAACCTTGCAGTCACATTCCCTTGCCTACCCAAAACCGAAAAAGCCACCCTGTCTGTGCCGGTGTCCCCTAAAGCCGATATTAACAGCCGAGCATTTCCTCTTCATGATCTCCCTTGAGCCTCAAGCTAACAGAGCAGGGACCAAGAATGTGGAAGGAGGACGCAGACCGTAGTTCTCTTGGTCCAGAGCCGAGGACTGCATCCCCCTCCTTCCTTGCAGGAGTCCGGCCGGCCGGCTGGCCCCTCGGCCTCCTGCCAGCCCCATCCATCCCTGCTCTTTTTGGCTGGGCTCTTGCCACTGGGCCTTTCAGCCACCGCATACACAGGCTGCCTGATTGCTAACACATGGGCCAGGGGCTCCCAGCCAGCCAGCCAGCCCCTTTGAAGGCCGCCTCGGCCCTCAGCAGCTCATTACACACTTTCCTGTCTCTGCCGTCAGGAAATGAAGTCAGAGCGTTGATATAAAACAGGCTGGGCTGAAAGGAGAGAAGATGGAAACACTGGAGAGGCTGGGATTAGGAATTTGGGGGTTGGAGGGGGGGAGAGGGAAAGGATGTGTGCCTATGGAAGGAGGGTCACAACACCAAAAGTTGGGAAAGAGCCTTTGCATCAGACCGGAGACATTTGGGCAACCAAGTCTTGTTCAGATAGCAAGAGCAATTGACATTTCTGCACCGCTTCATAGTGAGCTAAGCACTCTCTAAGCGGTTTACAATCCATGAGCCGTGAAAAGTGTGTGATGTGAGAATGATAATATTTAGTAAAGATGGATTATGCATGTTGCATTATGGACCGTAAAACTTATAAATAAATCAAGTCTCGTTCAGATCGCAAGAGCAATTGACATTTCTGCACTGCTTCATAGTGAGCTAAGCACTCAATAAGCGACTTACAATGTGTAAGCCATGAAAAGTATGTGATATAAGCGTGAAATGTATGTGATGTAAGAGTAAATGTAAGAGTAAAATGTATGTGATGTGAAAATGATAATATTTAGTAAAGGTGGATTATGTATGTTGTATTATGGACCATAAAACTTACAAATAAATCAAGTCTTGTTCAGATAGCAATTGACATTTCTATATTGCTTCATAGTGAGCTAAGCACTCTCTAAGCGGTTTATAATCTAAAAGCCATGAAAAGTGTGTGATGTAAGAGTAAAAAGTATGTGATGTGAAAATGATAATATTTAGTATATATGTATTATGTATGTTGTATTATGGGCCATAAAACTTATAAACAAAGCACACACAAAAAAAGAAATGAGAAAAACAAAACAATCTGTACAAGTTGGGTACTCATTTACCGACCTATGAAAGGATGGAAGGCTGAGTCAACCTTGGAGCCATGCCTGGGATCGAACTCACAACCTTTCTCCCTGCTTTTCCGCTCCATCCACCATGGATGACTCTTTCCAGCATGGTCCCCATTGCCCAGCCCATGACTAAATCTGGTTTTTGTTAGGATCAATAAAAATAAAAAATTGGGGGAGAGGAAGCAAAGCACTGTTTTATTCTGGGGGGAAAAAACAAAATATATGATGACTGGTAATAGGAGCTGTTTCAAATGAAATGTGTGGATTTGAAAGGGACCACCCAGTTCCATGCTTCTGAAAAGCTGACTGCATTGTGGGAGAGAAATGCCTTTCCAGAACTATGGTTCCTGGCAGGGCTTTGAAAGCAACCGGGAAGTATTGGAAAGGAGGTGACAGTGAAACCACCGTGCAATTTCTCTTCTCTGCCTCCCGCCATGCCCCTTTCCCCCATGCCAGGTATTAAGAAAATAGCTTTCTGGCAGAATGAGATTCCCTCCATGCCACAATCCATCCAGAGGACTTTTGGAGCTTCCCAGCCTTTTGCATTAAAACAGGACAGAAAAGAAGCTTAAATAAGAAGGGAAGGACCTTTTGGCTTCAGACTTCATTGCTCCGTTTTCTATTGCAGCAAGTTCCTGGAGCAGTCATCTATTTTAACCATTTTGCTGTAATGTTATTTAGCAGGAATTTGGGAGAGCAAAGCCCTAGGACTTATAGAGAGTGATAACTAGAGTCTACGAATCCCCAGATTCCCCCATTTCTGCCTGAGAAAATAATCTGCCTGAGCATCAGGGAAACTGATGTGGCTCTCCTTGCAAATAATGAAGTGATAAGAAAGCTTTCAAGTGTTACTATTGCTTGTTTGACTATTGCTGTAAGTTTGACTATTGCTACAGATTAGCATCTATAGGAAGTCAGAGAATGAGGACAGTAATTCAGGAGAAGTTCGATACTTTTAAGTACAACAGTTAAAAATAATAATTAAGCATAATTAAGTTAGATACATATCCAGCTTTTAGATATACACACTTAGTTACAGTAGGTCTTATTTACAAGGCTATGTTCCATTTTTTGTAGCTAGTGCTGCATAATGCTCATGAAATGTGGGAAGCATATGGCTTGGCAAGGAAAAAGGTTCCCCCCCCCCCCCCATCTCTTAGTTTCTTTCAAACAATTTTTAAAAAATTCTTTTGGACCCGCTCTTAGTCCATTCGTTCCCTTGTTGGCTGACATCATAGGTAAGCTTGAGACTCGAAACTCAATTACATGGAAACAAGTTCCGTCCAAATCCACCGGATTTAGTCCCGAGTAAAACGTTTTAGGATCAATGGGAAAGAGTTAGGAAACTCGAAGGGAGACTTAAGAAGTTTGTTCTCTCCCGGGTTTCAGAGTTGGCTTCTCGTGGCTTTTGAGACCGCTTGTTAAGGGGGGGGAAATCTAACAGAGAACAAAAAGAGCTGCAAAGTTCTTGCCATCTGGAAGCGGTTTGGTTTGTGAAATGAGTTTGCATCATGAGACACCCAAAAGTCTTTCCGAGTATTCTCCTTTTGAGATTCATTTCTACCAGGTTCCCCCACAAAGGGAAGCAAAAAGCCCTGAAAATGTCACACTTAGCTATGGAAGGAGTAGTAGTCAAAGAGATTACAACTTAAAACAGCTTAAAAGGCTGCAGCAATTAAAAACCATGTACGTCTATGTTGAATGTAAAATAAGCCACATCTTGGCACCCGAAGGAAACTGAGGTTGACGCCAGCAGACCTCCAAGAAAGACCCTCCTCTTTATGGGAGCTGTAGTTCAAAAAAAAAAAAAAAGTAACTTTTCCAGGTTCTGAGATTGGTTTGCACATGTGAGGTCCACAAGGAAACTGGAGTAGCAGAACTCACTGGAGTAGTAGTTGAAAATTGGGAGTTCGGGGGGCTGACCAGCCAACCCAGTTGCATTTCTTAGCCTAGTAGTAGCATTACATGAAGGGTTCATTTGCTAAGTAAGGTCTGTTGCATTCCTCAGTCTCCTGTGGCTAGGATTGTTTGTAAGATGGAATATCATCTTTATTCTACTCTTTGCAACACCGTGGGAGGGGGAAAGATCCAGCAAAACTCTTTTCCCATCACCGCGCTAGACATATAGGAAGTCGACAAGCATTGCTGTTGGGGTTTTTAGTTAGGTTAGGTTTGGGGATCTGCAAAGACAGCTTTTGCCTGCCTGGCTTTTCCATTCTGTTTCCTTCCTGCTGAAAGAGATTGAATTTCGTTCACTTTCCAGCCAAGGGGGCCAGCGTGACGCACATTCCAGACAGCCACAGTTGTGTACGGGACACATTTCTGAGCAAGCCTGAGCCAGAAGTGGTTGCCCCTCCTTTGAGCATAACGGTTTTGCCTCTAAACCACCCTAATATACCAGTATCTTTCTAGGTTTGCAAGACCTTTACAGAAAGATTGGGCTTGTGGACTTAAATTCAGAGCTTAGTTGCAGACTGAGATGCACCTCTGAAGCCCCACCGCCAGTCTTTCATGGCCCCAAACGCCTATTTGCAAAAAATAAAATAAAAATAATGCTACGATCTTTGGGCAACTTTTGTCCCTAAAGCCCACAGAAAGCCCCACCATGCATAAAAGTAACTTTTTAAGATAGCTGAGAAATGTTGCTCATTGCTTTTGAAACACCTTGACCCGTCATTACTACTTTTAATAACTTGTCCCAGGTAGCGATGCGACTTGTAATTTATTTCCAAACCCTGATCTCCAGTTACCAGACTCAACAGACAAGCAAATAACCCCAAAAAATGGGGATGCCCTTTTCTATCATATGTCTGGGTTGCTTAGATTCCCGAAGGCATTTGAACTAAAAAAGAATCTTAAGAGAGAGAGATATAAGAGGAAAAGATAAACATTCTTTTTTAAACATGCTTTTTAAAAACTCTTTTGTTTTTAAAGTCCACACACTACTCTGAGAGGTCAACTGAAGGGTCGGATCTCTTTCATAAATGCATAAATAGTCAGCCAGTCAATGGATCTTTGGCCTGCTGTGTGCAAGGCAAACATTACATGCTGATCTTTATACTGTCTTTTACGGATAATGTGGCTGAACCCTTCTTTTTTCAAAACAGGCTTTGGAGCCTGCCAGAATCGAGGTCCCACCGACTTGCAAGTAGGATAATAAAGGACATCAGTCCACTAAGCCTGTCCCCACGTATAGGGATTCTGGGAGTTGTTGTCCCAAACATCTGGAAACCATCAGGTTGTCTATCCCTGGACTAAGGGATTGAGCATGTAGCAAGGCTAGAAAGTAGCTGATGGCAACTGATTCTTGATCTCTCTATCTTCCAGGAGAAGGAGAAGAAGTACATGCTGCCAGTGGATAACCTGAAGGTGCGGGATATCGAGAAGGGCTTCATGTCCAGCAAATACATCTTTGCCCTCTTCAACACTGAGCAGAGGTGCTCCCCTTTATCTGTCACCTTTGAAGAAGATATCCCCAAATGCAAAATATGGGTTTTTAGGAAGATCAGGAAGGACAGAGGATGACAGTTTGGGGTTCAGGAAAAAAGGGGCAGAGGATGATAAGTGTCAGAGCAGTAAAAGCAGAGTCTGACACGTATTAAGGCAATAAGGACAGATGATGACATTTAGGGCAGAAAGGGCAGAGCAGAACAGCTATGTCTTGGGGCAATAAAGGAAGAAGGGGATATAGTTGGGCAATAAAGGCCCAAGATGATGGGTATTGGGTTCGTTGAGGCAGAAGGTTACAGGTGTTAAGGGCAAAGGGTAATAGTCAAACGTACCCCAGGATGAGAAACTTTCAGCTTTCCAGTAGAATAGTTTTTCACTCCCAGGAAGCACAGTCCTGGATTTAGTGGTGGGGCTGCATCAGACTGAAAATGCTAGGGAAAATATCAAAAGCAAAAGAGGCCAGAGTTGGAGCAAAGAGCAAACATGCCCATGCCAAACAGTATATTGGCTGCTCACTTGACTCTTGCTTCTTTTCCTGAGCTTTTGTTATTTTTCGAGACCTTTATGAGAAAGCTGAAACCCTGAAGCTTCTGGCCCAAACCCTAAGACTTGGCTGGGCAGCCCATTTTCGGCAGATATCCACTTCTGAGAAATTGCCAGTTAAGACAGGCTTGCTAGACTTTTGGACAAGCATCAGGGCCCCTTATCTTATGAGCAGCTACTCCCAGCAGGGATGTAGCTTTCGGGGAATGAGGAGGGCATTGCTTCTCCAAATAACAATCCTGCCCCCTAAATGAAATGAAAATGTCCTTCGGTCTCCAAATTTCTAGCATAGTTGAGAATGAGACACTGAAAATGGCTCACGTGTAGAACTCTTCTATTTGCCGTGTCCACATTTTCTTTGCGTCCCTAAACTCTAAAGGCTGGATGGATGTTTGACGCATTGCAGTGGTAGAAATGTGAGAGTAAAAGAACATTTGTGGGTGTGGGGTTTTTGGGCTTTGTGGCCATGTTCTGGAAGAGTATTCCTGACGTTTCGCCAGCATCTGCGGCTGGCATCGCCAGCCGCAGATGCTGGCGAAACGTCAGGAATAAACTCTTCCAGAACATGGCCACATAGCACCAAAAAAACATGGATGCTGGCTGTGAAAACCTTCGACCTTGCGAAATAAAATTTAATCGGTGGGGCAGAATTTTTATTTTGGAGCCATAGGTTGACCCCTGGCTCCCTTTAAGACCATTAAATCCAGGACTGTGCCCCTCCTAAGATCCTTAAGTCCAGAGTCTAAAATTACTTTTTCATCACAACCACAGAGACAGAAAGAAAGGACTCTTTAATATTCTTTTCCTGCCTCTCTCTCTCCTTCTTTCATCTCAGAAATGTGTACAAAGACTACCGACAACTGGAGCTGGCCTGCGAGACCCAAGAGGAGGTAGATAGCTGGAAGGCCTCCTTCTTACGCGCAGGAGTTTACCCGGAGCGTGTCGGGGTGAGTAGACGGTGGCTGAGAGTAACCAAAGTGTGCAACGCGCGGGTGGACGTGAACGTGTCTCACAACAAACTGCGGCCAGGGGGGATAATGCTAGTAGCCCTGCCGAAGTCGGCCGTGTTTCTTTGCTTACGCCATCTACTTCTTCAAGGGGAAAAATCTGTTTTTGTAGACCCCAGACCCTAATTTGTAATATATTTGTCCCTACTAAATGGCCCAGAGCTACCCAAAACGCGGCATGGTGCTCCCCATACCCCTTAAGAATGGGTTTGTGAGCATTTGGGAGCAAAACTTTTTTTGTAATGTTTGACGGGGGTTATATGATGGGGTGTGCAGTCCCCCAAAATTTTGGGGGGAAGGCTAATGCAGTTCCCCAGCCTCCCGCAAGTGCCCACTTTTGACGTAGTTGGAGCAAGGGAATGGCAACCATCCTTCCATGCGCTCAACCATGGCCCTTCTCTTGTTCTACTTGGAAAGCTGCATCCAAGGAGAGCTGCCATTCTTTCCCTTTCTTCTCCTCCCCTAAATAGGTTTAGGTTTGTATAAAAATAAGACCACAGAGGGGAGGAATGAAGGAAGAATGGCAGCTAATTTTTCTGTATTTCAGGGATGTTTTACAGCATGATAACTACAAGTCCCCAGATCCCTCCATTTCTTTAGCCACTTGTTGCCCCTCATCATTTCATTTCTCTTCTTAACCAATTTTTATCCTCAGTCGCTCTTCTCACACAGACTAAATCGCTTGGTCTGTCTTTTTTTCACACCGAATCATTGGCTACCAGCGATGGACACACTGGTTTCCCCTTTCCCCACATTCAGACATTTTTCAAACTCTTTTTGAGTTCTTTCCATCTCGAATATGATTTGGCGAACCGTGATACTTTTCTAATGAAATGAAATGGCATTCTCCCTCATCCCACAATGGCCAGGTTCAGCAGACACAGCTCTTTCCCAGAAATAATCTCTGCAAATCCAATCATACCTATCTGCCTTTTTCATGTTAAAGGCAAGGAATTTGTCAGAGGAAAAGAAGTGGCAAGCCTAATTTAGTACCAGTATGATTGGATTTGCAGAGATGCAAAGTTAGGTTTTTCCAAATGAAGCATGCAAGCCTTGGGCATGGGCAGATCGTGGCTGAGATCCTATATGGCGCAGCGTAGCGGAATAGATCCCCAGGCGTCATTACGTTATAGATCTCCTCTCTTTGATCCCTAGTCACTAGCTCCTATAGACCTACTTAGTGACAATAGTACCATCTGTTGGTGAGAGAGCGAAATCACTCTAGGTCCAAGCTTCTTTAAGACTGGGCTGCATTCGCATTGCAGAAATAATCCAGTTTATCAATGCTATGGAATTCTGGGAACTATATTTTGTTGGGGCACCAGAGCTCTCTAGCAGAGAAGGCTAAATGTCTCACAAAACTACAGTTCCCAGAATTGCATAGCATTGAGCCGTGGCAGTTTAAGTGGTATCAAACTGGATTATTGCTGCAGTGTGGAGGCATGTGTTTAAAATAGCCCTTCTCCCTTTTTCATGTTTTGCCCCACCAGATTAGTGTATCTTTCCTCCATTGCTCCCAGCTTCATCCTTTGTTAATACCTTAGAGACAGTCCCTTTTCAAGTTATAGTTTCTTGTCCAATATATTTCCACTAGATCCTATATCGAGGGCTAGGTGAGCAAACAAAACTTTGATGCTCCTGGTAAGTAATTTTCTGTTGGAATCTGCATTAATGATCCAGTATTATTGTTATTTAAAAACAACAACCCCTTTTTGTTGTTTTTTTTGGCTGTGGTCAGTAAGGAAATCATTCACGCATGTGTTCTGGAGGGTTTCCCATGCTTTCTTGGCTATATTGGGTACTTAACTGCACCTGATCTTGCAAAGTCAAATACAGAGGATTTTTTTTAATTGTCACATTTTTTTCTTTTTCTTTTTTGTTCTTGCATTTTGCTTTTTGTGCTCAAACTTGGCCCTTCAGGACAAAGACAAAGTAAGTGACGGCCCCTCCGCCTTTTCTACCCTATGGTGGAAATCTCATCACCTATTTCTGCTCATTTTTATTTTTAATTTTTTTCCTTTCTTTTTGAATTAATTTATACTTTTGTCTCTGTGTCTTAAGGGAAATGTCTTCCTCCTCCCTTCCTCTCTGTACTCCTTGCCATGTGCTCTGCTTGATTTATTTCTATTCTTGCTTTGATTTTCCTTTCGTTCATCCGAATGTGCCGGCTTCAGAATTGGATTGCTCACTTCTTGAGCTCTATCCAGAATACTCTCCCTTTCCCCCATCTTGTTCTTTCCACCACCACCCCTTTCATTTGGCCTTTTTCTGTCTCATTTTTTGTGTTATTCTGATTTCCAGTTCTCTTAATGTTCGGTTTCCAAGACTTTGGGGATTACATTTGTAAGTTCTTTGCAATGAAAGTAGGAGAAAAACTTGGAGGAACAGACCTAAAATGAAATCCCCATAGGCTATGAAGGACAGATGTAGAGTGTTTCATTCTACGGTCCTCTGTTTGAAGGTCTGTCAGAAATCATCCCTCTGTTTGAAGGCATCCTTTCTTGAATGGTTGTCCAGTCCAAGACCAGTTGCAAGATAAACTAACCAAAAAGAGAGAGATCGGGGCCTTTAGTGTTGTTGTTAACCACTAGCAGCTCTTGCTCGGTACACTGAGCATGTACTCTACCTGGTCACAGTCTTCCCCTCACGATGATGCCGTGTTTATATTTTTATATTAGAGCAATTATTTCAAAATCTGCATTTGCACATTCATATTCTCAACAGCCAATTTGTTGCAAGTCACTGTCCTCTTTTTTTGCTTAAGCATTTCCTCTGTCGTTGTCATCCTGATGTGTGAATTAACACTCTAGGTCAGTGCTATTTACCTGGTGGTCCATGGATGATGGGTACTGCTCCATTTGAAAAATAAAAAAATGGGGAAACTCCCCCTCCCTCTCATTTGCTTTCTGGTACTGGGGAGATGTCTATGTAGTATTGAAGACACGTTCTGTCTCTCCCAAATCCTACACAGGCCAGTGAGTCAGAGGAGAATGGATCGGACAGTTTGATGCACTCCATGGACCCTCAGCTGGAGAGGCAGGTGGAAACCATCAGGAACCTTGTGGACTCTTACATGGCCATCGTCAACAAGACCGTCCGCGACCTCATGCCTAAGACCATCATGCACCTTATGATAAACAATGTATGTATTCCACTGAATGGTACGTGGGAATGCACGGTACCTTGTAGCATCCCGTGGTTTCTGTATCTCTTGACTATGAAGACTTGGTGTAGTGTAATAGTTGGAAGATTGAGCCAGAACTAGGGAGGCTCCAGGTAATCTTGAGCCAGTCACCATCCCTCAGACCAAGCTGCTTTGCAGGGTTATTATGTGGAAAGCTGATCATAGGTTAGCGTGAAGAACAACAAAAATTCAGGGCCTGAATTGTGCAAATTGAATAAGACTTAGATTCAAGCAAATAAAAAGGTGGATGGGGGCTAGTGGGGAAGATGTGGTCCTCCAGGGTCCTCCAGGGGAGCAATGCACCCATGGCAGTTGCAGAACTGAAGCTGGAACTTCAAGAAGAGAAGGGAAGCCTATAGACAATTGGAGCAGGAGTAATGGCTGGGCAAAAAAAGATATCAGCTGCATCCTAGGAAGGGGGTGATTTAAATATATACAGTCAGCCCTTCTTATCCATGGATGTTTTTATCCACAAATTCAAGCATCTACAGCTTGAAAATATTTTTTAAAAAGTGTAAATTCCAAATAGCAAACCTTGATTTTCTATTTTATATAAGGCATAACATTTTGCTATGCCATTGTCTTTAATGAGACTTGAGCATTTTGTTATCCACGGTGGGTCCTGGAACCAAACCCTAGCGGATAACAAGGACCCACTATATATTTAGATTACTTGTATTGCATATCTACTCCAAATTTGGAAAGGTTACCCCTTGAAATGACAGCTTACGCAGTCTGGCAGATTCTGGGAGTCGCCGTCCCAAACAGATCATCTTTCCTCCAAACTCTGGCTCTGCTCTCGATCCGTGGCTTCCTTCCTTCTACAGACCAAGGAGTTTATCCACTCGGAACTGCTGGCAAATCTCTACTCCTGCGGAGACCAGAACACCCTGATGGAAGAGTCGGCCGAGCAAGCCCAGCGGCGGGACGAGATGCTGCGCATGTACCACGCCTTGAGGGAGGCGCTGAACATCATCGGGGACATCAACACCACCACCATCAGCACTCCCTTGCCCCCGCCGGTGGACGACTCTTGGCTGCAGGTGCAGAACATACCGTCCGGACGCAGGTACCCGAGGCTCAGGCGGAGGCCCCCGCAGACCTTCCTGATGCCTCTTTGAGCAACCAGATGGGGTGCCTCCTGTTAGGGCAGATAGGAAAGGAGGCTCAGTCTTTGCACAGCGGCAGCTGAGTTCATGAAGGCTACCCTGGGGGATGCTGGGACCTTGAAGGCTGGCTGGTATATAAAAATTTCCACAAAACCTGTGTGAAGTCTTATGCAGAAACCCAGCTATCACCATGGTAGGGCTTTTGTTTTTCCAGAGGGCTGAAAGTGTGAATCGAAGGAGAGACGGTTGCACACAGCATGTTATACTCATTGCATTCATGCCATCTCTAGGGACTTTTTCATATGGGCAAAAGAGTTGGGATTATGGCACAATGCTTCCGTCATTGTTGCGTGATTTGGTGAAGATTTTCAGACATCACACTATAATCCCAGGAGCATTGCACTATAATCCTGTTTCTTTTGCCCATATGAAAATGTCCAAGGAAGCAGGTTTTAGAATTGAGAATCCTACCTTTCTCCCACTTTGGGACCCAAGAAAACTAACCGTTCGAATTAAGCGGAAACAATTTGATTAAGAAGACAGTTGAAACAATAGATAATAGAAAAGAACAACCAAACAATCCGATGCATCCCACAGTGAGGGAGTAATAAAGATATATTCCAAAAGTGAGCAAGCAAACAAAGGAGGAAGTTACTTTATTGGTATAACAAGTAATTATTTATAGCAGCATTTAAAAAGTAGCTTTAAAGTGGGATTTTCTCTTGTCCATCTTAAGGTGTTTTATTTAGGAACAAAAAGTAGCTGGCAGCACAAAGTGTAAGAGGAATTACTTTTTTAAAAATGTTATTGGTTTAACGGTTGGCCTAGGAGTCTGGAAGAAGAGAGTTTAAATCTTGTTCAGCCATTGATACCCACTGGGTGGCCTTATGCAGAGCACACTCTCTCAACCTTAGAGGTAGGCAAAGGCAAACCTCTCCTAAATAAATCTGGCCAAGAAAGCCCTATACCATACATTGGAGTTGACTTGAAGGCGTAGAACAGCAAGTGATAACAAATTATTTTCTACATTCTACATTCAAACACCTGCAAATCCTGTTTGAGAAGAGGTGGCAGTGTGGCAAAGTAAACACAAATCTATCCATCTGAGTCTCATAGGTCCTCAGACAGCTTTCAGCTCTCTTGAAAAGCTCTTTGGCTGTGAAGGGTACTTGAGAGGCAGCGAGGGCTTTTAGACAGCATCGCTGTTATCATGCTGACCCATTGCTGAGTGAAGCATCACTCTTTTCCTCTCTCTTTTCCCCATTCTCTCTATGCTAGGTCTCCCACCTCCAGCCCGACGCCACAAAGGAGAGCTCCGGCAGTCCCACCCGCCAGGCCTGGATCGCGCGGTCCGGCTCCTGGACCTCCGCCTGCTGGTGGTCCCACTCTGGGTGGTGCGCCTCCTGTGCCCTCTAGGCCAGGGGCTTCTCCCGATCCTTTTGGGCCACCCCCTCAGGTTCCATCTCGGCCCAACCGTGCGCCTCCCGGTGTCCCCAGGTAAGTCTGGTTCTGCAGCGGGCAGAAAGGGAAAACGGACATTGGGCATTGGCTATTCCAGGGCTGCAAATGTTAGCCACTTGCGAGGAACCAAAACCCATCAAGACTTGCTCTAGAATAAAAATGTTCAGGATTGTGCTGGAAGTAAGTAAGTAAGTAAGTAAGCCACTTGCTAGGGAACCAAAACCCATCAAGACTTACTTTAAGAATGAAAATGTTCAGGACTATGCTGTAAGGCAGTTAGTAAGCCAGTTACTAGGGAACCAAAGCCTATCTAGACTGACTTTAGAATAAAAATGTTCAGCATTGTGCTGGAAGTAAGTAAGCCACCTACTAAGTATTAAGCCACTTAGTAGGAAACCAAAACCCATCAAGACTTTAGAATAAAAAATGTTCAGGACTATGCTTTTTGAAAGATTTTGAAAGATACAAAGGTTCTTTTTCATTGTTGAGCAATGTTGGGAGGGGAGATGTTTTGGGAATCTCTTGAGTGTGTGAAGTCAGAAGTGATCAGTCAGAAAAGTTAGATGTAATATATAGGAGAGGTGAGGAAGCTGCAATGATAAACAGATTTGAAGATTTGTGTTTTCTCTGAAGAATGTTTTGAACTGGAGGAAGGAGACAGGGCTCTCTCTCATATGGTCACTGAGAGCATCACTCTAGGAAGAAAGGTAGTTGATGGGGAGAAGAGTTGCGTCTCCCACTTGGATGCTCACTGTCACAGCGGTGAATTTCCAAATGAGAAAACACTGCCATCACCACTTGTCAGGGTCCTCCCAGGTTGAAACAGTAGATCCCACCACCTTTTCTTATGGCATTTCAAAGAAAAGTTAGCCATAATTTGAGCTTAGCGTTTGAGTTTTGGAAGAATGCCGCTGAAAAGGATAACCTGTCAACTCCACTTGTAAAACATGGACTTTTATTTGGCAGTAAGGTCTGCCAACTTCAGTGGGTTCTGACCCCAAGTAAGTATGCACAGTCCTATCCTATGTTTACTTAGGGAACTACATCACACAAGAATCCTTTAGTAAAAAGGCCTTTGGAATAGAGTAGGACTTATTTACAAGTAAACATGTATGTGTAAAATTAACTTATACATCTTTTTTATGTCTATAGTTTCCCCCTGTAATTGAGATACCAGCTTTTGGAAACAGCTGATGATGTTTTGTCACCAATGTTAAATGTGTGTGTGCGTGTTTGTTTGTGTTTTACAAAAATAACAAATGAGGTACCCAGAATTGGCACTGAATGTTGATGTTTGGGAGGGAATTCAAGTATAAACATATTTGGTTTTTTTAAACTGAATTAGAGAATTTGCACTGGCAGATTTTGTTTCAGTATTAGTTCCTGCTGAAAGAAGCATGCTCAATATGGCTTAGAGAAATTGGGACTTGTTTCTCCTCTCTGTTGATATTAATGAACATTGGGATGTATGGGAAGCAGCCTTCTTTGCAAAGGATCCAGATTTGATACTTGTCTCTGTTAAATACTTGTCTGCAAAGGTTTGCTTTATACTGAGTTGGAAGCTACAGGTCATTAGATCAGATTCACCGGTGCTTTGGGATGTCGGCTGGAGAATCCTAGATGCTGACAAAGAGTTTTTCCACCTGAGCTCTCCTTGCTTCTAGTGAGCGTTTGGCTGGATAGATACACAGCGGTGGAGATCTAGGCTAGGAGATGGAGCGGATGAGTCTGATGCAGGACACTGCTTTCTCAGTGATGGTTGTACAACCATTGGCTCTCAAGTGCACAAACAGTTATCCCAACTTTCTGTGGGGCCACCTGGCTCTGGCATCACCTCCTGAGGCACATGGGCTTGTCCGCAGGTGCCTCATGGTGCCCCACACGTGGTTCTCTCACCAGCCCTTCATCCAGAGCTTGTGGTTGCCAACATGTACTGCTGTGGCTGCTGCTTTGTATTTGTGAGTCCTGCTTCTTTCTTCACATTCAGTCTTCTCATTCCTTCCCACCCCTTTTTTTCCAGTTTGGTTCCCATGCACGTCTTCTGTTTGGATTTCAGTGTGCAGTCTTTCTCCTCTTCCCAGCCTGTTTCTTCATGGCCACGTTCCACCCCACATCACCCCCTTTGTGCTGCTCCTTCATTCACATGCAACAAATATTCTATATACTGGCAAAGATATTCCATGCAACTGAAATAAAGTAGGCTCTGTCTCTTTCTCTCTCACTGTCTAAATCCATGCCACAGCCCATTTGTAAAATTTTGGATTATTTGCCAACTATTAAGGGGTTTTATCTGCGAGGGCATTCTCATAAAAGAATAATACTAAATAAGTAAAGATGTGGGATCAATTTCCACATTATTTCCCCCCTGAATGCACCCACACAGCAGCAGGAAAAGATGTAAAAATCGGGTGTGTTTGTGTTATGTGTATATTTGTACACATTTGCTGCACATCAAGTATTCAGGAACATCTGATCTGCTGTCCCTCTGAACAATAGGCAAGGCACACATTGTGACATGGGCACAGGCAGTGGCATCCAGACAGATGGCTTCCAATGTCAGCACAGAGGCTTGTCTTTCTTTTCCTAGAAAGATTGAGTTAGAAGGAACTCCCAAGGGTCATATATTGTAATCTCCTCGCTTGCCATGCAGGAATCAGAAGCCTGTGTGGACACAGACAGTAACAATGCCCACCATTGCTTATGGTTTTGGCTGTGTGTTCTCTTCTTGAATCTCTTGTAGGGTCATGAGCGCAGACGCAGCCAGATTTTGCAGATTATGGGAGCGATGGGTCAAACAGCTTTGTCTCTTGTTCACCTGAGATGGAAAGGTGGCTTCCTTGAGTCATTCCACTTCTGTTGACATAGGCCCAAGTCAGAGCAGATCAGTCCTGCAGGGAGAGAGGGCTATAAATACTGAGATTAAATAGGATTTTGACAAATTTCCTAGGGAGGGAAATCCTGTTGCAGAAAAAAAAAAAATACAACCAGGAGTCTAGAGGGAATTAAACTCCTGCTATTTCCAGCCAGCATGGACATTGGGGATGATGGAGGTCATAGTCCAAAAAGGTGGGTTACAGAAGTAGGCTGCCTTACATATTTCACAGGTTTACTACTGTGTTAAGGTTTTGTTTTTGTTTTTTTGGAGTAGATTCAGGTCTATGGGTGATGAAGCTAGTTCAGAAAGTGCCACAGAACACCTTGTTGGTAGTGGTCAGGTATTTCAACATTAATATTCTTTGAAGGGACTGTAGAAGCCTGGTCTCTTTCTCTCTCTGTCTCTCAATCTCTCCATCCTCAAATCTTTTTCATTCCACCAAAAGACCCCATTTCTCATTGACCTATGTCTGTGGATGGCCACTCAGTGTCCCTTGTGCCATCTCTTGTATATAGAATAAGTCAGTCCACACTTGGGTGCTGGGCTAGTCTTCTGCCACAAGTGACCAGACAACCATCTTCATTCGTTGCTGTTTGTCTTCCTTCCTTCTTTTTCCTCCCTTTGGTCCTCTTTGTGACAAAGAGTTCTGTCTTTCCTACATTGGGAGGAGAAACGGGGCCCAGCCTGGGTCTAAAAGGACGCATATATCAGCTTTTGAGAGGTGTGTGTATGTAGATTTGGATGAAAGTGTGAGAACTCATTCTGGAATGCCAAGCTTGTGTGTGCCTTAAGGCTGAGTGTATAAATCTGTGCACAAAGGTGTCAGCTAGCATCCCTCAATGCGGCATCTGCCAGAGGTGTTGGACTCCAACTCCTATCATCCCTGGTCATCATAGCCATTTTTTCTAATGGGCACAGTAATGGATGCATTCCCCCAATGGCTAAAGTGTGTCTCTGTGCACTTTAGAAATGTATACAGTGGGGATTTTTTGCACATTTCCCAAACATATGCATGTTATCAATGCTTTTTTGTTTTGTTTCTTTTGTGGAATAAATGGCAAGCCTGGAAACATGTGGATCTGCATTCACACATTAAGAGCGATCCCTTCTTTGGTGTATGTTTGAATGACTTTATCGTAGTTAGGAACTACAAATGCAGTGTGCATTTCTGGCTGGTTTTTTAAACACCAGAGAGCGTTATTGTAACATCCTCACTAGGCAAATAAAGAAAATATTGCATTCACAATATTTTGCAGTTAAAACAACAACAAACTAGTATCTTCCAAACAAACCAGTATCTTTTGAATAGACTACAGTCATTTGAAAATTCTCAGATGTTAATTCCAGTGTTTTTAGGCTGCATACAGCCAAACAAAACTTGAGCAGTGATCCAGACTCACTCATCACTCATTTTTTGGACAGATATGCAGAAATAAATAGAACCAACAGGTCTGCATGTTTGGAAAAGGTGGCTTTGCAGATAGATGAGAAGCTGGCCCTGATAACAATTCTTTTTTTCCATCTCTCTCCAGCTGGCCATGCGATGTGATGACTGGCAATTGCAAAGCCAATCCTTCCCTTTATATAGCATTGCTCCTATTATCATTATTTATACCCCAGCTTTCTCCCAAAACTAGCACTCAAAGCAAGCTACAAATTTAAGCAAATACAACAGAGTTGATTTTTAAAAAATCAATATTAAAATAGAATTTTAACTATGAACAGCACTAAAACAAAGCATACAATCAAAATGTTAAAAAGCAATACAGCACATTTTAAAGTCCCTTCCTTTCCAAACTTCAGTTCTCAAAAGCCACTGAGAAGACCCCAGTCAAATACATATCAACTATGCACAATAACACATGTTAACTGGATAAATATAAATATGCCAGGTACTTGAATTCATTTATTTTTTAGTCAGAAAGCTCACCTGGAGTGGTAGGAGCGTGATATCTTTGCAGGAGTTCCAGCCAAGTGTGTTTGTGTGTGTGTGTCGATGGAAGAATGATGTTTTGGTAAGGCATCGCTCACACGCAGCACCTGCTCCTGGAGGGAGGTATGTTTGTATGCAGCCTTGTTGTCACTTTGTTGGCATTGTGACCCTTCAGAGTACCAATGGCCATGTAATGATGGGTCCTGGAGTGTGCAGGTGTACCTGTGCACTTAAGTTGTGACTGCACGGGTGTGTGTTCCTCCTCTTGGGCAAAATGTCGCAGGCACAGCTTTGCTCATCCAGGCGTCAGGGCAGCCAGCAGCCATGTATGTGAGTAGATGTGATACGTGGCTGCAGTTGTGGAGTTTTGTACTTTTATCTGGCTGCATGTGCAAGCACAAGTCAGGGCACTTTTGCCACAAGCATCCATGTGTGTGAGTGTGTTTTTGTGTGCACCTTCATTTTCCAAACTGCGTGGCCTCTTGCCTCCAATTGTCTGAACAGCCATGTCGCTCTCGTGTTGTCTTTCAGAATCACTATCAGTGACCCTTGAAGATTGGCAGCCACGGTACGTTCTTCACTCACACTCATCCCTGCCCTCCAGCGATGGATGCATGAACCGGTGTTAGTCTTCTTCCTGCCACTGCCATTGTGTCTTCCCATCCTCCATCCCCCCTCGCCCCCAGTCTGCCACTTGCCTCTCTTGTCTAGTCCACCCAGATACCCTTCTCTTTACCACCAGGCCCCACAGATTCCCGCCTGCTAGATGTGGTGGATCCTTGCCTGCCAAGAATTTAAATTATTTATATTGTTAGCGTTTTGTTTTGGAAGAAAACACTGGGATTTTTTTTTAAAAAATAGAGCCTGTTAAACTGGTTGCGAGGCGGAAGAGAAAGAAAAAAAGGAGGAGGAAAAAGTAGAGTAGCTCAAGGACTGGACCTTGGACATGTTACTTTCTGGACAAGAACTCCCCAAATCCCTCAGCCAACATGGCCAGTGGGAAATACAGCCTTAAGTCACTTTTCTATATACCTAGAAGCTAGGCTTTATCCAAGGTTCTTCTCCAGCCTCAGCCTGCTTCTATGATCCTAAAATTTGCCTTGTAGCCTTGATCCATCCACTGACCCACAATGGCTCTTGGAAAATCGCTGGCAGAGATGGGCCATTCCCAGCTTTGTTGCCAGAAGCCCTTTGTGCCACCCCAAAGGCTTTGATTTCTTCTACGGATCACATATCCTCCGACTGTCCAGATTTGGCAGGGACAGTCCCAATTAATCCTCGGTTGCCCCCCTTTTTTGGCTGTGTTTAAAATATCTCTGTTTGTCTCTCCTCCTCTCATTCTCCCCCTTTGTCATTAGCTTATTCCAGTTGCTGCAAACCAAGTTTAAAGCACAGGAGCAAATGGACCTCAGTAAATTCAGCAGGAGGGGAAAGAGAAGAGGGGCACTGCTCTTCCCCTTCACTGCTGCAGCCTTTCCTAGATTGTGTGAGTTTTTCCCCTCATTAATAACTTTTGTGGCCTTTCTGACCACATTTTCCTGATGTGCTTGGCCACATGTGTCCTGGTTTTCATCTGTAAAGTATTGGAAGGTATGGCATCCCTGCATTTGCCTAGATTTATGCTCCTAGGTCAGCATTGCTGGTATTGCTCTCCTTTTGTGCCTTCTAGATTTTAGTTTAGTGGCAGGAGGAATTGTGGCTTGACTGTAGGAGCTTTTGGTTTTGTCCTAGACTAGTCCGTTCCCCTTGTATCAGTTGGTCTTGCATGGGAATGCTCCCTTGTATGTGAGATACCTGTGGATATAATAGACTGATAAGATACCATGGTTACACCAGCAGCCCTTCCTTCTAGTAGTGTGCAGCACTGGACAAATAAAAAATTCATTCTCAGAGAGAAGGGAAGAGCAGGTCCTCCTGTAGAGTCAAACAATGGGAAGAGTGGGATGTGAGGTGCACCACCTTCATTTAAAGCTCCACCAACTGCTCTTTGCATCTCTGAAATTTGCAACCCAAAGTGCTGAGCTGGATGACACTGTCTGGCTGGGTCTCCGTAACCAAACACAAACCCTTCCTTATTCTTACACCACAATGACTTTCCTGCTGTGTCTTGGGAATGCAGCAGTGAGTCCGTTTGACCCACAAGGGAACCAGAAAATGTGGAAACACCCTAAAGAGACAAACTGCCTTTCTTGAGGCTTCTACGTATGCGGTTTTCATCTGCCTTCTGACCCCGTTGTGCCCAATTTCCTCTTCCTCCAAAAGAGCCTCCCTTGCTTTGCCTTGCATTCTCTCTCTCTCTTTCATTTTTCTCTCTTTCTCTCCTCCCTTCTTCAGTTTTCTCTCCTTGAACTTTGCAGCAGCATATTTGTTGGAAGACGCCAAGGTAGCCCAGTGCTCCTTCCTGGGCACTGTTCTGTTTTTGGATTCCAGTTAAGGAAGAAAAATCCTGTAGGGCAGAAGTGGGCATTTTGGGAGACTGGGGGGGGAGGTGCATTAGGGCTACACCTCACCATTAAAAAAAAATATCCAAATTTTGCCCCCCAAAGCTCTCTGGGAGGTATTTTTGCTATGTTTCTGCTTCCCTCAGGCCATTTTAGGTTTAGGAAAGGCCTTTTCTTTTAACAACAGAAAGTGACCAGAAGCCATTTCCTGTTCTTATTTTAGAAAAAGATCTCTCCATGGTCAAAATGCTCACTCCCCAAACTAAAGGCTTGGTGAAAATGCTTCCATGCCTACTAGAGGGCATTTAGGTGGATTTTTCTCTGGTTTGGGGGAACCACAAAAACCATCCTGGGAACATTGCACTAAGTACATAGGCCAACATAACTTCACAGCAGTGCCTCTCAGTCTCAAACAGCTGGTCCTCCAGCTGTTTGAGACTTCAAGTCCCAGAAGCCCCAAGCAGCATAGCCAGTGGTCAGGAAATCTGGGAGCTGAAGTCCCCAACATCTAGAGGGCTGAAGTTTTGAGAACTACTGACTTAACAGGATTCTAGCTTCTTTGTGTGAACAGTTGCTTCTGCTACTAAGAAAAAACAGGTCTTAAGCTGAGGATAAATAATATGGGTTAAGGATTTGTGTCATTCAGCCCTCCCTGTTTCTGTGTCTCTGTGCAAGAATTAAACAAAAGGAAGGTTATTTTCATGTTCTTTGAGGATTAAGATACGCCATGCCTCTGTGTATGTGTGTGTGTTTTAAGTGTGGTTTTCAAAATGCTATGGTCTTGTACCAACAGCAACTGTCATGTTTGAGCATCAAACTGGCCTTTGCCAAGTATCAACTCGTCCCTGAGAGAGTGTAGAAGAGACTGAAAGGGGAAAGGATGGAGACAGCAGCAAAGTATTGCAAACAAAGCAAAAACACCCTCTTTTTGAGAGATACAGACCTGTTTCGTTTGAGAAGTGAGAGCAGTTTTGGTAGGTTGCGGGTTATCTTTGTGAGGTTCATCAAGGTCAATGGCATGAATTTCCAAAAGCACTGAATGCGGGGAGGCCAGTGGTGATCAAATGGAGGGGCTAGACCTCAACCTGCCTCTGTATCATCCTCGACAAACCTCTTACTGCCTTGTAAGTGTCTTTCATAGAGGCGGCACGTCGCAGCTGATCCATTGGTAGCAGCGGTTTGATGGCAACCATGTTGCTTCCGAAGCACCATCTCTTTCCTGCTTCCAGCCAGCCCTCCTCAGTCAATGACACGGAAATGGCCGTCCAGCTTCCTTCAGGCTGCACGGTGACAGAGGAGTTGGTCTTTCTGAGGAGGTTTGGCTGTGTTGCCCTTGCTTCCTTCTGGGACTCGCTGTTAGGAATCTCTGCCTGCCCAAAGCCTGGATTAGAAAGAGGCCCTTGGGAATTGGTGATGAACTTCTTGCAATTTTTGATTGCCTGGAGAAGGCCAGAATTTCTGGTTTGCAAAGCTAAAAACTGGGTATTTATAAGCTTTGGGGCTGCTGTCTCAGGGACTTGCTGCAGGGCAGAGCAGCTCTATTTTCCCAAGACTTGTATGCATTCTAGAAAATAGATAGCTGAATGAAAATAGATAGCTCTTTTTAAAGAGAGAATGGTTACTTACTTGACTTGACTTCCCATCCACCCAATTCCCTACAGAGCTTTCATGCTGGAAGTTTGTAAGCCAGGATGCCCAGCAATTCCTCCATGCACGTAAATAGCCTTATGGCCATGTGGAGGGATGCTGTGGCCCACCACAGATATGACCTGTGCCAGCCATTCTGGCCCTTTGTTCCAGCTGGATCTCTTCTTTTTAAAAAATGAGAAGAGCTCTAGGTTTAGGTGGTAATAAACAGCAGCTGAAAGCAAAATCCTCCATGAAGCTGATCATTCTAAGGTTTTGATCAGCACTTCTGCTCAAATCCACGGCTGTGTTTGCATTCACGTAAGACTGCCACATGAGCTGTGTGCAAACTGTTTTAATTCTTCTCCTGAAGCATCTTGCATGTGGAAATTCACATATTAGCTTCTAATTTAGGGCACAGTCCAGATCTTCTCCTGCAGTTTTCAACATTCACTTTAAAAATGTCAGTTTCTAGCCCTTTTTACCTGCTGTAGGTATAATTCTATCCATTTGTTCTCCAAGAAGTAATAGCACTAGATAACTTTAAACACATGAGGCTGCCTGTATTCTAGTTGATTCCTCCTCTTAAAGACCCTCATCACATTTCTGGATCCTAAGTATGCTCAGAAAGATTTTATTTAAATATGACCCAGTAGTCCATACACCACAGCAGAAGGCCAGATTTATCTATAAATCTCAGAGCTCTCCCATGATAACGGGAAGATTATTTTTAAAATTACCAGAAATAAGAACTGACCAATCTCCAAAAGGCATGGGAGAACTAGAGTAGGTGTACCTTTATATTTAACGATTTTAAAATGTGCTATACTATCCTCTAGGGCACAATAGATGGTGTTTTAACTAGCTCCACTATCTTTTGTATACTTTTTAGGTTTTTTTTAGTTTTTTATCTTGAATTTTAATTCTTCCACTGTGTCTTGCCTAGAATTTTTACTCTCCTAACATTAGCAGGAATGTAGCAAAGTGACCAGCAGATAGAACTGGCATCAATAAAACAATAAAAATCTGTCGAAGCCGGTCAAGTCAGTCTGCCTTGTACAAAGTGCTTCAGTTGAAATAACTTCACAGAAAATCTGATTCTGAGTGCCAGGCAGCCCAGACCACCTGCTCCTTCTGCCAGTTGTGTAGTGGTCCTTCCATCACAATTTGGGGAAGCTCAACACAGGGTGGGTACTGGCTTACAATAACCAAATTTGCAAATAAATTTGTTCCAGGGGTCTTAAGAACTGTTTGAAAAAGCTGAGCTCAGCTAATGGTAGAGATCAAAAAGGCATAGCTCCTTTTCCACCCGAAGAGTAGGGTGTGTTTGCAAGTCCAGGTTGGCCGGCAGCTGCTGAAACAGCGTCTCCCAGAGGACACCACTCATTCTGTGTGACATACCCGCCTCGGTTGCTTGGTACAGTAGCATCTTCATTGTTGTGCTCCATGCTTCTCAACATTCAGCCTGGGTACCAGAACCACCTTTCTAGCAATTGGCCTGTGTCTGGAGGATCCACCTTAATAATCCCGTGAGGCTTGCGACAGCTATTGATCAACCCTATGAATAAAATATCGATGAATAAATATCTTATGTTGCTCTCTGTGGCCTAAGAGAACATGAAGGTACTGGCCAGGATGAGGTGGAGAAGCATGTTTGATTGTGACTGGCCACCATGCTAACCTCAGTGTGTGTGTTCTCTTCTTGTCTCTTTTCCCCCTCCGTCTTCTCTTTTTCTCTCTGCTCCCACAGCCGGAAGGGCCCTGCTTCACCTACTCGACCCACCATAATCCGACCAGCTGAACCGTCCCTCTTAGACTTATAACCCGAGGCCTAGAGACAGCTGGCGACAAGTGCCGTGCCCGGGAGTTCCCCGCCCCGTATCCCTCCATATCCCACTTTTCCGCTTCTCTCAGACACATCTCCTCCTCCGTCCCTCCCTCCCTGTTGTTAAAAATACCTGTTAGTGAGTGAGCTCTTCTTCGTCTTCTCTCGTGCGTCCTGTATTGCTTTGTGAGCCTAGAGTAGTCCTAATTCAGTGGCATGGGGGACTTGGAAGGACGGGAGCTCTTTGGAGCATAGTGTTAAAACAGGAGCATCGATGGACGCCAAGATGGCAGCCGCCTCGCGCATGGCGTCTTGCCTGCATCGGTTAGCTGTAGCGTGTTGCGCTCATCAGTAGCTACGTAGTGACTTTTCTCCCCACCGTAGATAAGATGAAACCATTGGTGTTTGCCATTCCGAACAAGGGTGTTAAGAGTAAAAAGTCTTTTTTTAACTTTCTCAACAATGTCTGGTAAGTGGATTTGCTTTAAAGTGCAGACTTTGGGGGACTTTGTGACACCACCTGTCCCTCTCTCAAGCAAGGGGGAAATAAAGGATTTGTGTGGAGGTGTTATGGAACGATGATAGGGACCTCCAGACCGAGAAGGCTGTAATTTTCCTGACCGGAAGGAATCAACACAACAGGCTACCCCTCTCTTCTTTGGGGTGAAAGATGCTGGCTTTTTGAAGCAGCTAGCTGGTGTATCACAATTGACTTTCCACAAACCCAGACAGGGGCTAACATACTTTTCTTCTCCACAAAAAATGGAACACACTCGTATCTCCAGGAGAGTTTGCTGTGTAAATGTTTTAATGCAATGTACCTTTGCTTCAGACAAACCCAGCAACTACAACAAAACAAAAACAAAAACCCACAGTACTTTGTCTTGAGTATCCTGGTGATTCTAAATAACCTTTACTACTTGCATGCAGATAGTACCTGTTTGTATGTAATGTGGGGGAAAGTGTTTGTCTCACTGCAAGTTTTGACTCATCCTCTTCTTTACCTATAAGCTGAGGGGTAAATACAAAAAGCATTTAAAGAAAAAGAGCCCGCTGTCATTCCGTTCTTCTGAAAATCAAGTTTAGCCAGTCGCCTTGTAAGTCTTCAAGTCATCCCCACTTACAGTTCTTTTATCCTGGTGCTGTTGCTTTTGGTTTCTGTTGAATATCCTCTTGACACCAAATTCTGATGTCTGTTTTTTTCCATATTTTTAACTATTGTTTTACTTTGTTTTTTGTCCCTTTCCCTTTCCCATTCCCCCTCTCTCTGCCTTTTATTTACTTTTATTTTGTGTGTGTGTCTTCTTGTCTCTCTTTCTTTAAATTCCAGCCGCCCTGGCAAAGCTAGCCCCTCTCGTCCGGAGAGTCCAAAGCCACCCTTTGACATGTAACCCTGCTCCCTCTTGAGATCCATCTTTTATCTGCCTCTTAGCTGTTCTGTCCTGGAATGGTTCAACGCACATCTCTTTAAAAAACAAAAACCAACACACAGCTTTGTTCTGTTGTAGTTTGTGGCTTGCACATATCAGACGTGACTTTAGTGAAACTGGTTTTTCTTCCTCCCAGTTGCTTTAAAGGAACTTTAAAAACAAACAAGTTATATTGTAGTAATGATAAACATATCTTCACTGTTATATAAATATATATATAAATATCTATATATATAAAGAACAAAATCTATATGGTGTCCAGACGTTTTAAGCCTTGAATGCTTCCAATGTTGATTTTAGCAAATACTTGAGTAGGAAGATTATATATATATTGTACACATGTGCACCAAGCAAAATGTAGCCCAACCTGAGCAGCAAAAAGCCTGAGATGACCAATTCTTTGCTGTCCTCCGTTGGGTTATTCTGTTGCCCTCAAATTGTGGGTGAATCTTTGCCGTGCTAGTAGTACCTGTCATGCGGTCTGCGGTCTGTCAACTCTTGTTTACTGGCTGAAATAAAACTATTATTTCTGTATAATGGAGACTCCATGCTAGAATAAAATTCTCTCTCAGTGCTTTCAGGCTCTTATATTAATGCCGTCAATGGGTTTGGGCCAAGGTATTTTGGGACAAGGTACTGGCGAAGGGAAATAAGTGGCCTCTATAATAAATGTTAATTTTATGGAACATAAAGTTTTCAGAAACAGCCATTAGAAATACTACAGTTAAGTGAAGAATAAGGTTTTGTTTTGTTTCAGTACAATGAATTATGTATGAGATTTCACTTTTAAGTTTTAGGGTGCCTGAAATAGCAACCAAGACTGGAACAGGCACCAGTAACTCAGGAGGAACAGATCCTTTAAGAAAAATAGATTCTAGTGTGTGATACTGATGGAAGAAGATGACTCCATGAAAGACTCATAAAGATGAAGTACCATGAGTTAAAATGTCCATTGTGTCAGCTACCGAAAAGTGTGAGGCAAATTGCTATAGCAGGATGGGGAATCTCAGGTCCTGAGGCACATCTTGTCATCTGAGAGACCCTGATGACCATACCTGCTTTCCCAAGACTTTATCACTAGGTGCTTTTCTATGGGATTTTCCCCCAGTTCTGGAAGTTGGAACGCTGCTCCTAATGCTTAGCTGCTGGAAGGAAATAAGAACTTTAAACTAATTTATCCTGGTAGTGATCCTTTCACATCCTTTTGCCTTTGGGATGTGGTTTCCACAAATTCTCTGAAATTGAATTTGGCTCTCAGGCTGAATGAGGCTCCCCATCCTTTGAGTTCTAAGAACATGAAAAAACATGGAGGTAGAGCAACAGACTGAAATGGGCAGCTTCAATAATCAAGACATTCTCCCTCCTTACACATCCAGAAGAAAATATAGCTTAGTCCAGAAGGATGACATTGGAGCGGGAACTAAATTCTGTGCTGTGTACACAATTCATGTAACTACCTACCTCCATTAAACCAAGGAAGCTGTTCTGACTCTTCTGGGACATAAGAGAACAACATGCAGAGTATGCTAGAGGTGGAATAGGTTTATTTGGAAAGAACAAATTTGTAACAGGGATTAAATAATCTCTGCCAAAGAATGCAAGATTTTTTCTAATAAGTTTTTCCTTTCACATTCCTGGAAAACCAGACACCCAATAAATATTTAACAGTTCTATATTAAATCACATTCCTTCCCCTGTCCCCACTGACGTTAGATAATTTTGCTTTATAATACAAGGTTAGGAGTAGCCTCCCAGCAGCCAGAAATGCTGCTAAAGAATTCCTCTCTTCTTTTATTTAAGGTATGTACAAAATGTTACACATACACACTATGTACACTTGTGCAAACAGGAGGAGTTCACAAGCCTGTTTCGCTAGTGCCATCACACAGCACACCAAGGAAGTTAAACACTGCACCAAAAACATTTGCTACATCCGTTTCTTGGATGTTTTCCTCCTTCAGGAACTCTCTAGAATATGGAAGAGTACAGTGATTTAGTGTACAATCATGCCCCACAAGTGGTGCACTAGGCAGGGATGGGAAGAAAGTATATGACATTTCCATGTGCTTTTTGTCTTTGGCTGGCTTTTAGCAGGTTCTACCAGAATGCAAGGCTCCAACAAAAATGGAATAAATAATGACAATAGTGATGGGCACAATACTGGACAGGGAAGCACAATGCTGCAGCTCACCTATTCAGAGCAACTGGTGGTCCTTACCTCTCAACAGAAGGGCATGGGTGTCCTATCACCAGCCAGCAACTTGTACTACTTATGTGCAAACGTACAGTTTCCCATCCCTAGTTACCTAAGAACCATCTGACTAAGGTTGGAGCACATGCTTCAAGTCTGTCCCTCCTGCACACATTCCCAATGCCTCCCCACCACCAACAATCAACAGGATACACACCTTTCATGCTTCTGTATAGACCTTTTCTACCTTGTTCTGTGCTGAAGTTCAGCCCACATGGGGAGGAAAACTCCCCAATCCTCAGTCTCTTGTCAAAATCAACCCCACTCTCACTCTACTAGGAAGAATGACGATCCAGTTACAAGTAGCTGGCATTCCAGAAATCAACACAAAGCTGGTTCATTTTTTCAGTGATTCTCCTTCTTTACTCATTTCCCCCATCTTTAAAAATAAATAAAATCCTCCAAAACAGATGTTAAAATTATCCCACCTTCCAAAGGGCAGTCATGTTTTCATCCCACCCTCAACACTTATCTTCACCAAAGAGCCAGAAGCCCAACCAAAACGGTAATGGGAAAAAACAACTCACCAGTGCTGCCCTTCTTGTTTTGTCAGAATGAAACAAAAAATGTTTTTCCAGTGCTGAGAGGAAGCCTCTGTTCTGGAGAAGGTCGGGGATGAAGGCTGGTATGTTCTGGTTATGAGCCCGACAGCACTGTAAAGCAGAAGGCCTGAGGTCCAGGTGAGAAAAAGTGAATCCAAACCATTTGTCCTGGAATAAACTGGTGGGGAAATGAGGTGCAGACAGTTACGGCGTAACGGGAACAAAGTTGTGGGATGTTAAACTAACTGCCTGTCACAAACAGAAGCCAGGAGAACCAAGCCTTCTCCACTCTCAATGGGCTACATGATCTGTTCAGAACAGCAAAAGGGGAGGACTAGCACAGGATGGCCCAGGACTCGCCTTCTGCTCTGCTTGACCATGACTGGCCTTTGCTGTTGCTGCTGCTGCTGCAAATGGGGCAGAGAATGGGCACTTTGGGTCCTCAGCAGGCTGTGTGCCAAGTTACACCACCATAATCTTGACTTCGTCATTCTCGTCAGCCCGGTAGAAGAAGGGGATGCAGGGATTCTCCAAGAGAGAGCCGGGCCTCTCCCGAGGGTTTTGGATTTCACGGAGAAGCTGCATGATCTGCTTGGTCGTGAGGTCCTGAGGAACAGATTGGGGCCCTTTGCCATCAGTGTGAGTGGGATGGGACGGAGCACCCGTGGGTTCCGGTTCTGACTCGTCAGTCAAACTCACTTCTCGCAATCCTGTAAAGGAAGATGGGAGATGGCAATGCATTTCTGGAGAAAAATGTTGGGACTCAAGCATGCTTGCTCCCACATACAGGCCACAGACCAAGAAAGATGTGAGGGAGACAATTGCTGTTTCTCAATAGGTATTCCTTTGCTGTTACCTCATCAGATCCAAGGTTAACCAAGGCATTGAAATTAAATCTGGACATTCGGGGGAATTTATTTGTTGCATTAATATTCTTTTTTTCCTCCAGTGAGCTCAAGGTGGCACACATGGTTTTCCTCCTCACTTTATTCTTACACCAACCTAGGAAGGTAGGTCAGATTGCAAGAGTGTGACTGGCCTAAAGTCACCCAGTGAACTGCATGGAATGGCAAACTGTGGCACTGTCCCTTAAGTACAGCTTTTCCTAATCTGTGTCCTCTTGAGGTGTTGGAGTATGACTTCCATTATCTAGTGACCATCTGGGCTGGGGATGATGACCAAGGCCCTGTATTATAAAATGTGGAGTAAAAGTTCTGCAGGCAGAACTATATTACCTCTCTTTCAACGCACACCTAAACTCGCCTATTAGCCACAGCAACCACCTTTGTCACCACTGCTCACCTTCACCATCGGTAGCATTCAGCTCCAAGTGCCTCTCCATTGCTGCATCAGCAGGTTTGCTGCTGGGGCCAGGCTGAAGCTCCACGTTCTGTGTGACTGCCATGTATTTTGTCTGCCAGTCGTTTCTCTCGCCGACCAAACGCATGACCAATTCCTGAAGCTCCATTAACTTCATCTACAGCAAGCCAGAGTGAAGGGGGCAAAGAGAACCACTGAGGGCCAGCTATCCCGCAGAGGACCCATTCCTTTGGCTACTGCGAAGACCTTCCATTCATAACCTTCAGTGACCCTTCTCTCCCACACCCATGGACACTCCTCCTTCTACCCATCATAAAAGCAACCACAATAATTTTGAAGTAGAGGGAAGTATTCTTCCTTCATTTATTCATGCATGCAGGCTGGGTGCTGAGAAAGGAGTTAGAAGGGCAGCCATTACCAAAGCCAAATATATCAACCTGTATCCAGAGCTGAAAAGAAATTATTTCTCCCTACCCATCAAGTGTGCTAAGCTCAGTGTAAGCTCCTGAGGGCAAGACCTTGCTTGTTACTCTGTAGGGTGGCCCCATTAATCTTGTGGTGCTTTACATCATATAGATGGGGCACTCTCCTTCAGAGAGACCTTACTGCTCTAGGCAAGACAAGGATGCAGCCAAAGTTGAAGGCTGTGCCTATCACTATCAGGGTAGAATCACGAACACAGAGCCCAAGGCTGTCCAAGTTTCACACCTCCCTCTGTGTCAGAAAGCATTGCTCACCTTCATTTCTTCCTTGTCCTGGGCCAGTCTGCTGATGTATTCCTCCTTCTCCCGGTGGCGCTGTTTTAGGATCGCCCTTTGACTCTGGTACAGGGCAATATACTCGCCTGGAACATAGGAGAGGGGAGTCAAGCTGGGCAGGCCTATTAGGAGGACAGTGCTGAGAGTGCTGTATATTTGGATATATGTATTGAAAACTTACAACCTGCCGCCAGGAAGAGTAAGAAGTTACATCTTCCTTCCTCCTCTTTTGGGTGTGTGTGAGAGAATACACAAACCTAGAGGGGTGCTCAGAAGCTTCACAAAACGAACAGGCTGACCAAAGGCCTCGGAAAAAGAGCACTCTTTCCCAAAAGCAGTCTTAGTAGCAGTAGAAGCAGTGATACTAAAAGGGCTGAGTCATAGTGTTTATTGCAAAAATGCCTAAAGTATTGCAAATACTACATAAAAATTAAAAAGGAGGGTCTAGCACATGCATTTTGCAACCCCCAGTCTTTGCTTCCAGTTCGAGGTCATACAGCTCTAGAATTCTTGAGTTACATAGTTTACACTTTTTTTTTTTTTTTTGAAAAGGAGGCTAGTAGGAGGGAGGGCATAACTGATTAATTTATTTACTAAATAACTGGTTTTTGAGTTTACTAAATGGGCAGGAGATTAGGGAGATGTGTCAGGCCACCTTATATGTATGCAACTGAAGACAAAATAATAAAATTCACAACAAATCTATTCAAGAAAATAAACACTTAAAGCAAGTGGCATAATACACAACCTAGTGACTAAAAGAGTCAGTGGTTTTAAACAGAAAGCAACTCTTCTAGTCCTGAGAAGAGGATCTGGGCAAGGGGGCTGCTTGCCTCTTACCTATTGTATCTGTTTCTCCAGACAACTGTATGCAGCGATGTTCCAGTTCTTCCACTCGGTCCTTCAACTCTGCTTTCTCACGCATCAAGTCTGTGAATCGGGACTAAAAATACAACAGCCCATCACTGGGGGCACGTGGAAGCAAAGAATGAAAGCAAAACCCTTCTGCCACTGCACATGCAGATTGCTACATGAACATGTGCTCTGGAACCCATCTGGGTTCACAGCCCAGGGCTCCACACCGCAACACATACCTGTAGCTTCTCCATGGCACTTTTTAAGGCTTCGTGAACTTCCCCTGGAACGGAATCTGCACTGGAGGCTGGAAAAGATCAGGAAATTCTGTTTCAGAGATTGAGGAAAGTTCCTGGTCTGTTTTGTAGAGTCCCTGCCAGGCTAGGACCCAAACAACTATGCATGGATATGCACCCCCTTTCCTTGGTAGACACTTACCTCCTGCTGACGTGACATGTAGTTGTTGCTCCTTCCTGAGCATCGTAATTTGCTGCAGGAGGCCTCTGCATTGCCTCTTCTGCTCAGCTAGCTGCTGCTTCATTTCTTCACGTTCAGACTCCGCTTGGGACATGGTGGACGTCAAGAAAGCAACCTAAGAGGCAATCCCAGGAGCACCAAAGTTTTTGTTACGAAGATAAAAGTATGGGGGTGGGGGAGCTGAACCAATATAGCTCATTTATAGAGTGACACAGTCATACGAAGGCTAGCATTCAGCGGGAAGCTGGGAGGAATTTAGCTATGATGTTGTCTGTCACTCCTTGCACTGGGATCATCAGCATATTCTACAGCTCTGTAGCCAGCAGCTTGATAACGCTTACTGCACCTATGCCTCCAAGATCTGGTCCTCTTTTGGAGAAATGTTACACTCTGAGCCCTCACCTGCAACAATGAGGTCTTTTAAAAGTTTTTTAAAAAGCTACTAAACAAGGGCTGGGCAAAGTATTGACCTCCCAATATTTCCAGCATTCTTTACTACTGGCTATGCTGTCTGGGGCTGATGGCAATTGCAGTGGAACAACAGCTGGAGGACCAAACTTTGCCTACCCTGGAACAAAGGAGTACAAGAGGAACAAAAATAATAATAAAATACATGGAAGTGTTTGTAATTTGGGGTTCAACAGTATACCAGTGGGCAGCAGATGGTGCACATATCTGGTTGCTAGGAGGAAGCTTACTTCTTCAAGAAGTAATTAAGTTCCAAAATATGGGGAATGTTAACCTAAAGTTAACACAAGGGAAGCATTGCAACCAGTTCCAGAAATGGACTGCATTGTTAGGAAGATTGTGTAAATCTAGTATACAAGTGAAAGTCTTCAACCAGAAGCTGCACCTCAGAAGCATCCACATTATTCTCCATTTTCTCTTCCCATTCCCAGCTCAGCTGCAGTTAGGAAAATCAGGAAGACCACCCACCGCTCACCATTTCCTCTTTACTTTCAAAATCCTCTGGGATGCTGAGCGAAGGGGTCTTCTGGTCCTCCACAGTCTCCTCAGTTTCCACTCCATCCCCTACAAATGAGAAGATGAACAGAGGAGCTAGACTATCTCCCTCAGATTGGCCCTCTTGGGTTCTCTCCTCCTGCAGAAACCCAACTCACCTTGCACCCTGGGAAACACCTTGGCATCCAATTCAGCCATGAGCTGGCTGACATGAGCCTGCAGCTCTTTGTTCTCTTTGGCAACTATCTCCAGGCTTTCCTTCAAAGAGAGAAACAGCAGATCTTTGCAACAGCAACCAAAGCACAACGTACACTGACTAAACTGGACAGAATCAGTTTTCATGGAGCTGATTCTGGATGACCTGGAGACTAGGCTCCTACTATAAACCTGCCCTCAGTGGGTTTATGATCTTTGCTAGCCCAGATGTCGATTTTGACATCCTGCCAGCCATCTGAAATCTCCATATTAAGTGCCCTCCCAACTCCAGCCCTTACCTTGGCTTGCTGAAGCTCTTTGAAGTGCATCTCAGCCGTGACTTTGCCCTGGACCTCCTCATGCTGCAGCCGGTCCATGAGTTGTGTCTGAAGAAGGTACTGTTTGTGCAACTCCTCCTTCTCAGTGGCTAGCTGCTGGTATGCCGCTGTGTACTGCTGGAGGTGGGTATAGTACTGATCCCGCTGCTCTTGAAGAGCCTGGGCTTCCTGCGTTTTCTGAGACACCTTAGACAAAGAAGGAAAAAAACCCAGCCAGTTACTGTCTAATCTAGAAGTGAGTAAGACAGACAGATGTATTTATACATTTTTTCCTACCCAGCCTTATACTTTGTTAGGTACAGAATTACCACACAATGCTGGAACATTATCAAATAGATAGCTGTGAAAAGCTTACAGTAACACCACTATAGGGGAAAGAGGGACAGAGAAAGGGAAATAACTATTTAAGAACTGGAAGGCAGGCAAAAAAAATGGTTCTTTTGTCATTTCTCACATCTCGAAATATAAATGGTCTCTAGGGATTCAAACTGTTTTTCACCCGAGCTAGACAGGTATGAACCCACAGTGGATAAAAAAGCCTATATTACCATATTCTTTTCCATTTCAATCACAAAGAGGTTGAGCTCTGTTGCCTAAACTAAGGAATTGCTATACTAAGCTAGTCTCAAAGATTGCTGAGAAGAGACAAAGCTACAGGGGAGAGACCAGCCTCCTCACTCTGTAACTTTCAGGTCTCCTCTCTGCTGGCTCCCCTAATTCTACTGTCCCTGGGTAGAGGATTACCGTCTCCTTGAGCTCAGCCAGCTTCTCTTGCAGCTCCCCAATCTTCTTGGCCAGCTCCTTCTTCACATGCTGCTCTGACTGCAAGGCACTTGTTACCTCCATGTTCTCGTTGGTCTGTGAAGGGAGGAGGAGGAGGTTAAGCCAGGTTAGGGCACAATCCTTCACAGTGGCTGCAAGAAGGCATGTTTCCAGTTATGCCAGGGGCAAGCATAGCACAGGCAGAGTCACCTGTGACCTCCAGGGCCATTTTTATGGCCAACAATGCCCCTCAGGAGTAAACTTCGCCAAACAGGAAGCAAATGTGAAGTAATAGCATGGGACTAGGAACAGCAGTATTTTCTGGATGACAGCAAGGGGTTAGAGAGCACCAAGGCCTCTAACCATCAGTCAGGAGGGACGCACCAGTTTGACAAACCCATTCTGCAGCTCAGCCAGCTGCTCCTTCAGCTCTCGGTTCTGAGTCATGGCCCGGCTGATTGTGGCCTTGTCGCTCTGCATGTTTTCCAGGATCTGCTGCCTGTCCACTGCCTCCTCGCTGTAACGCTGCAGAGTCCTCTCCAGTTCCTGCAGGCGCTCCTCCTGTTCCTGGTTGAGGCGGCTCAACTGCTCATTGTCCCGCACCTGGGCCTGGCACTGCCCCTGGAGTGCCTCCTTCTCCTCCTGCAGGTGGTTCAGCTCCTCTTGCAGGCGCAGTTCCACTTCCGTAGGGCCCGCAGGGGGGGCAGGCTCGTTTTCTATGGGCTTCATGGCTACAGAACCGAGCAAGAGCAAGAGAGGCAGACTCATCACAGCTCCACGCTGATTCCTCCACAACCATTTACAGCAAGAAGGGCAAAGTGCAGCCTCAAGGGCATTCTTGTATCACCACACACAAATAATTTTTGGTGAGCTAAAATAATTTTATGTTTCAACCAAATATAATTTTTCCCCTTTCTTAGATGGAGATGCTGGTATTTATCCTTTAATGTTTTGCATGCAAAACATGAGCATTACGGGAGGAAGGGAAAACATGGCCCTAAATTCAACTGCTAATTCTCAAAGGTACTGAATTAACTGAATGGTTACATCAGCACTTATGTAAACTCTGATTCAGCTGGTCTACTCTAGTTGGAACAAACAAATGGATTTAGATGGATGAATCCCAAAGGAGTGTCTGTAAGGAGGCCCTTTTGCAGTTCTTGCTCCTGAACCTTACCACACTGACTGCTGATCAACTCAGACAGGTTGTTTTCCAGTTCCTGGATTCGATTTACATTCAGTTCCCTTTCTTCTGTCAAAGTGTGGATCTACACCATAGGAAAAGGTAAGGAAAGGCCAGTATTATTATCACCAACTTTATGCAAAACTGCAAGTTCATCTGCAGTTCCTCAAAACCGCTGCAATGATAGGAGAGTCTTCTCCCTGCTATTCCCCAGTCTCCCATCCCCACACAGAAGGGAAGTTGCTGTCCTTACCTGCTCAGAGAGCACCTGTACTCGCTGCTGCCAGATTCCCCCTTCCTCCTTCAACTTCTGTACATACTGATCCCGTTCAGCCTGTAGTTGCTGGAGTGACTCCGACAGCTGCTCAGTAAATAATAAGAAAAAAGCCTAAGCTAAGCCATGTGGAGGAAGCTACTACTCCGACACAGAGCTGAGGGAGGTTGCTTTGAAGGCTCAATCCCCAAGTCCACCAGAAAGGGCTGCATGTCATAGGCTCTTCTGGGATCACTCCCTACCTGAGCAATTTGTGCTTCTAAGTTTGCTTTTTCTTCTAGAGCCATCTGCAGCTGTTGAGTGGCATCAGGGACTCCTGGCTGGCTTGCAAACTGGAGAGGGAATCAAATAAACTGTTAGGGCAAACATATGGATCCTTAGAGTCATTTCATCTCTCCCTCCAACCCTTCAGCTGCTGCCAACTAGGGTTTCCCATCCTTCGAAAGGCCCCTTTAGCCTAGCTCCTGCATTAAGGATGGAGGATTAACATGGATATTTTGTAATGGAGAAGAGAGAGAAATCTTAAGTGCAGTTCTGCATGCTTGGCCCAAAGTAACATTCAAGTTAGAATAATAGTTAAGCTGTGCTTCTACTTAAGACACTTTCCAAGTTTCCGGTGGTTGTTATTACAGAAGGGAAGTTGGGAACGTTCAGAAACCAGAGGAAACCTGGGTAAGGATTCCATAAATCATAAACCACAATTTTAGACTAGCTTATATGGTCCTATAGCAGTCTAGAGAGCCAGCATTGTACAGTAGTTTGAGCACTGGACTATGACTCTGGAGACCAGGGTTCGAATCCCAGCACAACTAGGTAAACAGTGGGCAAGTCTCTCTCAATCTCAAAGGATAGTAATGGCAAGCCCCATCTGAAGAAACTTGCCAAGAAAACCCCATGATAGATTCGCCTTAGTGTTGTTGGAAACAACTAAGTTGGAAGCAACTAGAAGGCACAAAACAACAACTACAACAACAAAGCAATCTATACTTCTATATGCTGTAAGCTGCATTCTTGTCTGCCTCTAGACTAGTGTCAGTCCCCAAACCATTGACTACCAGTCCCTGGAGTTTTTCTCATAAAAACAGACCTTATGATGTGTATCAAAATCCCTAGTTGAAGAGCTAATAAACTGGCAGGCTCCTCTCCTAAGACCAAAGAGATATTTAAAAAGACCCCACCTTTTCTTTCAGAAACATACATATTTCTGCTGCATGAAGGAGGGAAGGGAGGAAATCAGAATGTATCCCAGGTGTGAGCTGGAAAAATTCAGTGTGGAGATGGACAGTCACTCTGCATCACACAAGAGCTTCTCCCTCCCACAGCTATATATATAGCAGGGCAAAAACACTTAACAGCATCCTCTCTGGCAGTGTAGCAGTCACCTGTTGAATCATCAGCTCTGCCATTTCCAGTTTCTTGTGCAAATCCTCCACATCCAGCTTCATGGCTGAGTTTTCAGAGATTAAGCTGCGCAGCTTCTCAGAGAGTTCAGAATTTTGCTGCTTGATTTCTTCACTACTTTTGCTAGAGGTAAGAAAATATATACACAGACAATAGGTATTACTATAACAGTATATGCAGGAGCCAGTTTGTGGGCTCTGTTGCACCTTTTTTTTTTAACCTAAGTCTTCACCTTTGACATCCAGAACTTGCCACAAATCTGAAAAATGCTGTAACTAGGTTAGGCCAAGAGACAGCCAATTTTCCAACACTAAGTTCACAACGTAACCTCAGAACCACAATTTTTGCCATCGCCTTTCTGCTGCATGAAGGAGGGAAGGGAGGAAATCGGAATGTATCCCAGGTGTGAGCTGGAAAAATTCCCAATGATACATAGCACTGCAGCAAGAAAACGACCCAACCTCACCTCTGCTTGTAGACTTCCATTTTCAGACTATCTCGTTCCTTTGTCAGCTCTTTGTTATGCTGCCAATGAGAAAAAGTGAATAAATAATTAAGGGAGGGTTAAAACCCTGAGCACTCCTGGGCATCCCCTGCTTATTTCCCAGTTCTGTTAATGGCAAAAGATACAAATTTAATTAACTAAATAAAAATAAACCAAGTTGCTCTGGCACTTGCGCTTGAAAATCCCACAGGTTTCCCCTTAAGCAATCATGCTTAAGGAACAATAATTACCTCTTTTTTCTTGGCACCCAAATTTTGACTGCCTCAGGTGAGGATGTATTTTTTCTATGTTTGGGATATTTTTAGAAAAGATCTCTCTATCCGCTGCATATAGCTATTTTAAAGTAATATGCAAGGAAAAAAGTACACAGCAAAAGGCTCTTCAGTACTATCACCAGTATCTTGGTGATGCTATACGGTGAATTTAGCTACATCAAGTGATGGCAGGACCATCCCTCTGGGCCAAACCACCACCTCACAAAAAGAGTTGTGACAAAGTAACTCTTGAAATCTGACACCAATAATCAGATGTGAAATAAGAGCTGGAAACAGCCAGATGGCACTGATGCCAAAAGGACTCTCTAACTTAGAATGCTGCCCTCAGTCTCCCTTGGCAAGCTTAACAAAGACCACTTGGCAAGCTTAACAAAGTGGAATGCCAAAGCTAGGGAGCTAAACAGAGCCAAAGGCTGCCCACCACAACCACTTTAAAAAAAGAGAAATGCTTACAGGGGATAAGCAAAGGTGGTAAAAAATGTACCCATGCTTACAAAAAAGAAAACCTCAAGTGAGTGAGAAGGTATAGGAAAATGGAATGTAAAGAGTTCTCACTTTCTCTGCCTGCTTCTGTTGCGCAGAGAGGGAGGAAAGCGTGTGTTCCACCTCCGATATCCTCTGTCGAGAGGACTGCAACCGAACAGCGAGGTTCTCGGCTTCTCCTGTCCAAGCGAAAATGAGATTACATGGCAATTAGATCCAAGCAGGATATTTCATTTCCTTGGCCAAATCAAGGTGCTGGTTCTTACCTAACACACTACACGGTATATAAGACAAAGATGATGAGGAGAGGTCATCCTTTGCATCCCTATGAGATGGTGATGGGGTAACAGGATCAGGCCTCCAGCTTAAGGAAGGTTTCCTTCACTCCCCCCCCCCCCCCCACAACTGATCACAGCTTTACATAATCTTGTGCCCTCTAGATGTGCTGGACTTCAAATCCACTTGCCATGTTAGCTTATAGTGACAGGAATTTTTTATCCAAAACATCCAGAGGACACAAAGTTGGCAGAAGCCTGCCTAAGCACAGGCAAACTGCACAAGGAAATGTTTCGAATGAATGTGCTTAAAAGCCTGCCTGTTTGTTTCTGTACAATCTTATTTCTGTCTCTTCTTTTTCAACTGCCATAGCCTCTTTAATCATTTATTTTATAGTGTGTTTTTTTTAAATTGCTTATTTCATTATGATTGGGGTAATTCCCAAACAGAGCCAGCATGGTGTAGTGGTTTGAGAGTTAGATCATGACTCTGGTGATCAGAGTTCGAATCCCCATTGGGTGACCTTGACCAAGTTACACTCTCCAAACAATTCTTCTGGAGCTGTAACCTCTCTTCCTAATGTCTACAGAGGCCTTCCTCAAACTAATGCTTATTCTGGAGGCCCCCAGGAGTGGCAATTCACCTTTTAAGCAGGTTGCAACTCTTCCCCCACCCCCTAGATTATTTTAGCATTAAAAATATATATGCTTTTCAAAGCCAGAAGTGGATATCTAGTAACTTCCAGAGTATGGTGTATTTGTTTTTAGACATTTTTGGTACCCTGTGCAACCCCTGGAGGATTCCAGAGTCAGAAAATGGCCTATCTACTGCAGTTGTCCACTACTACTTTAGCACTCTGAGCTATCTCAGACAAAACTTGTCAGTGGGTTTGTAGGTTCATTTATGCCAATTAATACAGTGTGACAGCCACCTTGTCTGAAGGTGATCTATCGGTCAAACAGCTCACAATGTTGCCTACCTGCTTTTTGGCGAGCAGCCTGCTGTGTATGCGACAGGGCCGTCTGCAGCTCTGACTTCTCAGAAACCAGGATTCCAATAGTCTGAATGTGGACCTGCAAAGAAACCACAGAACACCTGAATGAAGGGCAGGGAAGCCTACTGTTTGGTATCCTTCTGTCAGAGCAATTGCTGAAAAAACTAATCATTAGCAGCAGGTGCCTTTTCCCAAGTTGTCACACACAGACCTTGGAAGACAGCCAAAAAGATAAAACTAGCAAGAGTGTAAATGTGCTGAAATAGGTAAGAAGTGGGTCTGTATTTACCTGTAATTGTTCTCGCAACGCTGCTTGCTCCTTTGCAAATTTCTGCTCAAACCCCTTCTTCTCCTGTGAAAATACAAAATATGTGTATCTATCTATCTATCTATAATGAAAATCATATTACATCTACAAACTTCCTCAAGTATCCCTAAAATTCAGCCCATGCACACCGCCAGAGATGTTGTGTGCTCTACACCCAGCCATTCCTGCTGCACAGGCTCTGGTAGGAAATGTCTACTTCTGTAATTTGTCTCCTCATTGCTGGGCCAAGTCAGTTAACTGTCACTCATTCTCACAGCACACTGTGGGAGTTTTCCCCTGCTCCTGACTGTGAAGAATCAACTGGTTATACCTCCAGAGCACAGCATATTACCTTCTCCAGCTGATTCATAGCTTCTTGGTTTTGCTGTTTCTGCAGAAGGAACAAAAAGGATGCATCAGTATTACCTACATGCTTAGTTTTTCCCAACTGGTCAGCATACTTTCACTAGACTAATATAAAGAGGATTAAAAGGCCTTTCAACAGTTATAGCTTTTTGCCAATATCAACAGACTCTGGACTCCTAGCATAAATGCTAGTTGCAGTCGGTTGATACTGACCTACTATTCTGACACATTTTGTAACAGATATGGGGCAGTAATTAACAGCATTTTCCACCATTACGATAAAAGCTGCCAAACTTCTCAAGGATTGTTTAATGCAATGTGTAAGATAGGCAGCAACATAATTCAGGGGCCAAATCACATACTGTAAAATATCAAACCAACTCTTGTTCGGGAAAGCATATCTGAGCCACAGAAACCTTAGGCATGAGACTAGGGCACGTTCACATTAATTCAGGCAGAATTACAACTGACTCCAAAGAGACTTAATATGAAACTCTGATGACAGTGGATCACAGTGCCACTGGTGGCCTCTGAACTCTCTTCACTTGCTACCAGAGGCAAGATACTGGCTCCTCTTCTTTTTAAGAAAGGTTTCTCTCATACAGCAACATCAGCAGCTACTTACCGGGGAGGGGCTTTTTGAACAATCCAAAATATTGCTAGGACAAGGGTTTTGGAAAGGGGAAATGCACTGAAGCCTCAGACCCTCAACCACATTTGGGAAAACAGCACCTCTAACCACCATAAATGAGCAATTACTCCAGAAAGCAAATCAGTCATGAAAGGGTGATATTAAGGCAAGCCTCTCTGATGCCAGATCTCAGGCACACAGGTAGCTAATATTTTTGTAAGGGGATTTATTAACGATTATCTACTGACTATTATCAGCTGTGAATCCAAAGAAAAACCTCCCAATTTCCTCCTCACAACTGCACCAGAGGAAAGGTGGCAGGGAAGACTTCATGAGCTCCAAGTCCTGGCATTTAACAGGCCATTCTTTTCTGTTATGTCAGAAAAAAACCAAGGATCTGGAGGTGGTGACCTGAGAATATGTTAACAGATTTCTTGGCCTTGTACAGCTCCCAGCACATTCGCTGTTCCATGAACCTCATGTTCCCTTCCATATTTGAAAAATAAATGTAGTGAAATTTATGACTAAAATCAATTCCTCAAAAAGTTTATTATTTTTTTCCCTCATCATGGAATTTTGGTCCTCTTTTTCAAATACACAGCAAAGCAGCTCTTCATGTTTCCGCCTGCTTTGGTTAAAGGCACATGGCAAAAACTGTGGGCAATGCTCAAATGCAAGGCATTTCAGAAATCCACTGAAATGCTACAACAGGAAAACCAGGGGAGACAAAGAAAGGAACAGTGCAGCAAAAAACAAAGAGAGGTCATGCAACAAACTGGGGTGGATGAAATGAAGGGGGAGGTAATTTGAAACAATGCAGGGTTCTTTCCTGACTGAGAGAAGAGGCCTTACACATTTCCTAGCTGTGTTCAAAAGGCAGCCAAGTGAGTAACAGACGCAGAAGCAGCCCATGCAAGCTAGAAGACAAAATGGCTCACTCACTGTGCCACAAGTGCTGAAAAGCTCGTCACACGCTATCCCCATGTTTGGGTGTAGCATGTTTAGCCCCACACTCTGCTGAAACAAATTCAATACATTCAATATTGTTCATGATGGGAAAGGTCAGTGGTAGTGTGTTATATGAAAACATATGGTAGCATAACCCTACCTGTGGCCATTCTAACAGCTCCCAGAACGTGCTCCAAGCCTGTGCTTCTAATTAGTATTTGTGTTATAACAAATCTTCATAATGCTACTTTCTTTAGACTACAATTTCCAAAATTCCTCACTAAAAATGGCCAGTGGTTCTACTGGCTGAGGGACTCTGCAAGTCATCATTCAAAAAAGTAACCTTCCAGCTTCTGTATCATACAATGGAGAAACAGTCTCAATTTCAGGTATGGCTCTCCATCCCCCACAAAGCTTGGATTAAGCAGTAACAACTAGCTAGACAGTATATACTGTATTAAATTTGTTCCCATTGATCTGTTGGTACCTTCTCTTGCTAGTTGGCTAGTTCTTAGCTTTCAAGGAACTATGCATTTTTGGGCTACCTCCCATCTTGATGACAAGCTTGAGGAACCCTCACCCCCATTTTTCATTTTGAGAGTCAAATTCACTCAGAGATACAGCATCTGGAGGCCATCAAGAACAAGTACAACAAGTGACAGAAAAAAATTCTGTATGTGTGAGGCAACCATGTTTCCCTTCCTCCCTCTCTCTCTGACACTGCTTTTCTCTCCCTCTCACTTCCTTTCTCTCTGTTAGGATACTACTGTCAGAAGTCTAAAATGACTGCCTGTAGAGGGCCAACAGAAATTAGAGCCACGGTTAACGCACTCTTGCTGTGCAAGAATCAAAAAGCCAAAGTCCTTTGTTCTCCTACATCTTCCCAAAAGACATCTCTTCTGGCAAAATGAACACTCCTCATTATGTAAACAGACAAGATAGATGGGTCATGCAAACTCACAGGCATAAACTTGCTCAAGATGTTCCACTGAAGCCAATGCTTTCATTTTAGATCCCAACTTTCTTCTAGTGCTACTGGATCATGTTGACTACTAGCTCACTTCTATATGAATGATAACTTTTCTTGTGGCACTGTGAAAGAACCCAGGACCTTGCAGGCATCCAGAGAGCACAAAGGAGCAGCAAGACAAGGCCAAACAAGTTGAGTCTAGTTGTTTCTTACCAATTCCTCTATCTTTGTACTGAGTTGTTTGTTTGTTAGATTGCTGGAGTCTAGAGCTACTGCCAGCTCCTGGTAACGGGTCTGATGGGCACATGCAGACAAGAGGAGGAGGGGGGAAGAGGAGAGAGTAGAAGAGGGGAAGAAAAAGGCAAATCATTTAAAAGGGGGGAAGAAAATGATCGACATCACAGCTGAGCACCTCTGTGATTACCCATCCCCACCAACAAAAAAACCCCATCTCCCACTTAAACTCTTGGACCTCAATCCAACTGCTAGTCCCAACTAGATTGAGTTACCATTTCATAACTGATCCAGCTCTAGCTAGAAGAAACAAATGGATTTAGAGCAAACTGATTCCCCTTCAAAAACAGCTCTGCATTTTGATAAAACTCAAGACGGGCCCGTAATATGTCCAAAATCCAATCTGGAAGTCACTCTGAGAATACCAAAGAAACCAATAGTGTACATTTTTGTTTTATAGTAGGCAGGCAGTTGTACTCAAGCCAGTTCTCACTGCCAGAATGCACCATGGATACCTAAATTAGTTATTCAAATGCTCAATGACTAAGAGCCCATAGCTGTGGACCTACCGCCATTTCTTTCATATCTGTGGAAGACGCAGCATTTTCCCCATTCATGTAAGCCACTGGCTGCAAAATACAAATATCTGTTATTACGATATGCAACTAGCTAACATTGGTATATGCCACTGGCTCAGGTAATAATTAAATCAGACAAATCCGAAAAATCTGGCTATTACCTGATTGACCATGCCGTTAAGCTGCTCAGAGAGCTGGCGGAGACTCTCTGTCAGTGACAGGGACCTAGAAAAGGAACAGGGCAGATGCCTTTAATAAAAAAAAAGGGACTAGTAATACAAACATGGGCAATGGGAGAAAAGACCATACAACAGAAATACAAATGCAAACCTGAAGTCGCTTACCTATCTTCTTCAAAAGCATTTTTATGATCCGAGTCACTGAGCTGTGGAATAAAACAGATATGTAACTAATTGTACAAGAAACAAGCAGCAGACAAATCAGCACATGCATGAGCATGCCTGCATGTACATGTACACACACACACACACACACACACACAAACATATAAACTCCAAGACAAAGTGGGCAAATTCTGCTTTCTCATTAACTTACAGTCCATAGCAAAAGCTCAAAGAAACCTCCCACATGGCCTGCACGAAGAGGTGACCGAGTGCCACTGCCAAATTCTCCACCATTGTCCACATAAGCAGTTAGCTCTATGAAGGAGGATTATGAGTTTCTCTGCATGCCATCTTTCCAGTGCCTACCCTACCAAACAACTGTTTGTCAAATTGCATGGAGTTTGATTTAAATAAATGGCATTTGTATTTACTCTCTTCTCATGGTGCCCTCCATATTTAAATCCCATATCTCCTCCAACTGGTTTGACAATGGAAAAGCTATTCCCAGGGAAGAAGGGGGCATAAGGAGATAGTGCACCAGAAGAGGAGATTTAAACTTCCTGTCCTTTGCCACTGGATATGCTGGCTAGGACTGAGAGAAGCTACGCTCCAACAACATTTGGAGGGCCACAAATTCCCCACTCTTGCTCTGAAACCAGTTGCTTCCAGTGACTCTACAAACTACTGCTAATGGAGCAATAGAAAAGGAGTGATTTGGACACTCTAGATCTCCCAGAGCATTGCAGAGCTAATTCCTCTCATTTTTGCAATTTACCAAGTGACTGGCTAGTGTCTTACCTAGTAAGCCTGCACTACCATCATATTTCCCCCCCACAATGTGAAACTTGGCAAAAACATCTGTAGGGTATTCAGACACTCACAAACCTGTGACAGCTGCATGCTACCAGGAGTTGGACTGGCAGAGCTAGGCAAACTATTGTTGTTAGATGACGTGAGGACATCAGCAGCCAGCTGTTCAGCATTATTGACAGCAACTTCACCATCACAGTATGCCTGTCACAAAACACACCACAAGGATTACAAGCACCATGCAGGTGAGGGGAACACAGAGGATGGCATCTGTAAGTTGTTTCTGTAAGCATTTGTCAAAGCTAGAGGCAAATCAACAGCACAGTATGCTCCCTATTTATTAAAACAAACATAACCATGTAATATTTCACTGTCACTGGGAATTAATACTGTAGAAATTAAGACTGAGGTTTGATCTGCTACAAGCTGAGGGGCAGTCTCCAGCACTTCTATTGCCTCTTTACTTTTACACATCCCTGGAAAGACTGATTGGGTAGATATGGAAGAGAAGGAGTTGCCAACTACATACGCCTGGGTTTGACTGAAAAATGCTCTCTTCCAAGGTTTCCAGGGCACTGAAGTCCAAGGGTGGTAGTCAGAGACAAGATGCAGATCAAATATAAATAGGAACATTATCCTAATTAAACTGGTACCCACTAACCACAGGTCTGGATTTTACTTAGAGATTAAATAACCAAATATAGTTACATTTAGAGAGACTACACTCAGCACAAATAGCCCAGGGCTGAAGTTCTGAGGAGGTGAAGAAGGGGAAAAAGACACAAAAAACTGAAGAAACTGCAGTAAGTGCCTTCCTCCTTGTGTCAAAACCATTATCATGCCCCTGGTGTATGCCATTCAGGGAGATTAGTTATCAAAATGGCTGCCACATTTTAATAAAATTTAAAGCTTTTCTAGAATGGTTGGCACTCCTCTTTCCTATATGAGCACCACCTTTCTACCTTTTACATTCTTAGCCTGTAGATATCTAAGAACACAGGAGCAAAGGATCACACTTTGTTGATGCACCATGTGATCAATAAAAGAGTGAGCCAGCCAAGAGGGCAAACAGTCATTCTTGAACAAAGATCTTTCAAGCCTGCAACACCCGGAGGAAAAGAGATAATGAGGTGGTAACTTTGAATGTGCCAAGATCTCATCATATAGATGCTGTTTCTTCAGGATCTGTTCTAACAGGCTTCTGCTCTGTTCAGGCCTAGTTCCAGAGGAAGAGACAGTCACAGCTGGAAAAGGCACCACCAAGTGATCCACTGCCACCATTCAGCTCTTTTACCTTGCAGAAATGTTCCATGTCAGCATTTCTGTCTTCTTAGAGTGAAACAAACACTTTTCCTGAAAATTCCCCTTATGACGTTAACTGTCACATGAGGGGGGGGGGGAATGCAATGGCTAAACTTGCTGACCCATCCCATCATAGAGTCATATCCATATGCAAAGATTCAGATTTCCATCTGTAATGTGGAACACTGTGTGATCAGGTGGGTCAACGTATGGGTAGGAATGGGATGGGGACAGGGAACTGAACAAGCAGCCACAGCCCTACGCTCCCTGTCCTGCAAATGTTAATCACATGAAAGGAAGACCTACTAAGGAAGATCAAAGAAGAAAGTGCAAAGCCAGGCTGAATGCTGAACATAAAGAAAACAAAAATAATGACCACTGAGGATCTTCATAAGTTCAACCTAAACAATGCAGAAACAGAAACAGTCAATTCCCATACCTGGGATCAAACACTGATAGAAATGAGGACTGCAGCCAGGAAATCAGATGAAGACTAAGAATGGGGAGGATGGCTATGAAAGAACTAGAAAAGATTCTAAAATGCAAAGATATACAACTCAGCACAAAAGTTAGAATCATAAAAGCTATTGTACTCCCTATTCCCATGGATGGATGTGAGAGCTGGACAGTCAAGATAGATGATAGGAAGAAAACCAATGCATTTGAGATAACGTGGTGCTGGAGAAGAGTGCTGAGGATCCCATAGACAGCCAAAAGGACAAGCAAGTGGCTGCTAGAGCAGATCAAACCAGAAAACTCCCTGGAGGAAGTCAAGATGACCAAACTAAGACTGTCATACTTCGGATACATCGTGAGAAGAGAGGACTCTTTGGAAAAAACAATAATGCTGGGAAAGGTGGAGGGAAGTAGGGAGAGAGGAAGGCCACATGCCAGATGGAGGGACTCTATTAAGGAGGTCACGGATATTAAGGGGTTGCAGGATTTAAGCAGAGCAGTGGAGAACAGAGGGTCTTGGAGATGTCTCATCCATAGGGTTGCCATGAGTTGAGATTGACTGAAGAGCAGTTAACAACAAAAAAAGGAAGATTCAAGCAGAACTACTACCTCCGATAACTGCATACAAAGCAGCCATTTTCCTTTCCTGGTCTCATTTATTCCCACAACCCATGACATACAAAGTAAGGGGAGTCAGCATTGTTACAGTATGAGGCTGGGACTAGGGAGACCCAAATTCAAATATTTGGGCCAGCAATATCTTTCAACCTAACCTGATAGTGAAAACCACACATCCTTTCTTGAGCTCCCTGGAGGAAAGGTATGCTATGAAAGCAGTAAACAAACATATTCCATTTTACAAATGGAAAAAATAAATAGGACATGGATATCAAAACTTGCCTCAAGCTCCCCTGAGACTTAATGAACCAAAGCCTGAACACTAGTCCAAGTACACAATTCTGGCTGCATTAACAGCTACTTCGACTCAAATGTGTTGTTTTGTGCTAGCCTCTCACACAAAATAACCTACACTTCAAAGGGTTATCTCTCCATTTCAAGGATATAATTCTGACCTGAACCTCACAAAACGTTTTCAACGAGCAAACAGAATTCCCTGCTTCATCTTGAGGGCAAAACATTTCCTCTCCCTGCCTCCATTTGACTTAGAGGGCCAGGTTAATATATTCCTGTTGAAGCTGACCACATGTGATAAGAATGTGATTTTCCATTCTTTTGTGTACAGCTCATCTCCTGACCATCTCCCAGTTTGAGCTGATGGAAGTGAAAGTGCTTGCTAGGAAGATGGTGCCTTTTCCCACTTCCATTGTAGCCAAATTATGGAAAAGCTCCAGAGAGGGATGCTTGGCTTTGTCACTGCCCACTTTTAGGCTGACAGTGAAGACTGTGTTTTCTATGTGTTTTTAAGTATATTGTTCTCTTGGAATATTTTTCTAGTCTGCTACTATGCATTTTTTAAAAACTTTTTAAACACTGTTCTTTTGCTATTTATGGTAAGTCACACTGGATGTACTGTGTACCCAAAGCAGGCATGTCCAATATATTAATGAATACAATATGTTCTCTGTAAGGCAGGCCTCTATTATACTTTACTATCACTACTGGAGAACAGAAGTGATTGATTTGCCATAAATAATCCAGAATTTATTTTGGTTTCTCATGCCAAAGGCTCTCTCTCTCTTCTGCGGATCACACTGTCTACAATGAAATATATTTCCTGAGAAATAACTGGAAGATTGACCTTATCCAATACAAAGGGCAATTCCAGCCACGAGCCAAACACTAAAATGAAACCTCAACTTTTAACATAATATCCAACACCAACGCCAAAGATTAAGGCCTGAAACCTACTTTTAGTCCCAAACAGACTAGGCCCATTGAATCAGGGGGATTTTAATTTAATTGCTGAATCACCATTTGACAATTCATTCAATGGGTCTATCCCAGCTGAACTACCAGTTCAGGCTAAAGGTGTTGTTTGTTTATTTTGTATTGTAATACAAAAATAACAAATTACATGAACTATTCTTCCCATGTTTTGAAACATAACCTTCCTGAAGAAAAAAAAAGTTACATTGATTCCTAAAACATGGCAAGAAAATGTGGAGAATAAAAATCCTTAGCAGATATGGCTAACTCAAGCCAACTAGTTTCTATTTTATGTCTGGTCAAGCAGAACATGAGCTACAGAAATGTACCAAAAATGGAAGTTTGTTCTTCCTAACACACATGTATGCCAGCAGCCCCTGGTAATACATAAAATAAAGAAAGCACTTCCTGCCTGGGCATAATCTGAATATATATTAGTCCTCAGACTTCACCACATGTGCAAGTTTCATCACCTGTTAAAATATGAGTTGGCAGGAACAGGCACACAGCTCATCTACAACTAGGCCAACAGTTTGATTAGAGATGAGCAAGAACATGTCTTTCTGAGGCGAGGCACTTCTAAATAAAACAGCAACAGAGACAAAAAAAGACTGCAAGCAAAGAGAAGTCAAGACCCATCTGTAGGCCATGGTGAACAATGCCATTTATATATTCATTCACCATCATCCTGAAAACAGAAGAAGTTGGGGCAGCTTCCTCCAGCCAATCCCTTCAGAGATGCCTGAGATATTTCCAAAGCAGCTGCTTTGAACAAAGTTCTCTTACAAGCCCAAGGAACTGTCACTCTTCACAGTTGTAATCTGAACTAAGCAAAGGGAAGTGTACACAAGTGCAATTGTGAAAAAGGAGAGCAAGTCAAAAATAGCTCAGCTTTAATGATGGCAACAACAACACTCACACAGCTGATGACAAATATCCCAAAGTGAAAAGTGTATTCCTCCCACTCCCACAGAAAGACCCTAAATTTTAAAAATAGGATCAGAAGCATGCAGTATGGACAGCAAGCCAGCTGGACAGATTCTGAATGCTGCCTCACCTTTCTCTTTTCCAATGAAGGTATGGCTACCCCATTGGAGCGGTTAAGGTCTGACACCAGCACCTTCAGAATGTTCTGAATCTAAAGGAAGTGAAAGAAAAGGGGAAAGAGAAACAGCTGAGAAAAGGGACAGAACGAAAACATTGATCAATGGGTTCCTGAAGCCATAGGATCAAGAAAGGATCAACAAAGGCTGAGATCCTAAAAAGACCCAATATAGAAAGTAAGTCCCACTGAAATCAACAGAACTCACTTGCATATCATCTCTTTAGGATCAAGATGCAAGTCCTTCACCCCAAGGTAAATTCCAAAGCATCCTTATTAAATATTCTGTGACTAAATCTGAAGAACCAAATCTAAGTTCCGCTGAACTACTTGATTTTATCTGTCTTGAGAAACACATACCCTTGTTCAATTTCTTACAGTATCAAAACTACTTTTAAGCAGAAGAGAAGGATTTTGGAGTATGTTATATAGCAAGTAAGCCACTCACGTTTTCAGGAGACTCTCTGCCGTCATTAGTTGGTGTCTCTGGTCTACTTCCTTCTTTACTTTTACGTTTCTTCTTGGCTCCTGATGTCAACCCAGGGCTGTTCTTCTGTTGATATTCTTTGAGCTGAGAAAAGGAAGGGGGAAAAATGAAGCCCAACAATTAAGCAGTCCCTTTCAAGTCCATCATTCTGTTTAAGCCTCAAACAAAAGTATAATTAGGAGGAGACTTAGGAAAAAGACCCTGTGTGCTTACTGAATCTTGCAGGGAGGGTATATTTCAGAATTGCTATTTGCAGAAATAAATTAAGACAATTATTTCTCAGCCTGCACCATAGTTGCTACTTGCAATGCCACCAGATTCCACCTGGACACATTTATGTAATGGCAGTTTATAAATAGCATTCAATTATTAACTGCCCTGAGCAAATGTGTATAAATTCACATCAACAGTCAAGAGTGGACCCACTTTAACCCTCAGTGAGAACAAAGTCTAAGGGGTCTGGGTGCACCCACCTGTCCCACTTCTCTATACATTTAGAACAAGGTTAGGAAATATGTGCCCCTCCAGATGTTTTTAGACTATAACTCCCATGATCCCTAGTCAGCAGAATCAATTATGAGAGACCTCTAGATAAAGAAGGGCAGGCATTCCCTGCCTTTCAGTCTCCTCCATTTCAGCTCCAGTAACAGAAAAAGACAGACAGCAGACCTCCTCCCTGAAAAATATGAGATTATTTCTGAAACACTCTTGAAAAAGGAAAGAGTGTGCTTGTATAACTTCAAGAGCCGAGCAAATAATAACAGCAATCATCCACTCATCTTATCTTGACCCAATGCAAAAGGGGAAAAAAGGTTCTGGTCCCTTGAGATACAAGGGCAAACAGGTGTCCTATCTCTCTCTAGCAGGAGAAAGAAAACAATTCAGAAAAGAGTAAGGCATGGCAGCATGGCAACTAACAGTTTTTCAATGATATGTACACAGCGGTCCTTCCACATTCGCTAGGGTTAGGGGTGAAGGACCTCCATGAATTTTCAAAAAATGCAAATAAAAAACCATTTTTCTTTTTATCAGAGAGAATACCTCTCTAGGAATCTCCAGGTCCTCCAGTGTAACTCTATGGTCAACATCTGCCCGAAGTTAGCCACAGAATCATGCTGGAGGACCTACAAACACCTAGAGAAGTGCTTTCTCTAGGAACTTCTAGGCTCTCCAGCACAACTCTATGGTCAACCTCTGGCAGAGTTGCGCTAGAGGACCTGGAGATTCCTAGAGAGAACATAGTAATCAAAACCGCAAATAAACAAATCTGCAAAAGTCAAAGCCGCAAATGTGGAGGGCCAACTGTAAAAGGTGCCGGGGTCAGAAGGTGCATTCAGTGCATTCAAGAGGACACTGCACAACTGTGTGGCTATTTAAGGAAGCGTTTACACAACAGGTCTGCAAGCACAAAACCATCCTGGAGGCACCAACACTGCTATTTAACTGGCAGAAAAACAGCACACGCTACACACGGGTGGATGGTTTGACCCAATTTTTTTAAACAACTCAAACTAAATGCTATGCTGTTATAGTGCTATTATTCCACTTTAACTGCTCGGGCTGCCTCCTGTGGAATCCTGGGATTTGCAGTTTAGGCAGGGACATTTAACATTCTCAGGCCCCACAAAACTACAAATCCCAGAATCCCACAGGACGCAGCCATAGCAGTTAAAGTGGAATAATAGCGCTATAACAGTGTAGTGTGATATTGTCTTCTGACGACAGCTCTGGAAATCAGAGCTTGATTCCTGCTCAGCCCTGAACATTGGGAAAGTCACACTCTCTTCCCCAAGATGGCAGACACAGCAACCCCCCTGTGTAGAAACTTGCCAAGAAAACCCCACAAAAGTTTCGCCTTAAGGTCACCATAAATCAGAAAGGACCTGAAGGCACACAATAATAAATATTACACTCTCTCTGCCTTAGAGGAAGGCCATGCCAAAACCTCCTCTGAACAAATATTGCCAAGTAAACCCCAGAGAGGGTTGCCATAAGTCAGAAAGGACTTGAAGGCCTACAAAGAACAGATATCACACTCTCTCAGCCTCAGGGGATGACCATGGCAAAACCTCCTCTGAACCAATCTTGCCAAGAAAACGACTTGAAGACACACAACAACAAGAACAATCCTTCATTCATTTACAGCCATAAGGTAGCATATTGGTATGGCTAATACTGGGAGAAAGAATTAATCACAAGTAATCAAACCCACTGGGTGATAACCTGGGGCAAGTCACACTCTCTCAGCCTCAGGGAAAGGCCAGGGCAAACTTCCTCTGAACAAATCTTGCCAAGAAAACCCCTGTGATAGTTTTGCCTTAGGGGAACCATAAGTTGGAAACAACTTGGTCACACAACAACAACAAAAAAACATAAGCAGACTTGCCAGATTGAAAACTGGAGAGGGCTCCTGTACTTTTAATGTTTATGTAGAAGAGGGAATTCTAGGAGGTGTTGCCTATTACTTGGTTGGATGACAAGCAATCCTTGTGGAAACTTTTTCTTCTACACAACCATTAAAAGCTCAGGAATCTTCTCTGGTTTTCAGTTTGGCAGCTCTAAATATATGCTGCCTTGTGTCTGTCCTGGATTTGAGAAAAAAGGATGTCTAGAGAGCCAGCGTGGCATAGTGCTTTCTTTATATGTTGGACTATGGCTCAGGGTCTGATTCTCCACTTGGATATGGGATCCAATAGGTGACCTTGTGAAGGTCCTCGGTGGTCATTATTTTTGTTTTCTTCATGTTCAACATTAAGCCTGCCTTTGCACTTTCTCCTTGGATCTTCCTTTGGAGGTGTTCGAGGTCTGTGAGGTTTTCTGCTAGTACTATGGTGTCATCTGCATATCTTAGGTGGTTGATATTCCTTCCTCCTATTTTCACTCCTCCTCCTTCTATGTCCAAGCCTCCTTTTCTTATAATATGTTCTGCATACAAGTTGAACAGATCAGGTGAAAGGATGCAGCCTTGTCTGACTCCTTTCCCAATTGGAAACCATTCTGTTTCTCCACCTTCTGCATATCTCATATTGTTGATATTCCTCCTCAATGATTCTCTATGGGCAAGTATTCTCCAATGTTTTCCTATGGCCAAGTATCCCTTCATATTTTCTCTGTGGGCAAGTCCTGTCATTTGTTTTATAGTACGTTCACCCAATAAAACCTGAAATACGGGGGAAAGGGGAGGCTTTGGCCTCTATGGCAAGAGGGGCTGCCTCCCCACCCAATCTTATTGTTGTTGTCGTTATTTATTTATTTATTTACTCCATTTCATTTCTATGCGGTCTTTCTCACAGGAAGGGGCTCAAGGCGGCTTACAAGGTAAAAACATACAAGGAAAGGGGGGGCTCTCTTCCAGGCCTTTTTGAGGGGTGTGTCTGAGGGGAAAATAAGGAAAACGTTCCCTTACTAAGCCCTTATTAAGAAGGGGATTAAAAATCTCCTCAGGAAGGGGGGCGTAACGGGGCCTGGGAGGCCTGACGCCGTCGTCGAGTGAGGCCTGAGGGGGAAGAAGCCCTTTCTCTTGCCTTATCCCCTTTACCTTCTTCTTGGCGGCGGCCAGCTTGCTCTGCCTGCTCCCGTCCGCCATCTCCGAGCCGGGCCCGGGCCACGTCAGCCGCCCCGACGGAGGAGGCGAGAAGGAGGGAGCAAGGGAGGGAGGCCCCAAAGGCTCCGCCCGGGCCAGGCCTCTCGCCTCAGCCGGCGCAGGAGAGAAAGTGGCACTGCGCAGGCGCCGAGCCGACAGGAAGACCCGGATGGGGCGGAGGGCGCAGGCGCAGAAGCCCTGGCCGCCGCCATTTCATTGTGTCGTCGCTCCGCCCCCTTCGAGCCTTTTGCCTCAGGAGAGGAAGGAAGGCAAAGTATTAGTCTGTTGTAGTCTATCTATCTGTTGTTGTGTGCCTTCAAGTCAAAATTATATATATATATATCTATATATCTTATATATAGATAATATATATATTATACACGTTATTGTTGTGTGCCTTCAAGTCAATATCTAATATATATATATATATATATATATATAAGATATATATATGTATATATATATATATATATATATATATATTAGATAGATAGATATTGACTTGAAGTCACACAACAACAACGTGTGTATAGTTAGGTAGATAGAATTAATGTGTTGTCCAGTATTCTATCTACCTACCTACCTACAAATATATTGTTGCTGTTTGCCTTCAAGTCAAAATTATGTGTGTGTGTGTATATATATATATATATATATATATTATACACACACACATATATAGACTTGAAGGCACATAATATGTGTAGGTAGGTAGGTAGTGTTGTACAGTATTCTGTTGTGTGTCTTCAAGTCTGTGTGTGTGTATATATATATATATGTGTATATATATATATATATATATATAGAATTTGCAGATGACCACTTGAATATATATTCTATTCTATAGATAGATAGATAGAATTCTATATATATATATAGAATTCGCAGATGACCACTGAAAGAAATACTGTTACAGGTATGCAACCTGTCCATATATAGACTTGAAGGCACACAACAGAATACTGTACAACACTACCTACTTTCCTACACATATTGTTAGGTGCCTTCAAGTCTATATATGTATGTGTATGTGTGCACATACTTGGGTCTGCAGATCCTGTGAAGACTCGACTATGCTTCTCTTCCATCCTATCCCTCCCAAATTACTCACGCTGTGTGAAAAGCTTATTAAATAATGACTCAAAGGGAAGGGCTGGTTGCTCTACCTGAAAGACCAGCTCCAGCCATATTTACCTGGAAGGATTTCCCACCGCCATTTTATGTTAATTAAGAAATCTGGTAGTATCTGCTGCTCAGCTTCCAAACTATAAGGCAGATTTTATTTTATTTATGCATTGAGTCCAGTGATTTTAATACATTGCCTTTTTATATTTGATTCAGGTGGGCCAGCGTGACCAGAGCTCCTCACTGCAAAATAGAAGGTACCATAAAATGTAGGACATACCAGGAACAAAATGGAGGGCGTGACCAAATAAAAGCTAAAAACACTCATAGAAATATAAATGTATGCTTCTTCTGCTCAAGATGGAGGACATTTTGGACAGAAGGTTGAAATGTGGGACATGTCCTGGAAAAGGAGGACATCTGCCACCCTGTGATGGACAGTCCAAACACATTCTCCAGCCCTGTTCCATCTGTACTGCAGAATTAATTCAGTTTGACACCGCTTTGTCATGATTGTATGGAATCCTGGGATTTGTAGTCTGTGGTGGCACTAGAGCTCTTACAAAGAAGGCTAAATAGCTCACAAAAATCTACAAATCGCAGCATTTCATAGCAGTTAAAGCACTGTCAAAACTGTATTAATTCTGCAGTGCAGATGCAGCCTAAATAAATACATAAATTCCCCTGGACAGTCTTTGCATTTTGCAACAACAAATGAATCAAGCCTTGCAAACTGTAGCAAATGTATTGATTTAATAGCTGATCTGAAGATCTGGGCACAGTCCTTCTTCCCTAACAGTGACACACACACCCCTGAAAAAACCCTACAAAGCCCATCAACCAATGCAAAGTGAAAGTCCCAGGATCCATTGCAATAAAATTTAATTTTCTCCTCCTTCTCCTTCCTCAGACTACAAATCCCAAGATGCAAAATGAAAAGGAAGTTGCTGGGATCTGCTGCAAGGAGGGAAATTTGCAAGGAGCCAAGCTGGACCAACCTGAGCAAGCCTCTCCTTTGGACAAAAGATGGGAGCAAAGCCCAGGAGAAAAGGGGGGACCCTCACCTAGACCTTTCCTGCGGAGGTAAGTTTAATCCAGAGCAAGTTTCCATTCGGATTCACTTCCTTTTATCACCGATCTTTGGAGAGAAACGTGTGAACAGAAAGACACAAGTGTCTTTGGGAACATCCCTTAGTTCTTTCATGTTAAGACAGCGTGACCAGATGTCCTAACTGCAAAGGAGGACAAGGCACTGCAAGATGGAGGACATGCCCAAAGAATAATATAAAGATAAAAGTTTATGCTTCTTTGCCATGCTCAAAATGGAAGACATTTTAGAATTCCTCCTGGACCGAAAATGTAAATAGGGGGCATGTCCTGGAAAAGGAGGATGTCTGGCCACCCTGATGTAAGAGGATGAACTGGTTGGTTCATAGGCTGCACCTGCACTGCAGAAATAATGCAGTTTGACATTGCTTTAATGGCCAGGGCTCAATGGTATGGAATTCTGGGATTTGTAGTTTTGTGAGACATTTAGCCTTCTCTGTCAAAGAGCTCTACAAATTCCAGGATTCCATAGCATGGAGCCATGGGAGTTAAAGCAGAGTTAGACTGCATTATTTCTGCAGTGCAGATTCAGCCACAGAATAGACTACGCTACTTCTCAGATTCAAGTTCTGAATTCTGTCCTATATTCAAACAAGAACTCCCTGCAAATAGAAATCTAGTGCTGCAAGAGAGAATTCAGGAGACATAGTCTCCTTTTTATCGACAGAGCTTACAATCTGAGGAATTTTTAAGGATTCTTCCTTTTCTTTTAAACTCAGGACACCAGTTGGAACCCAAAGAAATTGCAATACAAGTTTCAAGTCTCCAGTAAGTATCTGTAGAAAATAGGATGGAAACCTATTATGTTCAGATTAGATTTTGAGCAAGGTTTGTGAAGAAAGGGAATAGTGTCACAGCCAAATTGTGCTTGGCCATTTTATGGCATTTTCAACCTTTTCTCTGCAACCGTGAACACTTGGAAACCCAAATTATTATTTTTACAAAATTAAAACTGGTGATCCTGACATTGCCAAGAGAACTAAACAGATCAGACTCCTCTGGCTTCTTTTCCTCTATGAGGACTGGCTTTCTTCTTGGAAAAGTTATCTGATTCTGCTTTGTGACACTGTGTTTCTTCTCTAACTGTTGATGCGCATTTCTCTGCCATTAATGTTATGCTTTGAAATGCTTTATATTCATGGCTTTTGGCAAAAAATTAAACCTGTTTCTGCTCAACAGGTTCCATCTCCAAGGGCCTGTCAGCCTGCTAATAAAGACACTCTGCAGCGGGAAATTGAAGAGCTGAAGAATAAAAGTATTTATTTAGACCACGAAATAGCACGTCTGTCCACTGAGTATGTACCTGTTCACTTTTGATGTCCAGCATATGGTGTATAGATCTGGCACAAAATACAGTAACCAAAAATGGTTGTAACAGGAAATAATAGTAACTTCAGCAGTTCAAGAGTTAATTAAAGATGAGAGGAATTATGAAAGGCTGAGGGGAGCAGGTGTATGTTGTATTGCTGAATCTATTGTATTTTGAGTAGCTTTTCACTTCAAAAGAATTACAACCAATTTGTGATTTTCTGATTTGTACCCTTCACAGAGGATACAGCCTAGAGGAATTAGAAAGCCACATTGCTCTACTCCATGAATACAATGAGATAAAAGATACCGGACAAATGCTTTTAGGCAGACTGGGTAAGAACCAAATGAGGAATTATGTTTGTACAGCTTTTTTTAAGCATTCAATTTTAAAAGGAAAATTTCAAATACTTTAACTTAGGATAAAGATACATCACTGTTAGAAGTTCTTATTGTTTTGGTCCAATGGTGGGGATTGTTTGGACCTTCAGATGTGGGATTGCATCTCTTACCATAACTCACTGTTAGCTGTGTGGGCCAGAGCTCCTGGAAATTGTAGTCCAATGACACCTGCAAGGCCATACAGTTTCCACCCGTCATAATCTCATGGAGTACACAAAGCCAATGTCAGCTTCATGATCCAACAAGACTCAAGCAATTCAAGGATGGGAAGCCTTTTGGACCTCCAGATGGTGCTGCACTGCAACTCCCATAATCTCTCATCATTGGATATGCACCGATGGCAGTTCAACCAAGTCTGAAGGACAGCTGGTTCCCCATCCCTTGTATTGCTGGATTTGTAGGGCAAGTGAGGATAATTTGAAATGGCATAACCAGGGTAGGGGGTTACTGATTTTCCAAGCTGAACCTTTTGTACAAGTAACCAGAGTAAATGCAAAGATAC